>WOVY01000182.1:775000-1375000 GCA_013436015.1 Rhipicephalus annulatus | reverse complement strand
ATTGCGATGTCCTCTCACCCCGCGTTGCTGCTTGCTGTAGGGACTCGGGCTGCCAATAACATAGCGGCGAGGGGCACGCATGGCCGTGTAAACGGGGCGTAGGACCACGTGGTGGTCCAGGGGCCTGAGTGGGTCCAAACACACTTGTCAATAAACTTTTTCTTTCTGTCCTCTGTCGATGTTCCCTCGTTGTGTTTCGAATGTCCATAGCAACACCACATGAAACATATTTCGGAGAAATGCCAGCTGACAAGACTGAGTGATTTACGGCCACAGTGATTGATGCGGAGAGCGTCAGCGAGCATACAGTTTCTCAAAAAATACCTAGAGGAAAGTGTTGCGCCACTGTCTACGCGAATTTCTTAAGGGGCGCTGCAAATTGTGGTATATGCGTCTGCAATGCTTGTGTTAGCTGGTGTTGAGCGAGGCTTTGGGTCAAAAGCGAATACCGCTGCATAAATAAAGCTTTTCTGAAACAAAACTTTTAAATAGCGGATCTCATTCACGCGTATTATATTCCACAATAAAAATTAACTTACCTTGACTGCACAACTACACGGCGAAAGAAAAATCACACGACATAAAAGTGATGAAGGGAACGCTTGCTTTCTCGTCTGCCTGCCAAGTTTAGCGGCAATTGGTTACTTCTTATGCTTTGTCAAATTGTACATCGATGCAGACGGTTCGAGTGTTAAATAAAAATTAACCGCAGCTTTGCCGCAAAGGCTAAGCAATGAACGCAATAGTAACAAATTTGAAGGTCACGCACAGAATGACAAGCAGATTGAAACGTGCCCTCGTTTCTCACGCACAAATGATGTACGAAACGTGCTCACAGGTACAGATGAACGTGAATAAGCGTCTCAATTGTTATTTCGCTGTGTCTGAAAAGTGCACCATTTTCGCAAACGGAGACTGTGCAACTATTGCAGAGACCTTTGTGCGCCCGGTAACTTCAACAGAATCGTGTCAGTAAAAGTCCAAGACCAGCTAAGACGTACGATTGTCCCCACCACGAGATAAGCGTGTGCGTTAGCATTCACCCTGCTCCCTCTCCACGTGGCAAAATACGCGTGAGAAATAAGAGCGCGCGCCACTGCGTCTTGATGATGTGCACGTATATGGTGACGCACGATCATTGCTCCCTCTTGCTGGTAATGCTGAAAGCAAGATAGTTCCCCCTGAGATGTCTGCCACAAGCGGTAAGTGGTAAATATAAATAGCTTGCTGTTTCAATGTTGAAAAAGGTGCTCCTTCATGACTCGGTGATTAAGGGCTCACAATTAAGAGGTCCCCCGTTCGATTTGGCGTGAGTGTTTTTCTGAATTATTTTTCTTCCTCGCATATATATATATATATATATATATATATATATATATATATATACAGTTAGTGACTGCGACGCCGACGGCAAAATCCAGCCGGGAGTGTCTATATAATTGCTATCACTATAGAAAAACACGCTTTTGTGCAATGAAAAAATAAATAGCTTAATACAAGCACTTTTAGTAACAAATGAACTATTTTAACGTGAAGCCAGACGCGTATAGGTATACAAACCAGAGTGAATTTCGAAGCTCACATATTCTGTCATTCTCCTGTATCTAGCTGCTCACTAGCGCCAGATTTTCTGTTAAGTAATTTTGTGACAACTTTACTTCTGCTGGCTAGGCACCAGGTAGATGGAGCCATGGTTGAAAGAACAGAAAGACAACGCCGGCGCAAGAGCAGGAGAGAGGAGCTGGCTCTACTTTTATTTTATTTGGGGGTTTGGCACACGCCATCATACTGAAAGTCAGGCCCTCGTGAGATGAAAAAAAATTACACCTTTGCCGCAAACGTGAAGTAATTAACCGGATAGCGATAGATTAGGAGGTCAAGCGCAGAATGGCCAGCAGACAGAAACGTACCTCGCGTTTCTAACGCACAAATGACGCATGAAACGTGCTCTCAGGTACACATGAATGCGACTAAGCGTCTCAGTCGTTACTTCGCTGTGTCTGAAAAGAGCGTTCTTTTTGCAAACGCAAACTGAGCAACAATCGCAGTGGTCTTTGTGCGCCCGGTAACTAAAACACAATAGTTCCGGCAAACGCCGAACGCCATCCAAGACGTACGATTCTCCTTACCACGAAATAAGGGCTCGCGAGTGAGCGTCAACCCCCTGCTCGTTGCGAGGCAAAGTGCGCGTGGGAGATGAAAGCGTAGCTGCCGCGTCGTGACGATGTTACTACGCGCGTTCATTGTGCCAGCTTGCTGGCAATGTTGAAAACACGATAGCTCCCCCACAGATGCCGTCAGAAGCGGTAAGTGGTACATATAGATAGCTTGCCGTTTGAATGTAAAAACACGTGCTCTTCAGTGGCTCTGAGGTTAGCGCCTAACGCTCATGATTTAGAAGACCAAAGTTCAATTGCGCATGCCGGAGTCTCTTTCTAGATTTTATTTCTTCTTGTATTTTCATATATATAGATACGTATACATAAACGGTGAGTGACTGTGATACCCACGTCGACGCCGACGCCGGCGGCAGAATCTAGCCATGAGTGTCCATAAAATTACTATGGTAATAAAAGAAGAGAAAGGAAACGCTCACGGTCATGAGGCACGCTGACGAAGGGTGGCATCTCCTTGCCCCCTTGTCATTCTCATCCCTACGTAGCTTTCAGCTCGCTCGCTAGTGCGAAAACGGGAAGCGCTTGAGGCTTGTGACAAGTACTCCACTAGTACTTGCTAAAATCTTTATTGCGATAGCGATTCTAAAGACAATCTGGGCTGGATTTCGCTGCCAGTTTCGGCGTCACCGTCATTCACTGTACATGTATACGTATATATATATATATATATATATATATATATATATATATATATATATATATATATATATATATATATATATATATATACATATGAAAACGCAAGAAAAATAGTCTAGAAAAAGACTCCGGCTCGCGGAATCGAACGTCTGGCCTCTGAAATGCGAGTGCGTGTCATTAGCCTTTGGGCCACGAAGGACCACCTCCTTTAACGGTCCAACGGCAAGATATTTATATCTACCAGTTACCACTGGTGATGGGCATCTCGGGGGGGGGGGAGGCATCGTGTTTTCAGCATTACCAGCGAAACGGCACAATGAGCGCGCGTCGACAGATCTTCACGACGAGGCGGTGCGTGCTCTCCCACGCATAATTTTCCCCGCAGAGAGGGGGGGGGGGGGCAGAGTGGACGATGGCGCGTGCGCTCGCTTATCTCGCGGTGGGGACAATCGTACGTCTCGAGATTTTATGAACGATTCTGCTGTAGTTACCGGATGCACAAAGGTCACTGCACTCGTTGGACGATCTCCGTTTGCGATAAAAGCCAACGCTTATTCGCGTTCATCTGTACCTGTGAGTACGTTTCGTACGTCATTTGTGCGTGAGAAACGCGGGACACGTTTCGATCTCTTGTTGCTATTGCGTTCATTGCTTCGTCTTTCCGGCAAAGCTGTGACTTTTTTGCGACACTCATTTCGCGAGGCAATTAGCTCTTTTAATGAAGCTATTCGACGATTACTTGAAGTGTTGAGAGGGTCCCTTCAAGAAATCAGCACCGTGTTGGAGTGAACAGTGAGAATAAAAAATGATTAAACAAGCCATTCTCGAATTTCAAGCCAATCTTTCAGGCTTCTGATTGAATTGGTTGAGCTGTTTGTTCTGCCTAATAGATGTGTGCCTCACCTGAAAAAAGTCGTCCAAGTTGAAGCGTGTCTTTACCAACGCCATTCGTAGAAGAAGAAATACTCCTTGGAGAAGGTACACGCCATACGTGAGCCTTGCAAGAGGAACGAACCCTTTCCATGATGACATCCGTGCTATCACACCTGCGAGATTCATTCGTTTCGTCTGTGATCCTCCAATATACACGAACTTTTACCGAGTGACTAAAAGGTTATTCTGGAGTTTGATATGCCGAAACCATGATTCAATAAACGTAGCACGATTTAGTTAGGCAGTGTAAATCAATAGAGCCTCTGGTTACCTAAAGTGTACTTAAATCTAAGTGCATGAGTTTAAAAATTTTAATACAAGCGTTTTCACAACTTGCCCCAACCGAAAGCTGGATGTTGTGGCTTGGAGTCGAATGCTTGACCTCCGTAGCGCAGCCCTATAGTCATTGTGCTATATGATTAGAGTAATAATGGCGTATTATCAAGTAACCTGATGCCAGTAGAATCGAGATATGAGTAATGTAGCAAATCAGGCTATTTGGAACATTCTGATGATGGTCAGTGCAAAAAAAGGACACGAAATGCAAGAAAGTTAAGGACACAAGTGCTGTCTAACAACTGAAAGTTCAGTGAACAATGTATCTTCAATGAGTTGATAAGATTTTGTTAGTGCTTTCCTTTCTGTTTATATTGTATACCATCCTTTTTCATTAAACTTTCATATGTTTTAAACTGCGCTTGTGTCATGCACCTCCTTACGAGTAGTCTCCCCCTTAATTTTTTTGCAGTGACCATCCTTAGCGAGAAATGCGCATTTCCCCCAGTTTTGAGATGCACACAAGAAAATCAGCGTTAAATGAAATGGCAGCTTGAGCTGCACCCTTCCCAATGTACTTCATCTCACACGACACAACAGGGGCGTGAATGAGCTTCATTAACCATGCTGTAGCAACAGCTGTTCAACAGTTCTTGTGCACAAACCTTGATCATCAGATTCCGCGCACATACAACTATGTTAAAGGTGGCCGTCATGTCGTCTCATTTTTTTAGGTTATTTTCTCATTTTTTTCAATTGCCACTGTTTGAGCACATATATACTGAGTGCCGATATGATACTGCGGGCTACGATCTTCCGAATGAGAAAGTGTCCTGGCGGTCTTAGTCATGGTGTGGTGCCACCCATGACCTAGCGGGTCTTTTGAAAGCCATGCATTTAATGAAATAAGTGTAGTAATACTGATCGCAACGTTCTTAGCTTGAAAGCAAAAAAAGCCTGTTGTAAATTTACAGCCGTATGAAGGCTAACAAAGAAAATAGTCAAGGCAAGTCATTGTATCAAGATATATGCTTCTGGCATAGGGTTTTTTTTTTTCCTAGCGTAGCGCAAGAAATTCTTCTGTATTATGACGTAACTTCACCCCCACATAAGTTAATGAGAACACACCTACGTAACCAGAAACCCAGATATACAAATCTCCGTAGCCCGTAGCACAGGCGTAAGCTGGCCAACAAAGTGAGATTGACCATAGGAGGCGGTGGTAAGCTCCATATATAGCGTTTGTGATAGGGCCCGGCAGGTTTCCTCTGTTCCAAGGCAGGGTAACAAATAAAACTAAGCCTGCCGCTGCCACTGCCAGAAGCCAGAGCAGTGCTTGCACACCCTGCACAAAGAGATATGAGCCTGAGAAAGCAAAAACATGTACTCTTAACTACAAGCAGACGCGTCATTGATACCGATAGGAGGTTTGATTTTGTGTCGAGAGAACATAAACCCCATTTTATTGTTTTGCTGCAGCCAGATGTGGCCATAAACAAAATTCAGCTAGAATTTCTCTCATGCCTGGGGGATAACAACACTTTAATATCTTTGAGAAGAGATATGCTGGAATAGTAAATGCGGCTTTTTTATTTATTTTAGTGACTCGATACAAAAACAGAGACATGTAAGCTAGAGAAAAATTGTTTTTATGTTAGTAAATATTTAGAACAGGGCAATCCCATATATATATATATATATATATATATATATATATATATATATATATATCGCTTGCCATGTTGCCGTGTTGCCATGCAATACATATACATGAAGAAACAAGCAGAATGAAAGTCATGAATGACCACAAAACCTCTGCGTACTTACAAGAGATATGGTTACTTCCTGGTATCGGATAGCCATGTACCCTGCCAGGATTCCGCTAACGTAGGTCGCCACATGGGTGAATGGCCTAAAATAAATAACCTCAAAAGTTTTGAATATGCGTCTGAAAGAAAAAAAAATGGCCTCTGAAGTTTTTAGTCACACGCGAATTAAATTGAAGGTCAAATAAAGCTGGAATTCATAAATCAGTGACTAAAAATCTGAACGCAAGTATACCGTCCATCATTCGTGCCAGTCGTCACGCCGTACAACAGATCCATGAAGAATGTTCGGAAGGCCGTATAAGTGCTGCAAGTAAGTCCAGTCACCAAAAGCACCATGACAATCGTTTTGGGAAATCTGGAAGCATGAATACCCGTGTTATCTATTGCTGCAACAACACAAAACATAACAAACTAAGCAGTATTGCGCACAAACCCGATAAAGTTAATGTATTTTCGAACGATAGGTAGATATCTATGTACAGTCAACCACAAAAGTGTTCGGACCACGCGCCCGCGTGCCGAACTGCCTGTTCGCACCACCTAGCGGTGCGCCATCTTCAGTCAAGAGCAGTGCTAAGCCAGAAACGGGTCTTGTTGTTATTCACTGGCCTTTCAATTTTTTTACTGCTGCGTATACAGCTCATTGTTCGCAGTTTTCACGCGAAGCGCTCATCTGCAATACGACCGTCACATTTCTATTTTCATAGCAGGATCAAAAACTATCACGGCGTGAAATAAAGCTGTTTCTCTCTTTCTCTCTATCGCGGCGTGGCTCAAATGGTGGTGCGTTCGCTAGGTATCACTTTGTTATGAAGCTTGCGACTAATAACAGTTATGCTCATAGACATCCTCTCGAGGGTGACACACGTAGATGCAGATGCACTGTATAAGAATATCATGTGCAGATGCCAAGAAGCGTGTCGAGTTAAAAAGTAAAAGGCAAAAGTAATTTGTACCCAGACAGAAAAGGGACATGCCATATATTAAGGGAGAAATGCTTCCCGGGCGCTGCGGTGCTGTCGATCGCCGCTGACGTATACAGCGGAAGTGTCACGAAGAGGCTTTTGGCGACGTGTTCACGTGGTGCGTAAGCTTTTGCGATCGACTGTACGCTCTGAAGCATAACTCACTTTTTTTTCTTGCGCGTGTAATGCAGCTGTCGAAAGTATTATGAAAGAGGCGGCAGACATTAAGTGAGAGACAGAGAGACACTTCATTGACCGAGTGCCTAGCTTGGACCTATTACAATGATATCTTTAGTTTTGTCTACAGACGCGGTTACCTATGCCGTGGTCACCTTTCATAGCAATAACATTAGAGCTCGTGTCACAGAAAGTCTAGTGTCAGCACAAGCTTCGGCATTGCCGGCGTTGTCCTGGGGTGAAAAATACCGAACCTATGTGATTTATAGTATTGACAGTTTATCAGGTATTAAGTGCTAAAACGTGCCCCATAGCCAAAATATTATTACAGAGCACGTCGTAGTCAGGGACGCTAGATTATTTTTGACCACGTGGGGTGTGCTGAAATTAAAACTACACGAGCTTTCTTGAGTTTAGTTTCATCTAAATGCAGCCGTCGTGGCCTGGAATCCCACCAGCCTCCTCGAAGTTAGCTCGCGACCCCTCACCTGCTAATTTAGCATTGTAAGCAAGAAGCCAATTTCACTTTTAGCTTTCCAATTGCCGTCCCGAGGCCTGATATCTGCTGTCTTGCATTTCTTGCACGTTTACCAGGAAGTAGATCAGAATTAGAAAGCTTAAAGCAAGACCACTTACCGCCGTATTCAGGAACACTCCTCGACTTAACTTTGAATTGCCACCACCTCAAGGCAGTGCGTTTCAAGCTCGCTTTTTCTGCCTTGACACCACCTAAAAACAGCGCGTTTGAAACGCGTTTGTGCTTCATTGAAGTTCGTGGCTAGTGATGCCGCATTGAAGGTCAAGAAAAGTGAAGTTTAAGCCAAGAAGCGTTTTTTAATACGGGGTTTAGCGGATGTTGGTTGTTTTGTTTCTACCTTGGTAGTAAAAATGTTGCACTTTGTTCCTCTTTAAAATGCGATAACATCTATGTGCACCAAACAAAACTCGGTTTTGCTGACAGGGCGAGATACTGAATGTGACAGCAAGGCATTGGCATGTTATGGGAGGTCAGTCTGGCAGCTAACTTTTCTAGAATCTGATCTCGTGTAACACTGCAAAACGCTGGTGCAAGAGTATTCGGCTGATTCAAAGAGCCCTTTCCCTGATGTCTGCCACTGCAACGCGAAGTAAGGATGGCATTGCAGCCTTGTTCTCATTCCGGTGAGACAGCGCACCAGACCGCGCCCTTTTGGTCAATGTTCGCAGTCATAGCAGATGTGACGAAGCCAGGAGTGTAACCAAAGGGGGGGGGGTGTAGTTGGGGGGCTTCGGGTTTCTTCAAACTGTTCAATTGTGCTTGTCTGTATATGCACGCGCACATAAAAACGCACGCGCGAACATACATAAAGTATGTTTAACCTCCCCCTCCCCCCCCCAAAAAAAAACGTTCTGGCTACACCTCCGCACGAATCCACATTAAGTTAAACACAACTGGTATCGAAGGCTCTATAAAAGCTCATACATTCAAAAAATAGCGGCTGATCAGCTGCTCATAGGGCTTAGCGCCATCTTTGTGAGGAGGGGACACCTACAGCAAAACAAAAATAAAATAGATCTGACGCAATAGGTGGTAAACAAGTGATGTCGTTTCGTGCGCACTGGCGCGAAATTTGATCTCAAATTACTTTTCATAAGCTCCTAATCCCTAAGGACTCTCGCTAATGCGATCACCAGAAAGTCCTCCAAGAGTGCGCTTCAAGTGAACGCCAGCTAATCTAATACCGACTCATGACTAGATAATAATGTTTATTTGTACTACCATTCACTTTGCCTCGGTTTTTACAAAGAACCTTATTCATCGAACTTTTATTATTATCAACCAACAGCATATACCTGTCACATCTGCAGCGTTACTTATTTGCATCACACATAAGCAGATTCTTTATCATGCATAATGCTCGTGTTCTGCAGTTTTAACAGGAAGAAATGACGCCGAGTCTCGTCAAAATTATGATATTTCTGTTTTATTCAATGGTCACAATAACTATCCCCTCCAGTCGTTTGCGCTGTTAAGCACTTTCTTCGTCTACCATGCAGCACCAACCAGCCCAATCAAGCAATCTGTTAAACTCAAATCTGATACACTGCACTCAATAGAAAAAAATCACAGCATATCCACGGAGTGAATGATGATTGGTGGAGCGAAGCGTTCGTCAGTCTGTCCGTGCTTTCGTCCGCCCATTCATCTTTGCTTCCATCCGTCCATGCGTCCGTCTGTGTGTCGGTCCGTGTGTCCATCCATCCGTGTGACCATCGATGCATCCGTTCATCCGTGCGTCCCCCCATGCGTCCGTCCGTACGTCCATTCTTCCGTGTGTCCATCCGTCCATCCGTCTGTGCATTTGTTCGTGCGGCCGTCCTTTTGTCTGTCTGTGCGTCCGCCCGACCGTCCGTGCGTCCGCCCCACTGTCTGTCTGTGCATCCGTCCATCCGTCTATCTGTATGTGCATCCGTCCATCCGTCTATCTAGTGAACACTCCAAGTACAGCCATCTCACATCGATTTATCATGTACTCCTCATATACAAGTGCCGCCATCGAGCGGACATTCTGAGAACCGCTGTTTCAGGTATGTGTCACCGGTGGGCACAAACAACATCGGAGGTTGGACAGACCCACGACCTAAGGAGCTTCGCCCCTAATAAGCACACAATTGTCTGAAGACACTGGTTGCGTTTTGTTTTTAGAATACGCTTCGATAAATTACCAGTACCTAAGCAAATGCAGACACGTGAATTGTAGCGTGCTAGATAACTTCGTGATCTGCTCACCGATAACGCGAATAACAGTAGGCACTGCATGCTCAAAAAAGAAACCAGGCTGCAAGAATACTGACGGATGAATGTCCAGCGAGCTTGTATGACGCACCATTGCCCTTGTTTCTTATCAAGAAGTCATGGATAATCAAGCGTACGCTTGTTGCTGGTGCATCCTTGCACAAAACTTTGTTTGCGCAGGTACCGACGAAAGCACACGGCATTAATTCTAATCCGCATCATTTCACTGCCCGTTTGACACTTCTCTCAAGGCGTCCACCAGCCATAAAACGCACCTCCCAATTTCGCGCCCAGAAGAGAATGCAAACAAGTGCGGATAACTAACACACATGCGGAGGTGTGTCATCGCAGAAAAATTTTACAAGCGTGCCTTTCTATGCAGCGCAAGGGCTGCATGGAGTGATATTACCATGGCCAGAGGGTGCTAAAAAAATTTCATAATCATAAAAAACTGTCATTATTGTTTTTGCTTATTATACACCTACATCATGTTGTTGGAAGAAAGAAATCTCATTTATAAAACATAGTGATTGCTTTGACTTTGATTCAAATTTGGTTTTTCACTATTAGTCTTTGTTCCCACCAAACATAGTCGCGCTTCAATCTCAGCTCCCATATCTCCCCACGTTGATGTCGCTGGCAATGGCTTCTGAACCGCCTTTCGCCCGAACTTTCGGGACCTATTTGAATAGAGCTTGGGCACACCACCAGTACAGTTTCATGTTCCTACGCATGATGAAGGACGGGCAGGGTGCTACTCTCTGCTTCAGTACTGGGCGCGAGGACATACCGTGGCGCCACCATGCGGAGGCGTCTCTGTGACGTACGTGGTTGAATTGCTCTGCCACCCTCTCGCACGCGGCCCGCAGCCACTTTCGCGTCTCTTCTTTTTATTATTATTTACTTGTTGCGCTTCACTCAACGAAATCAGTGAAATACTGCTGCAGCTTCTTCCCGACTATACGAAGTGCTAAATAATTGCCATGAAAAAGCTTTACGCTTCTCATAATGCCTGACTTCCGGCGTCGTCTGCTATGGCCACCTAAATAAAAACCACGGGGGCCGAGCGCGTCACTCCTGTAAAAGGTGGCAACTCATTCCATGTCGAATAGAAATATCAAGTGGGTATTAACGGTACAAAAAGTTAACTTTACTGCGAGAAATGCGCCTAACTCCACGACTCCATTTATTGTAGGTTTGCGTCTAAAGAGGATTTGTGGTTGATATGACAAGCATGCGCAAATCACATTTTTGTTTAGCCCACATAGCCCTACGAAGCACAGCGCAAGCAGAAACCGCGCTTTGTGGGAAGCAGCACAGTATTTTTGAAGCAGCAACATTTCTGTTATTATTGCGGGCAAATGTGAGTATCACGCACGCGCGTTCTTCATTCAGAGTTGTAACTTTTCTCTGCGGCTCAATTCAAATATTTTTGCGTAAAATTTTTATGGTGATCACACTTTGCGCATTCAATCGTCATCAATCTACACACAGGTGAAAATTATGAAGAATTAGTTCGGTTACAGACCCTGAATAAAAGGGTAAATCATGATGAAAAATGCCATCCGCCTGCCGGATCATTTTGCGCCCTTAAATGTGCATGCTACGAGGGCGTACCATTATCTAAACGGTGGTGCCACGTTTCAGTAAAATTGTCAATGTCCTGTTTCTTTTTTTACAGCTTCATTCATAAGCTGTGTAATATTTTAGGACAGCTCTTACAAGATGATTGACTGAATGATTTGTGGGGTTTAACCTCCTAAAACTGCCATATGATTATGAGAGACGCCGTAGTGAAGAGCTCCGGAAATTTCGACCACCTGGGGTTTCTTAGAAGTTGAATCAGTTCTTGAAGCTGCACGACCACGTTTTCGCCTATACATCAAAACAATTTATAAGAGCTGACAGTGGCTATGGGCCGATTCTGCACACGTAAGCAAGGAAAGTAAGACCGCCAAGGTGGTTTAGTGGCTAAGGTACTCAGCTGCTGACCTACAGGTCGCGGAATGAAATCTCGGCTGCGGCGGCTGCATTTTCGTTGGAGGCGACAATACTGTGGGCCTGGGTTCACAAAATTCAAGTTCACAAAATTCAATAGTACTAATACTGTAATAATCCTGGGGCTGCTGTGTATTTTCAAACAACTTAAGACATAAATATTGCTTATGAAAGAAATTGCTTACAACGTTCGTTTAAAAAAACTTGACTACTACACATAGCGGTTATCGTACCTCGTCAGCAGCATGATGAATGGTAGTGTGAGGGTGAAGAGTTGCATCTCTGTACTGACGTACCAGAGGTGTATCAAACACTGAAAAAGGGGGAAAGACAAACATTTCAACAGACATTCTGTGTCTATAAGTTTAACTAGACCAATTTAGTTTGAATTTAGTTTGAAAACTAACCAATTTAGTTTGAATATTTTCACTGTAACGCATTACCGTATAGAAGCTAGATGTAGCGTTTCAGCCTTTCTTACGATTACACTATATACATATCAGTGTGCACAAAAACTAGTATCATTTTCGTCTTGACATTCACAGCGATATTTTAATTCTCGATTTACGATGCATGGCCACGGTAATAACTTGCGCACGAAGGTAATTACTCAAATGCGTTTAAAGCCGTGATTACTAAAACAAGCTTGGGTGATACTGATACAGCGAATTTTTTGAAACCCTTGTGATGATCAGACGTTAATGTGCAATTATAATCTTAGGTTTCTTCATTACAGAATTGTTAACATAAAAAGAAAAAACCTAAATATGTAACATCATAGAACATGACTGCTATGATAAGTAAAATTTGGAGAAAAATGTCCTATTTTTGATAGCATGTGATGTGACCCCGAGATACCTTCATTTGACGAAAAACAGAATTACAGAGTTTGAACACAAAGAGCTAGTTTTGCTGGCTTTATGAAACGTGCTTGTGGTAATTGCATCAATCTAATTTTTTTCTTTCTTCATTACTACAAATTTGCTTCCTGAATCCAGATATCCTTCGAGAAAAATAAATTGTGTAAAAGTGGGCTGCTTTGATGAAAGATGTTGCCGAGCCCCCTTGAATGCCCGATTGTGGTACAATGCAATAACTGATACTTGCGGTTTCATTAAGTGCGTTGAAATTGTTCGTGTGCGTGATCACTGTCCACCAGTTTTCTGCGCACCTTCCGATCTGCTTCGAAAACAGCTCTTGGTCGGCGGGCCCTTCGCCCATAGTGGGGAGCAGGAACGCAAAGAAAACCACTATCACAACTGGCACCGTCAGCCTATGATTCAAAGAAACAGATACTATGTATAGTAGAAATATTGCAACCACACAAATTATACAGCACTGCTCAAAAAGAAACAACGTATACTTGCAACTGTGGCGTAAGCTTACCTTACATATCGGCGAACAAGAGTGACCATGTAGGATCGCAGGCATTTTTCTATAGGAAGCACTTCGTCCTTTACGTTGGCGAGGTACGAAAATGTAAAGCCTCTGTCAAAAAAATAACATATGGCACGCAGCAACTGGGATGATTAACTCAGTTAGTTTTGTCATTTTGGGAAATTGGGTGTTTTGTTTCTAAAGCAGCATTGACACAAATGTTTGAAGGCAAGATAACAAGTTGAAAAGATTTGTGTGGACACATACGCATCATCCGTGTAATATCAATAAGTAATACAGCCTAAACATATTTTAACTCAATTTGAAAGTGCATGTCACGACAAATCACGCGAAGCGTGCCTCTGGTTTTCTTGTAAACAACTAACCACCACCTGCGTCATGAGCCTGTTGCGATCTTTGCGAGCGCTCTCTTTTAGCAGGCCTTTTCAACGGAAAGAGGGGGCAGGCTTGTGCGAGTACAATCACTGGTGGCCTTGCCTCAACAGTGAATTTTTGGGGGTTCACGCATATTTACGTCTCGTTTTGGACGATATCTTCATTGAAACGAGCTGTCAACGCGGTGCTCACATGCGCGCAGTTTTGCAGCGAAAGCTATTATGAGATCAGAACACGGGTCACGGGCAGCACCGTAGTTCTCCGCTATCGCCGCCGGTGTCCGTAACCAGTATCAAACAAAAAAACTCGGTAAATAAATAACACCAATGACAAAATGTGATTCCGACCCGGGTCTGCTCCGTGCCCGCCAAGTATTCTAGCACTGAGCTACGCCATTTCTTGGAACTCGTTTCTAAACTAGCCTTAGGCAGGCTTGATGTCGGGAAAGGAATCGTGTTGATATGAGTAATAAAGTGGCTTAGAACATCAGAGGAACAGCCAGGTGTCGCACAATGCAATTTGCGTAACTACTGGGTCGTACAATGCTCCACCACACCAGAAAACTTTTTCTTGATCGCCTATTAACTGTGGCGCATACCCACTACACGCATATTTCTTCATCGTCGTCAGCCACTGCTTAATTAAATTGCACGATACTTCCAACAAGTGTGGAGCGGATACCTAACTTGTCAAAAGACTGACGAAGGCTATATAGTATAATGAATGCTGGCCTACTACACAAAGTTTATTATTATTGATGGCGCAGTGGACACCCAGCAGCGTGCTTGTAGCATCCCAAAGAGTGTTTAGAAAAGGCTCTGACAGGCCGCTGTTCTGGCTTTCACTGTGACTGTGCTGCGCGCTATGCCCGCTTGGAGGCATTACGTTTTGTGTGACATTTAGTCACTACTAAATGCAGCACAAACAAGAAAGGCATGAACACGATGACGTGGCTGCCCTTGTTACGATGTTCGTATCTTTCTTGCGCGTGTTGTCTTTGCTAGCGGTGAAACGTCTTACAGTAAGCAATACTCACTTCGCCAAGAAAACGTTCTCCTCACCTGCTGTTCTGCATTTCTCATGGCACTAGCGTATAGCAGTAAAGCAAGCAGCATTTCCTCATACCCGAATGGAAGAACACAATACACAAAACACAAAAAAACATCACAGTGAAAGATAACAAAACTACCGTGGTATTCTAAACTGTTATAATAACAACAGATCGCAATACGCAGCATTGCACTGCTAGCACACAAGAGAAGATGTCATCACACTGCGGCAACATCTGTAGAAAATTCAGGCCTACGGCTCTCTACTACGCACGATGTGTCGTGCTACATGTTCAGGAGACCTCGAATTCTGCAATATACTAAACACCCCCAATTATGGTTTCTGAGAACACAACAATACCCTAAAGAAAACGTTCACTCAAACGTCAACAGGAGAGGAGACGGGGTGTCCTCTAGAATAACTTGTTTTTAGGCGAGCTGGTGCTTTAGTTGGTGCCTGAACAGGGCCCGTCTTAGAAGCTTAAGTCCTGAGGACCAGTTTCAGCTGGTGAACAGGGCCAGGCTACCAATTCAAGACTACCTGAAAGAACGTGGTAGCCCACCTCAGCGTATAAAAAGTTCGAGCTACAAATAAGGTTTATCGGATCCCTGCCCAGAGCCTGCATTCAGAAAGGCGGAAATTGCTTTAACAGAATATTTCTCTTTTAGACAATTTGAGCCTGTCCTGAAGCTAGACATATTGTTTGTGCTGTAGGTGGGTGAATATCAAAAAGTCCTACAGTATGAAAGGCGTGTGAACTCAGCCCCTGTTCACTTCACAAGTGACGACGCTTGACCCAGTGAAATCACACGAGCTACCAACTCACCACACTTTTTATTGTTTAGTCTTATTCTCTTGCTCTGTTTTTGTTCCATTCATCGCACGGTTAGTAAAAAAGATTTTTATTGGTAGATTTATACAGGGGCAAAATCTTTTTTCGTGATAGTTATAATAATTATGAAGTAACGTTCTGCATATCACTAGAAACTCCGAAAACAATAATGAATATAAAGCAGGCATTAACTTATCCCACTTACTGGATGAAGAAGAGGCTGGAAATTGACAGAAAGGCGTTTGTTATCAACTGAAAATACACTCTGTCTCCCAAGTCAAATATCTTGAAGCCTGAATCTGTAAAAAAGCGTTTTTTAATTACCCGAAGCCCTGCTAATTTTAGAGCTGTCGAAACAAATAGTTCATTAGTGCAGCCTGTCGAACTCCATTGTGCAGCAGCACAACTTTGCCACCGGCCATCACAGCAATCAGTAAGAATCCTGTGTTATGCAATTGAAAGTGTTTCTACTTTATTAAGAGTTGTGCAATGACGGGTAACGCCTTTTTCTCGTCTGATTTTCACATCTTCGAGGCACTTGTTAAAGGATTAGACGCCCTGGTATACTTCACGTAGCAATAACATTGAAAAATTGCTCTATAGTTTCAGAGGTATAAAACCGAACTAATAACGTTATGTAATGTACCTTTACAAACAGTTCACGGTGCATTCAACAGCCACTGTATTGCTTTATGAAGTTGATTTTCCCTTCATGGCCCTCTTCTCAAGCGATTCTCATCCTCTTTCATCACCCCAGAATACTTGAGTTGGTCGTAACCTTCCCCTATGCCACAGCTTGACAATAAAAAAATCGATAAGATAAGAATATGTAGCTGGCCTAATACGTCACCTAGTACGTAATACATGAGGTGCTATAGGTTTATTTCCTGATGCGAAGCAGCTCTTTGACTAGCCTATGAAACGCTGTCCCGTGTGTCCACACAAAGGCGCCCCAGCGCGTTCCCCCCCCCCCCCCCCGCAGTTGTTGGAACGATGCCAAGTAAGTCAGGTCACAGGTGCGCGTGACCTGACCCTCACCCGCATTAGCTGCTGGATCCCCCGCTCGCTCGTCACGCACTTCTCTTTCGCTTCACCCTCTCTGCCGCCCGCAACGCTCGACCACATGTGGAGTGGCAACACTCTTCACTTCATTTTTCTGCGATGAAACTTACACAAAACTGAAACCGCCTCCCGTGTCTCACCCCTGTATTCTAGAACGTCCCTTCACTCAACGCCTCACCTTCACTTGAGAAAGCCGATGCAAGCGCCGTGTCTAGGCACTGCAAGTCACTGCATATCAGGGATAATCTGTTGCTATTCTTGAGTAGCGTCGAGTTATTTTCAGCCGAGCAGCAGCGCAGTGCTCAACTATGTCAAGTGAAGAGTATAAGTCGAGTCGAGGAGCGTTTGTGAATATGGGGGTGAGTGTCTCCAAGAAACGTTTAGTCGAGTAAAGGCTACACCAAGTTTCACTTCAAACCCTACTTCAGCACCTCGGTCGACGCCCGTTTCAGCCCGGTAAACGGCGTGCGCGCCGCTGCTGCTTCGCATCCCATCAGGGTTCCTTTCGGGGACATGGTTCATATTTTTTTTTTCATTCTTAGGTGCTACACACCGAAAAATGGAGCAAAACATTATGACATGATATAACTGGGGATAAATATTTTGCAAGGAACTCCTGACTCGAAGCATTAAAGCTATTTGCAAACTTATGAATGATTCTTTGGAAACTGTATCGTTAATATTATCAACATCATATGTCCATTATTAGACAAGCGAATGAAGGTAAACGTTTTATTTCTGAATTTCTCTCTAACTATTCCGTTCTTTAAAGTTTTTTTTTTGTTTTGTTAGGCCGCATAGTTCAATATTATTGCCTGAAACTTGATACGTGAGCTTTCCAACTCCCTCAGAACACAATGTATTACTTTTTGCCAGTAAAATGTTATCAAGTTCCGAGCTTACCTAAAAATGTGTGGCATTACTAAGAGTTAGTGCAGAAATTAACGTCAATGCGGCGTAGCCACCTGTATTTTCCTTCGTATGTTTCTGGTCTTCTAAACGTCTTTCAGCGGCAATTGATTTTGTATTGCGGAATACAGCTTGTTAAAACAACTGAAATATATTTTTGTGTTTTGCATCCCTGTAAATAATCTTCCAGTCATAATTCACTACGTATGAAGATGTAAAAATATTTCAAGCATTGGTTAATTTCGTCGATAGGGCATGCAACGAGTTGATTTGAACATGTTGGTGGAGCTTCAATGTAATAAATACACAGGGTGAACAACGAGACCAGAGAAAACGGCAACGCGGGTGCTTTTTTAAGGCAAGATGCTAAAGCAACCTACAAACCATAGCCTGAGGGAAAAATTTTCTCGCATAAAGGAGCCACAAGCAGCACTTTGGCCCAGCTGCACGCTTGAGCATGTTCCTGTTTTTTTTTTTTTTCTTGAACCAGTTCAATTCGCAGGCACCATAGCCATTAAGCACGTGAGATTCGCTAAGCGTATATGACTCAAAAGAAAACATGTAGGCGGAAATGTTGTAGGCCCGTGTGCTCAGATTTGGGTGCACGTTAAAGAACCCCAGGTGGTCGAAATTTCCGGAGTCCTCCACTACGGCGTCTCTCATAATCAAATGGTGGTTTTGGGACGTTAAACCCCACATATCAATCAAATCATTCAAAAGAAAGCCTGTGCATGTGTACTTAAGTGTCTTTCTTCCCTCCCTCTCCTAATTTCGTCCATCGGGTTCGGAAATCGGATTCGCGTGCTTGAGCGTGAAAGTTCAAAACCATAGCCGCTGAAAAACTATCAGGATCTGCTATCAATGTTTCAGTGGCAAACGTGGGACCTTTTATTTATATATAGTGCTCTGCCAGAAGTTCAGGGGTTTTAATAATGCCACTCCTGTCCCGTATATTAACGTACATAAATTGATTGATTTGATATGTGGGGTTTGACGTCCCAAAACCACCATATGATTACAAGAGACGCCGTATTGGAGGGCTCCGGAAATTTTGACCACCTGGGGTTCTTTAACGTGCACCCGAATTTGAGCACACGGGCCTATGGCATTTTCGCTTCCATCGAAAACTCAGCCGCCGCAGCCGGGAGTCAATCTCCCAACCTGCGGGTCAGCAGGTGAGTACCATAGCCACTAGGCTGCTGCGGCGGGGCAACGTACAGAAATACAACTCACACAAAGCTCAGGCATTGCAAAACGGGTTAAGATTAACGCCATTTGACTTGTTTAGGTTTTCGGTGCTTCGTGCGTTCGTATGGTTTAGCGCTCCAAGAACCATGTTTACTAAAAAAAATCATTGTGTTGCCATTTCGTTTACGTTATAGTGGTGGCAAGAATCTGTAGAGTGTTGGTTCCGAATTACCAGCCATCGTTGCAGAAAGAACCGTGGTCCATAAACCATCAAGCAACCAGTCTTATATGCTACGAAGGATGATTTATTGACACATTCAATATATATACGGTGTTTCGAAATAAGGCAACTTCGTTAACTACATGTACGATATCTTTAATGTGCTGCTACTTAGTCTAATCCTCGAACTGTGGAATAATGAGTTCGTCGATGCTGCCGTGAAATAGTGCTCTGAGGCACTCAATCGTGACGCGATTCTAGAACATGAGGAAATTGGAAAACTAACAGATTGACGCCTGCGTATTCTAGTTCTAGCAATCTTTCTTTCACACTCTCAATCTTTTATATTTCATTGAATGTATTCGCAGTGCTTCATCTTACAAGCCAGGTGGTGTCACAGTAGCACTGACAATGACCGTACACGAATTCAACTTTCACTCGCCTTGAAAACTTCGATTTATTTTGCTTGTATGCCCACTGTGACCTCGAATGGCGTGTCGTCATGCGGAACTCTGTAGGCTCCCAGGTTTGAATTCGACGTAATTAATATTGACGCAAATGCATAAACTGTGACATGTTATTCAATGTTGGTGACCTCAAGGGTGTACGAATAGCCTAACTAACGAAATGTGCTTTGTTGATAGTATTATCAGTCACGAGAGACTAAATGTGAACAACGTAATGGATCCAGGTACCAAACATGAAAAAAAGGGGGAGGTTACTGCGGCCGTTGAGTAGTCCTGCTTTACGAACCATAAGAACCACTACATATACATATATTTACCTGCATGATACATAGGTCGATCTTGAAAAACCCTTGTATGGCTGAATCATAACGGAAACTGTTCATTTGTATTTGCGCTTTCTCAGATATTGACGTTTGTGCGAACTTTCACTTAGACATTTCATGTATGTAGAAATAAAAAAAGAGAGAACACAGTTTAAAATGCGAGCGTACCTTTGTATGCAGGAAGAACAAACTCCATATCCTTAGTAACATTGATGTGTTGTCACTGTTCAAGCATTAGACAGTGAATATTAAATTATTGACTTGTATCGAGGTGGTAAATTTTTCGTCAGTGACCGTGGCTGAAACATTACCCCTAATCATTCACACACTGCTGTCGATAGCAAAATTTTTCTAATGTTTGGACCACTACCGCAGCAGTGGGAGCCGCTCGAAAAACGAACAGGTATTGGGGCATCTGAGACGAGCACGGCAACTCCCCTGGGCCCAGATTGATGTCAAGGTAAGTGCAAACAAAAAAAAAACTGCTTACGATAAAACTCTGGTTGAATCAGCGTGTAGGAGTGAAAGAAGACCACCCAGAAGCACAGGATCAGTTTGGTTCCACTGAAGAAGAGCAAATTTTGGCGCGGTGTTCCTTCATATTTGCGAACGTCGAAGAGGCGTTGAGTATTCGAAATGACAGAGAACCAACACAAAACCGTGACGGGGGCCGTTGCTGAAAAAGAAAAAAAATCTTCTGAACCGATGTCTTGTGTTTTTAAGCACAGATCACATGAGCAACTAGCTGAACAGTGATGTGGGGATGAAAATTCTAGGCACGCAATAGGATTAGGTTTGTCATAGATGATTACATAGGTGAAAGTGGTTGCCTTAGCAATATATTCCTATGTTTTCATCACATGCTGTTAGGTTCACATTCAATTCTTGTGCATCAAAATAAATCACTAGCAAATGGCTCTATTGCAATCATATAGCCCCGATTCCTATTATCCGACAAGTTAAAGACCGTATAATTACGAGGAACGTGCACCCTTGTGGGAAACTAGGTAGAAATAAGGTTTGAACGCTTACGGGCTCCTTCAATGCATAGCGAAATTTAGAGTTAATCAATCATAGTAGTTAAACTCCCCATAGGCTCCATATATCAAAACCCGGAAACACCAGTGGCCGACATTGCGGAGGTCTGTTGATATTCGTGTCATTTGTTGACAAAAGAACTAGACTAATGAACGTTTTCGACGACGCCAGTGCTACGTGCGGCGCTGAGAAGCTTGCAAGAAGCGTATGCAGAGCGACGCCGTGGCTATCTAGTGTTTTGTATCACCGCTATCCGATGGCACGACAATCTCCAAGCTCTCGTCAAATCGGCCACGCTCCAGCTTTCGGAACGTTGTTTCACAACTGGTATGATTAAAGAACTGCGGCTAAATATAGGTACATGAACATTTCTGTATTTGTGCGAAAATAAACCAATTGCTGCAAACTCAGCAGGGCAATGCCTTTGTTCCTAGAGTACGTTTGAATCGTGTGATGCTAGCGAGTCACAACTCAGAATGGCAGACATTTCTCCTTAGTGTTGTATTGGTAAACCTAGTGGCACGTCTTGTGGAAGTTATCTGTCGCAGTGCAAGAAATGACCGAGAGGAGCGTTAATGCTAAGGCTGGAGGTAATTGTTGTTGTTTGCGTCGTCGTCAGTGGCGTTTCCTTCTTTTTTCTTCATCCGAAATTTCAAGCATCCCTTCCCATGCATGAGTGGCTACCAGGTAGCTCAAAGTTGCAAGTACTATAGTATTTAACTTTTTTATTAATTCTGCTTACCGCATAACTGAAATAGTAGGTTCTTGGGGGTTTTTCTCTTGATTGTGTCAATAATTTCTACAACAGCGGTGTATTACACAGAAAACTCTTAGAATTCTTTTTGTGTCTGACAGCTGAGTACTTACCAGTTTGTTTATTTGGTTTTGTAGTACCTGACGGCTTCAAATACCACTCTGCGATTGTTCCAGCGCATAAAAGTAGTGCTAGACAGCATAACAGTGCACTGAAAAGGGTGAATGAGGTATATTGTAGTTAATAAATGCAGAAGATCACACAATGTTCAGCGAGGCAATCGATGAACTTACATGGAGCATGCCTGGAGCAGCGTTAATGATTTCGGATCATCTGTTCTGCACCCTCGAACTGTGGCATTCACTCCATATGACATCATGACTGCATTGAACGAAAAATGATATAGTGACGATTATGATCACAGCACTGTATTCTGCACATACCGAGTATGCTGGTGCGTAGGAACACACACGTTCGTTACCGAAAAGCAATAAATAGATGCAGTCCAATGTTTCGTTTTCGACGTGGTATATACTGCTGGGTGGTCATCGCGCTAAGGTGCCGTCAGGACATCTTCCTCATTTATTTTTACTATTGTCAAGTACATGTATCTATGACCATAAAATCTCCATTTGATATTTAACTGGGTGTTCTAATTCATCTTGACTATACAACAATGGGCTCCGTCCCATCGATAATTCTTGTTGCCGGATTCACCATCAGTCGGCTATACCACAGCCAAGAATACAGAGATGATGCAATTCCCACTTTTCTCTGATATGTGGAATAGTTATTCGTGCACCTGTTTTATACTAACATATTTAATTAATCATTTTCCGCTGAATGCACCATGCAATGAGCATTGCGTTATTCAGCGTGACTGTTGCAAAGATGCCCTCGCCCTTTAGCAATGACTCTACTGAAGATCACACTGAATTTTTTTTGTGTGTGTTAACCATGTCTTTATACCGATTGTACACTATACCGATTACAATTCAACTTAAATCCTCACGTCTGAGTTTCAGTGTCCCTTCGTTCGTTAATTAAGACTTGCAGAGATTGAAACATTTCCTCCAATTGGAGTTTTTGGTTCATGGCGCGATTAGCCTGCAATTTTTTATAGTGGTCTTCGTGCTCGTTACGATGACGAGGCGTTCTTAATACTTTCTTCGTGGCTGAAGAAATTATGGCTGTTTCATGAGGCCCCAGCCGTGGCATTCGCATTCATGGTGGTAGCAATTATATGGACACTCCCGGCTGGTTCTTGCCGTCAGCATCGCCTGACGTCGACGCCGTCATGCTTATATATATATATATATATATATATATATATATATATATATATATATATATATATATATATACATATATATATATACATATATATATATATATATATATATATATATATATATATATATATGTATATATATATATATATATTACGATTTAATGGTGAAGGCAACCTTTATTAGGCCCAGAAGACACGATGGAGTGACCACATCCAAGGCACAGAACTCAGGGGCAAGCCAAGTCCCCACACCAGACGAAGATGACGACCACTCATGATGATGAACATGTGTAAAGATAGTAGATGTGCTTAATAAATGCCTACACTAACTTACCTCCCACGTGAAAGCGGTCATCCTGACTGCAGTTCTTGGCCGCAGTTTAAAGCGAAGAGGAACGCCGTATGAAAGGCTTAATGCGGGAAACGTGGACTATTTCTGCTGCCCTGCAGCGGCGGTCTGTTAGAAGAAGAACGGGTGCCACGCGATAATTCACAGGAGACGTTTGCTCGAAGAAAGTGTAGGGGCCAATAGAACGTAATCGAAACTTCTCGCACAGGCCGGGAGTGCGAATGGGTATAGGGCTGAAGGACACGGCACGATGAGAGGCATCATATTCAAGCTTGAGATCCTGTTGCTTGGCTTCAGTGTTTACGCGAGCCAGCTGGCGGCAATGAAGTAGACGAGACACGTATTCTTCACTTGAAGATGAACATGGTTTAACAGGTGCAGAGAAGAACGAAACATCGAAGAAAGAAGAGGGGAAGCGACCGTGGACGAGGTAGAACGGCGAATAACCGGTTGTGCGCTGTACAGAGGTATTTTATGCAAAGTGACAAATGGCAAAATGGTGTCCCAGTTTCTGTGGTCCGGTTTGATATACATCGCTATCATAAATGACAGTGTACGATGAAAGCGCTCAGTCAGGCCGTTCGTCTGAGGATGGTAACTGGAGCTTGTTTTGTGTGTAGTGCCGAACGCCTTGAGCACTTCTTCGATGAGTTTTGAAAGAAATACTCTTCTACGGTCGCTCAAGATTACAGAAGGAGCTCTGTGACGGAGGATTATTACTCGAAGGATGAAGTCAGCCACTTCCGAAGCTGATGCAGAAGGCATGGGAGCTGTTTCGGCGTAGCGGGTCAGGTGGTCGACAGCTGTAACCATCCATCCACTGCCCGTGGCAATCCTAGGAAGCGGACTATACAGGTCAACGCCAACTACCTCAAATGGTTGCAAGAGACACGGGAGTGGTTGTAATTGTCCACTGCGAGTTGATGTAGGTAGCTTGTGACGCTGACAAAGGGCGCATGAGGCAACGTACTTCGCGACACAGGTGGACAAGCCCGGCCAGTAGTACTGCCATCTTATGCTGTCATACGTTTTCTGGAAGCCCATGTGTCCAGCAGACATGTTGTCGTGATATGTCTTCAGGACTTGAGCCCGAAGAGAGCGAGGTAGAACGGGCACCCAGCGTTGACCATGGTAGATATGACGGTACAGGACGTGGTTGTTGAGTTTGAATGGCGTCAGCTGTCCACGAAGACGGGCGTTAGCGGGCCGGCAAGTCCCGTCAAGACGGTCCATGATGCGGCGACAGTAAGGGTCAGCACGTTGGTGAGATAAGAACAAACCACACTCGCTTGGAGAAGTTGGGTCCACAGCAGCTGAGGACGAAACATGTAGGAAAGAGACGGCCGAAACCTTCTCGAGTGCGGCAGTGGCGGATTTGTTAAGTGGCTCCGAAGAGAGCGGGCAGTGCGGAATTTCGTCGGCGTCTTGATGTTTGTTTTCCGACTTGTATGTAATCATGAAGCCGTATTCTTGTAAGCGAAGAATTCAGCGACGAAGGCAGCCGGACAAGTTCTTCATTGTCGAGAGCCAGCACAAGGCGTGATGGTCCGTAACAACAGTAAAGTGGTGGCCGTGGAGATAAGGTCGAAACTTTTGTATCGACCATACGACCGCTGGGCACTCCTGTTCGGTGATGGTATAATTCTTTTCGGCAGGAGTCAGTGCACGGCTCGCGTATGCGATGGTTTTCTCACGTGAATATTTGTGTCGCTGTAGGAGAATTCCACCAATGCCTTGACCCCTAGCGTCTGCATGCAGGAGCGTAGGCGTGGTTTCGTCGAAATGGCAGAGGACTGGTTCGGATGTGAGTGCACACTTCAGTTGGGCAAACGCCGCTTCACATTCAGGAGACCACACAAAGTCGGCACCTGATCCGAGCAACTTGTGCAATGGTGAAGCTATTGAGGCGAAGTCTCGAATGAATCGGCGAAAATAAGAAGCGAGGCCGAGGAAACTGCTCAAATCTTTGGCTTTTTAAGGACGCGGGAAGTGTTGGACAGCGGAAATCTTGACGGATCGGGATGAATACCGTCTTTGCTTACGATGGGGCCTAACACTTTAATCGTCTTGCTCGCAAAACGGCACTTCTTGGTGTTCAGCTGAAGGCCTGCGTTTGCAAGGCACGTGATAACTTCGTCCAGTCGATGCAAGTGCTGAGGGAAGGTTGACGAAAAAATAACGATATCGTCTAAATAGCACAAGTAAGTCTTCCATTTCAAGCCTCGTAAAACTGTGTCGATCATCCACTCAAATGTTGCTAGAGCATTGCAAAGGCCGAATGGCATGACGCTGAATTCGTACAGCCCATCTGGTGTTGCAAACGCTGTATTTTCTTTGTCACCCTCGTGCATGGGTATTTGCCATTAACCCCAACGCAGGTCTACGCTTGAGAAGTGCTCGGCATCTTGCATAAATCCAAAGCATCGTCTATGCGCGGCATGGGGTAAACATCTTTGTGGGTAATCTTATTAAGTGCTCTGTAGTCCACGCAAAATTGACACAGCCATCTTTTTTCCTTACTAAAACAACAGGGGATAACCAAGGACTCGCGGAGGGGAGTATAATGTACCGTTGCAGCATATCGGCTACATTTTGTTCAATGACCTTACGCTCGGACGAAGAGACGCGATATGGTCGACGGCGTACGATGGAAGTGCCATTGGTCTGGATATGATGCCTAATAATGGACGTCTGTCCCAGAGATGAGAAATGAGGATCAAACAATCTACTATGCTTTTGTGGCAAGGCAAGCAGCTCAACTGTCCGTTAAGTGGTCAGCTCTGGACTAATAGTAGTCTGGACTAACAGCTCTGGACTAATAATAGTCATAGCAAGAACAGAAACGCTTGATGAACGTCCTTGATGATGAACATGTGTAAAGATAGTAGAAAGATAGTAGATGTACATAATGAATGCCTACAATACACACACACCCCCATATATATATATATATATATATATATATATATATATATATATATATATATATAAAACAGAAAAAGTGTTACTTAAGGCCTCTTTCCGTGTATTGACAATATATAGAAAGATCTAACAGACATTAATGCCAAGTAAAATATAAGAGAAGTTATTAGGACAAATTGTAATGTAAGTGCGAAGAAAGAAAAGTGGGTGAAAAGGTAACTTGCCGTGGGCAAGAACCAAACCTGCGACATTCGAATAACACATTCGATTCTCTACCACTGAGCAACCACGGCGGCTATCCTTCCCAGCCACTTTTTGGGGTATATACGTGAATTTAAATGGGGGGGAGGGTGTCAGTCAGTGCCCTCAGTGCCATAGCGGCGAGTGTGGCATACTTTTTATTAGCCTCTGTGGCGTCACGTACCACGTGAACTTATTACGAGCTGACAGCTGACCAATAGTCCATCGTATAGAACCTAGGGCATCAAGTCTGCCAGTACGAGACCCTTTGTGGCTGAAGAAATTATGATTGTTTTATAAGGTCCCAGCCGCGGCAGTCGCATTTATGGTGATAGCAATATGTGGACACTGCCGGCAGATTTTTGCCATATATATATATATATATATATATATATATATATATATATATATATATATATATATATATATATATATATATAACGATGAAACATAGTTCTGAAAAATATTTTCAAACGTGAGGAATCGAACGAGTGACCTCTAACTTCACAGCGCGCGGTGTTACCAACTGAGCCACAAAAGCGCACGTCCTCCGCCGTAGTAACGGCGAGCTAATCATTGCACCATTTTCGGCTGACTGTATGTCAGTCTCGGAGAAAACATCAGCGTGTTTTTAGCTTTTTCAGCGAGATGGCGCGAAGGGCGTGCTCGGCGGTCCACTCATGTACTTTGCCGTATACGGTGCGTGATCTCCGGGCACGCGCGCGCGCCCACTATTACCGTTGTGGCCGAGAATCGTACGTCTTTGGCTTTCACCTGAACAATTTCAATGAATTTACAGGGTGCACGAAATTTATTTCGCTTCCTGCAACCCCTCCGTTAGCGAAAAAAGCGCGCTTTTCAAACATATTGAAGTAACAACTGTGACATTAGTTAGCTCGCGCTCATCCTGTGTATGCTTCTGCGTGTACGTTTTGTGCGTCTTTTGATTTGGTGCGGCACGTTCGGTGTTGAGATGAGAACGTTTTTAGCTCGTGCTCATCCTGTGTGTGTGTTCTTTCAGTGTGTGTTTTCGTCTTGAGCAGCACGATGCACGTTTCGATCTGCTTGCCGTTCTTCGCGCGTCGTTCGAATTTGTCGCTATCGCATTCATTGCTTCGCCTTTGCGGCGATTCTAGAACTTCTTTTGCAAGCAAAAGCTTGAGGCCCGTTTTTTAAAAAATAAATGTATATAAGAATAGGTTGGTGCCAATGTGTGGCGCCGGCTACTCCTCTTCTCTTGCACAAACGTCAACATCGCATATTTTGTAGCAAACACATGGCTATACATATGCACATAGCACAACGCTTACACCATGAGTCCACGTTTTTCAATACTGGGTGTCCACACCACACATAAATGTGTCCACACCACACATAGTTTGTAAAAACACAATGACGCTAATTTAAGTATTCACACAAAACATGAAAGTTAAATAAAAATGGCTAAGATCTTGTCGCTTAAATACTGAACTGTTTTCAGAAAGGTTTTCCCAAAAATATTGTAGTGAAACACAAAATTATTGCTTTGAAACATTCCGGTTAACAATGACGAAATACATTTTTTGTTTAGTACTTTTGAGCTACTTCTGATTTCTCCATAAAGTGAACGACTGCATGCGCTGCAGTGGCTTGTAGCTTTCCTTTTGGCCATGCAACAAAGATTTTTGCAATTGATGGAGGTTGCCTATCCACAGAATTGTTCTTGTAAAAGGTTCTTTCGAGGTACGTCATGATTTTTACAATGCAGAAGAATTCGCCCCACATCTTCTTGAGCTTCTCCACATGAGCAGGTAGGACAGCCAGCTTTTTTTATTCTATACAGGGCCTTCGTGTAGGCTATACCATGTCGAAGCTTATGGATGACTGTTTCTACAAATCGGCTAACCTTTAACGGAATATTAAATTCTATACCGGGATCAATGTTATACAACTGAGAGTATTGCGCACCATTTTCGAACCAGAAATCCTGAGACAGTTGATAGCTCAGCTTATTTATTAGACACCGTGCATCGCTCATCGATTGAGGTAGCAGTGATATATGATTGTCTTGATGTGCTGCATGTGCAATGTTATCAGCTATGTCGTTTCCTGTGATTCCACAGTGGCTTGGCACCGACTGGAACATTATGGTGTAGTTTAAATGTTTTGCTATAGCGTACATTCTCTGTATTTCATATGCGAACTCACTAGCTTTGTTGCCCAAGCTAATCCCTTTGAAAAAAAAAACTAATGAGGGCTGTGATTCACTGATAACTACCCATCGAAGTAGACCCAGCTGTAAACATAAGAAGCGTAAAGCACACAGTATTGCATAGAGTTCTGCCGTTGTGAATGTTGTGAAATGGCTGAGCTTTTTTAAAAGCTTTTCTCGCTTGGCATGCAGGTACAAAGAATACCAACGTAGAGCTTTGATTCAGACATGATACGTCGGTGTACACGTGAATATGGGCTTAGAAGCTTTTCTCGCTTGTTATGCAGGTAAAAAGAATACCAACGTAGAGCTTTGACTCAGACATGATACGTCGGTGTACAGGTGAATATAGTATTAATAATTGGTATAAAGATGTGTTAAAGCTACTTGCTTTATTGCAATTATTTTCATATCATTTTTACAATTTAATCCCGGAATCTAAGTTGTAATATCCGGGATAGAGAGTCGCCATGATGGGTGGATGCACATGGAGGCCAGTATTCGTGCGTAGGCAGTAAAGTTTTGTATTATACTATAGTGTTATATTTTATTGCAGCTGATCTCTCCTGAATAGCTTGCTATAGGGGATGATTAGCGTGTTGAGTTGCCTACCGAAGATAATGCCGGCAAATGTCCATAAATCTCATAGCATGGAAAGTTGGTTGACGAGACTCCGCAATTACCAAAGCACTGGCAGACGCTCGCAGTACATCAATACATCTACGAAGGCTTCTGGTCAACAATCTTTGAGTCCTCTCCTCTAAGTTACATGATATCTCATGTAAAACCGGGGCAGAGTAAGCTATTATTTGTCGAATGATTTCTTAATGTATACACAATAAAGAAGAACATGAACTGCCCCATCTCACTCCACTCATTCGATGTAATATACTGATTAGGGAGTTGACTTTGTCCTCTAATGATTTTATCCGTGGAGCCCAAGACGTATGTCTAAAATAATCTTTGAAATTCCTGTTGTCGCACAAGTTTTAAGCACTGAGAGTCTATCTTAAGTGTAAATTCCTAAGGCATTTCCTTTTGAATGGAAGAACGAGGTGTTTTCTCGTGAGAAAGAATCGCGCCTCTGCTCTTTAAAAAGTCATCGATGATTGTCAGCTCATCTGGAAGTTTTCGCTCAGCTGCTTGAATGCTCGTGTCTGATGCCCAAATGCACAGATCGTCTGCATATAGGGAATATTTCAAACTAGTAAGTAACATATGGGATAATTCAGAAGTAACGCAGTTAAATAAAAATGATCTTAGTACGCTACCCTGTGGAACTCCTTCACTAACTTCATGCTGTTTACTTTTGCCGTCAGCTGTGTCAATGAAGATTATCCTGTCTCTTAAGAATTCTGCAATCCATCTTAGTGTTCTGCCAACTATTCGCAACTGAATTAAACCGTGTAGTACGTGAGCGTGGGTGATTGTATCAAATTCTCGCTTTATATCTAGAAATACAGCAACGACGATTTTTCCGCAGCTCCTTTTATGATCTACATAAGTTACATTGTCTACAATGACATCCATGGTGTAGCGGCGTTTACGAAAGCCTGCCATATGTTCTGGAAGCACATTCGTACATTCCACCCACCACTGAAGTCCAGCTTCGATGATCTTTTCCATAACTTTACAAAGACAGCTAGTCAGGCTGACGGGACGGAAATAATCTATGGATAAATGTGGTTTCCCGGGTTTGAGAATTGGGACCACTCTTGCAACTTTCCAGGAGGATGGAAGGCACTCTGTTGTCCATGCATCATTATATATCTTCAACAAAGTATTTCTGGCCACAGGACAGGCCCGTTTATTGTGCGATGTCAGTACACTCCAAGAAACACCAAATGGTCGAAATTTCCGGAATCTTCCACTGCGGCGTGCCTCATATTGGCCTTGTGTGTTTGGGGGGGGGGGGGCATGCACGCACGTATGTTTGTAGTGTGGTCGGCGCCAGCAGCGAATTACGGTTATCAGAATTACCATTTTTTCTATTCTTGATCATATCATTAGGTTTTCAAATCACTCTGATTGCTGACCCAAATATGTTGTTTATACAGTCTATCTTTCGCCGAGGGCAACCACGTGGTAGGTTTGAAGCCTGTGCATCATAAACCGCCAATCCCAGCTATGCATTTCTTTTTCATTTGTCAAGTACGTCGAGAATGGAGGTGCAAAGAGGAAAAAACTAAGTTACGGGGCAAGTGTCATTGGTGATTCAAAAGTATTATCTGAGACGACCACAACTCCCCTGCGGCCCTGCGTAGAATATTGCGTTTCCCAATGGTGTTGATATTCTTGGCACGTTCGGGCCCTGTTCAATGCTTTACAAATGTAACTGTGTGCGCCTATTTCAAAACCTTCCTCATAACAAACCGACTTTAGTATGTTTAGCCTGATCTCAGCAGTCGTTTCACTCAGGTTTACCTACATGCTCGTAGAGGCGGCGGTTGTATTGCAGCAACAGCGCAATGACAGTAGGAAGAGGCAAAATGGACATGGAAAGTGCACTGATTGTCAAATGAACCTATTAAAAGTGCTACCAGCGCTTTTATACAGAGCACAAAAACAGTGTTTATGTGCGATGACACATGTGTTACCATGAAAAAATATTCTTAACTAAGAAAAGAATACTCTCTCTCGGAAACGAGCGTACTGATGCATTGATCCTTGGCCTTCCTGATAAAAAAATGCTTCTATATTCTCTCTTTCATTCTTCCTTCTTGCTCTTTTCAAAAACTGTGTTTTATTAAACATATGACAACACTCACGTTCCAGTGCGCAGCCATGAAACTACTATAGCCATTCTTAAAATTTAAAACATGCTATATCCTGCTTGGTCAATGAAGCATTGCCCAATGCTGGCTCATTGAAAGATTGGTTGTTCTTTAAAACACGGTTTTTGAAAAAAAGCAAAATTAAAGACTGAAAGAAAGATTATAGAAGCATTTTTCATTCGAAAGGCCAAGAATAATTGCATTAGTTCACCATCACTTTTTCGTTTCGAGATAGAGTATTCTTTTCTCAGTTAATATTTTTTTTCATGGTCACACATGTGTCGTCGTACATGAGCACTGTTCTTGCACTCTGTATAAATGCAGCCGTAACACCTTATATAAATTCAGTTGACAGTGAGCGCTCTTTCCTATCAATTTTGTCTCTTCCTACAATTGTCCCACTGTTACTACAATACAACCACAATGAACTAATTCGGCCAAATTAAGCTCTTATTAAAGGTGGAGCTTTTTAAAGTCATTTCAGCGAAATACTGCGTCAGTTATCTCAAACTTACAGAGCCCGGCAACACGTTTTTTTATGTTACGCTCGAATGGTTTCATAGGGAGTTTATTGCCTCAAGAATTGACCACAGCAAAAAATTTTGAATCCCTCAAGTACCATTGAAATTACAGAGCTTCCCTGCATGCTATAATCGCTTTCTCTATTCTCTTGTTCCGAAAAGTGTGCTGGAAGCTAAGCAGAAAGGTATGGCACGGGGTAACGAAGTTACGTTTGGCGTTTTATTACCTTGATTACTTTTTTTTGTCTTCAAGCGCGTAGCTTACTTTCATTGCGATCGCGAGTGCGCGCGCGGGCACGCAGTGGCCTCTTGTGTCGGCCTCTTTGACTACGCAGCTCACGATGTTCAAATCAGTCAATTGCTTTAAATTTTGAGTAGGGCAAGGTTATTCAAATATATGGCATCAACTGTAGAAATAAGGTAAAATTTCTAGCTTGCTTCAAAAATAATTGCAAATTTCAGCCCCGTACTGCGCTACAATGTTTGAGTCACGTGTTCTTAAGCCTTTACTATCGATCGGCAGCAGTTCTCGATGATGTTGAGAAAAGTGTTGCAGGGCCCCTTTAGTGTCCGGGATCTTTGCGGGTGACACAGTGAATCTAATTTTCAAATTCACAGCTGCTAGTTATAAAATTCAGATGGAACGTAAAAGAACACAGGTGTGTTGTTGTTCAATTGAAACAAAACTAAGGGCCACGTAGCTGTGGTCAATCTACACGTCAGAAGAGTTGAAAGCGTAATTATTCTTCGGAAGGCGGCTATCAATTATTCCGTCGTGGGTCGGATGTAATCACTGCAGCAGTAAACGACGTTGACGGCAACCCTTTAGAACGGACAAAATGGCCTGTCATTTAATAGTGGAGTGTGCTATTGTCGAAATACTGTTTTGTTGCATATATGATATCCTGTTTTACAAGGCGCCCTTACATGAGGTAGAATGAGACCATTGTATTGCGAAGGCATTCTCGAACTTATTCACAAATCGCTAATGCTTTACTGTAAGATGGTAGTTCTCTATAATCTCTAGCACCGTTACGAAATACGATTTTTACATTTTTAGGAGACTGCACATCACTACAGGCTAGATCATTTCTGTAGACCGAGAAGACTGACGCTTTTAGAAATAAATTTCTGGTGTTTACAGAAATATGCAGAGAGGAATATAACGAGTAAGCGACATGCATAAACGACAACGATGTATTCGCAACTTTTCTGCCACCCTAAGTATTTCTCTTGCAAAACGACGGGTATAAACGCACTTCCAGGGTGACAATGTTTGGCAAAAGCATGAAAAGGAAATCAAACACTCCATTGCAGTGCTGGAGAGACTTTACAGAAATATAATGTGATGCTACAAGAGCACAACAAGAAAAGCGGCCTTTGTACACATGACGCTTTATATAACCCTCGCATTGTAAAAGATAAATCGTGCTGGAGTACATGGGCATGGTTAATAACAGCGTAGTGAAACGAATTCTCACTTGAACTAAAGAGGAAATCTATTTCGGAACGTGAGCACAGTGAGGGCAGGCATATCCCCACTCTGAAGTCGATGCTTTGAAAACCAGTGTCCGTAGTTGCAGTCAGTGGATCTTTCCGTCCCTGCGAAGGTAAGGTTGTACAAACTGTTAGACTGGGTCGGCAGTTCGCATTTAGCTGTCATAAGTAATTAAAAGGTAAATATATATCAGTACACGCTGACGTGTATACAGGGTGTCCTACGTAATTTTAGTCAGACTTTGAAAATATGCCGGACTATGCAACTACGACGCGACCAAACGCATGTTGCTCACCGTTGCCTGGAGTTAGTCAGACTATTTTTTGTGTTCTCAAATATTGTTACTTAGTTCTGTTTAATTAACCTTCTTTTGAAGGAATGAAGATGGGTAAAGTATTTCAATGAAAAAGTTGTAGATCGGTTCGCAAAACGTCCAAATATATAGTATTGAATTTTATATATGTTAATTATTAGCGTTTTTCTGCTCATTACAAATTCCCGCGAAATACAAAACAAATACCACGTGACAAACCCGCTCGTTCGCACGATCATTCTAGTTTTCTCTAACGTTCCGCGTACCAACAACCATCGCATTTGCCCCATTGTGCTGTCTCGGCAGGGCCGCAACGGTGGTGGTGGCTTTACGATGACCACGTTTTGCTATCGACCACAAAAACGACAACCGCTATGACTGCTTATCGCTGTCATAAACCGGTGCGAAAGAAACGTGTCGTTCGTACGCGGAACGTTAGGGAGCACTAGAATCACCGTGCTCACTGACGCGTCAGCGGGTTGGTCACGAGGTATTTTTTTGTATTTCAATATGAAGTTCGAAATAAACTTTAGATATGAAGTTCGAAACTGTATATATATATATATATATATATATATATATATATATATATATATATATATATATATATATAGTCAAGTAGATCTTCCATGCACATATCATCGGTCGCAGTGACACCGGTCCTAATTGTGAACACTGTGATGTGCCAGAAACACTTGAGCACATATTTTGTGTCTGCCCAGCATACGCACGTGAACGACAAACACTGATTTCTTCTACTGAACAATATCGCAGTAGGTCATTAACTGATGAGACCATGTTGGGCCCTTGGCCAGACATCAACAGTGCAACTGCGGTCACAAGAGCAGTTATTACCTTTTTAGAAACAACTGGACTATGTGCGCGGCTCTAAAATGTGTCTCAGCTAGAAAGAACACTACATACTCACCCCTCTATCTCACCATCGTCATCCATTAATCTTTCTTTTCCCCTGTCCCTTCCCCCGGTGTAGAGTAGCAGGCTAGAGCAAACTATCGCTCAGGCCGACCTCTCTGCCTTTCTGTAAATAAACATACTTCCTTCCTTACTTCCTTCCATGAGCAGTCAAAACGTGGTTTATTTCGACTTTTCAGCCAGAGTCTGGCATTCATCAGGAATGAGGGTACAGTTTGTTGGTTGTCAGCTTTATAGAATCCTAAATTAGAGAAATTAGAGAGGTTGCACAAAAAAAAGAAAAAAGGCAATGATAACATGAGATATACACCCCCCCCCGTCCACCCACTTCACCATCTTTTTTTGCCGACGATCACCTTTAAGATGTCCGTGGTCTGCATATGCTGCGCGCGGACACCTCAAAGGGGATCATCGAAAAAAAAAAGTAGAAGAGGGCGGCCGTGGGGGGGGGGGGGGGTCTACATCATGTTCTCGTTGCCTTTTCTTTCTTCCTTTCTTTTTTTCTCTTTCTTTCTTCATAGATACCCAATAATGTGGCCGGGGGATAGCTGTCGTGGTAGCTCAGTGGTAGAGCATCGAACGCGTTATTCGAAGGTCGCAGGTTCGGATCCTACTCACGGCAAGTTATCTTTTCACCCACTTTTCTTTCTTCTAATTTACATCACAATTGGCCTAATAACTTCTCCTATACCTTCCTTGGCATTATAGTGTGTTAGATCTCATTAATATTTTGTAAGACATGAAAAAACGAGCCCTTAGGTATACATACGCTTGTTTCCCTTATATATATATATATATATATATATATATATATATATATATATATATATATATATAATATATTATAATATAATATAATATAATATAATATAATATAATATATGTATATATATTGCTCTGCTCGAAACAGACAGAGAACGAAGACGATGTGCGCGCCAACAGTCTCGTGAAAAGGGACACTGAAGAAGACGACGTGCTTTTGTTAGGTCTCTTGCTCTTGACTCCTGCATAAAAACACACGCCGTCGGTTCTCGGATGCAACGTCTCGGTGACCTGCTTACGTTGAACCGCGACACTGGTGGAGGTGCTGGGTGTCGATCCCAGTACCTCTCGCAAGCGACAATATTATCTTGCATTACAAATATTTAAAAGCTGGTACCATTAAATAAACTTCGAACATCACGTACGATTGAAGTAGCCGTATTTATTTTGGCATGGTTCGTTTATTTTAAACAACTTCATTTTCTTATTGAGGTCCGTCTTGGAGGCAAAGTGGTCAAGGTTCTTGGCTGCTGATCCGAAGGTCGTGAATTCAATTCCATCCCTGGCAGTCGCATATGGATGGAGGTGAAATGCTGGAGGCCCATGTACTGTGCGTGGTTAGTGCACGTTAGAGAACATCCAGGTTGTCGAAATTCCCAGAGCCCTCCACTATGGTGTCTCTCATAAGCAAGTTATAGTTTTGGAACGTAAAACCCTAAACTTTATTATTATTGACTTTGCTAAATAAGGTCTGTTCGAGGTGTATGACTCACAGAATGTTATTGCGCTGGAACTGGTCATCCGTCGAGAGCATATATGACCACTCTTTCTCTTTCTCTGTCTTTTCACACTTTTTTCTACCTTTCTCAAACTCACCTTTCCCGTTCACCTATAAAGGATAGCTAATCTTCTTGGTCTGGTTAGTCTAGCTCCCTGCTTTTCCTTCTCTACCATTTGTCTCTCTAGGATTGAAACTATATAACCTCATGTTTCGTCAGCCTTATCACGATGCCACAGAAGGTGTTTTTGCCTATGTGCTCCTCCCGTATTTCTGCACTTTTTGGTGCATTTCAGTCAAATTCGACTGATGGTAAAAGTTGCGAGCAACGTTGCAGTTTCTACGTAAACTTCATAAGGTTGATTCCTACCAATATGCCATGTTATATGCTCAAAGTCAGTTTTTCTACCTCATGCGAAATACCGAAGCTTGAAGCAGCTAGAGTACAGACCACTAACGCTTGAACAAATCAACTGAATCATGTTTGCTTTTGCAACATGTACTTCCTTTACTATCACTCGAGCTGGCGGGCTTATCCTGAGTTGGAACACTTATTTTACAATACATGCTAACTTTGAACGCAGATTTCTTCTAAAAAGGTCCTTTTTACCGTTTGCTTCAATTTCCATTCTTCACAGTCACCTATGGAGTGGAACTTACGCGTAGCATGCCGGCAGCGTGGAAGCGCTTCACGATGTCCCGCATCGCATCCTTGGGCATTTGGGCGAACAGCGTGCAGTAGCGGCCCTTCAATAGTACCTCGCCCTGGTAGTCGTGAACGCGGGTCTTGAGGCACTGCTCGTAGCCACCCAAGCTCACCAGGCTGCCCTCGAGCAGGTTGGCTGGAACCAATCCATTGGCGGTCACCACTAGAAACGCGTGGGTAGTGACGCCTTATTATTTATCAAATCCGTTTCTGAATAGCGCAACAAGCTTACAGAAACAAGTTTGCGAAGTAAAAGAGAAACGATGGACTTTTTGCTGCAAAATTCAAAATTTACATTTGAAAGTCAAATCATGTAGCACCACATAGGACGCGCTAGTCAACATAACCAGAACAGACTTGACTAGGCGTAGAGACATCGTCGAATGGCTTGATTAATGCCGTATCCCGGTTTTTATCAGAGATACTGAGACCCATGCTTGCACAGTTATCTGCGTGTTCCTCTATTTTATACTCCATGAATATTTTTTATAAAAAATTCCGCGCGTTCTCACAACACACGTGTGGCCCATTGCTCTGGTTCGTATCGCATACCTTGCAATAATCGGCTAGCTATCACTGTGCCACAAGCGTTTCATTGGAAGCGTTGAGTGGCACTAGTCACAATAAAAGCCAGTGGCACTTCCCAAGCTCTTGATCCAGTCTGTATAAGGTACTTTCGCCGGTTAGATATATTTATAAGTTTTACTTATTTCAACATGCTGCATTTTAGAGGGACTATGACTGGAGTGTGAAGAAGCAGACACAAAAATGAATGCAAAACAAGACAAGATGCACAGGACATGACTCTTAATACTTAGCAATATATTGAAGAATTCAACAACTGATAAGAATTAGAAGTGATGACGATGGAGTAATAAGGATTAGTGTTACCCGATAAAGCAATTGCAGAGTTCGACACAGCTGTAAAAAATTTAGTAGACGTTCCCCTACAATAGAAATAGCAGCAAGAAAAGCTTAGCGTGTATCCACCTGACCTATAGTTTTAACGTGCCAGTGGTAAATAGCCCTATTCGCAGATATACGGCGTCGGTATGGGAGTAGTTGGTTGAGAGCGAAAAATAATGATGTTGTCCATGATCGAAAAATTGAGAAAAGTGCAAATTAAATAAATAAGTAAACGTTCGGATCTCAGTGAGGATCGGGCCCAGGTCGTTTGTGTGGTAAGCAGGTGTTCTATCTCACAGCCACGTGTTTACTTGAAAATACTCTGAAAATAACTTACTCTGCTCAGAAATTCCCTAAAAATAACGTTCATGCTTTACAAACACACCTGTCTTGTACAATACAACAAGTACTATCGCAGTAATATTTCGGGGTACAAGCATGCATTGCCATCGGAAGTCAGAGCATGTGATTACCATAACAACTTTATGTTTTAAGGTCGGCCACTCATTACAAAAGGCACCGACGTTACTGCGCGTATTAACACAACGTAGTGGGGGCATATATAGCAAGTTCAAAAACATTTCACGCGCACACTTGCTCGTGGTTTAAAGCACGCTACCTGTTATAAAGAATACAGCCCTATGCGAAAGCTTCATTGACACAAGCCAGTTTCAACTTTATCGGTTACATTTTAGTAATGCGCAATTTAAATATATCGAGTAACATCATATGATGAAAAAAAGTATGCACTAAGTGGTTGAAGTACGCACTAGAGACAGGATATCTCTATTGCATTTAACTAGTAACGGCGAAGCTTAAAGATCCCCCAATTTATTTAATTAAATGTATTGTGTAATGCTCTTTTTTAAGTATTTAACCACTATCCTACTGTGGACCGATTAAATTTGCTTCACTCACTCACTCACTCCTCTATGCCGATGTGTTTAGCGGTGAGATACTTTTGTTTTTACAAACAAGAATGCGTAAAACAACGAAACGCAACAATAAAACGTGACAATAAAATGTGACAATGCAAAGTTACAAGGGACCTCAGCATAAGCTACTAATATTATATCAGAAACGGCTGATTGTTGACACAGCCCGCGATCGAAGGAATATCAGTTATGAAATAATACCGCGCGCAAACAGGAATCTGACTGGTGCACCTTTGTTGGCCTGTATTAATTACCTGTATCTCTGTAAATTTGACAGCGTCATGTTTTCAACGAATTGCAGTGCCACAACCAGCAGCAAAATATGTGACTCATGAAAACTTAGAAACTGTATTAAAACTCATCGGTGCGGTGAATGAAAGAAGACATATTCAGTTCATGATGATGCTTGGTGGAAATAGGTTTAGCAGATTTGATGCAGTACATAAGTATACTAAATCGTGGAGAATATAAAAAAAGAAACCTTGAAGATTCAAAGTGAAAACTAAAACGTTGGAAACGACCTGAAATTTACCTGTCGTAGCAACAATAAATCAAGCCCCTAGCTTTCATATGGACAGATTCCATTTTGTTGGTACCTAATATTTTGTGTGTTCGTCTTATCCATGTCGGAGTATTGGATGAAGCAGTGTTTTATAAATGCGAGGCTTTGTGTTTGGTGAGACCGAATGAAATGTACGTTTGATTTACCCTAGTCTTCTGCGCCCGCTGTTGCAGATGAGTTCAATGTTATGTGACATGGGGAGATTCTTTGAGAATACAAAACCTATTGATATTTACGGTACTGAAACACATTTACTAGACGAGTACAAATAAACCAATTAGCAAAATATGGTAGGAAGGAACGTTTGGTAGATCACTTAAACAGTTTTCCGGAAATTATTTACATCTTCCGAGTCTCAAACTGTGATTGGTAGATGCAAATGAATCATGAAATTATATTCTCATAGTCACTCCACTGTCCTAATGAGCCTGCATTTATGAGCTGATGTTACTGTACACTGTGTTGAACTACTACAAAAAAGTACGTTAGTATTTTAATGGCTGTAATGTATTACGTATGTCATATCATCTAAGTGGCATTAAACTATACAAAAATCATATCACGTGATTTTAAAAAAAGCTGCGTTCAACAGAAAACAAACGCCTATACACACGACCTATACTAAAAGTATTATTTATTATCATTTCAACGCTTGCAAGAAAACAAGAATGGCTGTTTGACAGTGCACCATTGTTTTGCAGCCATAGGTAGTCATTTTCCGCAAACAGGTACATCTATTCACTAACGCGTTAAACATAAGGCAGCCCATGACGTCTCATTTTATGAAACTGTATTGATGAAATTTCGTGTCATAAGGAACGTTTAGCAGCATATATTCGTAAAGGCATTCATGGAGGCTGATGCAAGCCCGAGCACTGTGCAAAAATGGCTCGCACCTTTAAAATGTGACCAGTCGAGTACAGAATTAGAGGGGTCACAGTCGAAGAGAACGGAAGGAACTCAAATTAAAGACCAAGGGTAGGTTATTGAAAGACTAATAATAATAATAATTATTATTATTATTATTATTATTATTATTATTATTATTATTATTATTATTATTATTTAGAGCAAAAGGTGTTATGAAGGGATTTTTCGATTTGATCAGAACTTGTATCCCATGGAAAGGGTGCGAAAAATGCTTAGACATACACGCGTGGAAGAAGGGTCTTTCCGATGGTATTAAGTTGCGCTTGTTATATGACAGCTGTTTTAAATAAATCACCAGCCATAGAATCGCAATAGGTCATCAGGGCTGAGAAAAAAATCTGTTGTTGAATCAAGACCTCCATCTGAGCTCGACAAAAAGGGTGATAGGATTGTTTAGGTGATTAACATAACAAGGCATTACATTTTTTACATCATAATTGAAGTGAAGAGCACAGTTTTGGCTGCTGCTCGCTTTAGTGACGACAAAACTTGGCTTTGGCCCACAGGTGTACTCACTGCGTAATGCCCACGGTTCCTTGAGCCTCAAGTGAATGAAGAGTTTGATGAGGCTTGAGGAACAGGCAGGGCTGAGTTCCCCGCTTGTTAACAGCTCCGAGACCATCGGTAGGGCCTTTCGAGAAAGCAGGTTGAAGGCTTCGTCCACATCGGCTTCGAAGCTGCGCGTTGTTGCCACACTGGCCGTTGGTACTCCCGTCACGACTTTTGTGGTCTCATGGGCCCCTTCGACAGTAGCAACAAGGTGGGCGACGATGTAGCCAAGGAAGCGAAGCCTCCTGCTCCCAGTCATGCTAATGGGGCTTACTATTTAGCATTTACACACCACCCTCGCTCTTCGTACGCCGAGTGATACCTTCTTAGGGCTTCCGTCCAGCTTGTCGGCCTGACGAGCAAGCTGGCATGTCCTATTTTACGTTGCCTAAGCAACACACACTTGGTCAGCAAGTGCTTTGAGCTGCGTGGACGCACTATACTGATAGAGTCGCTAATGTCAACGCACGCGGGCGGCTATAAATTAGCGACCAGCCTACAGGCACAGCTGACCGCTCAAGCGGGCCTCCGGTGTCGAATTGTCCGCGTCATCGGATCTCCGACTCGGAACAGTGCATCGCCGTACACGCTCCGTTGAGCGCAGATTATGCGGCGCTCGCATCGATAGACAAGGCGAAACACGCGGCAGAAGCGATGGGGAAGACGACAGGATGGGAACTACAGAGCGGCCGAGTTAACAAGGGCTCGCCTTCGCGCGCATTGAAAATAAGCTTGGACAACACGGGAAGGGAGGAGGCTTAACATACCGTCGAGAGGCACAAGAAGGGACTGGAATGCCGTCCATGGAGCGTGGACTGCTTCGAAATAAATAAAAGCCATCGTGGAGGTCACCATAGCACGCTCGATTGCGGCTGCGCCAATCTAAGCTCTTTGTTGTGCGAGTATTTTGCACTAGGCAGAGTCACGGGCAATCGAAGGGCACCGGCCATGCCGCGTAACCAAGACAACTACGCAGGCTAATGCGGCAGACAAACAGCGTAAGCACTGTGTGATAGACAAGGCAAAATGCGACCGTATGACGGAACTGATGACCGCCGCAGCACCCACATCGCTTGGGAAACAAGTTGTGGGGTTGGAGTGCCGTAATGGACATGGAAATGACGACAGATGTGCAGAGTTGACCACGCATATAAACCGTCTAGCTTAATATTTACCACATTGTTCTGGTAATTACTGCCTGCAAGGCTTCTCATGTGTTCTTTCTGTACCTGTCAGAGCACTTCCTGTGCTAACCAATGCCTTTTGAAAGCTTTAGACCTGACTTCGGCAAGGAAGAATACATCCTTATCCAACCCAAGTATTGAGGGTTCGTATGTTGTGAGCATTATTGTGACATTTCATTGGTATTTCACTTCTTATCAATCAGTTGTTAAAATACGTATACATGTGAATAAATCTAAATAGTGTGGAGCGAGGCAATCGTATTTTATTGCATGATGCGAAATTGTATGGTTTTATGCCACAAACGCACACATGGGCATGGCAATTAAGAGGCGTCGTAGACAAATTTTCAACAACAAGAAGTATTTTACCATTAGTGGAGAGACATTTCCTGAAACAATTACAGCGCTTTGTTTAGTATAATACGTTTATTAGTGGGGAGAAGCTATAAACGTAGCAGTATACCGTGCGTCGGCTATTACAATGAGATCACAACGGATAAATATTCGCTGTCACAGGGCTACGCATGATCGCTGCCGTGTAACAGGCGGTAGTTTTACGATATTGTTCAGCTGCTGCACTGAATTTATATGTGATGAAGCTTAATCTCCTGGTATTATGTCGCGGGGCTACATTATTCCAATTATTTGCCCCTTTAGTATAACCTTCTGGTTTCCCCGAAGTATAACACCGACACGTAGGTATACATTACACTGTTTATAACAAGGACAGAGAAGCGAAGAAAAAGAATACCAAAGGAACGAACAATCAAAGAAACAAAAAAGTAGGGCAAGGTTTATTTCTTTAATGTTCTTGATCTATACGCACTGTTTGAAACTTAGATGTCACTGTTGTACTTAGGGAGACAAAGAGTATGCTTGAAGGGCACATACTGACCACGATCTAGCACTGCGATATGACTATGGGAATTGAAAACGTTCCTTTTGCGTCCACTCTTTCATTTTTGTCCCGCTTTTTTACCCTATGTTCTAAATATGCAGCAATCACGCCTCATCAAGGGTGGTGAATTTCTGATTTTGTGAACGTTCTCATATACGACGTTCGGAACTTAATTCGGCTGTGATCAGATGCAGATAATTCAGCAGGTCAAACAACCGTAGTTAACACCAAAAAATGATTCACACAAATCGCTTCATACGTCGTATTAAAAGAACATTCAGCCACCGAGTCCAACCGCCTTCCTCAACATCTCATTTTTACAATATCCTGATCTGCTTTGTATTCCCTATTAAGGCTTCTATGCACAAGAAAATATATAACAATTTTGCGGAATGTGTCAAGGAAAACAAATATTATTAAATGCTGATGGCTTTTAGAAATATAGGCTGTGGTCTTTTCAGGGAAAAAAGAAAAAAAAAGCTAGGTAATGGTCGAGAATGTGAGTGAACTTGGGAGATTGTGCTCTGAACTCATCAACATGCAACAATTATTTAAGATATTGGAAGCTCTCTATATCAATGACATTTAGTGCGATTGTTGTGACCTGAGGATATATTAAAGCGTCGCTGTGCATGTTGTTAAACGTACAATGGTTGTTTTTTTTGCATCAGAGGGAGACGAGAAAGGCAAGGAGTATCGCAAAATTTTAAAGATTAGAGCTGACAAATCAAAACATGGTGGGCAGTTCCACGCTTTGTTTCTATCTGTCAGCTCGCATCGAACTTCTACAAGCGATCTTGTTTTTATTGCGATAGCAATTAAATGACATTCTTGGCTGGATTTTGCCGCCGGCCTCGACGTTGCCGTCGCCACCACTCACCGTAAATGCATACGTATCTATATATACGAAAACACAAGAAAGAAAAAATCTACATAAAACACCGCCACACGGAATCGAAATTCGGACCTCTGAAACATGAGTGCGAGGCGTTAACCACTGGGCCACGAAGGAGCACGCGCCTGAACGTACAGACGACAAGCTATTCATAACTATCACTTACCGATGGCAATGGGAATTTGGGGAGGGGGAGAGCTATCGTGCTGTAAGCATTACCAGCAAGATGGCGCACTGAGTGCGCGTCGCCACGTCATCACGACGCGGAGGTGCGCGCTCTCATCTCTTACGCGTCTTTTTTTGTCCCGCGGTGAGGAGGTGGTGGACGCTCAGTCGCGCGCTGTAGTCTCGAAGTAGGGAGGACCGTACGTTTTATCTGGCTGTTTGTTGTAGAACGATTCTGTTGTAGTTTCCGGGCACACAATGGTCACTGCAATCGTTGCACAGTCTTGGTTTGCGAAAAGAGCGCGCTTTTTAGACACAACAATGTAACATTGAGATGATTATTCGAGTTCACCTGTACCTGTGAGTAGGTTTTGTGCTTTATTTGTGCTTGACAAACGCGGGGCACTTTTATATCTGCTTGCCATTCTGTGCATGACTTTCAAATTTGTTGCTACCGCATTCATTGCTTCGCCTTTGCGGCAAAGCTGCGACTTTTTTCCTGGCTACGCTTGCAGCTTTGAAGAAAACAAGACCAGTTGTTGATGCGTTAATACAGGCAACACCCCTGTACAATGATTTCACATTCAATGTGCTGAAATGTGGCTTAATCCGATGTAAGAAGCTTTCGGCTTCATATAACCGACGTGTCACTATAGGTGGACCTATTTTTGTCAAAGGGGGACTCGTCATAATTGTCGGGATAGTCCTAAAAGAAGGACGAACAGCGCAATACTCTACACGGGGACACAAAAAAGGAGACATAGACAAGCGCTGCCACATTCTAACTCTACTTAGTCTTCAAGAATCAGTGTTTGAAGACACGTGGTGGCGCTGCCAGTATATGCCGTCAACAGAAGATACTTTGAAAGGAGGTGAGCATTCACTATTTACGAATATCCTTGCTGTGTTTGGCTGCCACTTCCCATGCGATCACTCTCATTTCTAACATGCGTTAAATGGCATGGTGAATCCCCCTTCAGTTTTTTTTCAGGCGGCTGATACCTGTAGAGCCACCAGTTGTTGTCCACAAGCAACCCTTCATAACTAACCAGACAAGGATGACGAGGTGCCTTTCGACAAAGACAGGTCTACATATATCGACACTTGGGCCGCCTGGAGTGATGCTCCTTACATCTCTTTAAATAACTCTTAATGCATTGAATTACAAGATGTCGTCTGTATAGCTCAACCATCGCCCTCACTTAGAGGCGTGATATCTTTTCATTGAAAAACTGAGCAGATTCCTAATTGTGGTTTAGGGTTTTTCACATAGCAAACTCCATGAGAAACCGGCGTCTTGGATGACCTAATAATCAGTGAGCTTTGTATAGGAAACATCTCACGTATCAAAACCGGGCATTACGCCCTTGACCTAGGTATAAGTGCCACTAACGTACACTCTTCTGTCTCAATACTCCGGTCATGATTTAAGTACAATGACGTCAAGGTCACGTCCCCTTGGAGCCTGTCACGAAACTGCAGGGATGCGTCACTACAGATGCGCTGATCCACATGTTCCCGTTGGTATGAGGGCCTGTGGTAGTGCCACCAACATCTATGAAGAAAGGATAGCACTAAGCTTTCCGCCTTGTGGGACCCCGTGGCATGTGCTATGGAAAGTTCTAACAGCTGTAGTTAACAAAAAACTAAACATTTTGCGCGGGTACGGACCGTACGTTATTAAAAAAAATCATCCACAAAGCTTAACTGCCCGTAGCATATTACTACTACGTGATCGGCTCTTCAGCATAGTGTTTTAATCGACCTGCCTAGCTTGGCGCCACTTGTAGGCATGAGACTTTGCGGCTGAGCCTACCCTGATTAGTTCCGGGTTAGCGCTTCCAGAGATGTGCCAAAAGCGGTGACAGCATGACAGTAGTACTTCGAAATTCGCAGCCCGATTGCCTCCCCTTATAAAACCCTTTGAATATTTCTGATTGACTGACGGCCTACAAGAACTGTCTAAGCTGTTTTGCAGTAAAAATGGCTTAGAAATTGTGGTCATCTCTTCGTTGTAAAGGACACTAAGCCAAGCGTCTGGGATCCGTGTTCGGGTTCACATTCCACGTTATTCGTGGTGCCTTCATGCCACCGTTTTCCAGAAAACTTGGGCTGGCCAGCACCGCAAACTCATCACTGCAGCGGACCACGCAGTTTATGTGCATGTAGTAAGAAAATGTAGTAGGAAAGTGTGATGTCATGGCAAAGAGAAATTTGCATTGTTCTTAAGTTCGCATGTATTATCAGTGAATGAGGGCTCATACGAAGGGCGAGGTCAGATGAGAGCATATCGGCCGACGTTGGAAAAAGTAGCGTGTGTAAATAGGAACGCCTGTATCCATGTACACTTTTTACGCGCCTCGCATGCAAGCATTTAAAGCTGATATAAGTAGTTATATGAGGGAGAGATTTAACACGCAACATTCATATCAGGCATACATTTTCTCAACAGCGATCACTCGTGAACTTCGCTAAGATACTTACTGCACTGAAAAGTCTAAAGTCTACGTTTCTCAACACCCGTTGAAATTTTCCGCAAAGCGTGAATATGTTACCTGAATATAAATATCCGATATTCAGAAATTCAGAAAATATTTCGGACCTTTTTTTGACATTTACGTATTATGACGTCTTCATTATACCTATCCCTATGGTGTGGGTGTTTAAAGAAGAAACGCTGTGCGACAACATATCTCCTATCGCGGGCCCGAAACATCACTCTGCGAGATTGGCGATCAGCTCCCCATGCAACTGATTTACTAACTTTCCGCATTATCCTTGCAGGAAGTATCATTTATTCCTTGTTTATTTTGCTTTCCAGCTATGACACATAAACATTCATTACCGACTGTAAGAGCACTAAGGACGTTAGCAATACCAATATAAAATTTAGTCGCTGCCACCTCGTTATTTATTTAATAAAGCAGGAGGAACATTGAACACTATGGTCATGGGAAATGAGAGAAGGAACAGCAAACTATCTCCAATTTTAGGCGGGGCCATTGCTGACCACCTCAGCACAGGGTTTCGCTGCAGCTTCATTTCCTGGACGAGACGTCGCTGTCTTCTTGAAGAGAAGTCTTTCAATCTGCTGCGTTGGGCCATCGCAAATAATATACAGAAGGTACGCCAACGCAACACTGAGGCCAAATGTTCCTATGGAATTTCTCAGCTGGAAGAGATGCATGGAAAAAGCATTAGGGTTTGTCGTAATGCAAGTGTCCACGTGTTCTCAGCTTGAAAAATCACAATGGCGCACTGCATTGTATACCGAACATGTAGTACCCCAAGCAAATCACATATTCCAAATGGCTTGTGGTACTTGGCAGAAATTAATAATTTTAAGAGGTGTTTAAATTATAATAATAATGCAAGCATTACTGACTCCATTGTTTTGGCGCGAAATTGCACGCGCTGTAGGCAGAGAAAATTCACTTCCCTATCGCTATATTTACTCGCACACATACATGTCCCATCTCTAAATTGGGCGCACGCATGTTTTAGGCGACGGGGCGCACGCATGTTTTGTCTATGTGTCCTCTTTTGTGTACCCATCTGCGTGTACATGCCTACACGCAGATGGGTTCGCCAGCGTACTGCAAGCCCACCAAAAAATGGTTCATGACAAGTGCAGGGGACTCACAAAGACGCAATTTTTTTACAGTGCAGCTGCTTATGCAAGCCGACCACTGTAAACCACCACCAGAAAACAATCACCATGATGAACCGGTCCTCTTCTCTCATCATCATTTTTATCCTTTTCTTCATCTTCTTCTTCACTCCCAGAACACAGGCGCCGAGGCGTGATCAATCAAGGAACAACGCACAAAGAGTGCGAAAGAAAGAAAGAAAGAAAGAAAGAAAAAAAGGAAATAAATAAATAAAGACAGAAAGAGAGAAAGAAAGAAAAATAAATTCTAGGCAACAAAATTCTTGTCGAAGTGTGGGCAACGATTGAAGGCAAGCATTGTAATCACAAGGCTATCAATAATTGTAATTCCAAGGTGAGCACTGTAATTACAAGGTCTCCGCGCTAGCTTAAAATAGCCTTGCATGGTTTAGCATACCAAAGGGGCGGGAGAAAGAAATGAGGATGAGGAAAAGAGATGTGAGGATGTGGAGTAGGCAAAGGAGCACGCGAGAGACTTAAAAATGGCATAGAAGGAAAGAAAAAGAAAGAGAGAAAGAAAGAGAAAAACAGAAAAATAAAGAAAGAAAAGGAGAGAATCGAAGAACGAGAGAGAAATATATATAATCACAAAGCGATCAAAACAAAGAGGAAGTCAGATATAAAAAGAGAGAAATAAATAAAAAGAGAGTGAAATAAGTAAGATTAACTAGGGAGGGGAGAATAAACAGATGAAGAAAGAAAAATAAAGAGCAACAAAGAAGGCCATGCTTTTGCGCACTTCTATCAGGCTTGAAGTGACTAATCTTAGCCTCACTTATATTTTTTATATGTGCGGTGCATTTCAGTAGGCCGGGCTGTCACATGCTAGGATTGTATGCTGTCGTTGTCGCTTGGCGTAAGGCAGGCAACACCGCACAAATACTTCTCTTTGGCGCGTGCTCGCACCAAAGAGAAGTATTCTTGCTCTTCTTCTTGGAGCGCCTTGATAATAATATTAACAAACATAAACACAACATAAACACTAAAAAACGAGAGAAAAACACCAGGGAACCACCACTACGCACCTCGTATAGCTTTCACGTTGAGTACAACCGCATATATTTTCTTTAGTTCCTCGCAAAAATTTCCTTTTTTATTTAAAATGTATTGAAAAGGAGATTAGTGCCTATTCATTTCTTTCTGTGAAATCGACAAGGTTAGTTTGAAGGGAAGCTAGAGCTGAACGTGCAGGCCCCCTCGAGGTGATGGGAAAGAGTGTGCTAAGAAATGTAAGAGGGGGGTGCATACTATAGTGCCTAGACTATACTTACTATAGCCATACTAGTGTTACAAGGTAGGCATGATGCCTGTGCGCGCCCTGTCTCCCCTCTATTATAGAGACGCACTAGGTTGACCTCCCGGGGAGGTTGCTACTAACTTTCGTGTGCGCCTTTCATGTACAAGTTTCGTCACAGCCGCAACGCAAACGGTGGAGGGCGAAGCGCAAGTGCACTGATCCTGAGGCCATCGCAGGACACCAGTTGAACAATACCGGCAAAATACGCATTCTAGGTGCGCTCAGGCCTGGAGAAACCAATAAAAATGAAACGCCACAAAAACTTTAAAGTTCAAGCTAAATTGCTTTAAAATGGGACATCAAGGAATGTCTTCCCGACGTTATTTTTCTAAAGTCAGTTCGACAATTGATCTGAATCTCCTATTTCCAAGTCTTTAAAACAATATGTCCCGAGTCTTATTCTTTTAGTTTTTTATGCGCGTATTTTCAGCGTTAACAATGAGTAGAGTGATAATTTTCCAACAATTTATTGATCTCACAGACATGATAGATTGTATCATAGCATTCTCTGCATCAATTTATTAATACTTGTGCTCAAATCATGATAACATTATTTGGTTAAAGGGACTGTCCACCACCTTTCACCTCTTTTCTGTTTGTATAAAAAATAAAACTAAAAAAACTATATCTGAAGTGTAGATCCTTGCAGTAGTTTCTCTCGAAAGTGCGCAAAACAGAATTTTTAGGTCTACTTTTGGCCTTCTTCTATCTGTCGGATGAATGCCCCCAACACTGGTCGGTGAAGACTATGACAATGGTACTGCCAGTGTACATAAAAAATTGAAATCACTTGCAGTTTTGCAGGCTTCATTCAGTTTCATTCAGGAGGCGGAAATGTTGTAGGCTCGTGTGCTCAGATTTGGGTGCACGTTAAAGAACCCCAAGTGGGTGAAACTTTCGGAGACCTCCACTCATAATCGTATGGTGGTTTTGCGTCATTAAATTTACCCGACAAATCAATCAGTCATCCAGTTTTGTTTATAAATAAAACAAATACATTAGTGGTCATTTAAGACATGCACATACTTTTTTTTGTTCTTACGAGCGGTGGTGGAGCCCGTGCTCGCGTTTTTCCGCCATTTGCAGGCAAGCATGCAGGCAAGAGAACACACCACCGGCAGCGCCACCAGGTGGCTCTTTCAACGCGTGAGAAAAAAAAACGCGGGAAATTGTTTCTGGCGCAACATAAAGCTCCTCAAGTGCGTAATTTACGTTTGAAATTATTGGTTATTATGTGGGGTTTTACGTCTTAAAACTACCATATGATTATGAGAAACGCCATAGAAAAGGGTACCAGAAATTTTGACGACCTGGGTTTCTTAAACTTGCAGCCGAATCGGAGCACTCCGGCCTACAGCATTTTCTCCTCTATCGAAAATGCAGCCGCCGCTGTCGGGATTCAATCCCGCGACCTGCTGGTGAGCAGCCGGGTACCTTAGCCAGTAGACCACCGCGGTGGGTCAATATGAAGTTATACATGTTTGTTTTTTAGCAAAATAAGTCTACTTGTGATGATTTCTCTTCCTACCGGTAGATTAACCACATTGCTGTTGGGTAATGCTAGCAGTCATTTTTTTGTCAGCTGTGAACATTGAGTTAAAATAATAATTATTTTTTATGAGACTAAAGTATGCCCGTTGCCGCTGATGGGATGAACAATCTTCTCATTTGCGCCACAATCAGAAAAAAAAACTTTTTCTCAGCGGTACACAGTCGCTTTAAACCTTCGCACAAACCTGCCTTTTTCTGCATGACCCTCCAGCAGCAGAATGACACGAACTATAACAAAGGCTACAGCAATACTTGCTATTGTACATGTAAAAAATATACATACCTGTAAGAACTCGTCCACATTTATCGGTGTTTTCGTATTGGCCATGCGTAGCAGATGAAAGAGAAGGTGTGTGAGATAAATTCCGTAAGTGAGCCGTGACAACGGCAGGAACGCCTTCCATGCCAAGAATTTGTAGAAAAAACCTTCGTAAGAAAATTAGAATAGAAGAAGTCAATGTAAGCTGATGTGGATGAGAGTACTGCAAAATATGCTCCTTCACACACATGTGCTTGAAAAACAGCACGTGGTTATCTACGACTTGTGACATTAGGATTAGCCTCACGGAAGCAGCGATGAATAAAATGTGTCCCTCGTAAAACGCAAGGTGAAAAAGACCATGAAAATGCAAGAGGCCGACACTAAAGCTTTTGAACGGTATCACGGCGTATCTTAATTAGTTCATTAAAGTGACACTTAGACTTTGATCCAGGTATGGTTCCACTATTTTACGTAAAGCTCACTGCTCCTAGACATGCAAAGAACAAAAACTATTGTTGCAGTTTGTGAAGACTTTTCGCGTATTTGCAAATGAAGACTACTCACAAATTTTTTCTCTTTACCGTCTACTAATTCCATGATGCCAGAAAAAAAAGCGCTCAAGAGTACATGAACGGCTCACGTACTTCTTCTTCCAGTTGCGCAGGCAATAAATGGCCAAGACAGGCCCAGAGCCCACACAAGTCTGTGAAAACCTCCGTACAGGGCAGTAACAGATTCAGCTGGGAAACGACCATCATTCCACGGATTCGTCACAAACATTACCGAAGAAAGAAGACAGGCGGACAGCAACCAACAAAGAGCTTGTGTTCTCTGTAATTGAAAGAAGGACATCTTCAGCAAAACAAACCATTAGGGCAATTTGGTCCGGCAGCATTAACAAGAAGCCCTTCGATGATCAAAATTTTCTGGAGGGAAAACATTAGCCTCTTCTCTTACTAGACATACTTTATTGAAGGACGTCGGGCAGTGGCAACATAGCACCAACTAACCAATGAATTTGTGATATTAAGCCCAGGTGAGAAATTTGTGGCTTTTCTCCGCAACTTGGTATGTCGAACTGAGGGCCAATTCTTCTTTGAGGGCCGGTTTTTCTTTCTCCTCCTGTGCTTTTTTATATGGTAATCCTTTGTTTCTACAATGTAAGAGTGTACTTTTATAACCTAGAGCACAATCGGCGTTTTGTGAAGACCTGAAACAAATCAGGGCCTATGTCACAAGAATCTTTTACACTAAAACTGTACATAAGTTTCCAGGCCTCACCAATGAAAGTATATACACTGCAAAATAACGGCATTCATTATTCATTACATTACGTGCAGAAATGAAATTACTGTAAAACTTTACTGCAAACGCTTGATATAAAATCCTGATAATACAGAACATGTAAGCAATGCACACGCTCGCGAACGCATTTGGATCATAGCACTCACGTGCTCTCGTCACTGATCGTTATCTAAATACAAAGCTCAAATTACATCTCTCCCCAAATAATTTTATGCCGGCAGCTATGACCCGCAAGGTATATTAAATTAGTTAAACAATATATCAGCACCCTGCGTTTGTTTGCGTGAAAATAAGTAAGAAAACACTTTTGTCGTAGTGCAGCCAGAAATCAGGTGCGCACTTATTAACAATATAAACAAACTACGTGACCGAATAGCTCATCAGAGCATTCGAGAGTATTCGAAACTAGTCCTGGCTGCTCTCGGGGCAGCCAAAGTACTCTCACTGTATCCCTAAATCCCAGTGCTCCTACTTCCACTCGACGACTGGAACACTCCGGCTCTGAAGAAAAAACTCTCAGCGTGCTTTGGAGTGTTGCTCTTCTCCCAATGAAATTCGGCATTAGCTCGCTGCCGCGGCAGCGTTTACGAAAGGAGTGCGCTGCTCCACCACGATAAATTAAGAGTGTTGACAGTTCGCGCTCGCCCTGTGTATACTTGTGCGTTCGTTTCGTGCATCTTCTTTTCGATTGGAGCAGCGCGTTTGAAGTGTAGAGCTGTGACACTTGTTAGTCCGCACTCATAATGTACATACACACATTTTGGACATTCTTTCTGCTTGAGCTGCGTGCTCAAAAGTTCAAGCTGCTGGCCTTTCTTCGTGTGATATTACAATTTGTTTCTGTAGCATTTATTCCTTCAGCCTTGTGGCCAAACAATGCAAAATAAATGCCAAACTGCCTCTGTGAAGGTAAGTGTGAAGATACGGGCCTCAATGAAGATGCTTCCGTGTTATACTCATTCTAAAACAGAGGGATCAGCCACGTTTTTTTGAAAGGCACAGACAACCGCACATAACCCAAATTGTGATGGCCGCAGTAATAGTAAGATGTTTTTTATTGTATAGGCTAGTACGAACCCTCTTTTTCTCAATAAATACTAATTTATATTTTTTGCCTCGGTTGCAAAAAGTGACTTGTAGTGCACCACTCGCAAAAAAAAACGAAGATGCATACCATCCGAGGTTACGCAGTTATTTCTATGTTGATGTTTAGAGGTATTTCATATATGTTGTTTTAATCTCTTTTTTAACTTAAAATGTGGAGTGACGGCTTCGTTTGTGCTGAGCAGAACAGTGACGCCGCCCTCGCTTGACCTATGACGCGATGCTCATGAGGAAAGTGGTTGGCTGAGGGCCTAGCAGCGCCTGACGACGAGTTTCAGAAGTACGAAGAGCGCCTGGGGGGCGAGGCGTTAAAGGGATTTTCGACGAGTGCTCCGGATTTGACTTACTTTTTTTCTATGGTCACCAATGGCTGAAAATGTCAAAGTGAAGGTGAGTGACTACAATTGCACTCACTCACTTTAATGTGGAGTGTTGAGCGCAATAAATAGCTTGCGAGAATGCTTACTGGAATCAGTATCACTTCTCAGTTGTTGAAGTTTTTTTTTTAACTTCTCAGATAGAAAATTCGGCAAACAAAACATTCATGTGCTTTTGAAATCAGTTCCTTCAGGTTTAACCACTGCCAGAAAAAAGAGAAAGGTTTAATTGCAACCTAGAAAACTGGGTCGACAAGAATCGGTTGTCAGTACCTTCATGTACACATTTATATCTCTCTTTTCTCACCAGCACGCTGTGTTGGACCAGTTGGTGCATGTTACTACAAAAAAGTCACAGGTTTTCCACATAGCAAAGCATGAATGCGATAGCAACAAGTTGTAATGTCACGCGAAGAATGGCAGGTAGATCGAAGCGTGCCCCGCATTGCTCACGCACAAATACCGCACTAAACGTACTCACAGGGACAGATGAACGCGAATAAGTGTCTCAGTTGTTACTTCGCTGTGCCTGAGAAGCACGCTTTTTTCGTAAATGGACGCTGTGCAGCGATTGCAGTGACTTTGTGCGCCCAGTAACTACAGTGGAATCGTTACGGTAAAATCCGAAGGCGTATCATTCTCCCCACCGCGAGACAAGCGCATGCACGTGTGAGCGTCTACCCCCCCGCCTCTCCGCGAGGCAAAGTACGCGTAAGAGGTGAACGCATCAGAGCATGTCGCCACGTCATGTCGATCTAGCGACGCGCACTCATTGCGTCATCTCACTGGTAATGCTGAAAACATGACAGTTCCTCCGAGATCATCATCGTCAGTGGTAAGCGGTAGATATAAATATTTTGCCGTTTCAACGTTGAAGGAGGTGCTCTTTCGAGGCTCAGTGGCTAACGCCACGCACTCACAAACGTGGAGCGGACGTTCGATTCCGCGCGGCGGAGTCTTCTTCTGGAATGTTTTTTTTTCTTGCGGGTTCATATATATAGATACGTATACATATATGGTGGATGACGGAAGTCACCAACGTCGACGGCGACGCCAGCGGCAAAATCCAGTCGATTGTGCCCATATAATTACTATCGCAATAAAACGTGACACAACTCGAAAATCGAGGAAAACCAAGAACAGACCAAAAGTACGCGAAACCTTCGTGCCAAAAGTTGGCGTTCTTTCCATCTGTTTTTGTTTCTTCTTCTTTTACCCTGTGCCACGTCTTTCAAGCTCGATTTTATATCTTTTTTATCTTTCTCCTGTCAGTCCTATCTCAAAGCAGGGAAACGATTTAAATACTTATCTCTTGGTTAAACTGCCCACTTTCTACAGCACATTTATATTTCTACCTTGAGCATATGACATATGAATACTGTATGAAGTATTGTTTTGCCAGTGCTTTATGGGGCAGTACTTACACGACTACGACCATATCCCAACGCACATAGACAACTGCATGCGTGTATGAGGCTGAATGTGACTTATGTGTACTACCTGTCGCAGGGGTGTTTCTTTCACTCTGTTGCAGAGAAAACCAGAGACAGTCCCACAGACGTAGGTCGGGATGTGAACAAACGGCTTGAAGTGTATGTATTCCAGTGTGTTCGAAAACCGCCTAAAAGACACAACATTAAAATTAGCCAAAACAATAGAATCCTAAGGTAACATGTTAGTAGACTGTATTCCAGCGTGTTCGAAAACCGCCTAAAAGACACAAGATTAAAGTTAGCCAAAACAATAGAACCTTAACGTAACATGTTAATAGACTTTGTTAAGCATTGCTAGACAATGTGACGTATACTCTTCGTATAGGAACAATGTGATCAATACCTCACATCGCTGTTTCCGAAGGTAATTCCATGGAACAGATGCCAAAAGTATGTTTGCACGGAAGCCATGCTTCCGAATGTTACACACGTCACGAAAGCTAAAACAAGGCTTGCTTTTGTGTTCCTGGGAAAAACAGGTTGAAGGAGAAGCGGTGCGAAAAAATCTGCTTAATATCCGTGGTTCCGATCATACCTTCTCGTATATGCACTGCAGAATGCCCTACCAATTTAGAAGCACCACCATTGGGAGGGCGACCACTACAAATATTTGCATATCAGCAGCAACATACCATAAGTGGGTTAAGCACTGCAAAAAAGAAGAAAAATATTCAAAGTAATTTCAGGGTTGTACAAAGCTTTATTTTTTATCGAACTTGGAGTAGTGTGTGAAAAGAGCCACAAAGAAGCTTCTTCGGCTCCAGAACTTCCAGCTCATTATCACATCGGACACAAAGAACGAGGTTCGAGACATTGGCACATAGTAAAAACCAGAGTAAAAGAAATGATCCCCTGATGTACAATGTCTGCAGATATGCGGACGGCACTTCTTTAGCTAGTTTTTGAACTGATGGCCGGGAAAACGCAAAATACGTTAACATGAGAAAAAGTGAGCCTTCAGTGTAAGTCCTAGGTCTTGGCTTATTATCAAGGGGTTGTGTTTGTCCTGGTCAAATTTGCTAGAACTGCATTAAGCAGCAGTTTTCTTACTCGTTTCAAACGCCGAAACTTCCTGATCATACGCTGAATGGTTAGCTTACTTTATTTGCTTAGAATTGAGAATGTAATCACTTACCATCTTTTTCTGAGGCAAGAAATCATTAGAATGGACCAACAACGCCCACCAGTTAGCGTAGCAGCCGCTCAGCTGCTGTGGCAGTAGTTCTGAATCCGCCGGGCCATCGGCAATCAAGGGCAGAAGGAACGCCATGAGCACAACCACCATCACTGGAAACGTAAGCCTGGACGACAGTTCACAGCCAACCTCGTACTCATGCGCATACCATTAACATTATAGCTTCCCTTCTCCATACACAAAATTATCTGCCGATGCGCCAAGCTTTAATTTTATTAGAATGTAGGTCGCGAGCATACTAAAAGATTGTACTAATATACATGTTGCTGCTGAAGCACGTGCTATCACTGTGGCCTGTAAGAGTAACTTGTTTGCCGGCGGGTATACCTATAAATTTTGAGAGACCCCCGTAATACGAATCTCGTCATTTGTAGTAACGAATAAATGCACGATTAAAAAAAGGTGCATGTTGTTACCGGTGTGAAATTAGCGAACTTTTCTAGCTGACCAAACAGTGTTTAGCGACTGTCAAATCCGTTTGCCACCGTGGACCTGAAGGCTGCAGACGAACACGTATCTCCATATTACTCATGAAGCAAGCGATGACATTGAGCCGACGATGTAGAAATATGTTGCTACAAATTAAATTGAATATCGTTGGCACTATGACGTATCTTTAGCTTCATTCGGATCGTGAAAGCGACCTGTGTCTATGCGCTGATTGGAAATGAAATTGGCAAAAAATGAAGCAAAATCTGCTTTATCGGCGTAATGTTTAACCTACACCGTAGAGTGAAACTCAAGCCAACTGAAATCGTTGGACAGCACTTTTCGTAAGTTACTGTTTATCAAAGTGATTTGTTATGCAAGTGCTTCCGCTATATAGCCATGCCTAATACTAGCACAATCAACAATCAGTTCAAACACCTATTGATTGGGGAGCATGCAGAGTGGTTATTAGCGCTGGAATGCGGGTCTATGCGATAAAATGTGATATGCGTTGTGAGGGTACTTTTTTTTCTGCTTGTATTGAAAGCAGCTCCTTTGTGTGATAAAGAAACTTATCATTTAAGTAAACAATGATTGTGAATATTTATAGAAAGCTATTGATAACAATGAGGTGTTAGTGTTTTTTCTTTCAATTTTAGTCACATGTTTGGTTGGGGTGCGGCGATGAAAAACAAAAGAAACATTACTCTTGCTTGTTCCAGTCAAAACAGCGCATGCTAGCTCTGTATTGTTTTTTCAAAAAGCTACTTACCTTATGTATCTACGTGCAACCGCCACACAGAAAGAACGGATGGTTGAATTTGAGCCAGCCATCGAGATAGACAGGGCGAAACCACTGTTGGGCATGAAAGAGTAGGCATTATAAAAATAAAAATCCGCATTGAGAAAATACAAAAGAGACGAAGTCACAGTAACACAAGAAATACACCATCGCATGACGACTACGAACTATTTTCGGTGCATTATCGTTGTGAATGACATGCCAAGTTCATTTTCCAAAACAACAAAATTCAGCAAAAAAGACCCGTGCAGGCTCTTCTTACTTAATTTAGACCTACCCAATCACAGAAACCTTACCAACCTCGGCATTTCACTTCATTGAGGGTTTTCTCGCCTATATTTATATCTGTAAAATATCCTGCTTGAATAATGGAGGACTGGCCTAGTTATAGGTGGAATCAAAGACTGTTAAGTCCAGTATACTTCGATTTACTTGTCACCTATGTGGCATATAGTATGAACAAATTCTTATTTGATGTGTTGTTTTGCCGTTTAAAGGGTTCACCCCTAAGAAGTGCAGGAGCTTGTAGGGGCTACAGTTTGCATTGATTCTTTGTCATATTCATGGAGCAAAGTCAGAGCAAGTACACGCACAAAAACAAAAGTTTTAGCCAAGTTGGTACTTGACTTTACGTTACACACTTGTCTTTGGCGAAATTCAAAAAGTGAAAAGAGGGAAGAAAAGCATTAGAGTGAAGCGCAGAATAGGAGTTGGCAAACATCTTTTTAAAGCTCACTTGAGATAATCTATACGTCTAGCCAGGACTGTCCCTTTTCATCAATTCCCTGCGGTTGAGTGAAGGCAGCAAAATATTTTTTTCTTTCTTTCTTGGTCCCTATTGTAATGTTTCTTTCTGTATTACTGGAGAGATTTTTTCATCTCCTAATATATTTTCTTTTTTGTGCTTCGGAGACTTGTGTGTTGGCTTCTTTCATGTCAATCATTAAGCATCATTAACCTGCCTTGGCTTCTGGCGCTTATCCGATAGGAGCAATATTAGACCATGGGAGTATATATACTGAAAGCCATCGTATATACACTCAAGTTCAACATTGATATATTGGGTTTCGGGTCCCGAAATTCATAATCACAATTGTTTATGAGAGACACCGTAGTGGAAAGCTCCGGAAATTTTCACCACAAGGGGTTCTTTAACGTGCACCAAAATCAAAGCACACCGGCCTACAGCATTTTTGCCTCCACTAAAAAAGCAGCCGCCGCAGCCGGGATTCAATCCCACGAACTTATCAGTCGAGTACCTAAGCCACTAGACCACCGTTAAGTTCAACCACCTTTCACAAAGTTGGAGAACAATGTCCTCATAATAAAATGGTGGTTCAAGGACGTTTAATTCTAACAGTTATTATAAAGTACGCTTTTACACTTAAAATGTTATAAATACACCTATAACGTAGAAATAGATGCCAACCCAGTAATCGGCTGCTTATGTTTTTATAGCCTAACATGTTGCGTGTCAGCGTTCTTCTGAACTTCCTCAACCAATGACAAAAAATATATACATTCTTCAGAAAATAACGCAAAGCTTTAAAGGAAATCTCAACACGCGGTTCTCATTACAATTTTTCAGATTTGAACAGTAGCTTAACATAGTGTGATTTGATTTAGACAATGTCAAATCTCTGAGCAATAGAATCAACAGGCAAACAATTAGTCAAACGTAGCTACCACCATCGCCCGTGTGACTCGTTTCACTCGTGCTCTGCAAGGTTACACAGCGCTACTCGTGTCAATGACATACCTCATGAAGAAAAATGTCGACACACTTAATACACCATTGGTAATAAACTGGAACCAAGGCTTCGATGACAGTCGCATCAACTCAAACGGGCTGTCTGTGAAAACGTGGTTGGAATAAAATGTGTTTTGTTTTTCAAACAATAAGTAATGAAGTAAATAAAGAAATATTATTTGTGCATAATATATTTGTGAACCATTTCTCGCATATCTATTCTTGTGTCTAGAAAAGCATAATATTCCCAACCTTCAAATGTGCGCAATGGATTGAAATGCTCGAATAAATACGTATACGTTAAAAAGATACCTATACTAAAGGCACGAACCAATCTTCAACTTTTCCTACCTAAACAATGTCGAAGAAAAGAAGGCTAGACATAAGGGCTGGTTTTGTTCGCTAGAAACAGTATTAATGAGAACTGACAGACGGGCCAAGTAAAGTATAGGGGATATTATTATAAGTAGTTGTCCCGTGAATGTGAAGAAAGAGGAGGGGAAGAACAGATTACTTCTCATGGGCAGGAACCAAACCTGTGACCTTTGAATAACACGTCCGATACTCTACATGCTCTACCAAGTGAGCTACCATGGTGGCTATCCCCCCATCCTCCTGGCGCGACTGAAGCTCCTACGTTTAAATGCCTAAAAAGTGGATGGGGAAGGATAGCTGCCGTGGTAGCTCACTTGGTGGAGTTTCGCGCGCGTTATTCGAAGGTCGTAAGTTCAGTCCCTGCCCACGGGAGGTAATTTTCCTTCAACTTTTCTTTCTTCACATTTATATTGTCGTTGCTTCTAATAAAATTCGCTGTAGTTTTCTTCGCATATTTGTCTGTCAGTTCTATTCAATGTTGTTTCAAACAATGTAGACTGTCATAAAGGTAATCAATATTTTTCTTTCAACTTTATACTGATAAACGAATGGTAAGAAAAATCGTTTATGTCACTTCGAGAATTCGCAACACGTCACTTGGTGATTTCTCGCCAAATGACGTGCACGCAGGTTGGGCGGTTCGCCAGTTCTACATCAATTCATGCGTATTTTCGTCACAACAAACTGTATTCTCGAGCGCAAGACCATCGAAGCAAACGTCCGCAAGAAGTACTTCAAGACACTTCTAACGCTGATCTAATATGCGCATGCTTAAATATAAGAGACATGTTGAAGGAACTTTATTTGTTTTGCAAAGCGACATCCAAAGCGGTACTTCTTCATGAAATGGCGGAGCGACTAAGTGTGTGCTTGCTTTTGAAACTATAGTACTTACGCAAAAATTCTGCCTGAAGGGCGATGTACTCATGATCGAGCAATACCCAGTAGGCAGAAAATACTTTAAGGCCACTCAGAAATAGAAGGGATTGATTGAGCCCGGTGTTTTCGGTCTTCAGAAGCGACTTCGTGTTTGATACTGCTGAAAATATTTTTGCCATCTTCAGGAATGGTCCTGTGCAATAGCACAAAATTGAGTTATTCATCTTTGCGTGCGAAAATTGGTTGACAAATTAAATTAATTGAGGAAACAGGGCATAAAAGTATGTTAGCATTCATCACGAAAGACCACAGATATCTTGAACAAAAGACGTTGTTTTGCAAGCCAGGATTGACGGTATTGAAAAGTTGGTTAGAGCAGTAGCACCTTGTATTCTCATATGCAGACCAAGGCCACTTTTGATTACCTCAATGTTTAGTTAGAAAGGTTAGTTCTGTGAATGTGGTGACTGTGAAGAACTTTGAGGAGTTGTAACTACTGAGTGCAATATATCAGCCTGCTATGTTTTCGGTGTCCCCTGAAACACTGTAGAGCTCAGATCTTTGTTTACGAGGCAGGATCATTGTAAAATTTGAGCTTGTTGTTACGCCTGTCTTAAGTTACGAGACAAGAACCTACCTGACAAACAGTTGTTATAGATACTCCACTTTTCAAGTGCGGTGGCTACAAGCACCACAAAGACAAGCATAGAAAGAATTGCTCTGCGCAAAGAGAAAACAAAAATGCCGCAAGTGAGCCCACACTACTTAAGCAAATGTCTGTTGTTCTCGTCTGAGAGTTTTCTCACATTGAGAACACCTGTGCCCAAGCGCACACTTTCGCTTCACCGGAACACCTGCATCCATTCACAGAGGCCTGAATTCCGTATTGCTGTAAAACTAAGAAGTTTCGAACGTGTTAGGCTCTTAATCACGATAATATGGTACGTCTAAGAGATGAAACTATTTGTACAATATCAGAGCAAGCAGCATCAAAACAAAAAATATTCTTTGTGTGAAGTACCATAAAAAAATAACCACAAATACGCACTACAGCGATCATTAAGTCACCACGCAAAATTTATTTGTAGCTTGTTACGTTTACTGAAGGCCTAATAATAGATGCGTATTAAATCTGCTCTCGGTCAAGACCACACTTCATAGGGAAAGTATTACGAGAGCAATGAGTGACTCTCAGCAGGAAGTAAATTGACTGGCTCTGTGTGGTAATAGGCATATCAATTATGAATGCAGTCCCAAGTTTTTTTTTCGCTTATTGTTGAAATGGGTTTTCTGGCAAACGAAACTAAAACATCTTGAATATAAGCCACTGCTGATTTTTGTTATAATCACGTGGTTAGAACCCAATAAATGTCAGCTCCGCTAACAGCCATCTAGAGAAACTTTCCATCGATTCACCATGCAATCGCATTTGTTCATTTACTTCATATAAATCACTTTTCGCTTGTGTTTGTGTCACTGGTTCTAGGCCTAAAACGACCATATGATTACGAGAGACGCCGTAGTGAAGGGCTCCAAAAATTTCGACCACCTAGAGTTCTTTAACGTGCACCCAAATGTAAGCACACGGGCCTACAGCATTTTCGCCTCCACCGAAAATGAAGTCGCTGCAGCCGGGATTTGATCCCGCGATCACCGGGTCAGCAGCCTAGTGCCTTAGCAACTAGACCAGCTCAATGGGGCAGAAAACGTTAGCAGATATTCCGATACGGTAACTCGGGAAAGCATATTTGAAGTAGGGGTAACGAATGCTTGATTATTAATATGCGTAGACTTTACATTAACAGGGAAAACTTACTGACGATTACAAGGAAAGCTCCATAGATGGGAGGCGCACTGTGATTCTGGGGGCGGAGCTTAAGTTTACTCTTAGATCGTAACTGACTATAGCTAAATTAGGCTATGAAAAGTATCAGATTTATCATAGCGCTAAGATGGATCAGTGGCTGGGGTGCTGGGCTTCTGGCCAGAAAGTCGTAGGTTTGATCCCGGCCACAGTGGACGTATTTCGGGGGAGTCGGATTGGTAAATGCCCGTGTACTGTGTGATGTCAATGCACGTTAAAGAACACAAAATGATCGAGATTTCTGGAGCCCTCCAGTAAGGCATTTCTCATAATCATATCGTCGTTTTGAGACCTAAAGGAACACTAAAGGCAACTATTAAGCCGACGTTGATTGGTAAAATAGCGGTCCAGAAACCTCGTAGTGTTAGTTTTGTGCCAAGGAAGTGCTCATTTTAAAATAAAACTACGTTTTAGTAGTACGCACAGGGTTACCGCAGTTTAAGTTGCTCGCTTCAAGCGGAACGTGTCACGTCACTGTTGCCGCGCACAACGTTACCCGGCTTTACTGTGCGGCCGCCGGCACTAGTAGCAGCAGAACGAAAGGAGTGGGAGGTATAGCAGCAACACCGCACGTTTAACAACTTCATATCATGGCCTGCGAGATGGCAGGAGTGATTGGTTGAAATAAGCCCTGTAGATGGCGCAAACTGCCCCGTTTAACCAGGCGAAAATTGAACTTTTGAACCACTGACGATTATTCCCTATAGTAACGCCCGATGGTTTTTTTTCCATGAATCAAACATACACGAACAAGTAGCACTTTATTCCGTCTCTTCATGCCAGGAAGATTCCTTATTTATTTCAGCTAGTTTGATTGCTAGTGATTATTTGTACACGGTATGTCTGACGTAATCTGGATCATTTTGCAAACTTTCTATCGTAGCGCATGTGTTCTCGTGCATTTACCTTAATTTCTCACTAAGTAGGGCACTGCTGCTCATAATCTTGTCGTTTTGGACGTTGTCATACATTGAGCTTTCACTATGACATAAATTGTTATTTGACTTTATTGTCCTTTTAATACCTCAGAAATCATCATTGTAGCAAAAATGATTTCATATATGGTTGTACGGCAGCACACTAATGGCGTAACAGTTATTCAGCTTGTTTTAAACCATGCTCGTGTGTGCGTTCGTGCGTGCGTGTGTGTGTTTGGGGGGGGTGTATGTTGCTGATAAAAAGCTTAATATTCTAGCGCACGCCAACCATCACATTACATTAAAAAGGGTGCAGTGTCCTGTAGCAGCAGATTTATGCCATCATCGTTCAGGAGCGACATAACACTTCTGTGCTTCCATATTGGCTATCATCATCTTCAATGTACGTTAATGATATCATAACATTAGTGTGTGTGCGGATGATGTGAACTTACTTTCTACAGCTAAATCTATAATGCAAGCCGTGGGTGTGGTAAGTGGGTACGTTGGTAACTTATTCTCGTGGGTATGACGCAAAAATATTTTGTTAAATTTATGTGGAAGAAGTTACATTACTATTAGGCCAATAGATTCTGCTGATATATATAGAATAATCATCAACAGATTCCTTTATTGAAAATAGGCAAATAAAAACCCCACTTCTCTATTTAATTATTCAGCAAAATTATAGCCAAAACGATGATCCGTAGTTGATTTATAAAGTGATCAAGAAAACCATACCACGCGATACAAGTACATTCAGGTCATCGACTGTGCAGGCCGACGGCGTACAGATACCAATACGGACGCTCGGTCTTCCACTCTTTGTGTCAGCCGTAGCTATGAGGGGGTTGAAGCGACCCTGAAAAGAATTAATTTGGGTTTTCCAGAAATATACATTGCAAGTGAGGAGAACAGTTCAGCACAGAAAACAGGCAGAAGCAACCCGTAGGTGTAATGTCATTTTGACAGTAACTGACTAGAGTGTTCAACGTATTCCGAGTTCTGAATGACTAAAATCGTCGCCTGCTAGTGTCCAAAACAATTCAGGTTTGTTTATGCCCTTTCTTGAAATCATCAGCTCTGTTCAAAAAATAAATTGCACTTCAACTGCCCTTGGGAGCCCAACAATTTGGACGATTCTGGGAATCATAGCTTATTTTTATGTATTGTTGTTAATTACTAAAATTCAGATTTTAGGCATTACAACTTGCATTTCAGGCACCAAAAATAGGCTGCCAATACAAAGCTATGGCCCAGCAGCATAGAAAATATATATTTTTACAAAATGAAAATAAATGAAATAACAATAAATTTTTCCAAAATGGAACAAATGAAACAAAGTGTGCGACCTCTAGCTGCAACAGGAAAACAGGAAATATCGTCGTTCATAATGGCACAAAGGCGCCAAACGTTGAACATAGCAATGCAAGTGTCCTTTTTCTCGCTCACTATTTTTTCTTATAATCTGTAGCAAGGAGAGTCAAGTGTTCATGGTCGAAACAACACACTCTTGGGTGTCATTCTTTTGGGCATATAGGGAAGGGCAGAGCAGGTGCCCATTGCCGGACCACTAAACACCAGACAGAAGACATGCTCTAAATTATCTGGGTCGCATCGCATGGTTTCTCCCCTGTCAACGAACAGTTTTCAAAGTAAATTGCATGAAAAAACACAAGCTGCGTGCACACCAGATTTTTCTTCCTCCCTTTGTTCTCTGCGGCTTCGCATTCGTCTGCCGCTCGCACCATTCCAGCGGTGCAGTGCATCCGGTGTGTCACGTTCTGTTTCACTGCTGCGAGCGATTGTTTTTTGGAAGCTTCCTTTACTAGAGTACTAGGTAGAACCCGTATAGCATTTCGAAAGGGCAATATTGCTGCGTGGCAAAAACAAAGACCTGAAAGTGCCTTTCAAAATGCAGCTTCAGACTAAAGAGTGCTCATATAGGCGCCGATTTTTAAAACAGACATTTACAGACAGTTATTAGCATTCACGTACAAACGACAAACAAAGGCATGCATAATCCTTTTAAAAATATTGTACACGCCCTTTACAGACTCCGCTTCATGCTCCTATATCAAACAGAAACAATAACACTGCAAAGAACGAAATAGACATTCGCCTAAAGTACTTTCTGTAGTAATTACTCACCTGCATGTCTCCTTCCTGGTTAAAACGACGAACAAGTTTTTCTACTACATGACGAGGTAGCTGCAGAAAAAGGGAGCAATACTGGCCTTTTATGTGGACGTCACCATTGGCGTTGCGGCTCACAGTGTGTAGGCATCGTTCGTAACCTCCGAGGCTCACTACACCACCTTCCAATATGTTGCTAGGCATGAAGCCATTGGCGAGGAGCACTAAAGGAGTACGAGTGAAATTATAGGAGAGGTAACAAAAGTTTTACACAGCCATCTACCTCTAGGAAGACTAAGATAAGCACAGACAAACTATTATATTTCTGTTAGCTAAGTAGCACGTTATGCATTTTGCGGAAAATATTTCATCACAAAAAAAGGCAGATCCCACGTGCTTTAGCAATAGATGATCCCACGTGCTTTAGCAATAGCAATCATGGAGATGGAAGGTGACTGTGTTGTAAATATTTTATTCAGAAACACTTTAGGAAGTGGCGCTAAAGATATTTACAAATACACACAGACTTATATGTATACGTTAAACAGCCGCATATGTTTTATATAACCAGTTGTTTACAGCTGCGCAACGATGCCAACAGGAACATGAGTATTAGCAACACCAGATGCGCTAAGCTGACATAAAGTTAAATTTTTGCGCAGGCACACGGGGACACCGAAGGTACACACAAACGAGTGCATTTTCGCACATGTTCGTGTGTCTATTCAGTGTCCCCCTGTGCCTGCGCAAATATTTCAAAATGCAAAGAAAGAATAAGTGGTAACAATTCAGCTAACGACTTTTTATACTCCATTGGCCTCTTATTAGTACAGATGCCTGTTTGTCATACACGTAGAAGCGGCTGCTGCTGCAGTTAAATTATGTATTCCTCCACTAAAGGCAGTCTGTAAATACGTCCATGTATTTTCATGAAGTATGCGTGGGAGATTAGAGCGCGTGCGATGTGGCGACGCGCGCTCATTGCGCCATCTTGCTTGTAGTGCTGAAAACACAATTACCCCGAGATGTCCGTCAACAGTGGTAAGTAGTAGATATAAATAGGTTGCCGTTTGAAAACAAGCACGTGCTCCTCGGTGGCGCAGTGGTTGACGCCTCGCACTCACAATGCAAATGCCCCAATCTTGATTCTTCGCGCCGGAGTCGTTTTCTGTTTTTTTTCTGTTTTTTTCTTTCTTTCATTATATATATATATATATATATATATAGATAGATAGATAGATAGATAGATAGATAGATAGATAGATAGATAGATAGATAGATAGATAGATAGATAGATAGATAGATAGATAGATAGATAGATAGATAGATAGATAGATAGATAGATAGATAGATAGATAGATACCTATACACATACGGACAGTGACGCCGACGTCGAGGCCGACGCCGGCGGCAAAATACAGCCGAGAGTGTCCCTGTAATTGCTATTGCAGTAAAACAGCAGCCTCGCTAATGCTTTCGTGAAGTCATAAGTTCACCGAGCACTTTAGTATGCTGTAAGTTCAGATGGTGGCCAAGATTCGGCGGTAAACTGTTGGTCCTAGACTAATTGCAGGCCAATCTTTGAGCAAACCAAATTGTTAGAGCGTGCCAGTGAAATGCGTACGTGACATATTAGAAGCTTCGGTGTTCTTCAGGCTTGGCCCAGATAAGTGCCTTAGCGAACCATCTATTTACACAAGATAGAGCTTGCATTTTTGAAGTAGATAGTAGGCCTTGAATATTTTGTGTGATACTGTCGCGATGGCTTGTTCGCATGTGTGTTGTCATAAGCAAAAGCTTGATATTTTCAAAACATTGAGTTGTCAGTCTGCACCCGTTCTGTCAAGTACTTTTACTTGTGTTGCGTCACCGGCGCAGTTTCATTTCACTTTCAGTGGCGTACCAACTAGCCCCCTAACGCACATTACTTCTTTCGTGCTAATTGGCGCCCCCACAAGTCACATATCATGCCCCAACCATTCAAACCATTTCTTCTTCCTCGGGTCCGTTTAAAACTGCGCATTCATCAAATTTTGTCTTTCATTTACAATCTCGACAATGCAAAGATAGCAAAACTGCGACTCGGCCTAGTTGGAACAATCCATCTTAAAATATTTGCGCAGGCACATGGGGACACTGAATGGACACACAAATGAGTGCAATTTTTGCACCCGTTTACATGTCTATTCAGTGTGCATGGGCAAATATTTCAAGATGCAAAGAAAGAATACATGGTAACATTTCGGCTAACGACTTTTTATACTCCATTGGCCTCTGATTAGTACAAATGACTGTTCGTCCTATACGTAGAATCAGCTGCTGCTGCAATTAAAATTATGTATCCCTCCACTACAGGCAGTCTGTAAATACGTTCAAGTATTTTATGAAGCCCATGTCTGTCTGCGATTACCTCCCATTAGGAAGGATCCGACCCATCCAACCATCACGTAATTCTGTTAAAAACCTGACTTGAGGTCAGTATATAGTGGTAACATCGCACAAATGCTCTTAGCATGTATTGTGATATAGTGAATAATGAGCACATCCTCTCCTCTTCTAGTAAGCAGACGCATTACCTAGTGAACCACGACTTGGTTTTCGCATACCAGGAGGTTATAAATGCAGAATCATGCAAGTAGTTACCACAAATTCAGGAGTTAGAACTGCTAGAAATGATCAAAGCTTAGAACAAAAAACATTGAGTTCGCTGACATAAATTCATTCCTAAATAATTAAAAGTACACAAAAGCAGACAGCACAAACACTGGTCATTAACAAATTATCCCAAGATGTGCAAAAGCATGGGCGTGCTGCGATGCTTTATTCCAGTCTCCAGCCTGCCTGAAAGCTTGTGATGAACTGAACAATGTGTACTTCATGTTTGAGTACAAATATATGATGTCTATCTCCTCCCCATATTTCTCTCTCCTCTTCGCTTTTTTTATGCAAAGTAACCAACCCGTCTGAGCACGCCTAATCATCCATACCTTTTTCTATAGTGTACTAGAATATAGTGTACTAGAATATTCTAGTACACTATACTTTTTCTTAATACTCCTCCTTCGCTCTTTGCGTATAGTTCACGAATGCAATATATGATGACGTCAAGTGTTCCAATATTATTAAAGAAATACCCTTGATTATTAGGGTAAGACTGATTTGATGCTGATGCGGACAAGTAAAAAAAGGTAAAAACGACAGTAGAGCTGCTAAAATAAACGTCGCGTGCACAGCAGTCAGAAAAATCTGCTTGCTGTTTTCCTTTTACTGAAAGACCTACACAATTTTATAATTTAGAGTCCACTTCACCCGGATCAACCGACTCAATACGCTGTTTATATGTGGGATGCTACTCACTCTTGATGACCCATGGCTGTTGCCGTTTCAATGAAGAGAACATCTTGAACAAGGCGGACGTACATGACACGCTGACTTTGCCATCACCAACCAATTCAGAGGCTAATGGCCACACCTTTTTTAGCAACGCATCAGACACATCGGCTAGGTCCCTTTCAATGTTTAGCCACTGTTGTTCAGCCACGTCCGTGGAACAGCATTGCATAGCAGTCAAGACAGCCCAGATCAGCAAGTGTTTTGACGCTGCCATCCTAACTAAGTGTCCCGCAGGTGCCTAAGAGCTCGAAATTCAGAGGCAGAAAACCTTCCCTCTTAACCGGAAAGACTGATGTGTTTATTCTTTCAAATGTCTACCGCTCGCTTTCTTCCAACAGTTCAAACATGAAACTCAAACATTTGCATGGTCCAACTACATTTTTTATCTATAGTTTATTTTGCCATCCTTATAGCCTGGTGGTGCTCTTCCAGGAGAGCAAGCTATACTCGTGCCCTCTTGAGGGCGTTAGTCGATTTGCTCAATGCTTACATAGGTCGGGACCACACATACTCATGGATCCACGAGACGAATATAGATGCAAATGTACTTTGTCTTTGTTGGCGTACAATTGTACATTGCGGAATGCTTGATATACAAAAATTGAGGAATGTGAAACACCTTATATGTTTAGGTGAAGACAATTAAGGCTTATATTACTATTTAGGTCTTTTTTCCAATATTTGCGTCATTGCGGGTTTTTGCAGTTGTGTTTTAGTTAAATAAAGGTTTTCAAAACAGTCTGGAAGCCCAATCGCTGAACGCGATGGCTGCCACAAATGGTTAACAAATTTACGATTTAGTTAGAAACTTCGAACAGATGCAAAGAAAATAACGTTTTTTTCTCTTATTAGCCTCTCACAAAGAACCCTTACGCCCTATTGCGTTGCCGGTGTTCATTGCTCTAAAAAAAATTTTAAATGCGAAGTGAACAGAGCTCATTCAATCAGTTAGTTTGTTTTTGGGGCGGGGGGGGGCACCGGCTGTTGCGTATTAGGAGAAAACAAGCACAGTAGAAGGCAAGAAGTGGTAGTTGATAGACTGACTATTTTGCGTAATAATAAAAATAACAACATGTGTCATCCGCTTATTCATAGGTTATGTCACATAAAAGAAACTGACTTGACTTATATAGAAAAATAAAATCAATAAGAAGTATCAAGCCTAGATGTGGCATTCGTTCTGTCTTTTATTGTAATTGCTTATAATTTGAATATTCACAGACAAACCCCCGTCCCGAAATATACACAAGGGCTCTTGTAAAACAGACACAGGCACAATGGCACCAAGAAGAACATGACGTATGTATCATTGCCGAAAAAAAAGTGATCGTGACGTCATTTTACACAAGCGTTTTCTTCTAAGCGCACTTATCAACACCAGCATAAAATAGAACACAAAAAAGAAGCTGTTACTCACGTAGAAAAATTTGTTTACTTGGAAACTCAGTAAATGCCTTTACATAGCATATCCGACTGTGATGACAATTCTTGATACAGGCTACGGCTGTCGAACCTGTGTTTATACAGTGGTGTACATGGGGAAGCATTTTCGTCATGGCTGCAACTTCCTTAGCTGTGATTTTGTGTGCGGCTAGGAGGAGGAAGAGAAAGAGAATAATCTTTTCTGCAAGGAAATATTTTTTCGCAAGGAGGTTTTTTTTAAGATGCAGACATCAACTACCCTTCCCTGCACAGGAGCTTTTGTTTCCTCTCGTCACCCACTTAGGATCAGGAAAAAGTGAGCTAGCCTTATGTAAGAGCGCGATGGAGCCGAAATGCTAGACGCCCGTGTTGTAATACGATGTCAGAGCATGTTAAAGAGCACCTGAAGGTAAAAATTTCTGGAACCCACCACTACAGTGTCTCTTATTATCATATTGTGAATTTGAGGCTTAAAACCCCTGTTATTCTTAATATTACGTAAAAATAATGCTACAGAAAGTTGATATCGCCCCTCGCTGAAACGCTGACTCGACAATTTTTTTCGACGACTTCTCATCACGATTTGTTTGGCTTGTTTTTTTTCTTTTGTATTCATCAACAGGTGCGTCGAGTACGCACAAACACAATCGATAAAGGTAGCAGAAACCAAGTGACTACTGCCCGAGAGAGTGTGATATGTAGCTCCGTTTCATTGCCCATAAGGTGTAATTGTATTGCTGAAATGGTTTATTGCCGATAAAGTGTTGAGTGATGGTGTCGTGAAAAGAGTGGCCGAGCTTCAATAAATGTGATAATGAGGGCACTCGCACACTGTAGCGGTTGCTTTTCCCGCCATGTATTTCAGAGCAGGCATTTTCCTTAGAGTTTTCTTGTATGCCTTTATTTGGAAGCGTTCACTCCACTGCAAGTTCAAATATGCGTAGATGACAGATCTGTAGCCGTCACCATATCACGCATCTTTTTTTTTAGTCCATGCTTGTGCTGAAAGACTGTTCAGAGCTTGGACTTCTCAGAGTCGGTCTGGAAGGCCTTGTTATCGACGCCAGCTTCATTCACGGCCATCTTGGCATCTTGCTCTATGGTTAGCTTAATGTCAAAGCCCTTCTCGAGAGGATCCTTCTTTTTCTCCCACTCAACAATGGGCTTTTTGGCTGGTAGAGCTTCTTTAGGCTTCTTGACACTGTTCATAATAGCATCCTTCCGTTTTCCCTCGAATATCAGCCTTTCCAAGTGCGTCACAGGTGCTTCCGTGGAGAGATACAGGAGGTATGCCAGGAACAAGCTCATGCCGAACAGGCCGATGGCAGTGTTGAGCTGTAATGAAAAAAACTTAGGTTACTTACCTATGTGGTAATTTATTTATGTAATAACTAACCACTCTTACCCTCACTGCTTGCAGCATGTGTTTTCGTGTCTGAATACTACTTCATATTCGCCGCAGACAAAAAAAAGTCTGGTTACAAATGTTTCGCGGTGTTTTTTCACGTAACCACTCCGTGATTAGGCACACGGAGCGGTAAACGTTCCGTTGAGCTACATCAAGTGGTTGTCATAAAAATTGGTAGTCTGTTCTTTTAAAGGAGCACTGACATCAAATTTCAAGATTGAGATATGCCCATCGTTCGATTGCTTATTATGCATAGGTCTTATTGGCTAGATTTGAATGGCATCCGTCGCGTGGAAGTTATTTTAATTCGAGGACAAACAGCGTAGAAAAGCCACGGAGGAAAAAAACGAAAAATAGACTGCCTTGCGACATCTACACTAGTGCTACGTGTTCTGTGTGATACATTCCACAAATATCATCCTGAGTGACGATATGCTAGTAACAATGACGTCCACGATGTGAGTGTGTTGGGGCCGACTCCCGGCCATGCTCTCTCTAATGGAGCTCCTTGCTGGGTTGAAGCGTACGTGTGATTCATAATGTCGCATCGACTGATTTTACATGTGCTCAACAGTGTGAGTACGATCATTCAGAGTGACAATACGTGTCAAAACGTCGGGGAACCGCTGCGCAGTGAGAACCTGCACGTCGAGGCATGGAAAAAGCAGAAATTGCGTGGCGTTTCATGCATTTCCAAGACACGAACCTCAACGCAGCCAGTGGATTCACTTTGTACGCGTCGATGAACACGATGATACTGGATGAACACGATGATACTGGACGCCTGTGAAGAACAGCCGCATTCCCTCGCTTCACTTTGCGCCGAGCTGCTACAGGGTAAATCCTGTGTTGGCGAACCAGTTGGGTTTCACTGGCAGTACCAGGCCCCTTCTCGAGGCCGGGGCTAAAGGGAGAAGGGAAGTACGAGTGGACGCTACTTAACCTAGCCGGCGGAAAACGCATGGAGGGGCTTTAGTCTACATCTTTAGAGACACTGCTGTAGTGACTACACGTGTGCTCCTAGCAGACGAAATGCCAGTGTATGTGACGTCACCATTTTTTGTAGAAGCAGCATCAGCTGTGCAGCGGCCTCGACGTGGCAGTGAGGTAGTGCTGGCAGCACCACAATTTGGCGGGCTTTTGATCTATTTTGAACCACGGTCGATAGCGGATATATTAATCAATATTACAGATATTCATTCGTACCTCAGATGCTTTCTAGGTCGCGAATCGCTGCTAGGGGGTAGATAGCTAATTATTCATGCAAAAATCTTGACATGAGTAAATTTGATCTCAGTGCTCCGTTAAGCTCAAACTTGCCTCCAGAGCAACTTTTATCATATTTGTTGTCCGCGTGGTTTGACGCAAATATAAAACAGCGGACAAGTGAGAAGGAACTGAAGGGAGAAGGATATTATGACGCTCGTTAATGGAATCCTGGCTGAAGATTTTTAGTCTTCAAACTTCACTTAAAAAAAACAGCGCCAGTAACGAGGGACAAGAGAAAGAAGGAGACAGGCAGCGGCACTGACTTACAACAAGAATTTATTTGCTAGAACCGCACAATATATACTTGGGCAGCATCTGACAAAAAAAGGAGAAAAATACAAAACAAACAAAACAGAATCCACCTAACAACCACGTAGTCATCTCCACAACGCACCATGAACAACACGTGTGCTAATGTTCCGAATGAAATCTATTTCTTTTAGTGATAGCGCAATCACTAGATTTCCTTCGGAACGTTAGCACACGTGTTGTTCATGGTGCGTTGTGGAGATGACTACGTGGTTGTTAGGTGGATTCTGTTTTGTTTGTTTTGTAATTTTCTCTTTTTTTGTCAGATGCTGCCCAAGTATATATTGTGCGGTTCTAGCAAATAAATTCTTGTTGTAAGTCAGTGCCGCTGTCTGTCTCCTTCTTTCTCTTGACCCTCGTTATTGGTGCTGTTTTTTTTTAAGTGAATTATGTCGTACCAACTCGCCCAAGCAACCACGTTAGCTTCAAACTTCACTGCGCGCGAGTGCTGCATGCAGAACATGAACAAGTTTCTTAGGTAATGCCTAGTCTTACCATTCAAGTCATTTTCTTTTTTTATTATTATTCGCAGCAGCACTGGATCCGCATAATGTAACGAATGAAGCCTCATTTTCCTCATGCGGATATTATACCTTACCTTGCCTCTAATTTGGGCATAATCACATTGTCGTATGTCGCGGTCATTGTTAGTTTGCTTCTCGAAACTATTGTTAATTGCTTAAAGAAAAGTGTGACTTGACACTCTTTCCTTTCGTCTATTCTTCCCCTGTGGCTTGCGTCATCTATTATTCTTGTAACACGCACGAACTAGCCCAACAACAAGTTTACTAAAGTATTGTTAATTCCACAGGTGATACCTACAGTACTGAAAGGCAGCAATTGCAGTCATGCAGCACGATTCACTGGCTACGCAACTTGTGAATAAGTAACCGAATCACAAAGACGGTCTTGTAGTTCAGCTATTCATTGCGTTTACGTGAAGTAGTCATGCATGTGCACTGATTTCATAGCGATTATTTCATTTACACTGATTGGAAAAATATGCTTCAATGAGCTTTTCTGAGCCGATTTAACTTGTTTCTTAATAAATTGCAATTCAATTATTCATTCTTGCGCCTGTACGACCACGTCAGAGCTCCTATTTTAGAGCATGAAAATGGACGCCACAATTTTTTATAACACCGCGTGGCCATCATGGCTTGTTTTCCTATTTTGTCGGGAGAAAAACTTACAAAAGGATTCATGTTCCAACAACAAGTAGAGTGCGTTTTTTTTTCATATTCCGCTTGTAAATTCTAGTTATTATTAAAAGGCTGTTAACCTGCATAATAGTAGACACCAGCCGCAATGTTGTAATGATTATAGTGCTTGACTGCTGATCCGAAGATTTCAGGATGCAATGCCAGCTGCGACGGCTGCATCCTTGTGGAGGCGAAATGCTGCCCGGGTACTTGGATTTAGGGGTACGCTGAAGAGCCTCAAGTGGCCGTAATTTCCCGAGCCCTCGACTAAGGCTTCTCTCGTAATCATGTAGTGGTTTTGTAATGTAAAAAAGCAACAACAATGATCATTATTTCTTTTATAGTTTCAAACTACACTGAACAGTGTATTCACATCATTGAACATACAGCCACCCAATTTTTAAAACTTCAAGAGTGAGCGTCGACCGCCGAGTCAATAAGCACCACATAACCAAGCATGGCGGCGAAATCAACGAGAATGTGTGCACAAGCACGATGAACGGTACTGTATAGCTGCTGTCTTCTGCCTCGTTGTTCTGAGAGACGGATGCCGGGACGCCAGCAACCGGCACTTGTCGACTCGGCAGTTGTCGCTTTTCGCGTTCTGGTTTAAAAAAATTGGCGGCCGTACACGCATTTTCAAAGTGATTGTTCGCGTGCAAGAGTGAGCTTGGTTTGGCGAAATGTGGTCATACACCCTCCACTGCATGTGAACGAAATCATATTCGTATTGGCGAGGCACACACTTGTATTAATTTAACAACGGTGTCTCACCTGGAAAAACTCGTTGAGGCTGATGTGCGTTTTTAGGATTCCCATGCGAAGGTATAGAAGAGGTACATGAACGAGATAGATACAATATACGAGCCTAGATAATGGCAAGAATGCCTTCCAGGAGAAGAAGGCGTTTAGCAAACCTGCGTGAAAACAGAAAAGGAACAGAAGAAACGAAATCATCAGCCGTGCTTAACGAGGGTGAAAGCTTGTTGGCGATTACGAAAGTTAAGTCACAAGAAAGAGCTTTATATATAGTTGATGACAGTTTTATACCACATTTTTCTGTGCTGTTCTGTTGGGGTAGTTAAACGAGCGAAAGAAGGGCTACAAGCCAAGCACCCAGAGAGCACGCTATGAATAAGCTGCTACAAAACTACAGGTAAATATGCTGTAGTGCTCTAATGCTACAATAAAATGTGCAGCCTCTACAATTATGCTATCTGCCCTAAATCTTACACATTGCCTGATCATCTAAACTATGTACCATGCATTTTTTAGCTTTCCTGGGAAAGCTTAGAAAGATTGCGTTAACTAATAAGTTTATTTTGGTGCTCTTGAAGAAACTGCAAATTATAGCTTGTTGCCTGCAAACCTTCAAGTTAAGAACAGTGTCTTTAACAGGGTGAAACACAGGTTGTCGAGGACAAACCACATGCTTTCAATTTTGCATGTTTGCTGCTTTCGAATGAGCGCATAGGGGATACTATACGTAAAGACAATCGCGGAAGCTAGTTTACTATTGTCGTGATCATGAAAGCTCGATTTTGAAGCTTATTCAGTTGACATGGCGCTAACTTTTATGGTTGAAGTTTTTAGCGATATAGCGATTGTATGCACCCTCTCGACATTATTTAGCCATTGCCATCATTGTCATATTTAGTATAAAGTGCAAATTTATGGCGTGTTCTACCCGCGTGTAAAAGCACATGAATGGGAGTGACGGACGCAGCTGAAGCATAGAGAAAATGAGCCGACCGTTTCCGTCGCACATGGGGCACATGAGATAACATCATCCTGTGTGTGAATCTTGCTCGATTGCTCTGCAAACCGAGAAGAAACGCCCGGCTTCTTTCATCCCGCGGTTGGAAAAAACATAGACGCCAGGGGGGAGGGGGGGGGGGGCTGCGAACGTTACTTTAGTGCTAAAGCATGGCCATTTTTGCAGTGGTTTGCGTCACATTGAAATTTATCGCTGAGAATTGCAGTTCATCAACTCCGCCACACATTAGCCTTTACTTCATTACGTCAGCTAAACCCATTCATAAATTCCAAAGTTGTGCGAGATTGAATCCATAAAGTTTAGCTGCTAGTTCAGCTTTGTATACAATTAAAACTTGTTGCTATTATATTCAGTGCTTGGCCCTTGCATCTAAAGTGCAATTTTTGACATAATGCTGATAAAGGCATACTAAATAACAATATGAAGCTATAGTCAACAATAACTTGCATTTTTGGCAACCACGAATATCAGAAAAAAACATGTAAGGTATAATGACGTCAATGTTCTTGTATTTCTGTAGCATCAAAGTATTTATCAATATTCACGCCGTAGAGATAAGACAACCACATGACTAGTATCTGGGGACACATGCACGGAGCCCCATCTTTCTTGGGCAACAGCGGTGGCTTGCCATGACTGAATAGAAAACAGGCAAAAATCATATCAGACGAAAATAACTAGGTACCAAAAACCACTACTCGTTATTTGCATCACAGGTCCACTGGAACATTCTGATAGAGTTAGTTTCGCTCCACAATGCGCGTGACTTCCCAGAGTGTTTTACAATGTGGCATCATGTGTTTCCGATGAGCCATGTTCAAATGTTCTGGGAAGCCACACGATTTGTAGTGCGATACTGAAATTTTACCAGAATGTTCCAGTTTATATCTGCTTCAAGTCACCGGAAATAGCTTTTGATAACTTGTTTCTTTCGCCAGACATACTTTTCTCGCGTATTTCCCAATCATTAATGGCACAACACTGCAGCTGCTGCCGAGTGGTCACACGACGTACTGATGTCACCAAATTTAGGGAATGTTTGTGTCCCTTCCCCTGCTCAGGGTAGCCAGCATGTCTGAGGACACGCTAACCTCTTTATCCTTCCATTTTGTTTTTCTCTTCCTACTCCTTCTCGGTGACAAATTAACAAACCACACTTTACATGTACCAAAGACTCGCCCAGCCACACTTTAAAAGATTTTCGAAAAACATTGGCCAAATGCAGAAAGTTTTTAAACATGTGACAAAATAACCGGCACTGTGAACGAAAAACTCCAAAAACACAATATAACGGTAACCTTTTTTTATTATTATCGGAAAACAACAGTTGTCGTCTCACTAATTGCATAGCCTCTGTAAATAGACGCTATATACAGATCTACACTCGTTCAGCACAACTCTGTATCACACCTACGACGTCCATGTCCATTAGCGCATAAATTAGAAAACGTACATACTAGTCTGTGAGACTTCGAGGTCAATAAGTATCGTACGACTGTGCACAACTGTCAACCGCACAGATACAAGCTTCAACTGCCTCTTTTCATCACTCGTGCTGAGTTAATATTCACGACATCGTGGGCTGAACAGCGGATACCAGAGCGTTCACTATCTCTAGATACGCTGCGCAGGAATTCCTGGTCGACCGGCGCATGTGCATCCCATCAACGCTGCTTCCTTCCTCACCTCCTCGACCTGTGGCGCAGGCGTACGCGGGCCACACGAGGCCCCCTGACCACACCAGACGGTGGAATCCACCGTAAATGGCCGTCGTAATATCGTCTGGTGGATTGCCTCGATTCCATGGCAGCGTGATGAAGAGCACGAAGCCGGTTAGTGCCAGTGATATGATCCATTGGGCCAGCTGCATGACCTGCGCAGGTTTTGAATGTTGCAGCATGATGACGAAGGTTTTTGCAACACCTAGGTCGTGCGAAATACTTGAAGTCGACATGTCGATAGCCCAAGCTTCGACCACTGCAAGTTCCCATCAACAGTGAGAGCCCGAAAACACGCGCATCAATTACCAAGTCGGACATCGGGTATAAGCACTGTTGCGAGAAGAAGGCACGCGTGAAGTATTACGCTACTCCAATTTTTCAAAAGTTGCGAGTTTTTCATTACGTTATGCTGCGTTGCTACGCCCAATGAATATACTAAGCCAGCAGCTTCTCAGGGTACACATCTAACATTTTTATGAAGCTTGTTTCGCAGGAAAAGAAGATAATGAAAGGCGTGAAATGTCGCCTAATTGAGAATAATTTCCCGACAGTGATTCAGCAAGATCAAACTCATATAAGCCTAAATAATAAGATGTTAAATAAGATATTAAAGAGTGCATCCCTTTTTTTAATCATTCTGTGAAAGATATCGTTTTCTTTCATTTCCAGCCTTACATTTACACGCTTAAGTCGACTACATGCTTACGTTATTCAAAAACACCGATTCATTGGTAATCAAATACTTTGTTGACAGATATCATATAAGCCGTTTTGTTACAAAACATATGAAAAACTAAGCGATTCAATTGTATTTTAAAAATACAGAAACATTGCAAACGCCTTATGAGCACACCTATGCACTTTTACTGTACTGAGGCTGAAAATGAGTCGTTATTGCATAATAATCTTACTCTGGTCTTGTCAAGACTACTTCGATTTTTGCTTATCAGAACAGCACTTACTGCCAGATCTTCAAAAATGTTCTTTGGCATAGTATCATAAAAACAAAACGCTAAAAGGTGTTTTGTTTTGAGCGCCTGCATCATGCGTTCTTTGCTTTTGTTTCCCGTATTTTTGCTCTTCAAAGCCGAACATACCCCAAGAAACAAGCCTTGCTAACCACTGTTTTAAACCTTTCGATTACTTACCACGCCAATTTTCGCTTTCCCGTACTGCATCGTCAAATATCCGGCGACGACACCGAGAATGTACGTCGCGACATGCGTGAAAGGTCGGAAGTAGACCAGCTCGATTGTTTCAACAACACGCCTGTAAAACAAAAATTGAGAATGATTAACATTGTCACGTTATGCCCTCTTGTCCTCTACTATTGTGTTTTTGAATTTTTGAAGTCTTAATCAGAAATAGCAATATAGCATCTATGTTTCTGTAACTATTTACCCAGTAAAAGATCTCCAGTTTCGTTAGGAGGCTGGAGCTTTCTGCAGGCTTCCATATCTTCCTATAACTTGCTTTCTCTAACCATATGTACTATGTAATCTCTATAACCATATGTACTATAAACATGTACTATCGCAACGGAAAGAAAGCCGAACGATGCCACATCTACGCGCTCTGCTGTTGTGCATTTCATTTCGAAGCAGTTGGTTTTGGGTAACGATAAAAAGCCTCCAGACCTATCAATGGTGCACTCAAGGGCCAAGCTAGCACCTTTTTATTGCCACGAAAGCGAAATTAAAGCAGCGCGGCACACTGTTCGCGTTTCTTTGTGTCACCCCAGCACAACGTCTGTTTTCAGTGTGCGCTTTGCGCCAATGCAGGTAACGGGCCCCAAATTAATGCTAAAATTTCTCATATTCCTCTTTATTTTACCCCTTAATTGTAATGAAAGACCAGTTTAAATTTTTTCCTCTCGCATTACCGTTGCTGTGCTGTAGAGCACCTGACTGCACTGTGACCATAGAGTTAAAATTAACTCTTAACTGTGACGAATTGTGTGAGTGAAGAAAACAAGGAAGGGGGGGGGAGGTGAGGATGCACCATTTTCGCTGAATCTCGGTTCACAATGGTAGTTGTAAATTATGAGAACGAGGGCTTAACTCGCATTGTTCTTTTTGTGTGTATGTACCATAGCGAATGGATTCAAGATACGCTTTATAAATATTTATACCTGCTAACTGGAGTGTATTGAGCTTGTGAACAAGATATGACTTGATATATTTTCTGTATCTTGTGGACCGGAAGTTTGACTGAAATATCTAGAGTTAGAGATCATTGAAGTTATGTCCTGCTACATTAAAATGATATACCATTGTTTTGGTAATTTCTTTGTAGTTTTCGTACGATGACTATTTAATGTAACAATATAGCATGTAAGATTAAACAAGATTTTGCGAGCTAATTCAAGCCCAAATGAAAAGTTCTTATCTACATGAGCCAAATACGAACTATACTCCTCAATATCCACTATATTGAGCTATGTAAATTTTAGATACAATATAAATTTGAAGTATTCATGGAAGAGGAACATACTGGCGAAAAGTGCTTGAGCATGTCCGATTAGTAGAAAAAAAACACGTTTTCCCAGTTTTCGTTGAAATGGATTTGGCTGTTTTAGAATAAGAATGCCGCATATGAACGTGTTGAGAAGTTTGAGAACGATGCAGGGAATGCGTACCGACCATCCAAGTACGCTAGGCGGGCAACGTCTTTAAACCTAATTCAAGGGCTAACGTGACAAAAGTTTATGCATGGCCTCTGAGATATGCGCCCCACAGTGGATCTCGGGGGGCAGCATTTGTCGCGGTGAAACGCATTCTGTCTTCTCATTTGTGTCAAGAGATTTGAAAGCTTTGTGACGTTAAAGTAACGTTGCGGAAGAAGGACCGCAAAAAAGGTGTGCGCATTTCGCCGAGCTCCGGCCAATCAGTGAAGGCTGAAGTGGACAGTCCACAAGGTATACTCACATCGAGAATCATGCCCCTGAACTCCGTCTAGAAGAGACATCTCTCCAGCGCTGGCTATGAATAAGAGTGGCTTTCGCGAAGTCATATTCCTTTAGCATACGAATAAACGACAACGCTCTGTCGCGCGGAGGCCCTGCAAAGCATTCTCGGTGACTGTTCTCGTTACGCTGTGGCGACCCGATCACCTCGCAAGCGCCTCAAATCATTTTGCTCATACACTGATCTAAGTAGAGATCATTGTGGAATGTTGTCCTGAGGAGTCGCCAAGGATGGAGGCGACGATATTGTTATTACATTGTTCAAGAAGAACGGACTTGCATAAGAGTAGAACGATTGAGATGCATACTGACCAATCCTGATAGGCTATGACGTTGTATAGGTGCTCCTCTTTTGTGGCTTTCTTTACATACCTCTAACTTCAGAACTCCTCGATAGATTTCCCTCAGTGTTGCGTAGCATATTGGTTATTCTGAACTGGTTTAAGTTCCTACTTTTTCCATATGTCCTATTTTTCTCCCTTCCTTTCAATGCATGTTCTTGTACACATAATAGTGGTCAGTCTTTGTGTGCTTGCTTGTTATCGGCTTTAATCTGCGTACATTTCGACAAAAAGAGTATACCAAGTTCATTGAATCCTATTCAGAAATAATTGCCATTCTTTCTGCATACTTACACCATGTCGTTGGAGGAAGCCGTGGCAGAGTAAGCCAGGTGCCAAAAGTGAGTTTGCAGAGATACCAAAATACAAAATGCCAGAGAAATAGCACACGACAGCAAAAGTGCGAACTTGGGGTGCCTATAACCAAAAAAAAACATTCTTGCTTTATGTTCTCGCGATCACAACATCATTTCGAATATTTTTCATGCTGCTTTTGTTCTAATTAATCAAGCCCTGTTAGAAAAATTAGATACGTCTAATTGCTCTGGTCATATCAAATTCTAGTATCGCTGTTTTTGTTAAGAAACCAGGTCACTAATTGCCATAAGTAATTCAGAAACTCTCTCTTTAGCATTCGACGTGAATACAGAGTTCTGTTGTGACAGATATAGCATTTAATTCCCAATATTATTATTGTTCGTTGTTTGGAGCTAGCTGCCAATTGAAATGCCTAAATCAGTACCTAAATAAAATATTGCACTAAAACATATTTCACAGTTTGTTTGACGAAAGGAAGGAACAACCTGAAGGACACCTGAGCTTCGCGTTCAGGAGTAGAACACAATAGCGTAATCTGGCCGCATCATCGCCGTCTGTATTGCCAGCCTGCATGCTTCAGTTCTCGGTGCTTGCCTCAACTGTGCCACAAATAGAACAAACGATTGCAGCGCCTGTAACATTGGCCATTTCAAAGTACCCTAGAATGCCCACTGCAAGTATATTACTGATGCAAAATGCCCACAACGCCTTAATTATTACGCTTGCCAATCAGCGAAGGGTCCACTACGACTCCGTGAGGCAACACGCGAACATACGCAGCTGGTGACATGATGACTAATAACCTCCTTGCCTTCTTCGTTTATCTTTTCTCTCTCTCTCCTTCTCTTGCGGCTCTATGGTCACTAACTATGTCTGAGCGCTTTGTAATCGGTGGGTTTTTATTGCACCCACTCGTTGCGGTTTTGAAATTTGTGGACGCCTGACACAATTCGACGCTTCTGCCACGCAATCTTACATGCGTTAGGCAGACTACTCCCGCCACATTACAATCATACACTATTTCTTTTTCCGATGGAGTTTCAAGCAGTGCTATAACTCAGTGAGAACATCAGCCTGCCATGCTTAAGGCCGCAGTCCTATTCTTACTCTAACCATATATACTTATTATTTATTAAGTGCGGATCGTTCTCAATGTTTTAGGTTACGGACAACGCTGATTTTTCATTCACAACCAATTTGGTTTCCTGCCATCAACACCGCTTGAGCTAAGACAGAAATGCTGATTTTTAATGCAATTCTACCGAGATTCATTCGAACCATATGAGTCAACACGTATATAACTTCAGCTTGTTGTCGATCTATTTGTTCGTTATGCGACAACCAATACGGTAAACGTAAGCACTGTCATAAGTACAACAAGTACAGGCAGTGGCTTGCATTTCTTTACAGCGAAAACTATTATGGGATAACAACAACAGCCGATTTTGGCGAAGTAGTATAGTCCGCCACCGTCGACGCTGTTCATAACATTTATCGCGCACAGTGAAAGACAAAAAAAAAGGCAAAGATTAAAGCGAAACTTGAACCCAGACACTTTTCGTGGAAGTCGAGTATTCTACAGCAAAACCACGCGTGTGCTTGAAACTCCTTCGGGAAAAGAAGTTATACACGGGGCATATCGGCTCATGTCATGTATTACACGTTAACATATGTGAAACCAATTGGTAGAAGATTCAAACAATACCAGGCGTAACACAATGCGAATTCCATAACGAGTGGATGATTTAAAGCTTTCCAGTCATTGAAAAGGGCTAAGCCATAAATGTTCATCCTAATCGACCACATCATCAACAATGGGCCTATAATACCACACAAACGTGTAGCGGGCAGCTCGATTCTCCGCCTGCGGAATGATGAATAAGGACATAGCGGGTACTTCCCTACTTCGCGAAATTACAATGACTTATGGCATAGCGCATAGGTTTGTGTGCTCTTCTTCATATTTTTTTCAGTTTCCTCTTTTCTCTCCTTTTTTCTTCCCTCCTGCCTTATTTTCCTCCATGTCTCCCCTTCCCGAAGGAGCAGGCAGGCGTTGTGCCCCTATAGGCGGCACTTGTCAGCATGTTTGTTCCCTCCCTATGTCTTCTGTGTCTTCGTGTTTTCTATGTACATAAAGCATATAATAATAATAATAATAATAATAATAATAATAATAATAATAATAATAATAATAATAATAATAATAATAATAATAATAATAATAATGCTGTACTTGCAGTAGTTACTCCACGTGAGTTTACAACGGACTTCTTCAGAAAGGCTACCACTCTACCTTTCACAGTTGCTGGGATGTCTGTTCAACGGAGGCCTGGCGTTTTTTTTATATTGATTTGCTACGTACAACGCGTGGTATTTACTGTGCTGCTTCGAACAGTCCATAATAAACAAAGTTGATGTTAGTGTGTCTTCTTTTTTTTTCGTGCAGGGAATTATCGCATAGAAACAGTACCCGAAATTTCTCCGGATATTGTCATTGCATATATTGCAACAAAAGCATATTAGGCAGTAGAGGAACAATTGAGCACAAGCCTAAAATTTGGAAATTAATGTGAAAGCTCACCGCATAAATTCACTTACAGGCACAATGTAATATCTTTATAAAAATACAAAAAGTATAGTCGCTAAGTTCGCTTGACGCAGTGTGACTTCCTTGTCCATTTATACTCCGTATGCATTGAAGCACTGTGATGAGTGCATCTCTTTGTTAATAATTTCTATTCTAAGGAATAGAAAGGCATAGGAGCCTGTAATTTAAGTGTGCTTACCAGACGAAGAGGATGGTGAGCGGAAATGCTATGACGAGGAATATTTGAACGTCGGTGCTGACGTACCACAGGTGAATCATGCACTGCAAGATGACAGAGTACAGGAAAACTAAATAGCACTGCTACTGCAGAAATTCATTTGCAATATCAGAAAGTAAATTATATTGGCACGTGAGTAGTTAATGAATGTTGTGGGCGCACACAATGAATTCTGCACGGACAGTTCTCAGGCATTGAATATATAATATAATATTTCGAGGTGTTTATTTCTTTCAGGTGTTAACGGCAACTTCAACTGGTTTTTAGTATATTAAATCGTAGCAAGAATCATGCTTATAGGGGCAAAGCTCCTTAAGGTGTCAGTCAATTCCTCCTCCGTTTGTATGTAGTATGTATGTAACCACCTCTAGCGTATAAATTGCTAACTAGTTGGCGTTCTGTGTATATGACCTTGGAAATAATGTCACTAGATGGCATTAGTATTTTTGTATAGTTGACGTTTAAAGAGGATAGATGGTGCTGTTAACATAAGAAATTTACAGCATATCCACGGAGTGAATGATGATAAGTGGGGTGAAGCGTCCGTCCATCCATCTGTCTGTCTGTCTGTCTGTCTGTCTGTCTGTCTGTCTGTCTGTCTGTCTGTCTGTCTGTCTGTCCGTCCGTCCGTCTGTCTGTCTGTCTGTCTGTCTGTCTGTCTGTCTGTCCATCCGTCTGTCTGTCTGTCTGTCTGTCTGTCTGTCTGTCTGTCTGTCTGTCTGTCTGTCCGATCATCCATCCGTCCGTCCGTTCGATCCTATGACACCAGAGCACCCATCGGATGAAGGTGTGGACATACTGATGGGTGGAAGGACAGACAGACAGACAGACAGACAGACAGACAGACAGACAGACAGACAGACAGACAGACAGACAGACAGACAGACAGACAGATGGACGGATGGGTGGACGGATGGACGGATGAACGCTTCACCTCCTCATCATCATTCATGCCGTCGATATGCTGTGAATTTATCTTATGATGGGGGCCCACTCGATGCCAATAGGAAGTTGGTTCATGGCTTTATAGCGGATGTGCAGAGCCACGTCTTCGTCTCTGTATAGAGTGAGCGAGCAGCCTGTTTTCGTGGATTTTTGTAGGGTGCCTCAATATTTCCCCCCCCCCGCCCCTCCTTGTAAGGATGGCGACATTCATTGTTGGTTATTATAAACTGAGGGGCGCGAAAATATGGTACACAAGGAAAACAAGGGCACAGACGATGCGGTACTAGCAACTGAAATTTTTTTATTCGGGAAAGACATATTCAAAGCACCATGCAATCTTATGAGTACCCAACGAGTCGACAAAAACTAGAAACTTTGCGCTCAGTATGCCAACGTCAAGGGACGTTTTAGAAAGTTTATGTTCCCTTTCTGCAACTCGATAGCCAAAACCAACTGTGGTAGTGAAAAGCAAAACCAACTCGCCCAACTTCTTACCTTACTGTATACATTGTTCGTATGACCGCCATTAAAGTGCCCCCCCCCCCTTTCACGCCTCACGTACGAGAAAGGTCTTTCGAAACCACGCGCCAGCATGGGTGCCATCAAGAAATGGGCATCGAAATGGCGCAGATGTGGAAGGAGGAGCATCGAGGTACCCTAGGGGGACGTATGAATGTATGCTAAGAGCGCTTTTTTATAAAGGGGCAGTGACAAATCTTCCCCAGACTGGACGAATATAGAAAAAAGGTTCTTTTTTGCTTTTTCATAAGTGCGTCTAATGGTCTATGTCGAATAATTTTTTCTTACTACAGAAAAAAAAACTGAAATTCTTATCGAAGTTATCTTCCCTTTACGACAGAATGTCCTTTATTATTTTTCCCACAACTTACTTCTCTCCTTTCTCTCTAGTTTTAGGCCACCAGTACTCTAATCATCTCATCACACACTTATTTCCATTGCTGACGTGTTCAGTTTTTGAGTGTCAACCCGACCCCCCCCCCCCAAAACACACACAAACGAACATATATGCAGCCGTCAAAGCGTGTGTGTATGCGGGCACACACAGATGCTTTCAAGACTGCATGCTGCAGGACCCAAAGTGAGTCTTTCTTTGTTTTTTGTATTTTTTCAACGCTGGCCTAACCTCACTATACTGAAAATTTGTCATTGGTATTGCACATCTGTCTGAGCAGCTCGCGGAAACAGTACCGCTCACGTTTTACGGAGTCTTGTCAGTGTTTCTCAATCTATGTTAATATCCTGAACTATATTCCACGTTGCGTCAAAAAGGGTTGACCATCGTAATAGGAGACAATTCAGTGGATGCAAAATTTTGTGCAAGATTTCGGCAACACGTGGTCTTAGTGGTTTATTAGTCTTGTTCGGAATTCACGTGACCCTAAAGCCAACACCTTACATGTTCTCCGAAGCAAAAAAAAGAAGAAGAAAGTGACCCAAATTTGCTAATTTGCTTTGAATTATATGATATAGGCATGCAGGCCCGATATTTTGAACTGCAGGTTTGTCTTTATTAGTAATTATAGAAGATGACAAATGAAATATTTTCAGTTTGCAAATTGTCCTAAGGTATGATTAGTGCTTACGCGTAAAGGTTCGTTTCTCTGTGCGGGACGCAGCACGGCATACTCTGGCAGCACGATGCTGTTAGACAGCCTGCCGTGCTGTTCAACTGTATATATGCCGTTGTGGGAATATATAGCTTCAAGATCGACGTCAGGACATCAACCCTTCATTCCGTTAGATTGTACCACAATTTTTTTTTGTGTAAACACAGTATGTAGTTTGTTGACATTGGGTTAAGTGGTTTTTGTTTTAATCGGAGTCAATAACTTTGATGTGCTTGTAGCTAGAGAAGACATCTCACCATTTTGTCAACGGGGTAAAAGTTGTTGAAACTGAGTAGAACAGCCCACCAACGTTGGATGCATCCGTCCACCTGTTGCTTCAAAAGTTCTTGGTCGGCAGGGCCATCGGCAAAGTGTGGTAGAAGGAAAGCACGCCATCACCACAGTTGCAATGGGAATCATTAGCCTGATGGAAAGCATTGAGCAGACACATAACAAGATTTTTTAGTTGCAAACTAAATCACGAAAGTAAATTTGTACATGTACGTGTTTTTGCACCAGTCAAACGTACATTTCCCGCATGAGTGCGAGGGTATAGTCAGCCTGAAATGGATAAACACCTTAATCGTAGTTTTTCAATGCCACCCTGAACACACTTCAGGCCTTATAGTGGCGGTCAATGGTGTGTGGATCACTTTGGCCATCGCGCACCTAAGCTTGCGCTCGTGATTTTGTTAACAATACGTGCTGGTTACGAGTAGTCCGACAGTGTACGCGGTAGTTCTGGCAGGGCTTTACAGATTTCGTGACGCTAACAATAAGCCATGGTAGCTCCTTAGCGTAGTTAGCTTCGCAAAAAATGAATGTAGTGCGTTCTTCTTTCACTTGTAATAATTATTCGCTAAGCATAACAAGACATTCGGCTTGTACACATCGGAACGTAAGAGTTGTAGAAATTCGGGGCAAGGTTATATCGCCAGCGCTTCTGTTGTAATGGCGTACAAGAGCTCCATCGCACAGGCGAAAACTATTACGTGAGCTGCGCAATCTGACCGGATAGTTTGTTCGCCCGAAATTTCATCACACGTATGCTGAGTGGCACGTGCATTTTTTCTTCGCATTTATCCCCTTTTTCCTTGTCCTGTGGGTGTCAGCTGACACCTGTGTCTTCCTCAAGCAGTCAGGCCTTGCCCCTCGATTGTTATGCGTGACGTATAGCAGCTGCAGTTAGCAGGATCGGACGACAAACTCTCTTGAAGAAGTCACTGCACAAATCAAGTTTGAATCGTTATGTCGCTTCTCTGTAAACATAAAAATAACTCTCTGAATATTCTATTTCTCCCTCTCCCTTTTCTTTACACCACCGCTCCCACCCTTGCCCCTACTGACCTCCGTTCACATGTTAGCCGTTTGTGCTGCACGATTACATCGCGATAGGAAGTGAATGTCGATTTACAATGTATCCCTTTACTTGTTTATCTATTTATTTTCCAAATAAATATTATAGTAATGCTATCGCCCTTCTTCATTTGTTTTTCACTTTTTTGCAGTGCTCATTGCTGTTGATAATATGCTTAATCGATCAACATAACCCATTAAGATATGACACGCAGAGGGTGCTATATGCTGTGGAGGCCTGTCTACACGGCTGCCACATTCTAATGATAGCCTGGTTTGACTTATGCGTATTGCGATCTGAGACAGTTATTAAGGCAAATACATAATCCTACGGAAGACGTAGATGAATCGCGCAAAAGATAAAATTAAAATAATGGTGAGCAGACCAACCAAGTTGCATTTATTTGCTATGCTACTCGGACACTGGGAAAATCACGGCAGCAAAAGAATAAGAGAAGAGAGCCCAAGTCATAGACGTGCACGCGTAGAATTGTGCATTCACCGATGGTCACAGAGCTCTCCTGTGCGATAACTACTTCAGAATTCGTAGTAGGGTCGTGGCTAGGGCTAGAAGGAATGTCATAATGATTGCTATTAACTTGAGAAGTTGGGGTGGCGCCGCCTGGCGAGATGCCTGGATGACGTCACAGCAAGCATGCTTCGACGCCTGCCGTGGCGCGCCTACGAAACATGCGCTTGCCCTGTGCGCTGATCCGCTGTTTGCGACAGCTTTTCGCTTGACTCAAGTTTCAGATGAATTATGCAAGCAGCATCGATAATGATCCTGGTAAAACGATCAAAAACTTTGTTCAGTTAATTCACCGACGCGTACCGTGCTCCAACTTATGGACTAAATCAGGTTTGTGTTGTCACGCTGATGAATTCGAGGATGCGTTCGAACTTTCACCGCAGCAGCCACACTGCGACGTGAGTAAAGAGCAAGAGCTAGTTTGTGCTTGGATACAAAGTTATTCTAAAGCATTTTCCCGTATTTAAGTGGTGGTTTTTGCCGATAAGATAGCATATATACGTTAACGAGCAGTTCCTTTCAAAATAATGATGTTTCTTTTACATCCGAAAGTTTTATTCGTATCGGACACGTGCATCAATCAAGCCACGTATCTTTTTTTTTTGTCTGTGTACCAAGCTCTACGCACTGCAGTTGCATAAAAAAACAAAAGAACATGCAGTATCGAGGCTCGCGAAGCATCTCCAAATCGCTTGGCCGAGAATACTAACGTAACTGTTGTATTGTTTTTTTTATGTACTCGCTCACTCGTCATGTAGTTTCACGCTTCCTTCGAAGTAGTTTCGAGGCTTCATCTCACTAGAAAAGAGCTGAGGTTCATTGCGAAAACTTCATTCAGCATCGTAGCAACAGTGCTGTTAAATTCGTATAAGTACGGTTAGGTAGCCCACCCGTAAATTGATTTTCTTTGCATTTGATTACAGCCGAGCTTCATTAACTTTATGTGGATATGAAGTACGAGACCAGGCACTGACTCATCGAGGCAAAGATTGTTTAATTATTACGTGGACCAAGTCACCGAGAGCCCTATCGAAACCGTTCGCAACGCTCCTTTCGACTTTCAATCGTGTGCTTTGCAAACAATTGTTATAATAGTGCTCCTAGGTGAATTAACTATTACCGCTTGTGGCGCGGCATTTACTCGGACCAGCACTTCATGAAAATGGTAATATACGGAAACATAATTCCCAGTGACTAGCACTTTAGAAGAAATATTTGCGGAATTCAAGTACACAAACATATCAGCATTTTTCTGAGCGTTTTGTGTGTGATTGTATATATTTTTTTCAACATTCTGGATTTATCAAAAGATTTTTATGGTAGATTCATCTAACGTATTTTTCACCAAGACGCGCTACTTTTTCAAATCACCCGAATAATCTCTATAAAACCGCGATGCAATAAGCAATTTGACAGCATTCGAATTTTATTTGTATTTGTCTAACCCCGAAGTGTACGCCAGCCGCGGTGGTGTAGTTGCTATAAGGTACTCGGAAGCTGACGCGCAGGTCGCGAGATTGAATACCGGCTGTGGCGGCTGCATCTCGATGGAGGCGAAAATGCTGTATACGCCGGTGTGCTCAGATTTCGGTGCACGTTAAAGAACGCCAGGTGGTCGAAATTTTCGGAGCCCTCTGCTACAACGTCTCTCATAATCATATGGTGGTTATGAGACTTTGAACCCCACGTATCAATCATCTATCAACAATGAGCCGTTATCACCACCCTAATATGGGAGAGCAGGCACATGGCTGGCGCAGAAAAAGGCGATATTCAGCCGCAGGGCAAGCGAGTCCTTGCCGGGACGTCACTTCCACTGGACCGTCACCGCCAATGTTCGTTCTTGGGGCTAATAGCGTGAACTAAAGACCAAGACAACACCACGCATGAACACGAGCGCTTTTTAATCTGATTGTTATGCGGCTTTTGCAGAGCGAAAGCTCCTAGACGATCGCACGGACACTGGGTTTTAAGTACCAAGATGTAACAGGTTATCGTCAGCTGCGAAAGAAGGTGAAGTATGTTATTGCCAGCAACTTTTCAAGCGTCGTGTGCAATTGTCTTCAAAGGTTATTTACAGACAGCCGTGGTGGTATATATTGTGGCTAAGGTACTCAGCTGCTGATCCGCAGGTCACGGGATCGAATCCCGGCTCCGGCAGCTGCATTTTCGATGGAGGCGAAAATGTTGTAGGCTGATTTATCAGCGCAAAAAAGACGGAACTTTTAGAAAAACACACGCCCACACAGCGCTGTGTGTGTGTGTGTCTTTCTGAAAGTTCCGTCTTTTTTGCGCTGATAAATCAGTCTAAATAATCATGAAATAATCATGAACTAACTCGCCCAAGCAACAGTTTTAGCAATGTTGTAGGCCCGTGTGCTCAGATTTGTGTGCACATTAAGAACACCAGGCGGTCTAAATTTTTGGAACCCTTGACTACGGCGTTTTTCATAATCACATGGTGGTTTTGGGATGCTAAACCCCACGTATCAATCAATCAATCAATCAACCAATCAATCAATCAGTAGTGTAACAGTGTTTCTGGTGCTCTACTGAAGACCCTAAGATCATGGATTCGATCTCGGCTACGGCGGTAGGGATCAAACTTGCCGCCTGGAGGCGAAATGAAGGCGAAACGCCAAAAGCATGTGTACTGGGTCATTTCAGTGTGCGTTAAAGAACACAAAATAGAAGAAATTTACTCTGATTATTTTATCGTACATTTGCCACGTGAAACCTCAGATTATTAAAGGTTATTTACAAGTAGTATAATAATATCTGTGCCACTGCATTGATTATATATTTTTGCGCCTTGATATTTTTTTTCGATTACATTTGTTGCTGGTACTTTCCCAATTTCAGTGGCAGGTGCGCGCTAGGAGGTTTCGCGCACACCGGACGAACTGTTATTGTTTTGGTCTAGCCACACATGGCTTTGCTGTAAAATATATATGCTATGCTACGTCATTATTTTCACTAAGAGAGCAGAGAGTTTGGGACAGTTGCCACTGGCTGACTTGAGGCATGACAGGAAGACGATAGACCAGGCGTTATAACAGATAGGACGACGTTCAGTTTGTTTTTCACCTGTTTCGTCGTGCTTTCACGTGCCATTTTATTGTGGCCAGTCTGAATTTTTTTCACTACCATTAGCAGCTAGTCAATAAACATGTCGCATTAGTTTCCTGGAAGAGTGATTGCATCAATAGAGGCAACCATATCGGCAAGCGCCAAGATTTTTTTTTTCTTTTTGGATTTGGGCTCGGCAACGCACTCGAAGGTCAGGGCGTTGAGCCCGAACGCAGCAGTCGCTTATCGATAGTGGCGAAATTCTAGAGGCCCATGTATTCTGCGATATCAGTGCACGTTATCAGTGCGCGATATAAGTGCACGATATCAGTGCATTTCAGGACCCTTAAGAATGGCGTACATCCTAATTATATCGCGGTTCTGGCTCATAAAAGCCCCCAATATTATTATAGTCAAGTTAATGGATTATGATGTATACAGCAAAATGGCTTGCCCGACGCAGACTACGACTTTAGCTTACATCTCATGCATGTACGACGTCACCGATGACGCTTTGTTTTGGGCGCGCTGAGGCGTTTGGGGCATGTGTTACTTAAACTCTGCCTTGTTCGGCAGCAGTGGCTTGAAAGCTTATTCTCTCATATTTCTTCCATAGCTAATAAACCTGTAGCAGACTGTGTGTACAAACACCACGGCTTCCTGCCGTAGTTACACTAAAACACTTTTATTTCTGACCAGTGCTAGACATTACAACAGTACAAGAAAACTACACCGGCAGGAACTACAAATTTCTTGATTCTACTAAACTTTTCGCTCAGAGAAGGCAATGGTGCTTTCATTAAAATTTTTCATCTGCATTTCAGTTTTCTCAGTGAAAGTTTTTCATCTACACGAGTTTTTCTAGTGAAAGTTTCTTACCTGACGTACCGACGAACAGCGGCAATGATGTAACAGCTATAGGATTTTGCTTGCGAACAACTTCCCGGGACTGGAGCAATAAATATGACATCACAAATCCACTGGAGAAGACAAAAAATACACATGCACCACTCACACAGAAACTTCAATAAAAAGAAAATATGAGCACTGCATTTGATGCCTGTGATTGTGCTGACCTTAAGAACAAAAATGTTGACACGCTGAGTAGGCCATTGAGCATCAGTTGAAAAAGTACTTTCTCCGACAGGTCTACAAGATAAATGGTGTCCCTGCAAAAAAAAATGACGAAGTTGGTGTTACAGTCACGGTTTACTCAGCTACACACAACGCCATGTTGCTTACTCGTCAGCTGACACCATAGAACTTGAAAAGGCGCCCTTTCTAAGGTTTTAACATGCTGGAGAAATTACTGTATGGATTTTTGTGGAAAGAAAGAATGACATTCAATGACTGCTAATACCCATTCTGGTAATCAATACAAAGCTTAGGAGGAGGAAAATGTCTAATAATAAATCTGGAAGAAACGTATGTTATTGAAAGGACTGTTTCTCCTCGCACTTTGTCGTACGTGTCGTATGCCGATCGTCAATGGTATAACTAGGACAAGTCCATTGTGAGCAGCTGATTATTCGAAGGCTCTATTATCAAGCGAATAAAATTGATAGATTGCACCAGCCCTTGCATATCTCCAACAGATTTGTTACATGTGTTTACATATGCTAAAGTCCGTGCAATAAAAACCATTAGAGATATTTATAAGTCAAAGTTTGAATGCGTGTAAAATGCCTCATTATTTTTTATATTATTTGTGCAGCAATTATATGGACACTCCTGGTAGACTTTCGCCGTCACCGTCATGTCTCGTATATGTATAATTATGTGTATATGAAAAAAGGCAGAAAACATATATAATCAAAAATTCAAAAGCAACCGACCGGGGATTCGAACCAGTGATGACTCGCTAGACAGGACTACCACGCGCCCTGCATCCGACTGTATACTAACAACGGCCTATTTATATACAACATTTACGGCTGGCCGTACGCATATCTCAGAGGAGCTTTCCGTGTATACCTGTGCGTTTTTTTTTGAGCACCCTTCGCTGTGCTTCGGCGCGCTCCTCAAGTTTCGAACTGCTTGTGGTTCTTCGTGTGTGACATATTCCGATTTCTTGCTATCGTATTCATACTTCAACCCGATGGCGAAACTTTGATTTTTTCCCTAATATTGTATTCTTTCTTATCTTTTGTTTTTCAGTACTTTTTTTCTAGCACTCATTTCTTGATGACAGGATAGCCCTCTCTAGCGTATACTTCCCAAGTTTTGTCATACATGAAAAAAAATTTTAAAGCACTTCGTGACACCTAACCCTATTCCACTTGATCAAGGAAGTAGTTGTGGCGTGCGGTCCATAACTATTTCTTTAAGCAGGCAAAACATATGAACGACTGTTTATTCAATCTCATATTTTCTAGTATTTGTCACAATATGTTTAGGAAAAGATCATTAACGAAGCTGGAGAATTATCCATGATTGAGATATTTGCGAATGCGATGTCCACTTCTTCGGACAATCAGCATAATAGGGTACTCAACAGCCATAATTGAGCTGCGTACCTGAATTACACTTTAAAATAATTTGTTTGTAACAATAAAACCAAAGAACGTCAGGTGTGCTTGTAAAGCGCCGCACAGTCACAGCGAAAGCTCGAAGAGGGGCATTTCTACAAACCGTAGTATGCTGTCTTGCGGCTACTATACAAGTATTCAATACGCCATCAAACATTAATTCTGTCAAGGTGGCAAGCACCCACTACAGCAATATTCGTCATTCTGCGGATAAACTAAGTACCCTTTAGTCGTTTGCAAGGCATTATTTTAAGCCGTGCCCGATGACGACGAAGAATAATAGGTGATACATTTGTAATGGGTTGGAGGCAACGATCCTAAGAGAACCTGATCACTTGGCCCCTCCCCCACAGTGGGTATGCGCCACTAACAATAGGAGAACAACAACAACAACAACACTGCAATCAACGTTTGAAGTTTGATGACTTGGTACAGCAGTATTTTCAGAAGGAACTTCTCAGAATTAGTTTATTGTCAAGCTGAACACTGCATTTGCTACAGCAAGCAACCTTATGGTTTGGTTGTACGTCAGAATAATCTATATATAAATACACTCCCCCTTCACACCTGATTTTTTTACAGTGAAAGCTGTTATGAGATCACAAATCGGATCACGCGTGGTGCCGTATTTGTCCGCCGCCAGTGTCCGTAACCACTAGATATCGCACGAAATAAGAATAAAATTCTAGTACCAAGCACACAGTGGAGCTCGAACCCGGGTTCCGCTGCGTGCCAGCACAGTATTCTACCACTGAGCCACGCCGGTGCTTGGGACTTTTTGCAAACTTGCCTTAGGCAGGCTTGACGTCAGAAAAGAAATCGCATATTATGAGTAATAAAGCGTTTTAGAACAGCAAAAAATAACAACCCACGCGTCACACAACGTGATTAGCGTAACGAGTGGGTCGTCCAATGATCCAACCCATTACAAAAACGTGTTCTTGATCACCTATTAACTGTTACGCATACCCCACTTCAGGTAGAATTCGTAATTGCCATCAGCCAGTGCATGGAGAATTGGTACCATGCGTCTCACAAGAAAAAAAATTGGCACATTGAATGCTTGCCTATTAACCAGAAATTATTATTATAATGCCGTATTAGGTACCCAGCAAGTGTGCCTGCAGCAGCTACCCAATGAGTCTTTAAAAAGGCTCTGCAAGGCCGCTCTTTTAGTTTTCGCTGTGACTGTGCAGCACCTTCCGTACAGGCCTGAAGTTCTTAAATACTCGTGGACGGGATCGGTGTTTGGGCTACCGGTACTGTCACGCACACTACCAGCAATAGTTACCACTGGTTATATGACGGATTATAGTGGGTAACGACAGGGGCCTTGCCAGAGCTGTGGGTGGGGGAGGGAAAAGTTCTCAGTTTGGCATATCGATATATCTATAGTAAATATATATATATAGAGATATATATATATATATATATATATATATATATATATATATTATATATATATATATATATAGATATATATATATTCAATCACTCGCTCATCATACAATAGTTTCTCGTCTAAAAATTCATTTATGAGCTATTCCATGGCCACTTCAAAATACCACCCCAACGTTACATAACCTGCCCGCCCATGCGCTTTGATCGTATTCATCACAACAAGACAGTTGAAGCACCATTCAGTATCTTAACGTACACCAGTATTCATTATTCCCTCATTGTCTATGATTGTGGAACAAGTTACCTGGAGAACTGGTTAATGCTGACACAACAAAATCGTTCGCCCATCTCCTCAATAATCTATCTCTTGATTTTTTTTTAAATGCTGCTATATCTTATTTATGTTCGTCATTGGTGCTGCGAATTCTATTTTTGTATTGCTATATATTTAAGACATTCCTCATTCATGTTGCAAATTTTCATAACTTTTGTACCTTGATTGATGGTTTTTCATTAATCTCACTGACAGTTATGTACCCACTCCTGCTTGGATCCAGATAGGGCCAGCAGTACTTGTAATTTTATATATAATTAATATATATATATATATATATATATATATATATATATATATATATATATATAGTCGCGAATCTGTCCAAGCGCCATACCTGATTACTGGACCGGTGTGGCGCTGGACACTGGGACGCTGGCATGCTGGACGCCTGCTTGCTTGGGACTGCAGGTCCCATTATCAGCCGGCCGAAATCTGGCTTTTAAATTCTTTTTTAAATGTTTAGTCATGCACACGTCGCCGTAACTATTTCCTTTCCCCAACATTTGAGAGACTTGGTGGCTGCGTTACTGGTTAAGTGATGACTAATAGTATATCCAGGAGCGTAGCCACAGAAAATTATAAAAGGAGTGGGCGGCGTTACCATACATTATGTGTATTTACGCGTGTAATACACTAACTGCAAGGAAGGAAGGAAAAGAAGAAAGATGAAAATAATTAAGATCTTCCAACAGGATGGGAGGGGGTGTGTTCCCTTTTATCCTAGGTGCTCCAATGCTAATATTTGTGGGTGTTGGCGATTTATGTGACTGCTGTTGAAGGGGATTAAGTCCATGTCCATGAGCTTACGAGCATGGCACCTTGCCTGTTAAGTTACCAAGGAGGCATTGAAGTTCTTAGAGCGTGTAGCGAAAATATGAATACTATTCACTTACGTGCGAATTCTGGTTGTATTAAGACGTAGCAGTGTGCATAGATGACCCAGAAGATGAGGAAAACCTTGAAGCCACTGAGGAAAACCAGGTTCTGGTTATCTTTCCTAGCTGTGGTCTTCAGGAGGCGTTTTGTGTTGCTGATTGCAGAGAAATACATAAGCCATCTCAGTGGCAACCATACGCGCACTGCAAGTATCAAGGAAAAATAGAGAGGGGAGGAGGAAAAAGGGCATACAGTGGGTTAAGAAGAATGTTACAAACAGAGATATGCAATTCAGCAGTTACAGTATCACTGGTGTGACAAGTCACGAACGTCCACATGAGCAATGTTTTTAAAATCTTGGGAGTTTGATGTCTCCAAGGCGTGACGTATGCGGTACGTCATAGTGCGGATCTGGAGACCTCGACTTTTTCGATGTTTTTAAAAATAAGTATATGGGTGTGCTTGCGTTTCGAAAGTACAACTGATGCCGCCTTACGTCGTACCCACCCCTTTAAGCCTTGAAGCAAGACACCTTACCTGCTAAGCCCCTTTGACCGTGATACTACGCGGAAAGAGCGCAAAAGCGGGATGGACAAAGGATGAACACACAACGCAAGCCCTGACGAACAACTGTAAGTAAAGTTATTACACCGGGAAATATAAAACCGAAAACAGAAAACAAGAATAAACCCATCACGTGCACACAAAGGTGAAAAGCGAACGAATCTGCCACTTGGACATTTCGACTCACGGCAGATTCGTTTTGATTTTCACCTTTAGGTGCACGTGATGGCTTTATTCTTGTTTCCTGTTATCAGTTGTACATTTTCCGGTCTAATTATTTTACACACAATTCTTCGTGAGTGGTTTTGTTGTGTGTTCATTCTTTCGTCTGTCCCGCTTTTGCGCTGTTCCCCTCACTACCATGTACCATCTGGCCCTTCAACACCCTTCTGCACTGTGGCCGTTTTCATCAATAATGCGTGTCAAGCTATGTTTGCATTTTTGCCAATTCGTCAGCACCTTATCGTGCACAGCGTTTGGTTAAGAAAGAAAGGACGATATCGGCCTTATTCCTATACCACTGGTAGATGGAATACAAAAAAACTCTAATAGTTTAGTCGGCTTTGAGTGTTAGCAAGTCTAGGCTTGCTTATCAAGCTTTCATTATGACGCCTTAACTATCCCGTGAAAGGCTTTATTCACAAGAAACACAACATTGCCAGTCGTCTGTATTCGCAGTGGCTAAGCATTTTAAGCTGCTCAAATACACAACCGACTTTTTTTCACATGTGAACGTAAATTGCATACTTAAATTCCAGTACTTCTCTCCATTTTTTACGTCATCGCTTATGCATCTGTCAATTGGTAGCATGACCTGAACCCCACATCTCTATTTGTGTCACCTATCATCACTTATTTAACATTTATCCATTTATTTTTAGGGTTACTGACTGAACTATTGTCTCCAGTTATGTTAATATGTCTGCTGCCACATAAAAATAACTTTAAGTTAACCTACAAATATTGCATTGCTCATATCTTTATTATATTCAGGCGCTTTTTTTTTCAACACTTTGCGTTCCGACATGCTCGCGACAGGATAGCTATATAGACCACATATCCATTAGTTCTTAAGGTAATATTTATAGTTCCTTATTATTGCATTTACAGGTAGAAGAGACAACAATATATTTGCAGCACCAGATATGTCCTCACCCTGTCGAATTTGCAGTTGCGTTTTTCGACCCTTCTCTCAAAAGCCACTTGCGCGTTTGAAGAAACACTAATAGCAAATCTTAAGCGATATTCATTGTAGAAATATCGGTCCAGAAAACTCGTAGTGCTACTTTTGTGCCAAGGGAGAGCTGATTTTGAAATAAAATCTCGTTTTAGTGGTCCGCATCGCGTTATTACACTTCAAATCACCCGCCTCAAGTGGAACCTTTCACATCACTGTTTGCGTACACAGCGTTGCCCGGCTTCGCTGTGCTGACGACGAAACTACCTGCAGCCGAACTGAAGTAGCGAGAGCCACAGCAGCAACAACGAACATCGAACGATTTCCGACCATGGCCTGCGAGATGGTAGACGTGAGTGGTTCGACTGGGCCCAACCAGATGGTACTACCTGTCCAGTTTAACCGGCAAAAATTGAACTTTATAACCACTTGCGCCATTCCCCATAGTAACGTCCGGTGCTTCTTTTTTCGATGAACCAGACATACAGGAACAAGCAGCAATTCGATACGTCTCTTGATTCACGGAAAGTTCTTTACTTAAGGCGGCTAGTTTGATTACTAGTGATTATTTGTAGGTGGTGCTTTTGACGTAACTGGGATCCTTGTGTGAAATTATTTTCGTAGCGCATGCTTTCTCGTGCATTTATCTTCATTTCGCAGTAAGTAGGGCACTGCTGTTGATAATTTTGTCGTTGTAGACGTTATCGTACATTATGCTTTCACTCTGACCTAAATTGTTATTTGATTCTAGTGTCCTTTATTAGCCTAAAGCATGATGTCTCTTATGGTAACGTAATGTATACCTGACTGTCGAACTGTCAAGATGTTTCTTTTTGCCAAGGCATGCTTGTTTCTTACGCATGCTTGTTTTTTTTTATGCTGCATGTTTCAGCTACTGGTCAAGATATCTTTGACTCTTCCCGTTTAAAACGCTTGCTTCACTGTTTCTCTTCTAGGGGAAGATAATGTTTTGTTTAGACAAACCACAGTTTTGTGCAATAGGGTGTAGTTTTCTACACATTTGCAGATATTTTTGTTTATTTAATTTTGCTACAATAACAAATTGAGATTCTAAAAGATTCACTGCAGCATGCTCAACCCAAACTTACGGTTAGTTGTTTATTTAACAAAAAAATTATTGCGTCTCATATCCTATAGTATTTTGTAACTTGCGAAATAAGGTAGAGGTATGACACGCGGACTTTATAAAATTTGAAGCGTAGGAGTCTATATGATACAAACACAGACTGGCTTCCATGTCCGGTGCCGGGACCGAAATCACGATCCATTCAATAAGCGTCCCTATAATAAGAAGTAGTCCAAGAACGCTCAAGTAATATCTGAAATACAAATAAACAAAAAATAAACATCAAAGAGACAAATAAAAAATGAGAATATTTTGTTCATTATACGTAGCTTAACCTTCCAACAGTGTGAAGCATCCTACGAGTACCATTCTATGGAAGTCGAGGTTGTTCATGAAGAGAAGAGTGAAACAATTAGTATCAAATACATACCCGTAACACGCGTTACTTTTTGAGCACGCGGTGACAATAAAACACCAACGATCGGCAAAAACAAATGCATGGATTGGTCGGGCCTCTTTATATTAGTACGTGTTCAAAATCATCATGACTGAACTAATCCTTTTTCACAGCTCTGATAATAAATACAGGTTCTGGAATCTTAAATTGACAGTATATTAAACGAAAACACGATAACAGCTACTCAAAATAATCTTGCACAAGCAGTTTTTACGATTTGCTTGGTGTGATTAACGCGAGCAGTTGGAGTTGTCAGCGCCATAATAAACAAAATCTTCTTTACTGCCTTCTTTGTATTATTACTGTGGTATATGTTTGTATTTTAAGCGAAATCACAACCTTACCTCCTGACAACCCCATTTTGCTTGATCCACCTGCCCGACTTGTGTTACGAGAATTCTATTATTCGATTCTACACTCGCCCAGCTTACTTATATTTCAGGGACATGATGTAGAAACAACATCGAGCCGTAAAGGAACAGAGCACGAGCGTGAAGAAACAGGAATGAGTCAGACACTTGTTTTCGCCAATTGATAGGAACTGCGCAACTGTTATCAGCTGCGTTTCATCGTGCTAGTGGCCTGCCACAGGCGCTCAGCAATATTCGAATGGGGTCTTGATGTTGTGTCGACATATGCTCCTGAATAAGAAATTATTTGAATAAGTGCCAAATTTGGTTACGTTGGAACAGGACCATTCTGGGAGACAAACAAAAATTATTGAATCAATCACCCGCGGAACAGCGTTGATTCGTTGCAATGTCGCGCACATACCGCTAATTTCTCTGAAACTGATGTACAGTTACAACCTTCACAACGATAGTGTTTTACCGCCAGAAAGCTCGATTGACGAAGAAGGTGCACTTTGACAGTGAGCCGTATGTCAGCTAGCACTCACCACACCTTTTCGTTCGTTCTCAACAAGCTTTGATGCGTCGATCTAGTACTCACATTGAAGCATATTGAAGTTTAGTCAGCTTCTTTGGATCGTCTGTCCGGCAGCCGGTAACCGTTGTGTTTGCGCCATATTGCTTGAAAACTGTAGAGGTAGTTAGAAGAAGAATATTTGCGACTCCCCAAATAAAATGTTAAATGACATCACCAGTTTTCTACTAAGGTTAAATAGCGGAACAAAATGCACCTGAAAGCGTGCATCACTACTTTACCTCCAGCTGCTAAGAACTTGACTTCCTCCTCTGTGCATGAGTTGAGAGTGCACAGTCCGATACGCAATGCCTTCTTTCCTATTTTTGCATTTGTCGTGACCGTTAGAGGATTCAGCCTGCCCTGACAAAGAAGTGCAGCAGCAAAAAAAAATTAAACAATGGCATAATTATCAAAACGTTCATTTGCTCACAAGTGGCGAATATTAGAATAACATTGACTTGTTTGATCACTGCACGAGTTGTGTCATATCGCTGAACACGATTTTGGTATGAAGTGGTAGACAGCACATGGCAAACCAAGGATTTAGTTATATTTTAAGCAGTTAAAGAGCGGTTACCTTTTCCCCACCCTTTGTTTTGCCCTTGAGGGTCGTTCTTTAACCAAACACAGAATCTGTTTATAACCTAATAAGCCATGTAGGTAGGACATTCTTTCATAATACAAATTTGTAACGTGTAGCATAGCACCTGGCACACGCAACTGCTTATTCGACGAATATCACTGCACGGGTACAGTTTGATGTCATGTCTCAGTAGATTTTAGTGGCGAATTGCGAAGTACTTCATAGTGAACCGAGGCACTTTGCGAGAAATAAAGAAATATTAGAAAGGTAGCGAGGTTAACTAGACTACGTCCAGTTTGCTACCCTACACGGGGGGAGAGGGGACCTTAATAGTTTCTATATAAGTGTCTATCTATCTATCTATCTATCTATCTATCTATCTATCTATCTATCCATCTATCTATCTATCTATCTATCTATCTAGCCGCCTAAGTTTTGGTGCTTTCGAGATCGCCTCCTTAACTTGATGTGCACCTAAATTGGTCGGAGAGGCTGAAGGTTATGACTGTCTGGTTATGACATAAAAAAATTTCGGCAGATCCGACGTACCTGGGAATCGATGTTATGCGAAGCATGCGGATGTTAGGTGACCATGTTGCAAGTGTTTGATTGAGCGACACGTCATGAAATGACGCTAAGTATATGTACAAATGTTGCACGCAAAAGCATATGTTGGAGAGTTGCAGATGTCTATATAACCAGTTGTTTGCAATTGCGCAACGATGCCAACTGGAACATTCGTATAAGCAACACCGGAAGCGCTGATGCTCGAGAGGATGCTGGTCCTGTACACTGCTACATAAATCAACTTCGGCACATGGCAAGTAACCACAATTAACCTTAACCCCTCGTAACGGCTGTATAAAATGAACACATACGTAATGTTTATAAAATTGGGTAGGCAGCACTGCAATCACTGTTGACGTTTCGCGAAGACTAGCGTCTATTTGAAAAGTAGTGCCGAGACCTCACGTAGCTCTGTGGTAAAATGCTTCATTTCCACGCGCAATTCTTGGGTTCGATCCCGGCTAAGACTCTGACACTTATTTTTTTCATTCGTCGGGTCAACGCTACCGATGTCGGGTATTTATTAGTGCTCGCTCGTTAAAATTGTCCATGTGCATTCTCGTTTTCCTTGGTATATACTAAGTGTCAATCACCTGTGGCACATACCCGCATACTGGTGGCACATACCCGCCCATGGGTATGTACCTTTGTCTGGCGGGAAGTGTTTGACGACATACGCGACGGGATTGTAACATTATTCTTGTCTTAACCAGCGCCTCATATTCGTCAAACCATCTTACCCTTCCATGCTAATTTTGGTTCACGCCAAAAGATAGATAGATAGATAGATAGATAGATAGATAGATAGATAGATAGATAGATAGATAGATAGATAGATAGATAGATAGATAGATAGATAGATAGATAGATAGATAGATAGATAGATAGATAGATAGATAGATAGATAGATAGATACGATCAAAGTCGCCGAAGTTCGTTAAGAATGTTTCGTATTTAAAACCGGAAACCTAGTCTCGCACGTGGTAAGAGCATTTCCTCCAGACACGTGTGGCATACACCCGCCTACCGCGACCAGTGGTATGCTGGTATGTGCCACAGAGAATTGACAGTTTTGATGGGGAATTGACAGACACATAGATTTTGCATCTTCATTAGCAATCTATCGTGTTTTCATGACAGCTTCAGTCTTTGAGACTAGGATTATTTCTTGTACGAGGTTTTCGTGTGCATATTGAGAAACTTCGTAGGCATGTTCATTGCCCAATATGCTGCGGATTTGGTAGCCATCATTAATCTCATTAAGAGACGACAAACCATGAAAAGTTCTAGTTTACCCGACAAAATAGAGCTATTGGAGACATAGAAGTTAATCAATAGGCGTAAGGTAGCCGACATCGGAATGTATAACATGGAGAGAATTTAGCAGGCTGTAAGAAGCGGCAAAAGCCTAAAGGTTTTAAGGCAAACTTATTCTTGTGCAAAAATCTTATGTATGTATCAAGAGACAAGAAACGCAATGTTATATAAATAATATGTATATGATAGTTGAGGTGGCGAAAGAGTTCTACAGAGAGCTGTAAAGAAGCCGAAACAACGAGGATGATACCGTAAGAAGCAGTAATAGCCGAGAGGAATTGGACATCCTACCAATAATGACAGGGGAAGTAAACAAAACCCTATACGAAATGCAAAGAGGCAAAGCCACTGGTGAGAAAAACGTTAGAACCAACCTGCTGGAAGATGGCGGAGGAATCGTGTTAAAAAAACTGGCTGGCCGCCTTATATATGAAGTGTCACTTGACGAAAGTGGTACCAGAATCTTGGAAGAACCCCTACATTATTTTAAATGAGACATCAAGGACTCGAAAAATTACAGGCCTATCAGCTTACTCTAAAGACTGTCTACAAAAATAATTGCTAATAAAATTAGGGTGACATTAGAGTTCAATCAACCAAAGGACCAAGCAGGATTTTGTACCGGCTACTCCACAATAGACTATAGTCATACTATCAATCAGGTAATAGAGAAATGCGCTGAATACAACCATTCCCTATACACAGCTTTTTTAGATTACGTGAAGGCGTTTGACTCAGTCGAGACATTATCAGTGATGCAGACACCACGTAATCAGGTGATCTTGAGCCTTAAATAAACATACTGGAAGAAATCTACAGCGGATCCACAGCCACCATAGTTCTCCATAAAGAAAGCGAAAGATTCCTAATAATGAAGGGTATAAGGAAAAGAAACACGATCTCTACATTGCTATTGACCGCGTGTTTACAGGAGGTTTTAGGGCCCTAGATAAAAAAGAGTTTAGGGGTAAGAGTTAATGAAGTGTATAGTAACCTGCAATTCGCTGATGACATTGCCTTGATGAGTAACTTAACGGATGAATTGCAGTTCATGATTACTCGACTAGACACTAAAAGCAGAAAAGTAGGTCTGAAAACTATTATGTACAAAACTAAAGTATTGCGCTGCAGTACCAGCAGTAAACAGCATTCTGCGATAGGTGGAGAGATGCCGGAAGCTGTGAAGAAATATGCGCACTTAGGACAGGTAGTAACCGCAGAGCTGCACCACGAGAGTGAAATAACTAAAAGAGGTAGGATAGGGTAGATCACATTCTGAAGCATTTTCAAATCATGAATGGTAATCTGCTACCAACCCTCAAGAGCAAGGTATGTAACAGCTGCATCTTGCCGGTGCTTGCCTACGGAGCAGAAACCTGCAGGCTTACAAAGAGGGTTCAGCCTAAATTGAAGATGACGCAGTGAGCGATGGAAAGAAAAATGATATGTGCAACGTTAAGAGACAAGGATAGAGCAGAATGGGTCGGGGAACAATCCGGAGTTTAGGATATTATAGTTGAAACCAAGAAGAAAAAATGGACATCAGACGGGCAGGTAGCACGTAAAGAATAACCGCCGATTATTAAGGGTGACAGCTTTAATTCCCAGAGAAGGCAAATGCACGAAATGGAGACAGAAAGTAAGGTTAGCCGATTAGAATAAAAAGTTCGCAAGTATAACGCAGCAACAGAAAGCCAAAGGCTGGGTGGATTGGTGGGTCATAGGACAGGCCTTTGCTCTGTAGTGGGCATAGTGATGATGATGATGATGATGATGATGATGATGATGATGATGATGATGATGATAAAACGTGATTTCATGTCCTTAAATGAAGAGGTGGTGGCTTAGCTCTCTAATTTTTAGCAGAAATTACGGCACACGTATATAGGCTGGACCCGTCTTATCAACTTCGGCCTCCGCTCCACCGCGGTGTTCTATGGTACTCGGTTGCTGACCCGCAGGTCGCGGGATCGAAACCCGGCTGCGGCGGCTGCATTTTCAATGGAAGCGGAAATGCTGTAGGCCCGTATGCTCAGATCTGGGTGCATTTTAAAGAACCCCATTTGGTAGAAATTTTGTGGAGCCCTCCACTACGGCGTCTGTCATGATCATATGATGGTTTTGGGACAATAAACTCCACATACCAATCATTATCAATGACTTAAGCAATATCAATGACTCGCTAGACTCGAGATAATGGTGCTTTGCCGACTGTGACTAGGTGTTGCCTTCACCAAGTATTTTTCCTTCGCAATCAGCATGGAAGAGAGTGGTGCTAGTGATCATTGCGGCAGTGATTTAATGATAGAGCACGTTGTTTGTGATTACCCTCGCTACAGAGTGCACAGACTACCGCTGGCTGCTGCGTTAGCCCATCTTGACGACAGACCCTTGTCAGAAGAGTCAGTGCTCGATTGGCGACATGATCTGTCTTCGCACAAAAAAAAATCCAACTTTTTGAACTTTTTCCATGGATGTGGCCTACTGAATAGGCTACAGCAACCCCACTCTTAATTTTTTTTCATGTGTATACTTCGCTCTGCACTTTTCTTGTCATCTTTGTTCCCCTTTATCCCTCCCCTTGTGCAGGGTAGCAAATCGAACGCCACAATTCTGGTCGACCTCGCTGCCATTCTCTCAATTTTTTCTCTTTTTTTCGCTCTTTACACAGTTACAGCAATAACAGACAGTGGGTATTTTAAATGAGGGCCTGGTAATAAAAACTGATATGCTCAACGTTGACCCGATGAATGCAAACCATAAAGATGAGAATCGCAGCACAACTCTAACTGGGGAATTCTGCGTGACAGTCAGGTATACTCCTACCACAGAGCCACGTCATATCTTGAAATTGCTTAGGAAAAATGCCCTATGCCAATATGATGCCGGCGCAGCGTCAATTGCTTTTGCATCTCGGGCTATCTAATAATGAAGAAAACCAATAAGCAATAAAATATACTCCCAGGCGTCACGTCGCGTTACCGTCAGCTGTAGTTCCAGTGTTAGCTTCTTTTTTACAGCAGACTAAAAAAACGTTACATTTGTATTCCTATATTCTGCAAGCTATATTCAAGTCACTTTTTTCGTCATCATTATCAACACCTTCCTTCTACTTTCTTTTCCACCCCCTTTCTCGCAATAAGCCTGAGTAGGAGGCCAAAAAAGGCACTCAGGACGACTTCTCATCTTTTTTGTCAAATACCTTTCTCTTTGTCTCTGAAACATACGATTTGCGATTCAAGCTATATACACACATTCGCATCATCGCACCGTAAAGCGCACTTAGTTTCGAGTACACTGACGTATGTGCTCTAAAATGAGCGCTCACTTTATGTCAGACCATAAGTTACTATTTAAAAGCCAGTGCAGTCGACGTTCCCGCGGTAAGCCTATAACGTGTACACACATACTGAATTTCGTCGATACAGTGCGTAAAACTGGGATAAAAACTTGTAGCATAAACAATAACTCGCCGACTGCTTCGCATGAAACCAATTCCCACAAACATTTGATCTGTGATTTTTTTAATTCTCATTTCTTAGCACTTGAATCCTGTGCTACTTTCGAAAGCGAATCCTGCGCTATTTTATATTTTAATTTCTTAGAACTTAAATACGCCCGCAATTTCTTAATGTGAACGTACGAGCACACGAGCCTCTTCACATTTCGTTCTCAGAAAAAAATCAGAAACAATTTCGACAAACGTTAGATGTATGCAGCAGCTGCGAATCTATATTCTCCACCCAGAAGTTGACTTTAACCATAACGACATGCCATGTAGATGCTACCTTTATATTTGTACTTGCCTCACTCTAGCTTTGCAAGTCCAGTCCAACATTGGCAAATAAACATACATGTATACTCATAGGTTAAGAAGGTCTACTATTCATCCAGCATTGCCTCTTTTTATTTTTATTTCGTTTCCTAAAATATGCTTAGTCATACACAAAGGCACACAGAAAGTGCCACCAAGTTGACTAGTCCTGCAGCCAACCTTTCATTTTTCTACTACCCTGCGCGCTACTCTTTCTAACAACTCTGCTAATATTTTTTGTTCGTAGGACACGATAACTGACGCATGAAGACAAACGCAAGGCGTTGAGAAAGTTGTTCGTTCCGAGGATCATGCTATATTTGGTGTCTGTCTAGCAAGCGCTGCCTATGACAACAACAAGCAAAATCTCTCGGCAGGTGTGCGCGAATGCACCATTCGAAGATGCACCAGTAACATGCGCATTCCTATGCGTTCTTTTTCAACAACTGATGCTGTCTCGATCGTGTCCTCGGTAGGGTTACCGACTCTTCTACGAAAGAAGTTGAGGTAGTAGGGGGGGGGAGGAGGGGTACGCTGACAAGGAAAGCCAGCGAAATTAGTTCGCCTCATCGCACTATGTTCCAGACAAATTCATTTTTTCCTTATTGTTGCGGCCTTTTATAGTGATACTTTAGCTGGCTACGCGTGGCTCGCCATACTGCTTCAGGCTGGAGGATGTACTCGTTGTTGCGTTAGATAGTGTGCACGTAGTGTTCCGTAGCGTGGCGCGCGTTGTTGGGTGCATAGGGGTGCCCAGTGTTCCCCTTCAGGGAGGGGGAAGGATAGGTTTTATTGCAGCATTTCTTGCCCAATTAGGTCAAATTATGGGGCAAACTGCAATGCCTGCTTATGGTTGGGCGTGCGTTGCGTCTCATAAAAATTTTTCACTGAACGTTTCGCAACACCTCCGGGACACGTAACTGTTTTTAAGAAGTTTCTTATGTAACGTAAATTTTCATTAGTATGCAGGTACCCATAGGCTTTAGTGCTGTCATAAACGTGGGTAGTCGGTGGATCGGTGGCTAGGGTGCTCTTCTGCTGACCTGAAGGTCATGGTTTCGATTCCTGTCGCAGCGGTCGAGTTTTGATGGAGGCGAATTGGTAGTCCCATGTACTGTGCGATGTTGGTGCACGTTAATGAACACCAGGTCGAAATTTCCAAAGCCCTCTACTGTGGCGTCCTTCATAATCATATCGTGGTTATTTTAAGTAGAACCCCGCATAATTAAAACTGCTTTATGGGCTAATGAACTAACTTGGTCACCAATGCTGATGTAATGAAGGTCTTTTTGAAATAACTAATTTTGGAACATACGGGTTATTCTTCTTCGGCGTCCCCTTTAAGCTAACACCTGAACACCGTAGTCGCTGTGATAGCTTTATTTTTGACAAGGCTAGACACCACGGCCATGCATCAAAAAAGCTGTCCCGGCAGCTTTTTTTATGCATGGCCGCTCATAAATCAAATGGCCCATGTACTAAAGGTGCTCATATACCAAATTACTTCATGGGCGGTGGCGGTTGCCTTTGTTATTTTTGTATTTTTGCTACAGTTATCATTGACCGCCTTCCCGCAAGTCTGTCGTTCAACCTGCCCTCGCAACGATTTCATTCGCACTGCCCTTCTGTGAATTTCGACAGCATGCCCTGTATACTCACTTGACCCATTCACCGTATTCAGCAAAGCTCCTTGATCTTAACGTGACTTGCCACTGCCGTCAATGCAGTGCGTTTGAAACGCGTTTGTGCGTATGTGCTGCCTTGGCGCCTTTGTTCTGCATTAAAATCGGTGGCAAGTCAATTTCAAGTCTAGGAGTGTTTCTAAATACGGGGGTAACTGCATCGCCCTGTCATGGAGCCCTCATGTCCAGCTGACGTAGGAGGCTCCAAGTCTGGACCACCCTCGGACTACCCTAGAGAGATTTTTTTTCACATGAGCCTTGTGGGATAGTGGCAAGCACAATGCCGTGATAGCTAGTTACGCTAGAGTTTTAGATATCCAGGGGAATAAAATCCTTTCTAATTATATGACCCTCCCAATTTAATGAAATATATTGAGTGTGATCGTTACTTCATTAAATAAAGCTTCGACTGTATATACATAATTGAATTCCTAATAAGAGTACACGTCTACACCGCAACCACGAATTTTTGAAAAATCCCTGAATTCATCGGAAGTAGCTTACTGTAAATTCACCAACAGCTTGAAACTTCTTCACGAGCGTCTCTAAGACCGACCAGGGTGGGTAGACGAACAGGGTGCAGTACTGTCCCTTGTGTGTCACCTCTCCTTCGGAGTTGAACACCCTGGTCTTGAGGCACTGCTCGTAACCTCCGAGGCTGATGAGACTTCCCTCGAGGATATTGTTGGGTAGCAAGCCATTAGCCAGAATCACTGCATCGAATGAAATTGCACCAAATGGGAACCATCCGGCAGTCTGACCAATGCTGTTTTTCTGCCGACTTTTGAGCGCGATCGCTCCAAATAACACGTTCTTCATAGTAGAGAAAAAAAATCAAAAACTCTTATTAAGAAGACGTGCTAGCAAGTTTAGCGTTGCTAGTGCAGGGGAGCACTCTTAATCTGTTCCTTTACCGCTTCTAGCCTTTTACGGCCGAAAGAGAACAAATTCCCTTTGATTCTTCCCTACATTAATCACCGCAAGTGCGTAAGGAAGGCTTTCTTTTTTTTTTTTTGCTGGAGAGGCACAAAATCCGTTGGTTTGCGGTCAGATGATCGAGCTATATTTACTGAGGACGTTCACTTATACAGAAAAGCATACTAAATAATAACAGTGGCTTGGCTTAAATGGACAAACTACACTTTGAGAAGTCTAATTCCATATGTTTTACTATCATAAGTACATCATTATCGGAGAAAATCAAGGTTGAAGTTCCATTGTTATATTTCGTGCAAAAATCTGTGCGTGTGATGTAAATAAAATTCAATTTTTTGGTATTTTGTGGGCATTGGCTTAATTATTTTTCTTAAACTTCGTATGAGAAGTCCAATGCACCCACAGATTACAATACACTTCAATTATCTTGATTGGAAGCTACGTGGGACACAGCAGACGTCTCGGTGTTTGATGCGGCAATCTCAAGGTGGCATCGTCCACTTTTCGTTGCTTGCGTTTTCTTGCTTACTAAGGATCATGTAACGGTATGAGTGGTATTTTTTTGGGGGGGGGGGGATTGTGCAATTGTATTTTACGAATACGAACAAGAGCTCCGCTCTACACGTCACCAGTGACATATTGATGCTTTTTTTAGATCAAAGAGCTATGTAATTTGTAATACAATGAGTGATAAAGTATTTATGCCTGCGCGCAGCTCTTGTACATGCGCATATATGAGAAGGGGTTGAGCGTATCCAGCTGAGGAAAACGAACCTCTCAGTTCGTGAGTGAAAACCAATAGCCAATCACAGATATACAGCGAAAACGTTTTGTTGACTTTAAAACACCATTCTGATACTTAGCAAAGTCGCAAGAGTATTCGGTAAACTCAAATTTTGTTTAACGAATATTCTTGGCACGCACGAGACAGAATAAAAAGTTCAAAAATCGCGAGGCGTCCAAATGTGGCTGGTAAAACATGCCTTCTCGGTATGCTTTGCCGAACGCAAAACAACCTAAGCAATAGTAATATGGCTCTTTAATTACTATACCAATCGGAATGCTTACGAATGCCACAGTAAAGACGAACAAACTGCAAGTTTCAAACTATGACCGCATGTTCGCCCATTCCTGACATTCGAAATATCTGGCTGCACAAAGGTAAACGTAAAGAAAGAAAATATGCTCACTCCTTATGGCCCATGGCTCCCTTGCTCTTGTACCCTTGAGTATTTTGAACAGGCTTCCAGCGCATTCTGGGCTTAGCTCAGGGCTGGTGGCTAGTTCCGATGCTACTGGCATCATTTTCTTCATGAGCATGCCACCAACATCCGTCAATTCTGCCTCGAGGCTTTTCGTTGATGTCTCTTCACCGCTGACGAATGGCGAGTTGAGCCACGTCCGCCCTGCGAGCACTATAGCCATCACTAGACACACTCTTTGGTGCATTTTCGTTCACGCTGGCTTGTTGATTGCAGACGAAATCTCGAAAACACTGCGTCAGGCAGTGTTTCAGTTTTCCAAACCTTTCACTGGTGTCTCTAAGTAGAGTCACTTGCTGTGAACCATAACTCGATGTATCACTCCTAAATGCACTATCACCAAAGACGGAGTTCCATCATCTTAACCGTTCTACTTCTGCTAGGTAAGAGACTCGATCAAGGAGGCAATTGGATGTCGCCTTGTTTTGAACGTCAATTCGGAAGTCAAATACCGGGGGCCCTTCTCAAATGCCGATAACACTACAACCAATCTAGCATTTTCTCGAATTCTGCGCGTTCGCCCCTGCTGCACACCGAAGAAACGTTCATTCGCGAAATCTTGCCTTACGAAAATACTTTCTACGTGACTTCGTGCTATGAGCAAGTAACTTCGCTAAGTTATCCCGAAGCACAGCCTCCTCGCCAACAAGGGGCAGTATGTATCGTATAATGACAGCAAACATTGGGTGTCTATTGGACAAGTGGGCTTTCCTGAGTCAATCTATAACGGTGGACACGGAGGTGGCTCACTAATGACTAAAATAAAGAGAGAGAGAGAGAGAGAGAGAGAGAGAATGCACACCGACAACGCGCAGCGAAGGGCCTTTCGTGCATCACAATGTCGCCCTCGCGAAAGCAAGATTACAGACGATTTGGCACTCAGCCCAAATGACCCTGGCAAAAGATGCGTGGCGCGTTGGTTGGCGTGAGGCTGCGCGCTGCAACCACAAAGTTCTGCCTTCGATAATTCGCGTTTACAATCATTGTCGGGTTGTAGAGTACACATTTAGTGATCACCGATAAAAATTTATTTTACTTTTCATGCCTTGATGGGTGTATTGTCGCTTCTAATAAAAACGTGCGGACATTGTCTCCAGATTTGTCAAGACTTCCGTGGCCTAAATGTAAAATTAACGCAGACGTGAACGGAAAGACTCCGGAAGGTACGACTGATTCAGCGTTAACGCAAGAAACTTGGCTAAATTCATTATGGTTCAGTTGTTTATTTTACTATAGATTATATTCTTAATCCCTTCAATGCAGAAACAGCTTTTTTGCTTTACTCTATCTCTACCCAACTTCCAGGAAATGTGACGACGGATGCATTTCACAAACAAAAAAAAAAGCTTGAAGGCAGCAACTAATTGCCACCTCGACTACTGCGTTTAAGCAATCCCATTAGGGCTGCAAGAACTTGCCATGAAATATTACGATCTACGGAAATGATCTTCCAGTAAAGCGCTGTCTCATATAATCCAGCTTTTTTTCACACTAATAATATTATAACAGCTAGTGGTACTTACTAAGCCACAACCACAATATGATCATGAGGCATGCTGTAGTGGAAGGTTCCGAAAATTTAGACCAGGTGTTCTTCTTTATTGTGTTCTCACATTGAATGGTACACGGGCTTCTTTCTACCTTTTCGCCTTTATCAAAATGTGCCCACTGAGGCCAGGATCCAACCCGGGACTTTCAGGTCAGTAGTCGAACACAGTAACCACTATATCGCCACGGCAGACTTTGTTGTTGTTGTTGTTGTCGTCATCATCGTCGTCGTTGTTGTTGTTGTTGTTGTTGTTGTTGTTGTTGTTGTTAATTGCGAAACATATCTCAGCGAACTTTCGAGACTTTGGGCGTATCTATCTATCTATCTATCTATCTATCTATCTATCTATCTATCTATCTATCCGCCTACGACTTTTCGCTCTCCTGGGCGTTTCTATAATGGTACCGATACCAAAATTAGTATGGCCTAACTTGACTGTATAACGAGAATAAATGACTAGTCATAACATGAAAATCATGACATGTACGCCATGAATGTCATAATTTACATTTCATGCTCTTGCTGCCCGGGTGGTGGTTTCGTTCACATGACATGTTGCAAAATTGATATGGTATGACATGACTGCATGGTGAAATCAAGTGACAGACTCTAACGTGTAAATCATGATATGAGTGTCATGTAAGAACATGACTACATGCCATGCTCATGGTGCCCTTGCGGTCATTTCCCTAGCTTCGCACATACCAAATTTGGTATTAGGTGACGTGAATGGATGACGAAGGTATGTGAGCGGTGCGAACATGATAATCAGGAGATGCGCGTCAAGTCATAACAGGATTACATGCCACACTCATGATGCGCTCGCGGCCGTTTCGCTAGCTTCACATATACCAAATTTGGTATTACGTAACGCGAACGGATGACGAAGGTAAATTACACGTCGAAACATGATAATCATGATATGCGTGTCGCTTAAAAACATGACTGCATGCTACGCTCACAGTGCGCTCGTGGTCGTTTCGATGGATTCACATATACATAACTTGGTATTACGGGACCTAAACGGATGATGGAAGTATGTAACTGGTGCAAACATGATCATCATTAAATACGTGTCATGTAACATTAGGACTACATGTCACGCCAATGATGTGCTCGTGGCTGTTTTGCTAGCTTTCCATATACCACATTTGGTATTACGTGACGCGAACGCTAAATGACACATTCAAACATGATAATCATGGCATGCGTGTCATGTAAAACTGTGTACATGCTACGCTCATGGTGCACTCGCGCTCGTTTCGCTAGTTTTCCATATAACAATTTTGGTGTTACGTGCCGTCAATGGATGACGATGATATATTACTGGTGCAAACATGATAATAATGACATGCGTGTCATGTAAGAATATGACAACATACCACGCTTGTGATGCACTCGCGGCTGTTTCGCTACCTTCACATATACCAAATTTGATATTACGTGACGTGAATGGACTACGAAGATATATGGCACGCTCAAACATGATAATCAAGATATGAGAGAGAGGGGGAGAAGTAAACGTTTATTTAGAAAACACTGTTCCGAGCGAAGCCCGTTGTCACCCTAAGGTGAGAGGCTTCCCTAGTTCAGGAAACCTCTGGCTTCGACTGCCCTCTTGGCCCTGGCGACGAGTTTTCGCTGGTCTTCCAGGTCTTCGAGGACGAGCTTGGCCTCCCACGTTTCCATTAGGTGGTCATCGTTTATTCTTGGGGCTTGGTCCCACTACAGTTGCACGTCATGGTTTGCGTGGCACTGGCATTCTAGAAGCAAGTGTGCCAGGATGTCTGGTACGCTGCAGAGCGGGCACATGTAGCTATCGTTTTTATTTGTATTTTGCAAAATATAGGAAAATAGGCGCGTTAGAGCCAACTATCCCAACATTATGACAGTAATGTACGAGATAAACACAAAAACAAAAACTTAAGGTTAAAAGAAGCAAAAATTAAGCAGGAGCACCATGTACAGCTGTCAGTGCCTTTAACACGAACGCTCCTCTGCGTGTCCTGCAGCAGTTTGATTGACGCTGACACCACGTACGTTTGGGTTCTGTTGTCAAGATGCTAACCATACATGCCGACATACTATCCAAGCCTACCGAGGTATTATATCATTAAACGCGCCCAGCACTTCGTGGCTAGCGTCAATCAAACTAGCCCAGGTCATGCATCGGAGTATTCGTGTTAAAGGTGCTGACGGCTGTACCAGCTATATACATTATAGAGCATAAGCCATATAATGCACGGACGAGCACAGTGTGAATGAGCATAGTCTCGTTCACATATCAGAATCACATTACACATGGAGTCCGTACACTTAGTGGCAAGGTATTATATGAACTAAAGACACTTAATTAGATTTGTGTCCAATAAAAAACACGGATGGCGCTCACTGCGCGTCTTTGATTATCGAAATGTGGCGACGGTCCAAGTATATTTCTAATTGTAAATGGTCATCTGTAGAGTTGGTTCAAGCGATCACTCAGTGCAGCGCGTTGTTGATCATAGTGCGAACATCGTACATGAATATGCTCCTTTGACGCATCGACATGATCGCAGTGACCACATTAGGGGGACGTTCTTTTTTTTATGAGGCAAAAGAAGTGAGGTGTGTATGTGACACCTAATCGCAGATGGTGCAGTGGTGAGTCAAATATTCTATCGATTATTTGATTAGGTGGAAATTGGAGAGACGGTTCTATTTGATATAAGAGTGAAGACTTTGTATTTTGTCAAAGCAAGCGTCCTTGCATTATTTGCGGTACAGTTCAGACAGAACCTTCTTGATTTCTGAGAAATAAACGGCCGCTGGTGTCAAGTGAACTTTTTTTGTGTGCTGCAGTGGCTAATTTGTCAGCAATTTCGTTTCCTAGTACTCCTTCGTGACTTGGAAGCCACTGAAAACATATCTTGTGGCTATTCAGATAACCGATGGTAATTGTTTTTAATATTATATTTATGATGTTATCATCTATATGAAAATGAATATCCTTAATCATTTGCAGCACTCCTTTGGATTCAGAGGATATTACCCAGTTTTGTCTTTGCTGGCTTTCAACCATGAATTTTGAAGAGAGTCGGAAACTTTGAAGAACTTTGAGATAGTCGGAAATCTTTTTCTATTTGATATGCGGGTATGTGAAAAGCCGCATTGGGGCTTTCATTCAATGCGAAGTCCGTAAAAACAAATGTGCAATGGTCTCGATAATTGCACAATGGTTGAAGCGTTAGAAATTTGGCTTCACGGAAGTGTATAGAAGATGTTGTTTTCTATTTCTTTGATGTGCATTGTGACGGGAAGTGATGTAAGCTGCCGAAAAATAACATCACATCTGTACGCAACAAATACTATTCTTGTTGAAGTGCCGCCTCATACGCTCGCAAAGCGTCACCGATTCGCCCGTTTCTTTGAATGAGCTTTTCATGAAGCGGATGGGCATAATGCATTTGCGATGAGGCGAGGAAGTAGCGGCAGAGCTTTTAAATGCGATGATCTTAAATTGGTGGTTCTCTTGCTTCTGTGATTACGAGGCCACTGTTAGTTGAGCGCGGTAAGCCCAGCCAAGTACAAAGACCATGGACGGCAATGTTGTTTAGTTTACGCTCATTTGTCTGAGACATACTTTTCATCACTGGTAATGCATATGCGATGGCTTGTCGAACAAAAGCTCTATGAACCTTCACATTGGATTCTGATTTGCCAATCGATTTGTTTCCTGTAATACATCGGAGAACATTCAGTATCTAGTTGATCCGCTTTTTAATGTTATATTAGATCCCTATGTTGGCATCTGGTCAAAAGGAAACAATGCTTGCGCACAACAGGTACTACTGGTTGACCGAGAGGCTAAGCTGGTCCTGACTTCTTCTGGGAAAAGGATAACACCACAGATTTATCTGCTGAAACGTCCATGCCGCATTCTGTTAGAAAGCGCACCATTATATCTATGCCTTCCTGAAGCATATCCTGTACTTTCCGGCATTCATGCCCTGACGACCAGAAGCAGATATCATCTGCATACATTGAAATATGTACTGATGATGGTAAGAGAGTCGGCAGTTGGTGTATTACTATGTGAAGTAGTATAGGACTTCATGCACTTCCGTGAGGTACACCTTCTTTGAGGCCTCATGGTGGGCTGCTGCCAGTGCTTGTAGCCATGAATACATCTCGGCCAGTAAGAAAATCACTAATCCAATGAAGTAGGCGTCGCTTCATTCCTAGACTATATAGCCCGTACAAAACGTGTATACTACGTGGCTGACTTTGTCAAAGGCACGCCTAATGTCTAGCAGGGCTGCAATTATCATTCTTCCGAATGTCCTCTCGTGCTCCGAAAAAAAATGTTCAAACATGATAATAACGACATTGAAGTCATTTACGGCCTAATTTACGTCAGCCTCGTAACGTTGTGCTCATTTCAAAGTGACATATCAACCTTCCTCATTCGTGCTTCGCATATCATCGATTCCCTTTTTACGTAGGATCTGCCAATTTGTTGTTGTTGTTGTTGTTGTTGTTGTTGTTGTCATGGTCGTCGTCGTGGTCGTCGTCGTCGTTGTTGTTGTTGTTGATGATGATGATGATGATGATGGTGTGGTGATGATGATGATGATGTTTTTCACTAGCGTCACTGGAATTATTTACGCAAGAAATTTTCACCCACTCTTTCAGTAAGCATGAAGATTGTGTAGAACGTGTAGTTTTTTTTTTTATTTTATGGAAAAATAAAAACGGCCTGTATAGGACCACTTTTACATCTGGTATATGTATTTGCCTATTATTATATGTGAAATGGGACAAAACGAAGTGAACCCGACCAAAGACTCTTGCCAAGTATACATGCTCAAAACCGGGGCGTATAGGCGTGCATATGAAAGCTCCTTTTGTCTGTTTTTTTTTTGTTGAACAGATCAACGACCCATCTCTTGCGTAAAGTGAGCATACCTCTCGAATGCAGCTTGCCGCATTCAACGTTTCGTTGAAGATGCGAGTTTTTTTTTTTTTTTTTTTTGACGAGGCTGGCCTGCTAAGCAAGTCGGTAAAGCATAATAAAATAGCTTACAGCGCACACAGATGGAGACAAATTCAACAAAGGAGAAGAAAAAGCGCTAAATCCCAACTGATACATAATAGTGAATTAATCACCACATATCGTACGCGCTCATCCAGGCAAAAAATGTGTGCAATACCGAACATACACTCTTTGCTTAGTGGGCGTAGAGATAGCCAATTTAATTTCTTTAGAGGGTTACAGAGGGAATGCTTAGGCAACTTTCTTTATCGCAATCGATTTCACAAGCTTCGGTCAATTCACGCGTCAACTTGACCTTTGCTTTCTCAATCACTTATCTCTCCGAAAAGTGTTTCACCAGCAGAAGTTCTACGGCGTCATAGTAATGTAATTAGACTCTCGTGTTCCTTAAAGCTATCGTTTGTACACTTGGCCGCCTGGTCGGTATATCTTTTCCCGCCGATGAAGCGGAGAGTGTGAGTTATTCCTTCCTTGCGAGTCACAAACTGATCATTGTGTGTGTTATTCAGTCTCCGATTTTTTTTATGACATCATAATTGGCCAGCGAATAATGTTTAGAATATTTTGGGGGGTGAAGAATTGATTATACGCCATTGCGGACATCGATATGTTCTTGATATCACGCGTGACTCTTTGCGAGGCTGGAGCCACGACACTCCTTTACTTCTTTTGGAGAGGAGCATAATATTGCTGTAGACGGTTCGTTGTATTTTAGATGCGACGCATCTTAATGTGAAGTGTAATGCGGTGTGCGTGTGGCGTGACCACTCTTACTGCGCATGCGCCCTCTCTCCCCCTTCTTTCGTCAGCTTGAGAAGGTGGAAGGACTCTCTCCTTACGTGAGCGGTGTGAGGAGGTGAGGTGGAAGGGGTTGCGTGAGCGCTGCCGCCACTCCACACACTTCACGGCAGCATCGGCGCGAAGCTGCTACTGATGAAACGCGAGCTCTACATGCCCAAACGCAAGGGCAGCGTCAGCAAGCAAACCTCGCTGTACGCAACGTCGATGTCGAAGCCAAGCGTCAGCGTCAAGCCAACCAGAACGCAAACGATAACGGAAACGTTAACGGAAACACCGAGTCAAACCAATGCAGATGTGGTGTGCGCCCTCCGCGCTGCTTGACATTGCCTCATGGTCCTCTTTCACGGGAGAGGATGTAACTTTTTTACTGTGCGCCGACAAAAAGTTCCAGGCATATAAAGCAAAATAAAATTTCTTTGCCCGACTCGAGACTTCAGAGCATCGAGATATTGACACATCGAGATAACGAGCTACCGAGCTACACTCCCATGCTTGAGAAAGTGGTTGGTTGATTGGTTCCTCAACACCTAGAGGGATAGGCCATGAATGGGATGGTGCCTTGCTTTTTAAATTAATTCACTTCTTGAAAGGGATGGTTGTATTAATTAGGTAATATAGGTAATAATTTGAAGGTGTTAGATTTAAAAAAACGGAAAAAAAACCTTGAAAATGAAAACATAATAAACACACACAAAAAAAGAAAGTGAATGGTGCAAAACACTTGTAAAAAAGGGAACACTTTCATTTCGTCAATATTTACCATTGTGGAATGAAAGTCTTCTGCAGGAGAAGATGCAAAGCTGACACGCAAAAAATTGCTCACTTCAGGAAAATTTTCCCTGAGCGAAATTTTGCCGCCAAACATTCGTTTCAATGGTCGCGTGATACGGCTTTTGGGGGTCTGCTCACGATGCTGACAAACTCTAAGAAGAACATGCCTTGCTCGTGCTACTCAATGCTGATCAAGACAATGATCAAAATTAAGACAATCAAGACAAGACAAGACAAATCAAGATCAAGATAATCTAGCTCATAACTTTGTTGAAAATCATGTATAACCTCTGTGTCACGTGCTAGCCCCTTTATTGGTGAACCAGCCTCAAAAAGCGGATGAGCTCCTCAAATGTTTTCTCCGTAGACTGACTATCCTGACACACCACAAGCAATTTCTATGAACAAGGCACTCATAAATGACGTTTAAGCTAGTATCCAGCCGGTGATTGAATAAGTGCCTGATTCTGCATTTACAAGCTATGCAAACCATCGGTGGGCAGCCATATCCATCTAAACAAACTAGTATGGTTCGCATTGCTAGTAGGGTTCGCACAGATATCAATAAGCATCAGTCGAACATTGAAATGAACACGCACAAAGCGGACTCTGTTGTCTTGATGTTCTTTCGTTGATTAAACCTGAAGTCTGCGTTATACTTACCGCAAAGATGCTTTCCACGAAGGTCAAACATGTGCAACCACAGGACCATTAAAGCACAATTCAAAAAGAAGTCTGGTTTAAAACAAACAACATTGCGTTTAAGATTTGTCAGTAGCTAGATAACAGGTGTTGATATCAATCTGAGGTATCCTTTATTAGAACCCTTCTCCCCCTTAAATCCTACATTTACGACTAAGCATCGGCGAAAGCTAACTTTTACCATGTTGGTCGCCATCTGTACAGGCGATTTCACGCTGTATACATCTTAAAATATTTTTTTTGCTTTGAGTATTACCTTCTAAGGAATAGTCAATATGAAGTGAAGATCACTGTTTACTCACATAGGCGTGCAAAGCGAAGAAAATTGCTGGAAGTGTAAATACTATGATTCTTATCTAGCGGAAATTGTTTCTTAGCTTAATTTAGGCGATAATAATTACTTTGCAATGCGTTTCGCAAGTCTTGGTTAAAGCAATCCGAGCAACTTCACGTGCATCCAGCGATGCTGAAAGTGCTTTGTTTTGTTGTTTTTTCCAAAACTTAGAGACCGAAACTTTTCACTTTAGGTAGATCGTCCTCGTTTTTCTTCGGATCATATCGCAGACGTTGGAGCATGAAGTTGGAACAATTGGTGTGTAATCACGGTGCTACAGCAATTTTGGAAACTGGTGCTATTATTCTAGTCATTGCAGTTAGCTTTCTCTCTTGGCGCAGTCACGTTCTTCTAAGCTCTGGCGAGGGATGATTACCTTGCCTGGAAACCTTCAGTAGGAGGAGATGCAGTCTTCCTTAACTCACCTCACTTCTTTATGTTGCTTGTTTTGTTTCCACACTAGGTACAAACGTGGAAGTGAGCTTTCTTATTTTCCTCTAAGGAAAAGGTATAAATTTAGTGCGCTATAGCTACGACCACCATGCAAAGCGTTTTACGACAGCAGAGATGGTGTGACAGTGCGAACGCCTTTATTGTGCCCACGTGTCACATGAACAGTAACAAACAACGGATGGTAGTAAAGTACAGTGTCGCAGTAAATAACTTATGCGTGTCGACCACAGGGCACCATGTTCATGATTAGCCATCACCGAAACAATACGAGCGAAGCTTTTTGTTAACCTAGTGATTTTCTAACGTATGTGGTTCAGGCCGAAGTAAAAATTACGGTGCCAATAATGTCTGCTCGAGAGGTTTTGATGAGGAAAAAAACGGCTTGTTTCCTCTCACAACTGGACGGTTATTATAACTTTGACCGTTGTTCCCCATTCTCGATAGCAGATGGCTTGACATCAGTCGACACCTTGCTCTTCTCAGAGTCACTCTCGAAAAGAAATTTTTGCAGGTGCGAGACAGGTGCTTCGACGCACAGGTGCAGGGCTAACCCGAACACGACGCTGAACCAGTAGATGCCCATGGAGGTGCTGAGCTGCAATGTAGAAATGATAGGGGTTAGGAATTCAGTGGACTTACAAAGGGGTTTTTGACCCTAAGTCCTGCACTCACCGGTTCATTAAGTTCAGTTTCGCATGACAATTTTCATATTTAACATACTAGGGCCGGTATTTCTTAGTCTAGAAGGAAACGTTGCTCTGATCTTATCAGTCATAAACTTAGAAATTAAGCCCACACGAAGGATCAATAGTCGGAGATAGTTTTTTGTTCGGTCTTATAGCAGTATTGATCTCAAATAAAAGGAAAATGTGGTTTGGTAAGTTTCGGGATAAACCACTTAAACACAAGGGCAAGGCCTATAACCGGTTGACATTTTTATGCAAGATTACTAGGATTAGTTATTGCAGCTACCGACAATTGAATAAAAGAGCGCACTTAACTCTATAAAAAATAAAAAGCGCACTTAACACCTCATTTACCATATGAGCATAATTTATTAACAGGAAAATATAGCCTTAGACGCCGTATACAAGAGAAGCCCCAAACTTGAAACTGCATAGAATGATAACATGTTTCAAGTCATCGGCTTTATTAGCGACTCAGCTACTAACAGTTTCACGTGCTGCAAGTGCAAGTTTAATTAAGCTTGCTCAAAAGTCGTACCGGCGTCACACGGGCACTTTTAATCACAATCAGTATTGATCCGGATTGACCTCAATCCGGATTAGGTGCCGCTACAAGGTCACTTTCAATCACGATCAGGCGGGATCGGGATCAACACTATCGCGGTCCGTGCATCGCAATCTGCCAGCAAGATCGTGATTTCGCTGTCATCTGCACCCCATGGCCAAGCTTGGTGAAAGCACAATAAACAAGAAATCAAAGCATAGTTTATTAGAAAGGCTTTCAAACAGCTAGGCGTTTCTAAAAAAGCGAATTCTAAGCTGTTTAAATTGGAACAATAGCTGGAATATGGAATATTTTAAGGTTCGTATCAACCGCATGTAGTTATGGAAGAAGCAGACGACAAGGACACGACCGTTGCCTTCCACGCTTAGTTCAACTCTCGCACCGTCGGCGCTGTTGGAGCACCTTTCGACTACGTCGCAACGAACACGCACCTCGTGGTCAAATTAAGAGACCTAGATTTACAGTAATTCATCACTGGAAGGAGCAACTGGAAGACTTGAGGCGCCAGAAGTGAAACTCTGGTGCGTGCAACGAGATCTACTCTTCGCTGCGACTGGATGGCTACGAACGAGGGTAATCAGAAATCAAAGCGAAGGTTAATAATCGCACACAGCATTACAGGTAAGTACAAGGAACACTCTATCGAATGATGGATTTATGAAATCACTATTGTAGTGACATGCAAACGTTTTTGACGTTCTACTGGTTCTTCCACGAAATACAATGCGGATAAAGGCCTCTATAGAAAAATCGTTCGCCGAGTTTTGTCAGAGACGTATTTTACGACATGCAATCAACGCAAACGTCGCCTGATGCATTTCATCTGACTCAAGCTCGAACTTGATTAGCTTGGGCCATGTATCAGCGGTTATAAAGTTGATCGCGATCAAAAAAACCGATCCGAATCGCTCTGATTGTGATTAAAGGTACCCGTGTACACCGATATGGGCATCCCTGCTAATTTTTTTTAAGCTGGTACAAACAGGACGACGTTAAGTCAGCCTTTTTTGCTAGCATTTTTGTTCATTTTGGGTGGCCTCGTCTCTTTCTGTACTTTAAGCGTTTCTGTAAACATCATAGTTCTCGTAAAACTTGAAGTTATATTCAAAAAGTACTACAACAGTCTACGACTCTCCAATTCTAAGAAAGGTTCTAGAAGGTTAGCTGGAATCTTTAAAACTTGTATGAGCAGGTCTGCCTCCTATGCCATGTTGAGCAACATCGGGTGATGACGTAGTTTCACTGTCAACGAATAAGTGAGATCTCCGCTATTTATTTAAGCCTTGGATATATGTGTTTGAAGTCTGCGTTGTAGGGCGTAGAAAATATCTCGTGAGTGGGCGAGCTGCCCGTCCACTTAATATTTGCGGCGTTCGAGAGCGTATAAAAATAAAAGTAACAAAAGAAATAAATTGCGTGAGCCCGCTGGCGGACAGCGTCAGCTATGGCCACTCCGTCCTTGCGACTTTCGCGGAAGTAAAATAAAAAATAGGCACAAATATTACGTGACCAGGCCTTTTTCCCGGACGGGGAAGACCGCAAAAAGTACGCCACTGGAGAAGAGGCTATAGCTGCCATAAATGCCGCTGTTTGATTTGTGGGGTTTTACGTCCCAAAACCACCCTATAATTATGAGAGACGTCATAGTGGAGGGCTCCGGAAATTTCGACCACCTGGGGTTCTTTAACGTGCACCCAAATCTGAGCACACGGGCCTACAACATTTCCGCCTCAATTGGCCTAAATGCCGCTGGTCGTAGCCGCCGTCGCGAGGAAGCGGCTATGAATTAAGGTGATGGTGCTGGTAAACGTTTTATTCTTAAATACTCTATAGAGTTGCAAGCTGCGACAGTGACCTGACGAGGGCAAAAAACTTGGAAGACACTTTAGCTTCGCCTTCAAGAGTAGAAAGTATTGCATAATTGAGCCACATGCTCACTATCACCTTCTAAACTGCTAGCCTGCTTTGGTTCTCGGTTTTTACCTCAACCTTGCCGCGGAAAACTAATGACTGTGCGCGTAACACTGGCAGTCTTAAACTATCTTAGAATGCTTACTGCCAGTTCAGTTGCGAAGTGCCCACATTGCTATAATTATCCTCATCGCGAATCAGCGAAGGGTCCATTACGCATCCGTGAGGCAACACGTGAACATACGCAGTTCGTGACTTAGTTGATGTTTTTGCAGCTGATGACGACTGAATATGAGTATTTTGTATTGGGTGGCCTTCAAAACACCCAATTGTTACGCAATTCGCTTGTTTTGACGCCTGGAGCAATTCTACGCTTCTGCCATAACCAGATGCCTTCTACTACAAGACATTCATATGGTTTTTCTTTTTGAACTAGTTTAAAAGCAGGAATCTGTCGAGAAATCTCCTGTTTGCCATAAAGGTGGCCTCGATTTAATTATTACTTATTTTATATTCGCGTCTTTTTCGATTTTCATGTCATGGACAGGATTATTCTTCGCTCTCAACCAACGACGTGGGTACAGGAACTACTCCGAAATGAACTCTTTAATGCTATCGCGTTAGTATGCAGTTGTAATGATATGAGGGGGGTGATGGGGGGAACCGGGATTACATAATTTGTGGTGAGAAAGGCCGCAGCATCATATCAGCAGAAAGTTCAACTAATAGTCCAACAGCATCAACAAAATGTCCAGCTATGCTTTCGCCTTCACGCTTTTAGGAAGTTGTAGGCATACCTCGTAATTTTTTTAGTGTCAACAAAACAGAACACGTTTAAGGGACTGCATACCTGAAAAAACTCGTTCAGCTCAAAATTGGTCCTCATATTTCCTGTGCGGATGTAAAACATGGGAACGTGTGTCAGGTAGATGCAGAAAGTCAACCTTGACAAGGGCCGAAGCATTGTCCATGAAAAGAAGCCGTCGAACCATCCTGTGAGCGGAACCAGCGCATCAATGTATGTCAGAAACAAAAGCAATTTGGTACTAAATCATCTGACTTTTAACGTTTCTTTATTGAACTCTCAGTGCAATTCTCTTCGTTTTTTCACTACAACGAGCGCACGTGAGAAAGCAGCCATCACTTTCGCACAAAGTTTTGCGTGTTCCATACGTTCGGTAAAGTACTACAAGTAAGTTGTCCAACGCAAATTTAGGCCACCAGGAATATTGTATTCACCATATTTTAAAACGCGTTTGTTTGTTTGTTTGTTTGTTTGTGTGTGTGTGCGTGTGTGTGTGTGTGTGTGTGTGTGTGTGTGTGTGTGTTTTGGAGGTGGTGTGTGTACCACCTCCAAAAGAATATGTGCTGAAGTGCCACGTGATATTCAAATGTTTCAAATTACAAATCCTATGAAAATGTCTTTTATTATCTCGGCAGTGATAACCTAGTACTGCATGGGTTTTCCACGCCATCATGATACCGATCATTACCTACTATGTATAATGTTAAACTGGTTTCGTTGGGTACCATTTTCTCAGACGACGGTTCTAAAACAGGGGCCTATTGTGTCACAGTGTTGTAAAATCCCGCAGGCATTGACAAGTTCCTGAACCTGATTACTACCAGTGTAGAGACGCACCGCGGTTCGTGCGCACTGTTAGTGTTCCCTGTGGTTATCCCGGTCTTCCTTCTTTTAAATACAATTCATAGCCCGGAAAACTAATTCGTCAGTTGACTCCCTGATACTCAGATGGGACCGTGAGTCCAACAGAGTTCGGTTGCAGAAACTATTTATAAGTCGAAGTGCGAGTGAGCCCTGAGCGGGAAATACATTTAGCGAGTGAGTATGAGTGAGCTTCACCATTGATTGTCCTTTATTCATTATCATATCTACTCATATTTAGCTATAATATCAGCGTTATGTCAGCTAAACAATGTACTGAAGTATTTCCACAAGTATTCCAACAATGCTGTATACCTAATTTTTGTTGATCCGAGGCGTGAGTTATAGGGCGGGACACCGTGACATTCTCCCGCAAGCTTTTTCAGGGGCAAGTTCTTGATAAATATATCTCATGTGAGTCGTACTCACACGGGACATCTTTTTCTGCCTCGGACGAGTCTTACTCACGAGAGATATCTAAAAAATGTGCTTACTGGATTCGAACCCCCGGTAATTCGTATTTCAAGGCTCAAAATATAAAGTCATATTGTAGAGCACCAATTACGTGAGGTATCGGTGTTAGAAAGAATTAACACATATATGAATGAAAATACTAATTGTACGCTAACGGACTCACGGGTCGACTCACTCAGACTCACTTAGACAAAAGTAAAGCCGTGAGTTTACTTCTGATTAAGTGCGGCTGAGTAATGTGTCGGTGAATTTGGGTCGGAGTGACTCTGTTCGAGCAAAAGCATAGTGAGGCGTAGTCAAAGTGAGTCAGATTGGGAAAAAATTAATGAAAAAAGAGATATTTTAATGATAGATCTTCGTATCGAGAAAAACTTGTGGTCCCATTTACCTGCAGCGCTTCAGAAGAAGTAGACTTTTCATTTTCCTGTGAAGTTAAAACCATAGATGAAGTATCTCGAACATCACGAGTTGAACATTTATGAAAACGTTGCCGTAAAGGCAACCAAAGCATTTCTATTTCCTGCGTTGAATTTACGATTCTCTTTCAGCTGTCCTTGCATGAATTAACAAGATATAACGGTATTTATTTCGAAATAGTTTGAATACGCACAGTTTGCACAATTGCAAAAGTTGCATTTTACGCAGACTTCTGCTTACTATACTATTAAGGCCGTATGCCACGTTGGAATTAATCTTTTGTATACTTTTCATGCGCCGATATGTATTAAGCTTCACAGAAAAGTTATTTCGACTCTGCTGTACTGCTCAGTTATGCTTCAGAGGAAATGGCCGCAGGATCAATATCGGCGACAGAGACTGAACCGAGATGAAGGCCAAATAAAAGATTGGTTGTACACTGCGCTTTGGTTTTGTGGTTAGAACACTCTAGGTTAGAGATGTAATTCCGGAGTCCTCAAATTCGGAATGCTCTATAACCACCATAGTTTTTTTAATGAACAGTCCTGGAATTTTGTTCAGCTCATGTGCACGTTTATGTATATGCACTTGATCTCAATGTTTTTAGCCAAACATTTTGACTCCATATGACCTCACGTTTCGAGCCGCCATCTTCACCTGTCCTTGCACGCTCTCACTCGCACATAGAACGCATGACGCGTTGGCTGATGTCAATAATTTGAACTTTACACGCAACCACATGGCAACAGCAACTACGAAAGGAGGCATGAAGTGTCGATATAACAGCAATAGCAATAAAGCCTAAAAAATGCATTGAAAGCCGTAGTATTGTGGCATACCTCCCCGTCCGGTGGCGCTGGCGTAGCAAGGCCACATCAAGGCAACGCTCCAGAGTAGTCGATGGAATCCACCATAGAGGGCATTCACGGGAGCACTCGGCAATTTGCCTTCATTCCATGGAACCGTCACGAACATGACGAATAGCAGCAGAGCCAACGATAGCATCCACTGTGCTACCTGGAACCACTGGGCCCCGCAGCCACCCGTGAAATAGAACGCTCAAGATGTATCAGACGAAAAAAATAAGAGTATTACCTATATTAAAGCATTTCGAGATTCTTTCAGAAATAACATGAATCTTTAGAAAAATCAAGGAAATATTAGGAGTAACAGTGTTTCCAGCCTTATCACATCGAGCAATATGAAAGGTGCACACAAGCGTACATCCAAGGGACCATATTAAATCTAAATACACGCCGAACGGGAGCGCTCAACGATATCGGATAGAAAAACGACTCAATCCTTACTGACATATCAGGCTCCATTCAAACTTACGTAAATAGTTATTTGGTAATTGGTAAATGTCAGAATGCTCCCAGCGTACGACCCACTTACTGTGTAAGCATTATGCACCCCGCCAGGAAGGAATTAATCAAATGTGCATTTCACTATGAGACTTATTTTGCTTCCTACCACAATGTATCCCTGAAAACGTTTTTGAATAGGGATGGTAAACAACATTGGCTGTGCTATGATTGCATGTTTGAGCCCTTCTTCACAGTTAGTAGGCTAGAATATTTTAAATAGATCTAATCAGCATTATATAAAGTTGCCAATACGAATGAGGGCTGAGGGGGGAGAGAAGTTTGAAATGTTCAAATGAGAAATAAAAAATATCTTACGCGCCCAAAAGGCACTGATCCGTGGCAGACCGACAGGTATCCGGCAAATATACCAGCCACATAGGACACGACATGGCAGAACGGTCTCACGTAAATGTACTCCAGGTGGGATAGGCTGAGGCTGCGAAGTAGAGAAGGTGACATTAGGTGATAATACGTGCATATGTCGACCGATGAGCGCAGTGGTAGCACTTAATGCACCTCATAAGAATCCTCTTTACACGCCTTCGCGGTCAAGCCGTTCGTAACCCTTACTCAAAACTACTGCACACACGTTTAATCGAGAACACCGAAGAAGATGAAAGGCTTCAATGGCATGCGCTTTTCATTAATCCTTGACCGTATATAGCATGATGAGCTAGAATCAATCTAGTGCCTTTCTTCTCTGAACATATCCAGCGTTGGTAGGCAATCTCACTAATGGTGATGTTGCATTCTGCATACTATTGCTTGATTCATTGCGTTTTTACTGCTTGGTCCGGATTAGTTAAATCAGTGCACGATAGAGTATTCCACGCAGCTTCGTCTTGCAGTAGCAGGTTTCACCAGAACTCCGGCAGTTCGGTCTCATCAATTCCGGTGCAGTTGGGTAACTCGACTGTCGACAGCACTTTATCGAGGTGGTGTTTAGTCACCCTGCGCACCTGTTTACCGTCCTAAAATTACGCCGTTTGACAGTGCTGGACGATCTGCTTGTTTGCTCCTTGCCCTGGTTGATAACAAGATAACACTATCTGACACTATTGTGGCAGCAGTGACGAGACGACGAATTGTACGCTCTCTATATTATGATGTTCCCTGACTCTTTGTGCGTACGCCCGAAAGCCATCGGCTACGTCGAAGAAGTTTCGACCCCGGTTTTACTTGGCGTATGCATAAAACCTACTCGAGTGACCTCACACGGAGAATTCACTTGTTTCACTGGCTGATTTGGCTTGGTAGAATCCGAGTGTTCCCTCCAGATTTCCGGCGGCCACTCCAGACCTCGAAATTTAATTCACCATAAGAGAGCTATAAATTTATGAAGCGTAGCCCGGTTAGCACTCTGCTCCACAAAAATAATATAATATTCTAGTCCTCTGAATTTGGCCATAATTTATGACCTGCTGAAGATATTTCGCTTTGTTTGTCGGGCAGATTTAAACTTGAGCAACTTTTTTTACTTTTGCGCAGTGAAACTGTGATAATATATTGTTTTCCTATTTACAATATTTAAACTGATAGAAAACACAGTAGTAGATGAACTGGCGCTCTTTGGCCATAATATGGCCCTTGCGCCATAAAACATCAAACATCATCATGGGAAACACAATGTCATAGCTGCTGTTTAATGACTGCAGAAAAATAAGATTTTGCTGCTGGACAATCCAATGTCTGAATATCAAAGCTTTTAACAAGAAAGCCACATCGCAAGAAATTATCTGTAGAAATAAAGATAAATAACAAAACAGAAAAGTACTCTAAGGTTATGAATCCGAAATGTGTTCATACAATGCACATCGGATATGCGTCCGCCACTTTGAACAATGCTGAAAATTAATTTCAGAAAGGGAGAACGAAACAAAAGATCAAGCGAATAACATGTCGTAGAAACAAATTTTCATATACAAAAAAAAATCACGTCGAAGGGCACAAAATATTATTCACGAGAGAAACTTGTCATGAAGAAAATAACATCACATCCCGAATAATTACTTCTGAGAACTAACAGTGTTACCAAGGAAAGTATTAAAAGTGTTATTATTAGGAATTGTAGTGTTAACGTGAAGGAAGAAATGTCAATGAAAATCTTTGATTCTTTTCTTCTATTCCTTTCACCCTTTATGCCTTTGCCCAGTGCATGGTGCAAATCGGAGATGTACTTGGTTAACTTTCAAGCCTTTCCCTGCACCTCTTTTTCTCTCTGTATATTGTCTGTGAGTTTTATTTATTTCGAGTCCTACAAAGGAAAAAAACGAGCCCGAAGGTTTCCACTTCTTTCCTTCACGACCAAATGCTTCACTTAAGCACAGTTTCAGACAGTAACAAAGTATACTGCGCTGTATTGGTCACTCTTGAGTACAGCCTCGTTGTAGTTACCCGTATGTCATACTACCCCAAAACCGCAGACCACAATGGCGGCCTCGTGTAACCGTGAGAACTTTAGGCTGAAACTCGCCTTTATGATCAATTCTCCGACATAGGATATCTGTCATGTGAGTTCTAAACAATAAACTCTGCAGTTTAGTTTTCCACCAGTGCATGGAATTCTCAGAGAACAAAGGGGTTTGTAATGCTTCTCTTTCCATTCAAATCTTAAGGTTAGAGATGGTAAAAGCCAAAAGCGACAGTGGCAGACAATTTCGTTTATATCGCATTAAAATTACAAGGAAGCATTCGTCATCGCGTTAATTGAATGGTAGTCTGCTGCGTGGACGTCGTGGCAGGAAAGATGAGAGCTAAATGGTACTTCACGGATCTCATTTCCGAATCTAAACAATATAAAGAAATGGCTTGAACCTAGTCAGCATCGATAGCATATACCACTCGAGGCATAAACGTATTATCTACAGGAAAGTGTCTCTTGCCGCTAAAACAAGGAAAAGCTGGCCTTCGGCGTCAAACAATTGCGATTCACCTTCGCGTTGCCATCTCGAAGCTAAGCCGTGGCCTTGTCCAGCGACTCATGAGGAAGCAAACAGTCTGCTTTATGAAGTATGTTGGGCTGTCCACGTGGCGAACATCTCTTTAGACTAATAATAATAATATGGCTGTGCTGTAGTCATCCCCCCTTTCTCATATTTTATACTATCTGCCTCTCTGCCTTGGGCCTTCCTAAGCTTTGTTTTCCAGTTATAGGAAAAGAAAGCCTTATGACGTGGGCTGAGTGTATTGGTATTGACATCACCTCCTTCATAAGTTGGTGTGTTCACTTCACTGGTGTGTTCAGCTTCACATACTTTCAGTTAAACTCAGCAAGTTGTACAGCACTCCTTTTTTTTTCTGTGTGGGTTCATTCTGTAAAACAAACTAATAGTGAAAAAGCGGGAAAGGAACGCTGTGGTTGAAAAATAGTTTGTGATGGCCCCATATTTGTACAATCGTCCACTAAGAAAGTAAATGCGCTGCGTGTGAAGTGCAAAAGCAAATAAGAGTTTCCTAATAACAATATGTTAGTAACTAACCTAACATTGCACTATCATGCAATGTTGCCATTTAACTTCCAAAAAAACCACGATATGATTATAAGAGACGCTGTAGTGGAGGGTTGCGGAAAAGTTGACCGTCTGGAGTTCTTGAACGTGCGCTGACTTCGCACAGTACACGAGCCTGTACCATGTCGACTCCATTGAAATCCAACTGCCAAGGTCGGGATATCCTTTTGTTTGGTCAAAATAAACCTTACTGGCCGAAAGTCACTTTTTCATGATAACCTCATTCGATACATCTCATGCCTTCATACGTCCCTGACCTGAGTCAATACAGAAATTTTAATAAGCATTGCTGTATGTGACTAGCTGTGCTTGGAGACTCAACTTGAGCTTTTCTTCGCCATTTATAGCAGTAGCATGCGTGGATTTACTGACTGAGGTAACACTGTGAATTTTATAATTGACCTACCCATATGAGAGCACGTTACTTGATCTCTCTACAGTAAAACGAGTGACACCTGCAGTGCTACTTCATGAAAAAAAATGAACAAAGACTATTGAAATATTTGTTTTCTTATGTCTTTTATACTGGTGTCGCCAGTTTCTAATCTCGGACCCTCTGTAATTTTTATGGATAAAGCTGCTGATTGCAAACGCTGAGGACATGGCTTCTCTGCGTTAATCACCCAAGTCATCATATGGCTCTCATCAAAGCGACAAGAAACCGTCGCCGCCTCACAACGCGCACGGACAGAGTATTTCAGCGCGCGCAGTATATTTGATATCGCAGTTCGGGACGGAACGTTACGAAGCAGTATTTCTGAATGCGTACTGAGAAGGACGTCTGCCACAGTGGTGTAGTGGTTTCGCTTCTGTACTGTGCGAGGTCAGCGCATGGTAAAGAACCCGACGGTCACAATTTCCAGAGCCCTTCACTACGGCGTCTTTGATAATCATATGGTGGTTTTTGGGAAGTTAAACAGTAGATACATTATTATTATTATTATTATTATTATTATTATTATTATTATTATTATTATTATTATTATTATTTTATTATTATTATTATTATTATTATTATTATTATTATTATTATTATTATTATTATTTTTATTATTTTATTATTATTATTATTATTATTATTATTATTATTAATATTATTATTATTATTATTATTATTATTATTATTATTATTATTATTATTATTATTATTATTCGAAGTACCAAGGAATATGTGTATTGAATTTTCAGGGGAGTGTTTGTTGTTGCCTGAAAAAGCATGGTGGTGCATATGTTCAAGCATTTTTTTTAGCATTGCTGTTCGGGTGTTCACAAAAACAGTGTGGCCCCAACGTCACTTCAGCAAGCATGAGAAGGCCGTGTTTCCTGCATCACGTCTTATCTGCAGTGAGGAATCACATAGGTACGATATCAAATCATACAGCTCGCGGATATAACAGTCAACGTTTCTGTACACAAGTAAATCGTGTGTATTTGTAGTCAGACACAGAAGTCATCAGAATCAGAAGTCAGACACAGAGGAGGACACAGAAGTCATCAGAATGTTCCGAACACTGCTGGATGCCATGCGAAAGCTGTGCAGCAGCCTGAAGTCTCCACTCGCTCAGAGTGCACTACAAGTACTGGATGCTCTAAGTCCAGTATTTGCAAGTCTCCAGTAGCAACCATGGCTCGACCAATTTTCTCCTTCCGCAACGAATACCGACAAGCGTCGATAATGCAGTGGAACGCGAGAGGCCTGAGATCCCGCATCTCTTCGTTCCGTCAGTATATGTTCATGAATCGTATTCCTATGATAGTTATATGTGAACCAAACGTGCAACAACCTCCTAAACTATCAGGGTATGAATCTTTCGTTTCTTCAACGTGCGAGGAACGCAGCAAGGTGGTTGTTTACATTCGCACAGATTTCACTTATGTGCATCATGCAGTTCAACCGCATGATGACAATCAATATGTCTGCTTACGTGTTAAAAAGGAAAAAGTGTCATTCACACTCATTGGTGTCTACATATCACCATCCGGACGATTTGAACAAGACCGACTACGAGACATACTGACAACAACTACGGGCCCGTGGGTTATAACTGGAGACTTCAACGCACATCACTTAATCTGGGGTAGTTCGACGATCAACGCTAAAGGAAGAAACCTCGTGTCATTCGCTTCCAAGCATGACCTATGTTTCTTAAATGATGGCAGTCCTACATACCTGCGGGGGGGCCTTACGTACAGCAGTTGCCTCGATTTGACTCTGGTATCCAGAAACTTCCGGTCGCAAGTGCACTGGTTTTCAGACATCGAAACGCATGGGAGTGACCACATTCCAACTTATATGCGAATAAGGGGTCTTACTAACTCCTTTCCTAAGACCACAATACGAAGAATTGATTGGTTCAAGTTTCAGCGACTCATGGAAAATACATGCCGTGAAGACCCTGACCAGAACTTGGAGGATGTCATCAAAGAGGCAATGAGGGAAGCTTCCTGTCTCCTCCCGTTCACCGGAAAGCGTTCAGATTTCGACGTTGAACTGGAAAAACTGTGCGCGCTTCGCCGAAGGGTGGAAAGAAGATACAGGCGGACGAAAGCAATATGCGACTTGAGGCTGGCACGACGCATACAGAAAAAAGTCCAACGACGTTTAGACAAACTTGCACAGGAACGCTGGAAATCATTCTGCGAATCATTGGATCCCCGAAAGCCGTTGTCCCGCATCTGGAGCACTATTCGTGGCCTGCGCTCGGCTCCCCAACAAAGACATCCTTTCATGGCTTTAGCCCTACATTCAGGCCACACCCAACTTGAAGTGGCAAATGAGTTTTGTACGCGAATCGCCGGTGTGTCCGCCTTGTCTGCTGGCACCATTAGGAGTGTTATCCCTGAACCCCGCATCTACGAAATGGACAATCTTTTCACTATAGAAGAACTTGACGCATCTTTGGCGGCTTCCCGACGATCATCTTCACCAGGACCCGATGGCATCACCTACGCCGCTCTAGCCAACCTTCAACAGGAGGCAAGGGGACAGTTGTTAAGCTATTACAACCACTCATGGCTGGCGGGCAATGTTCCCCAGGATTGGAAGATAAGTAGACTTGTGCCACTACTCAAAGCAGGAAAGTCACCATTTGATTTGACATCATTTCGCCCTGTTGCCCTCGCAAGTTGCGTAGGAAAAGTCATGGAAAGGATGATACTTACACGCCTAGAATGGTACCTTGAGCGGTACAACGTATACCCAAACTGCATGACGGGTTTTCGGCGAGGTAGATCATCTCTTGACAACGTGATTGATCTCACAACATTTATCCAGCAACAGAAGAGCCTCAAGCGCATACCACTGGCACTCTTCCTCGACGTCAAAGGGGCTTATGATAACGTAACACATAAAGCCATCCTAGACTCGTTGGAAGCTGTTGGAATCGGTGGTCGGATGTTCCAATGGATCCAGGATTATTTGACAAGAAGGTCCTTTTTTGTACAAACCTCAGATGGACCTACCACCAATTACTATATCTCCCGTGGCGTCCCTCAGGGCGCCGTATTAAGTCCCACTTTATTTAACCTCGTGATGGTAGGACTTCATGAAATTTTGCCAAGTACCATCCTCATATCCATATATGCTGACGATATTTGTCTATGGACTTCGGCTGTAACTCGTCTACAAGTACGTGCAAGAGTCCAGCAGGCTGCCACCTTGACATGCTCATATCTCCGCAAGCAAGGTCTTTCCGTCTCAACGGAGAAATGTGCATTGGTTGCGTTTACCCGCAGAGCTATGACACAATACCCCGTTACCATCAATGGACAAAATATTCCATACCAGAAGAACCATCGCTTCCTGGGTGTGATCATTGACCGGGACCTTTCGTGGAGTGCCCACTGCAATTACCTGAAGAGAAGGCTAACTTCCATTGTCCATATAATGCGGTTCCTCTGCGGAAAATCTTGGGGCGCATCTATAAGGTCAATGATGCAGCTATACAGAGCACTGTTTCTGGGATTTTTGCGCTACAGCTTGCCGTTACTGGCAAGTACGTGCAAGACGAACATCCGCACTCTCGAAAGTCTACAAGGACAAGCACTACGCGTGTGCTTAGGATTGCCGCGATGCACCTCAACCTACGGGGCAATTATGATCGCAAGAGAGCATCCAATTCGAACATACATCACCACTGACAATTTGAGAGCCCACATAAGACACCTCTGCCGAGTTCCTGGTCACCATGTTGCAGTGTTGCCACTTCAAAGACCACACGCGATCTTTTCAAAGATTATTTCTGCCCATAGAGAATGCCTCCCTTTTGGCTTCACTCCCGCAACAAGACCAGCGTCACCCCCGTGGTGCCTACAACAACCACAGGTGTGCCTCACTATTCCGGGAATAACGAACAAGAGCCATTATTCAACAGTGGTTCTACGACAGGTGACATTGTCGCTACTCAACGAAAAATACGGCCAGAGGACCCACATTTACACCGATGGATCGGTCTCGGCTGACTGCTCCACAGGTGCTGTTGTCATCCCGGCGTACCAGGTCACTATAAAGCTCAAACTGTCGCATAGGACAACATCCACAGCAGCGGAGGTTGCCGCCTTACGTGCTGCTATACTTTATATTGCGGAGGCCCGACCTCAAAAATGGGCTGTGTTCTGTGACTCCAAGGCATCCCTTCAGAGCTTGCAATCAGCTTTACGACAGCGGGAGCACCAACAACTAGTGAATGAAATAAGAGAAGTGATTCACGAAGTTTTATCGAAAGGACATGACTTGGTGTTCCAGTGGTTACCGGGACATTGTGGTATTGTCGGTAATGACCTTGCTGATAATGCTGCCCGATCCGCCCACGCGGACGCCCAGACAACCCCAATTCCATTGTCGAGAACCGACGCTGCAAGGGGCCTTCTCTCGTTCGCTAACACCATGTCGGAAACTTGGCTGAGTGACCCCAGTGTCAGGAACCGCCGCCTACACAAATTGGACCCATCGAGAAAGCTTCAAGTTCCATCGGACCTCTCCCGCCAGGATGCAACTTTACTGTGCCGCCTGTGGTTAGGAGTAGCTTTTACAAAGGCGTACTCCTTTCGCATAGGAATGGCGGATAGCTGCCGATGTGAATCGTGCGACACTGACGAGACAATAGAACATCTACTGTGTTCATGTGAACGTTTTGCGAGCGAACGCAATTTGCTACGCGAAACGTTGGAGACACTAGACAGTAGACCTTTTTCCGAAGAGAAGATACTTGGCTCATGGCTCTACGCGTCGCTGGCCAGCAAAGCGACGCGGGCACTGCTAAGTTTTCTGAAGACGACCGGACTACGCGACCGCTTATAAGCGTGCAATGGACAAGGTCCCACCAACATACACGTTGCCCTTCACTTCTCTCTCTCTTCTCCTTTAATCCCCTCACCCCTTCCCCCAGTGCAGGGTAGCAAACCGGACGTGCGTCTGGTTGACCTCCCTGCCTTTCATTTCTTCCCTTCCTCCTCCTCCTTGTAGTCAGACGCTGCTGACGATCAAAACAGATTATGATATTTAAAAACGCTGCTTCTACGTGCCACCGTCAACAAAACGCTTTCTGTTCGTCAGATGACAGACACCCTTTGATTTACCTTCAATGCATCTTTCTACTTCTTGTACAAGCACAAGGTGTTGTGGCTTCACCACCCTATATTTTACCAGACTCGTGAATACGGTGAGCTCAATTAATGTTGTTTGAATTTAAAATGTTATCGCAACACCGATGTTGGAATGTCTATGTTCGTCATGAGAATAAACTAAATATTTTCATACTATTTTCGGTTGGTTGCATTTGTGTTTCTGTAACTTTGAGCCCTTTATATTTACGACATCATGCGTATAACAAGGTGTTGCCTAAATCACTTAGAAGCGTTCACTAATTCTTATTTTCCCAACTATGCAGATTATATAAGTAGCACATTCGTTCATGAATTACAGAAATTATTTGCAATCTGCTCACGAAATCAGAGTAAGACTCCAAGTTCTCACAATTAAATTATACCTTGGCCTAAAATCAAATTATACCTTGGCGATACCTTGGCCTTGTATGCATTAGGGTGCTGAGTTTCTAATGATGTTCAAGGATTGAACGACAGACTACGGTACATTGACTTTTCCTTTCATTCTGCGAGTAGACATAAAGTGTGTGTTCTTGCGAAGCAGCCCAGAACACATGGGAGAAGGAAGGCTGAAGAGAAGCCCTCGCTATCCGAGGTGCAGAGTGAAAAGTGTGGCGGAAGTCACGTGCTTTTGCAGGAGGGTAGTGGGATTTCTTGGTCACGCCGTCAACTCGTGTTGTCTGCATCACCAATCATATGACCCCGTTGTTGAAAGCCGGCTGAATTTTATAATGTGCCTTTTTATGCAGTTCTTGCACTTCAAATATGATGCAATGTATTAGAAGCCTATACAGTGAGCGTTGGTCTTCACGGTAGCGAGTTTAGTTCACATCGCTTGCATTCGAAAGCAGTTGTTTTCAAAGCTCGCGACCACTTCTCCCAAAATGATTGATGCCGCAGCTTCGCTGTTTTCCTTCAACACGGTGCTATTCCGTGCCTCAGCGATGAAAGGCAAGAAATTGAAGACGAGAACGGCAGCGCCTGCGGCTTCTAATGCGAAAGCCTGCGGTGACCCGTTCCCGTGTGTGACGGTCACAACGGTCGGAAAGCTTTGCCCGGAGCTTGCTGAGTGGAAAATTACAGGTGTTCCCGACGCAAGAAAGGTTATTTATTGGTTGAATAATTGTATTCACTTACGCTTTGAGGGCAGTAAGCTCATCTGTGGCCAAGTTTTTTATGGTCGCAGCCGGCCGACCCGCATTGCTGCTTATGCGCATGTATATCGTGACGCACACTGGCAAAGAATGATTCGGAGGCGCTTCATCTTCCTGAATAGCAAGAGCAAATAAGATTTTGCTCTTACAACATATTCCGTACCAGAAACTTACCATATCTGCAGAACAAAACAGCCTGCCTGTGTCGATTATCCAGCCGATTCTCACCATTGATCGTTTACCTTCGGTGGATTAAGCACGAGGTGCAAAGCTGCAAGTTTATTGCCGATGCACAATATAGCCTGTAATAAGGCTGCGAGTGGCACACACTGCAGGCACTCAACAAGCGGTTATCACAGCACGTTATATCTTAATCGGCACAAAGTTTCACTTTTCCAGCTCGTATATCAAATGGGCACTGCTACCCGGCGCGTCTGGCACCGGCTCGCTATAGGCTCGCCTCCTTCTCGCCGGCGCCTATTGCGCATGGGCGAGTGCTCTGAACTTTGACCACCGTGACTGTGGCCAACCTTGCGAGGAGAAGCCCTCTACTCTTCCCCACTTCCGGCTTCACAAAATGTGACATAACAGCCTCATCTCTATATTCCTTCCTCCATGCAAGGACGAATATTATTATCACGTGTATGAGTGCAGAGGCATTATTAACGGAATAGTCAATATCGAAGTCGAAGTAGAGCAATGTTTAGAATACCCGAGAGTTGAGCTAGTTGGTAATAATTAAAAAAGATTCCGTGTGAAAACACCGACAGACGAAAAAATCGAGACATCAGACACGCCGGCGTTTCTGGTGTTTTGACGTGTTTCTTTCGTCCGTGTTTCCCCGCAGGGCATTTTAGAATGAATAGTACAGTAATAACTATCATTCACAAATAATCGTAGGGAGGTGGTAATTCTGAGCAAGGTTCGTGTCATACAACGTAGGTAGTAACGACACCACGTGGTTCCGATGCTTACGCGCGTATCGGTAGCAGCCGGGTGTAAGGAGCACAAAAGGAATTTAGCTCCGTCTTCTCCAGCTCGTTGAATTCACAAAATGGTTTCACATTTCCTCAGATTGGCAAAAGTGTAATAACTTTCGGCAAGCTTCTCTGTTTCGTGGCGAGCGTCAGGACCAGTGCTGCACTACCAACTGAGATTTATTTTTTGAAAGGGCCACACGGTAACCACCATCAAGAGGTCACACGCACGAAAACCAGTAATAGCAACACTTATGAACGTTCTCTCTTAACAAAACCGGTACTGATGCGCAGTTTTCACAAAACCTGAACAGCACGTATAGGTTATATCGACGTGTATGGAATCGTCGGATCACGCTAAAAGGCGCACTATCAGAGTTTAACATGTTAATGCACACATTCTGCTCTCGTTAAGACACTACACCGCGCATGCTCCTGCTAATAACCACAGAACGCAAGATACTAAAGTGACTAAAGTGTGGAAGCAGGTTGAAGACGACGAACCCACAGAAAACCCCAAGAACGGGGGTGCTCTGTCATACAGAGGATAACCAACAAATGAAACCCAGCACTGTCTTAGTTGTACTGAAAGATATTCCTAAATATGCTCTAGACGGCTGTATTGATGGTGTAATCAGTCCTTTCAAGTTCTAAGGCAGCGAATTACGCTTTACTTTTGAGAAACTAGAGAATGACATCATTCAGGTCTTAAATGTGTGCTTGCATTTGCATGAAGCTTGTGTCAGCTATATTTACACTCCGTGCTCCACAGAAGGGTTTATTCAGTATGATAGCGTTCTTTATAGAGCTATCAAAAGACGGGTTGACATAACATGTTTTGGTGTTTTGGCGTATCGTTAAAAAACTCTTCTACCCCCTCTGTGCAACCAAGTTTTTCTTACCAAATTACGCATCTTTTGCGTTCAGGATACCAGCATTAGAAATTGCTTCCTTGTATGAGCAGTTGCTGCATACAATAAAACACCCTTAATAAATGCACAACAAAAAAGAAAAAAGAGAGTACAGACAATCCCGTACCTAAATAAATGATCACACAAGAAAAAAATGTAGCATCGAGATACCCTGTCAATGTTGTTGTTTTTTCTGCCCCTCAGTATCTTAACTTGTTTCCTAACAGAAAGGATGCCTCAGTTGCGTGAGAAGCCCCACCGCGGTGGTCTAGTGGCTATTTCGACCACTAGACCACCGCGGTGGGGATTCGACCACCAGGCGTTCTTTAACGTGCACCCAAATCTGAGCACATGGGCCTACAACATTTCCGCCTCCATCCGAAATGCAGCCGCCGCAGCCGCGATTCGATCCCGTGACCTGCGGGTCAGCAGCTGAGTACCTTAGCCACTAGACCACCGCGGCGGGGCCGTCGAATAAAGTTCAGTTTCCAGTGCAGCACTGGTCTGGTTGTACTGTCTTTCGTCCTGTCTTTTGTGCTGAATTATTTTGCAAACGACGCTTCAAATTGCTAAGAACAATGAAATGGGGAGCTTGTTACTTAAAGATAGTACGCAGCCCAGCCTCCACACTGAGGCTAAAATAGAACTTTAGCGTGTCAGGCTGTACCAGAATACCACACGAGAGCACACCGATGAGCACTGGTAGAGTGATCACGTGAGCGCGTGGCCAACGGCACTGTCAGTGCCGCATAACAGCTATTCTTGTAAACTTTGCACATGCTATAGGCATGGGCTCGGCAAGGCACTCTTTCCACTGCACGCGACACGTCACGAATACACTTGTTCGTCGTTTGCTAGCCGCATGCTTATCTGCTAAACTGATCGGCATTTTAAGTGATTTCCTTCTTTGCAGTTTTCTTCAATTAGTAATTTAGGTGTAAACTGTATTATACTCATTTTTGCATTTATGCACCAAATCTTAATACAGATGGTGCTTAGAATGCATGGCGCACCAGCTTGTGGTTAGCCGAAGAGGAACGAGCGCATACTTGAAGGAATGGCGGGGTGGAAAGAGTGTATCGCAGAGCACATGCTGCGCTTTTGCAATGTTTCCAACGATGGTTGTCACGCGGCGCTGGCAGTGTCGTCGACCACGCACTCGCGTGTTCACCCTAACATTGCTCATCGCTGTACATCATGCGTAGTCGTAAATCGGCACTAAAGAAAGGTCAAACTGTGGCACGGTTTATGCGTATTGTGACATGCGAAGGAGCAGCAACAGCGACTTCAAACGCCAGTGTGTATGTGTGTGTGTGTGTGTGTGTGTGTGTGTGTGTGTGTGTGTGTGTGTGTGTGTGTCTGTGTGTGCGTGTGCGTGTGCGTGTGCGTGTGTGTGTGTGTGTGATTGTGTGTGTGTGTGTGTGTGTGTGTGTGTGTGTTATCGCATAACTGAAGACGGCGGATTAATAGTCTTTGTTAATGAAGGTACGCGTTAGGCGCAAGCCACTCGTACCTTAACGTAGCTCCCGAATAAGTGACGACAACTCGTTAACTATCAGTTCGCGCACAACTTGCTCTACGCGCTGTTCTCGTCATTCGTGGAAAAGCCCAATATCGACTATAAAGTACGAAAAACTTTCGTAGAAGCTTTTTGTGATGATTTTTTCCTATATGGTTTCAGCTTGCTTCAGATACGCATTGTAAGTCTCCTTGGATTGGTCTTACAGCGAGGTCTTAAATCTAGTGTACAATTTAATTTACTGGCGTCCGTCCAACTAGTGCTTTATTGCAATTGCAATTTGACTACGCAGAAAGTAAAACAACATTGTTAACAACAATTGTACATGTCAAGTGTTTTCATAAATTGACTTGACATTTCCACCCGCCTATAAGCAAAACATGAGTGATATCACCCGCAACCATTGCTTGAACTTATTCATGCTTCATGATTTACGAAGTATATCGTGGCCACTTTTTTTGATGCTTGATTGAAGCAATCCCAGACTCTCTGAATATTCTATACTGGAAGTCAGTGGTAACATGAATACTTTTTCCTACCACAGGTAAGAATATGGACAAAAAAAATGCACGCAAGGACACACGCGTATCCTTTTGTTCGGTATATTTTTAGAAGTACGAATGTCTAGGCAGATTTTTTTTAATGGAGCCAAGAAAACCCTGTCAAGATGCTACACTACAAGTTCGCACTTCTGCTCTCCTCAGTGGCAATCATCATTCGCCTAAACTCCAGCTTTTGTATACGAACATGCATAAGGCTAAACAAGAAACCAATCCGAATTCTTAATAGAAGCTTTGCAGTTTCAAGAACAATTATTGTTATGACAGAGATCGAACCACCTACCACCACTTGAACGCTGCTGTCGACCAAGAACCTTCCTCACCAGAGGCCAGAAATGCGGCCGGGAAATGATAACTTAAATATTTTATATGCAAAGTAATATAATTATCACTATAGTGTCTACTCTGTAGGAGCGTATTACTTTTATATGAATGTCAACTTTTCCTTTCTAATTATTCATTCTCCGAATTGCAGCCTCATACAAACCTGCTTCAACTTCCCTGGCGCATTTATAGATTAAAGCGAATGCCCTGAAAGTTAACGCGCAATGGACTTTCACTCCTGTCAAATCTCTAATTGCATTTATACCAAGGGTAACCGCTGCCACATCCAGTCACATTTCCCGATGCTGAACATCATGCTGAGCGCGTAGCGCCTTAAGACGAGGATTATAGCTTTGTTTGGAGCTAGTACAGAGTTTGATGACTCGTTCCTGTGCCTAAGGGGTGGCGGAGGCCACTTTTGGGCATGCAAGGCGCATCTATTCAAATTATTCTGTGTATATACCATTGCGCTTTCTTCAAACACTGCGGCTACTGCCAGTTGCAAAGTATTTCAGTTACCCGTAAAAGAATATATGCACTTACACACCTCCACTCACGTCACCCCCTTGCAAAAAACAAAAACAAACAAAAAGCTTCCCACTTCCGCTCTGTTCACCCTCTTGCCTGCAGGGTACATTCAGTCACCGGAGGCTTACCTAATATCCGCCGTTCCAACCGTCACGGAGTATGTGACTCCCCACTTGTATATCTGGTATGCCGTCAAGCCGCAGCAGAAAAGTGCCACAGCGAATGAAAGCACGGAGGAAGTCTTCGGATACCTGGGAACACGCATATTAAGGTCATATAGTTACGTTAACTAGATGGGATTGGGCTACACAACTTTATAAAGCCGGAGAAACATTCGTCTCGAGTTTTTGTTTAATAAGGCACATTATATTTCAATTTATTATTTTAAAAATATGGGTTCGAGCTAGTTGGTGCTCTATAATAACTTACTTCTTCACCAAAATTTTAGAGAACAGAAGAAACGACAAAAAAATTGGCAGATCCCACCTGCAGTGGGAATCAATGATATGCGAAGCGCTATGAACTAAGGTTGATAAGTCACTTGAAAATCAGCACAACGTTACGAGGCAGACGTAAATGATGCCGTACTTTATTTCAATGTCATGATTATTTCGTTTGTACGCGTCATTTACCTTCGTCGTCTATTCGCGCCACGTGATACCAAATTAGGAATATGTGGAGCTAGCCAAATGGCCGCCAGTGCGCTGTGAGCGTAGCATGTAGTCGTATTTTACATGACACGCATGTCATGATTATTGTGCTTGGACGTGTCATTTACCTTCGTTATTATTTCACATCACGTAATACGAAATTTGATATATGTGAAGGTAGTGAAACCGTCGCGAGCGCATTATGAGCGTGGTGCATTGTCATATTCTTACATAACACGCATGTCATGATTGTCACGTTTTCACCAGTCATAAACCTTTGTCCTCCATTGGCCTCACGTAACACCAAATTCGGTATATGTGAAGCTAGCGAAACAACTGCGAGCGCATCATAAGCGTGGCATGTAGTCATGAATGTCATGATTTCCACGTTAGGGTCTGTCACTTATGTTCACCATGCACTAATGCCATACCTTACCAATTTTCAAATATGACATGTGAACGAAACCACTGCAAGAGCAGCAAGACCATAAAATGTAAATCATGACATTCATGACATACATGTCATGATTTTCATGTTCTGACTAGTTATTTATGGTAGTAATAGAGTGATAAAAACTGAATAGGACGGTGCGGCGAAGTGCGCATGCGACGCGTGCTTAGAATGGAGCCGCTAGAAGAGAAGAAGGAAGAAGCGGCGTTCCATCTATAAACCGTTACCGAGCGCACGTGATTATCCCGTTTGGATGCGTCATTTACCTTCGTCGTCTATTCACGCCACGTGATACAAAATTTGGTATATGTAGTATATATGAAGTAATTTCGTATAACTCGGCTGGTAAAACAATTCGATCTCACAAATGAGGCACCATCCGTTTCATGGCCGATCCCCCGTAGTGGGTTGCGCCAGGACTCCGGGGAACCACCAACTAACCACGTCAGCCTGTCTGTCCTCTACATATTTTGGTGCCGTGAAACCCGGGGAAGACTTATGTCCTGCACCGAAGATGGACCACCTGCGACACAGCAGAGGAATAGTCCGAGCCACCATTACAAGGCTCATCTCGTCCTCTACCGAAGCTCTACAAGCTGTGAATCTTTCTCCGGCCGTTCTGCAAGTCATCTTGGATGAGCTTCAAGACAAAGACGCGGCACTTGCAGAATTTAACAAAAGGATTGCTGACCCCATAATCGACAATGCCGAGTGTGACGAGGAATTGACTGCAGCTCTCCAATATCACGACAACATCCGCAACATGATGAGCCGTGTCCGCAACCTTCTTAACTCAGCTTCAAGGCCCGCCGACAGCAATGCACATGTCGTCACTACAGCAACCGATCCTCAAGGAGTCTCCGCGCTGCGAGTTGCTCTACCGAAGCTACAGGTACCCGTTTTCTCTGGGTATCTTCGCAAGTGACACGGCTTCCGGGAGCGTTTTAAAGCCACGATCCACAACAGTCGCGAGCTTTCGGACATTGAGAAGTTCGCTTATTTGAGGTCGTATGTAACCGGACCAGCAAAACGTGCGATCGAAGGTGTTTGACTGGAGCAAGCGAACTACGTGGTAGCTGTCAAGGTGCTCCAAAAGAGGTTTGGCCGTCATACAGCCCTCGTAGACGACCACATCAACAGCTTACTTGCCATTGCTACTGTGGACCATTCCTCCAACACATCACAGCTGCGGGAACTCTACGAAGAAATATGCTTTCACACCAGCTCCCTGGATATCGTTGTAGTTCAAGCGTTAGAGTACGCGGTTATACTTCAGCGTGTTCTCATGCGATCGCTACCCGAAGACATCGCTGTTCTGTACCGGTAACGCATGGAGGAAGCCGACGCGAATGCCGGGGCTTCTCCAAGGTCACGTCAAGAAGAGGTGCGCGACATGATGCAGTTTCTTCGTATTTAGAAGGGAGCTCCCGTTCGAGGTGCCCACGAAATAGCAGCGCCGCGGGACACCAGAAAAGTGATCCTCACTTTCAGCCGCCTGTACCATCAGCATTAGCGCTGGCCACAGGATCAGCAACGAACGGCCATGCCTGTGGCGTACTATGCGGACACCGTGAGCATAGCGTATATGACTATAAGAAACCTCTATTACTTACGCCATCATCATCATCGGGCGTAGTTAGGCTGATGATGATGACTACTTATGCCCGAGCAATGGCGTAAATCAGCAGAAATCCCTACGAGAAGACACACATCTTTTCATGGTGGCCATTTTCTTGTCATAAAGTTTGTACGTTTTACTTTTACTTACATAAAAATTAAACTCGTGCGTTGATATAAAATTGAAAAACTCGGCAGATCCCACGTACCTGGGAATCGACGTTATACGAAGCATGAGGTTGGAAGGTGACCGTGTTGCAGTTTTTTTATTGAGCGACACGTAATGAAATGGCGCTAAATATATGTACAAATGTGGCTCGCACATATGTATGTTGAAGAGTTGCAGATGTTTATATAACCAGTTGTTTTCACTTGCATAAATGGAACATGCGTATTAGCAACATCAGAAGCCCATATGGAGCGCTTACGCTCGCGAGGACGCTGGCCGTAGAAACTGCTACATAAATCAACTTCAGCGCATAGCAACTAACTACAATTGAAGTTAACCGGACGTGACAGTTGTATCCAAGGAGTACATATGTAATGTTTATAAAATTGGGTAGGCAGCACTGCAACCACTATAGACGTTTCACAAATATTAGCGTCTATTTGAAAAGTAGTTCCGAGACCGGGCGTAAATCTGTGGTAAAATGGTTCATTGCCACGCAGAATGCTTTGGTTCGATTTCAGCTGGGAACCTGATATTTATTCTTTGCATTCCTTGGGTCGACGCTACCAATGTCGGGTATTTAGTAACGCTCGCGTGTTAAAATTACTAATGTGTGTTCTCCTCGTTCCTGGGTAGAAACTGAGTGCCAATTACCTGTGGCACATACCCGCATACCAGCGGCACATATCCGCCCGTGTGCATGTGCCACTGTCTGGTCAAAAGTGTTTGACGACGTACGCGACGAAATTGTGACATTATTCATGTTTTGACGAGTGCGTCATATTCGTCAAACGATCTTACCCTCCCATGATAATTTTGGTTCGCGCCAAGTTAAGAGGGAGACCACGAGAGCACCCAAACGTAAGCGGTTAGATAGATAGATAGATAGATAGATAGATAGATAGATAGATAGATAGATAGATAGATAGATACATAGATAGATAGATAGATAGATAGATAGATAGATAGATAGATAGATAGATAGATAGATAGATAGATAGATAGATAGATAGATAGATAGATAGATAGATAGATAGATAGATAGATAGATAGATAGATAGATAGATAGATAGATAGATAGATAGATAGATAGATAGATAGATAGATAGATAGATACGCTCAAAGTCGCCGAAGTTCGTTAAAAAATGATTCGCATTTAAAACTGCTGCTTCAAGTGTGCCATAAAACAGCACTTTCACGACAGTGCCGCAACGCAGCGTAGCTTATGTGCAAGCACTGCACGAAGCATCATCTTGCCATTCTTTGCAAGGTATAGAAACCGGCAAACCGCACGGATGCCAACCGCCGCGACCAAATGAAAACCGTTGGCGTGCCAGCGATCACCAGTGCAACTGCGAGCTGTTCTTCGCCACTATCACCAGCGGTTCTCATGCAAACAGCCACAGTATGGGCGTTGGGAAGACATCATTCTGTGCTGGTTCGTATACTGCTGCACACTGGAAAGGACATTTATACGGCATGACTTGTCCATGAAGCTTGGTCTACCTTCCCTCAGCACAGAGGACCTGTCTCTGCTAACGTTAGGCAATTCCAAACGTTTCCGCACCTACCGATACTGAACCGTGCAACTCATGCTGCAGAGTCGTTTCAATGCTCGCGAAATCACTCTGTATGCTGTGGAAGTGCCAGAAGTCTGCACCGTGAACACGCCAACTCTCGGGCAAGGTGTGCTGATGCAGTTGCGCGACCGCAAGATCCTTGTAGCCGATGAACAGCGGCCAACCCAAACCAATCCAAACCATCAGTGTCATCATTGGATCGGACAACTATTGGCGTATAGTGACGGGTACAATCTAACACCTGAGTACCGACCCCTGCACCGCTGAGACGATCTTTGGTTGGCTAGTGCAAGGCATATACAAAACAGACACCGCTAACGACATGCTTCAAGTGAACTACAGCACATCGGCTCTTTTTCTGTCGTGTGAGTTTCATAGCCAAGCCACATCTTGCCTTACTTATCTGACAGAGATGTGGCGACTCAATGCGATAGGTATCACCGATCCTCCGGAAGCAGCCAGCGTTTGCGATCAAGAATCGATGGTCTGTTTAGACAGTACGTGCGCAAGGACGCTAGTCAGTATGTGGTTCTGCTTACGATTAAGTACCAGGGAAGAGTGGCCAGCATAAACCGAAGTGTCGCAGAAAACCGACTCAAGCGCCAACTTCAGCGCTTGAAGGGACAGCCAAAGTTGTTGGAAGAATATGACTGCACCATCCGTGAATATTTTACCGAAGGTCGCGCTGAACGTGTCGACATTTCTGCAGAGCCAGGAGTAACTGTTTATTACCTTCCGCACCACGCCATAATCTGCCGAAAGGCTATCACTACAAAGCTGCGTGTAGTGTTTGACGCTTCTTCGCACGAACGTGGAGAGTCATCCCTCAACGATATCTTGTACAAGGGAGTCAAACTTGGTGCTGAGCTCTTGCAACTCCTGGTACAGTTCAAACTGAACCAAATCATTTTGACAGTAGACATCTGGAAGGCTTTCCTACAAATTGTCATCCTCCGAGAAGAAGACCGCGACACCCTCCGCTTTTTATTGGTCAACCGAATCAATGACGAAGAGGGGATACACACATTCCATTGTCGAATGGTGCATGACACGTGTGCCCTTTGGAGCGTCCTCAAGCCTATTCTTCCTGGATGCTACATTGCAGCATCACATCGAAGACTGGAAGAAGACAAAGCCAGTAATAGCCACGCGTCTACAGAATGCATTCTATGTCGACGCCCTCGTCATAGGAGCTTCCACCGACGAAGAAGCTTTCGAAATCTTCCGTGCTGCCCTGACTGTTTTAGCTGATGAAGGTATGGAGCTAAGAAAGTGGTGCGCCAATTCGAGTCTTCTTTGTCGACAATTTCTCAAGGACAACAACTCCATCGACAACATTGGGGAAGCCAAAGAACAAAGTTGCTCGCCTTAGTAAGGAACCGCAATGACGATAATATTGTCATCAGCCCCAATGCCGTTTCTGCATACCTATCTGCGCGTTCAGCCATGAAATGCACAATTCTACAGCCATTCGCTAGGCTTTATGATCCGTTAGGGCTCATTGCTCCTTTTACCATTTGAGAGACATTATTGTTCCAACAACTCTGGTGACTAAACTTACCGTGGGACGATCCATTACCAAAAGACATTGAGACGCAGTGAGAAAGTTGGACTTCCAAATTACTGACGCTCTCTTCACTGAACATCTCACGCTGCGCCACTTGTTCAACTTCCCGGGAGGCTACGCCTTTTGAACTGCACTTGTTCTGTGATGCAAGCCCACTGGCATACAGCGTTGCCGTCTACACGCGTTACTAGGCCAAAGAGGAAACGTTCAAGGTTCAGCTGCTCATGAGCAAGAGGAGGGTCGCACGACTCCACACAATCGCGCTACCACGTCTAGAGTTGCTTGCATGCTTGTTGGCGGCCAGGCTGCGGAACTACTTAGAAGGAATTGCAGTAACAGCCAAGTGCCAAAGTTTTTTCGGAAGCGACACGTCAATAGCCATACTGTGGATTGCGGCTGACGCTAAACGGTGGGAGACTTTCGTGAGAAACCGTGCTCTCGAAATACAACGGCTCATTTCTGGGTGTTTTTAGAGTCACTGTGCAGGGGATGGAGGGCAACGATAATCTGGCGGATTTGCTCATGCATGGAGTCACAGCCGAGACATTGGCACGCAAGCTACTGTGGTGGACCGGTCTTTCATGGTTGTAACAGCATCAATCTCAATGGCCTTCGAATATTTCGTTCACTACCTCAACATTTGATGCTACTCCTAGCGAGACCATTGATGCGACACCAGCATGCCCACCCGGTGTGGTGATGCCCACTACGCGCACCTGTGTGCCTATGCTTGAAGTTTCAAAGTATGAACATCTTTCGCGATTACTCCCGGTTCTTGCTTGGATAATGAGATTCCGCCGCAATGCCTCATCGAAGGAACCATCTTTAACAGGACCACTGACGGCTTCCAATTTGAGCGAGGCAGAAATGTATTGGTTGAAGGTGGTCCAATACACCGCATTTGCAGGCGAAATTATGGCCTTGTAAAAAAGAATACGATTTCCAAAGTCATCCAGTGTACTGACTTCACAAGCGTTTCTCAACCAGCACCAACTACTTCGTGTAGAAGGCAGGTTTCAGCAGCTGGACGACACAGATTATCTGAAGCATCTAATCTTGCTTCCTGCTGACCGCCAATTCACCTATCTCTTGATTGACGCAGCGCACAGAAGACTACTGCACGGTGGAATTCAGGTCACCCTCGTAGGCCTTCGGGAGCGCTTTTGGATATTCAAAGGGTGCCGTACAGTGAAGAGCGTTTTAAAAGCGTGCTCACCCTGCCGGCGACGCTGCCTTCTTCCAGAATCTGCCCCGGCACCACCCCTGTTAAAGGAAAGAATTGGGGAAGCAACACCGTTTGAAGTGATGTGAATTGATTTCTGTGGACCAGTGTATTGATTGATTTATATGTGGGGTTTAATCTCCCAAAAACCTCCATATGATTATGAGAGACGCCGTAGTGGAGGGATCCGGAAATTTCGACCATCTGGGGTTCTTTAACGTGCACCCAAATCTGAGTACACAGGCCGACAACATTTCTTCCTCCATCGGAGATGCAGCCACCGCAGCCGGGATTCGATCCCGCGACATGCGAGTCAGTGGCCGTGTACCTTAGCCACAAGATCACCGCGGCGGGGCTGTGGATCACCGTATGGCCATGATGAATTAGCCTCATTAAGAAAGGTGTACATTGTCGTCTTTTCTTGCGCAGTGACCAGGGCAGTACACCTGGAAATGATTACCGATTTGACCGCGCAAGCATTTGTACTCAGTTTTAAGCGCTTCGCAGCACGACGCGGAATACCTGCGATCGTATGCTCGGACAATGGGAAAAGGCTTCATTGCAGTGCCAAGCATCTATGCTCACTTTTCGAGGACGACGTTCAAGACTATGCCACTGCTCACAAAGTCCAGTGGCGCTTTATAGCCGAATGTTCGCCGTGGTGGGGTGGCTTTTGAGAACGCGTCATCCACACTATTAAGGAAGCACTCAAACGTTGCCTCAGACGCAGCAGCTTGCGTTACAACGAGCTGCTCACCATGCTAGCGGAAGTTGAAGCGGCTGTTAACTGCCGTCCGCTCACGTTCTTAGAGGATGATGTCACATCAACAGAAGCTCTGATACCCTCTTACTTCTTAGTCGGCAAGCGTCTCGTCACCCTGCCTACACAACGGAAGATACTTGCCCTCAATGCAACCACGTCCGACCTGCGACGAAGAGAGCGCTACCATGAACAGCTACTTCAGTACCTGTAGAAGCAGTGAAAAAAAAAGTACCTTCTGTTCCTGTACGTTGCTCACCACAGCAAGCCGACGTCGTCATCTAAAGCCCGATTATCTCGTCTTGTTAAAAGATTTAAATACTCCGCCTCTAACATGGAAGATGGGTCGTGTCGTTAAGGCATTCCTGGGTAAAGAAGGTAGAGCGCGTTCCTTCCTGATACGACTGTCGGACGGTCAGCAAGTCCGACGGCCTGTGCAGCGACTTCTCCTCCTGGAGGTGTACTCAAGCAACGCGGCCGCGGGAGTGTGATAAAAACTGAATAGGACGGTGCGGCGCAGTGCGCGTGCGATGCGTGCTTAGGATAGAGTCGCTAGAGGAGAAGTAAGAAGGGACGTTCCATCTATAAACCATTACCGAGCGCATGTCAGTCTCTCTGTCCTCTACATACAGTCATGTTATGCCATACCAATTTGGGCATCGATACCATTATCGGAACAGCCAGGAAAAAAGTCGTAGGTGGCTAGATAGATAGATAGATAGATAGATAGATAGATAGATAGATAGATAGATAGATAGATAGATAGATAGATAGATAGATAGATAGATAGATAGATAGATAGATATACAGACAGACAGACAGACAGACAGACAGACAGACAGACAGACAGACAGACAGACAGACAGACAGACAGACAGACAGACAGACAGACAGACAGACAGACAGGCAGGCAGGCAGGCAGGCAGGCAGGCAGGCAGGCAGGCAGTCTCAAAGTCACGGAAGTTTGCTAAGAAATTCTTCTCATTTAAAAAGGTTGCAACCGTGCGTGTTTCATCTGTTGTCAAAAAAATTTTGTGCAAGAATTACCATAAACTAAAAAAATTTATTTATTAATGTGTTAGTTATATAACTTAGTTATTAATCAATGAAATCCTGCATGTTCCGCAGGCGTACAGGCAAAACGTACTTGTCGTAAAAACGTCTACTCACTGGACGAAGTCTTAGTCAACCTCTCACAGTATCTTCCTCACAATCGTTCTAACCTACAAGCGGCTTTCAGTGTCTATCATCTGCCACTTGTCACAAAGGTTTTCAAGGAATTGGTGGTGCCAAAACTGCAATACAATGCCAAATAGTAGCATCCTAACTGTCCAAGTCTTTAGATGGCGACAATCAAGAATGAAATCTTACCTTAATATTGCCAGTGCCATTGGAAGCCCAACTACAATGAATATTTGAAGGTCAGCGCAAACATACCACAGATGATTGAGGCACTGTAAGAAAAGAATACACACTTGTACACACTGGTACTGCTAGACCAGTGTGAATGACACACTGGTACTGCTAGACCTGTGCGAAACCACTTAATGCGAGAGACGGCATTCGAAACGGCAAATGCTTAGGGGGAAGTAAATCACTCTAAATTTTGAAGGCTACGCTTGAACAGCTCTAAAGCAAACTTCCGGTCATTTTATGCACTCTGTATGCACTATGCTGCGAAAGTTTTTTATCGAGGTTGCTTTGCAGTGATAGCTGTGATGGTCTGCCACATGAATCTAAATTATTGAACTTGCACACGTCGAAATATTCGCACAAGTTTGGACTCACACTTGCAACTGTTGTGCTTTCCCCCGATTAAATCACACCTACCTGATAAGTGCGTCACTGCACCCCCACCAAGGTTGCATTCAGATCATCTAATATTTTTTGTGAGTATCAATGCTTTCTCTTACCTTAATTTATTATCTTTTTATTGTGGCATTATAATTATGAACTTTACCGAAACGTCGAGAGGAACAGGAACTTTCAGAAAACCTAATGTCATCAACTATACGAAACCTAAGATGGTTCAATTATTTCGAAAAATGCAGCATGCCCTGGTATAGTGAAGCTGCACCGATTTGATAATTCAGTCCTTTGCTTTTTTCGAATTTTTTCAGTGTTCTCGCCATAGCGTCTATTAAACTCTTCACTAGTTCATTTAGCAGTCCTGCCGCTCCTGAATGACTTCGACGATGCTTAATTTTATTTTTGTGAACTGAAACAATTTTTTCTTTGCTATCTTCTAAGAATTTGGAAGAAAAGCGTTTTTAAGAAAAAAATAAAACAAACTACTGTAAAATGCCATACAATCGCCCCCCCCCTCACCCCCGCCGAGTTAGCGCCCTCTCCCTTTTTTGTCAGATCTAAAATAAGCGCCAATGCGTGGTCCGAGACCAAGAGAGTGCCTTCCCTCTAATCTGGTTGGGTTATTCAGCATTCTTGAGGAGGCGCTTGCTCGGAAATTCGCGGTACGTATTCATTAAGGATAAATGAATGAATGTAGGTCTGTCTGCCTCATCAATGATTATTTGTCATGGTCTGTTTAAAGATTGATGGTAAAAAAGTCTGTCTACTGCAGTTTCGAATGAGCAAAAAAATAATGTGGGGTTCAAGGGTGGTGGCAGAAAAAACCATCATACATACATACATACATACATACATACATACATACATACAAACATACATACATACATACATACATACATTCATACATACATACATACATACATACATACATACATACATACATACATACATACATACATACATACATACATACATACATACATACATACATACATACATACATACATACATACATACATACATACATACATACATACATACATACATACATACATACATACATATTTCCTATGGCATTCGACCGAGCAACTTTTGAACGAAATTTCCAGACCACCGAATGCGCTCACCATGATGTGCAGTGGCAGGAAGTTGTTCATGAGTGCTGGCACAGCCCAGGGCCTCTCTATGCAGTTTCTCTCGTGCAAAGCCAAATTGTCTTGGTCAGCTGGCCCGTCCACCATCAGGGGCACCAGGTAAAAACACAGGATCAGAGCCATTGTGGGCACTGTGACTCTGGACAATGAGAAGTCAAAATCCTCAAATGTTTTATACCACACAATAGCACCATTTTTGTTGCTTTTCAATGCAGAACACGTCAGTGTTCCACAATCAGTTCAGTGAAGTAATGCAGGTTCGCTGAAATCTGGGTGCCTCGTTTTGTTTGCTTCCTTCTCCTAATTATGTAGATGAAGCTGAACTCATAATTTCTTGCCCTGTTTATCTGCGGGAAATACTCACAGCAAGAAATGAAAAAAACTAAAAAGAAGGAACGCACGTGAGCAATACTGTAATGAATAGTAGGGGAAAATGAGCGCTTTAGAGTCATTCTGTGACAGGCAGCGCTTACAGATTTGAAATAATAAATTCACTTCAGCAATGTAAAATGCCATTTCTCATGCTACTTCTGACAAGTTTATAGGCTCATAATAAGATTGATGCAGAGATTGACGGAAATATAAACATTGAAGCCGTCGGTATTGAAGCATTGAAGAGAGTTTGTATAATCTGGAAAGCTATTCAGAACCTCGATGTTTCTTCGTTACGCGGCATCTGTAATCACATTAGCGTTAAGGATACAAGAATTTAATTTCACCTTGTGCCCTCAAGACTCCCTGGAGTCTACTGAGACTCTTAAAAAGATTAACTAAGATTAAACAGAATCACACGGTCACGCAGAAAATTGCGCTGTGTACTATGGAGTTTTCGTTTGAGCAATCATATAAATTTTGTTAAAGTTGATTCTCTATCATGCTCAGTATTTCAGTGATTTTGGGATTAGTAATGCTCACCTCCAGGTCCGTCGTTCAATTACAGCTCTTTTCTTTCCCATTCAAGTAATGACAGTCCATTAAGACAACAATATATCAATCTTCAGATGCGCGCAGCGAAACTGCATGCAATTAGATTACTCTACAGTCCCATTAAGGTATCTTTTAAACATACACATTCGAACATAAAGAATTGATGTTGATTTATATGGGGCGTTTAACGTCTGAAAACCACCATATGATTCTGACAGACGCCATAGTGGAAGGCTCCTAAATGTTTGACCACCTGGGTTTCTTTATTGTGGAAACAAATTTAAGCACACGGGCCTACAGCATTTTCGCCTCCATCGAAAATGCAACCGCCGCAGCCGGAATTTCATCCCACGACCTGTAAGTCAGCAGCGGTGGACCTTATCTACTAGATCACCGCCGCAGGGCCTCGAACATAAAAAGATCACCACTCTTGTTATATGACGCTATGCAGCCCCATAAATGCCTTTGGTGGGTAAAAAAGGTCTTTAAAAATTTCTATATGCATTCGCTCGTTTTACAATTTCAAATTGTGTGCTCAGAATATTAGTCAAACCATACTACGGATATGTCACTGTGATGTCACTAATACAAGATGTCTCTAAGGCGAAAATTTGGTATCATAATGACCTGATAATCACCAAGGTATAATCATTATTTATTAATTATGGGTCTCAACCATACTCTGACAAAATCCATGGCACCACGAGAAGCATATCCAGAAATTTCGACGCGGCGTGCAAGCTGTATTTTGCCTTTTTTTTAAGAAGGGGGGGGGGTGTAGCGATCCCCATGTTCGCCGTAACATTTATTTTTTTTTTGGGGATTCGTAGTTTATCATCCAGGTAAATGCAATTTACAGAACCACTTAATTGCTATAGAAATATCTTACTGAGAGGTCGCATGTTCAATTACAAGTCATGGGGGAGACATTCATGGTAGCGAACAATGAAAACGCTTGCCACTTTGATTTTGCTGCACCCCAGATGTTCATACCTACTCCGCAACCTTTCAATACGGCTTCGATTGAACTAAATATACCTAGAAAGCTCTATTTAATATTTACCTCTAATACCCGGTATAAGTGCAGACATCATTATTAACCTGTGTTTTTCTTAGTGTACCTCTGACTGACCAATAAGCCTTCCTTTTAAAATTTACTGTTGAAAATTTGTAACCTTTGTGTATCTCGTGGTGTCTTGGAACTTACGTGATGAACTGTTGAACAGCTTCTTATGAATTCTAGGAAGAAGCATTGACATGGTGAAATTCTGTCAATATCTTCCCAAAAAGCAGACACTGTCGCGCTGGTTCTGCTCTCGTGCCAAAGACACTCTTTTAAGCGTCAGGCATGTACGTCAAGTGCCTATTTCTTGCATTCTTTCCTCCTGGTGTTTAGCGCTTTTATTCTTAATGTTTCAGGGCGTTGCCTCCGGGGTGAGATTGATTGATTGATTTGTGGGATTGAACGTCCTAAAGCCACCATATGATTATGAGCGACGCCGTAGTAGAGGGCTCCGGAAATTTTAACCACCTGCGGTTCTTTAACGTGCACACAAATTTAAACACACGGGCCTACAGCATTTCTGCCTCCATCGAAAACGCAGCTGCCGCAGCCGGGATTTCATCTCGCGACCTGCGGGTCAGAGGCCGAATGCCTTAGTCACTAGACCACCGTGGCGGGGCGACTTCAGGATCTGCTCTTGTTTTAGGGGCGAAGCTCCTAAAGCCGTGAGTCTGTCCCTCTAGCTTGTACGTGACCACCTAGTTCTATGACTCACTCATCAGGTGCTTTTACTGACGGACGGATGAACGAACGGATGGACGGACGGGCGGACGGGCGGACGGACGGATGCACAGACAGACAAACAGACAGACAGACAGACAGACAGACAGGCGGACGGGCGGACGGACAGACGGACGGACAGACGGACGGACGGATGGACTCATGGGCGATTCATGGTTTAGCGATAAAACCCTCCGGAGCTTCACCCCACTCATCATCATTCACTTCGTGGATATGCCGTTTTTTTATATCTAGAAGCGATACCTTCAAAGCGGCTGAATTCCTCTTTTAAATTAAATAAACAACACGAACCACAAGGCATAGTAAACATAAAGGTGTCTTCTGACTGTACCTTGTCTAGTTGAACTTTGTTTATTGTGAAATTGGATAACTGGAAACTGGACAACAAGTACGTGGTGCTGTGGTTTTTTTTATTTGAATAATCAGTTTTCGTCAGCATTCATAACACAACTTACTATTTTGCAATACGCCGACCCATATAGATTCAAAGCTGTAACAACATAATCACCTCAGTTAAATGATTTTGCCCCTTTAGTCAGTTACTTCAAACTAACAATCCAATAAATGAGTAAATAAGATAAAAAGTTGCACTCAATGAGAATGAAGAAAAAAACTCACCCTGTTAAGCAACAACACCTAAAAAATATAATATTTACGTATCTTTTTGTCTTTGTTTTGAGAGTTACAAGCCTGTGCACAGCTGCTGCACCTTTAAAGAAACATCATTTCGGCGTCCTGTAAAGATGAACTGCTGCGTGCCGGAACTTCATTCGGACAAGTGTAAATTTTGTAATAACAGGGCAGACTTGAGTCACATTCTATGGGCATGCCCCCAGGCCCACATGACAGGTGAATTGTCAAACCGTAGTTGGTAGAATACCGCTCTCCTCAGCTCTGACTCACAATCACAAGCTCGCTTGATACGGTAGGCTGGAGATGCCGCCAAGGCACATGGGATGATGGCCGTCATCTATACTCGGTTTCATCACTTTGGTTCAGCACTACCAAAGCTACGGGGTGTAAAAAATCCACACACTTGCGCCGTCAAACATAGTCTCAGATATAAGTGCCTTGCAAACGATAAGGTTGTCTAAAATTGGTCTTCGTATGGTGCCACATCAATACGCAATATGTTGTTCTTCATCGCGTTCATTTATTACCCATTTAATTATTTGCGTCGGTTAGCGGCAGTCACTATGGTTATAAATCAACATGGCAGCCCCCATGCAGAAGTGACCGCCCGCTTCGATCCGAACTTGCTCCTGCTAAACGCCCACAGCGCTAAGAGCAACATATAAATGGTTAAATCAGCCATTGATTTGTTTCATCTTCCTCTGAGGATGAAGCAGCTGGTACGTTGGGTCGTTATTGGCTAGATATGATGCTTGGGTCCATAGTTATATCTGATAAGCCTAACATGCCGAGGCCAGGGCTTGGGCTGCGTCGCCATACCAAAAACGCTGCTTCTCCAAATATCAGACATTCAACTTCGCGCAGCGTTCCGCGCGTGTCGGATGCTTCTTCGGTGAAACAAAAAAAAGATAGAAAAGCATCCTTGCAGCTAGAGGCGGGAGAAAACACGTTGACAAAGAAGTAGTAATGCCAGAGCCACGAAGAGTGTCGGAGAGCCACAAAGTGAACTGATCCGCCGACATGAGCATCTACTGAGCTTCATTAGAGCCACAAATCATATTTTTAAGAGGCCAAACTTCCTGAAGTTGAAGTGTCATGGCTTGTCTGACAGTTTTGCTTAATTTTTAAAGTAATAAACCACCCATGTCACATGCAGTGAGCGTGCAAAGAGAATTAAGCGAGCTGACGGTGTGAAGACGGTGAGCAGACGACATGGCGCGGATGAATACATGTGAAGGGGCTAATCGCCTTTCTTATTGGCTGGCGGCCTTGTAGTCTCCACAGTGCTGAAGGCAACTTCTGAAACAGAGTATAGGTTAAGTGCTTCTGCCCTTGTCTGAAAGGGGGGGGAAAGCTTTCTGCTACTTAAATAAAGTTTGTCCATCATCATCATCGGCATGACGCATACACTAATGTTTGTATGCGTAAAAAGTCCTTGAGTCGTTAATGCGTACTATCTTTCAGGTTGACGCAAACAGGTGTGCCCATGACGCCGACAGTTTTTTTTCTTCAAGGTAACAAAAGATTACCAGAGTACGTACCTCATGTAACGTTTTATGATTCCCACCAGGTACATGGTTCCTAGGCTTCTTTTGCTTGTTTTTGGCTTTGGCACCATAAATGGCAGTACAAACCCGCTGTGAAGAGGAGATACATCATTTGTGAATTCGCTCGGAGAAAAGTCGAAGAACGTTTTTGTATCCCGGTAAACTTTATTTCTGCTTATTACCCCTGGCATCTAATAAAGGTACTGTGGGCTTACGTTTTGTTTCTTACCTGCACATTTTCGTTGTTTCATGGAAACTAGAACATCGGTTAAAAGGGTAAGGAAAAGCAAGTGGTTAGGTAAAAGAAAGAAAGAAAGAAAGAAAGAAAGAAAGAAAGAAAGAAAGAAAGAAAGAAAGAAAGAAACGTTAGTAAGTGCATCCCATGCTGACACACACAGAACCACCAGGCATAGTGTGAAAAAAGAGCCCCAAATTCGTTTTACGTACGACATTGATTTTGATTTTGTTTCCCGAATTAGAAGAAGAGTTCAGGGCGCCTGAAGCATTGCAGTGTCGATAACTTTAGGTACAAAATTTACAAAGGATTATAGCTATGGACTCTTGGTCCTCTCGAAGTGACACCAAAGATAAAAACAATTTTCCCCGTAATAGTAAAGTAAAATTTCACAATCAATAAAACACACTCTATTACCGTAAGACGATGCTCGGTAAGCAAGAAAGGCGCAAAAACAAAAGGCTGGTACAGACGCCCCCTTGAGATTCCCGCATCAAGCACCACGACGTCTTAGATTTTGACGGCATCTACTGGTTCTACGTAGCTTCTAGCAATCGGTAAAATTTCAGCACATTGTCATATGTGGGTGCCGTAGACCTAGCATAACAAGTTTCAAAAAACCCTGCCGAGACAGTGTCCCGAAAAGACGAAAAAATACGTTTTGGGATTTGTTATATTACGCGCGCAAACTTCGCCGCGAAATTTAAAAATGAATTTCGACCTTGATTTTCTCCGCTAATAATGAACTTATGATAGGAAACCTTATGACGTTAGTGTTCTCATAGTGCAGTTTATTAACCTAAACGAAGTCATTGTTTCACTTTAACGTCTCGTTTAAGAACCCCTCCACTACACATCTTGCCGCATGTACTCCGTGCACAATGGGCATCTTGGGCCATGCTCAGAACCTTCCACCTCGACGGTCTTGGGCACGGCATGAGAACAACTTTTCTTAATGCACGTCCACACTTCACACATTTGTTTCTACCTTCAGCATTTAGTACGTAGCAATTTCAGTATCTTGGTACGTATGCCTAGCAGCGCACGTACTGAATTTGTGACCGTCGCTTCTCGCTTGTTATGAAAAACTGCTTTGAAACATTTATAATTTGGCTCATCGGTTTTTTCGTTTGGGGCATAGAAAATAAAGTCTCTTTTTTTTTTCAAATAAGAAATCTCTACCAGGAAGGATTAAAGGCACCTGCTTTTGAAAACGATGTTAGACCAAGCTGATTGAAGGTCGCTAAGAAAATGACGAAGGAGCATGGGTCTCTTTCTACATGCACAGCATGAGAAATGAAAAGATTCTTGGAATTGACAATTGCAATCGGCTACTCTTGTGGTCCCATTCAGCACAATGGAGACAGCAGGAACAGAACTAACATGACTCAACCATATAAGGCGGTACTACAGATAATGAACAGAGTATGTGAACAATACTTTTCGCGACTTTGTCATACCGTCATAAACTCGTCTTCTAAGTCAGCTTCGTCAGCGAAACTATTATTGCTAGTGTAAGTATGCAGGCATAGCTTTGATTGATTGATATGTAAGGTTTAACGTCTCAAAACCACCATATGATTATGACAGACGCCGTAGTGGAGGGCTCCAGAGATTTCGACCACCTGGGGTTCTTTAACGTGTACCCAAATCTGAGCACACGGGCCTACAACATTTCCGCCTCCATCGGAAATGCAGCCGCCACAGGAGGGATTTGACACCGCAACCTGCGGGTCAGCAGCCGAGTACCTTAGCCACTAGACCACCGTGGCGTGGCTGCAGGCATAGCGTAAAGTCAGTAATGTAATATTATTAAAGTATCCACGTTAAGCCTAAAGGGAAGAAATGAATCGCGACACTTCCCGCCGTTTCAATTCACCTCTTATTGGGATGCCTCGTGTTGCCTTTAACCACTTTCACGCATTGTTTTATTGTTTCTCGACCATGCATTTATTTCTTATTTCGAACAACGCAGTTATTTTGAAGCCACAGAGTGATTTCATGCTAATAAGCTGTCGGAAATTTACAGTAATTTACTTGATAATGTGATGTTTCCTGATCGTGCGTTTAATTAGGCGTGTTTCTTTCATTCACTAACTCTAACTGATGAATAAAATGGTTCGAAGCTTTCTTCCACTCACGGTTTCCACAAACCAATCTAGCAATTGCTGTCCAAACATTGGCTGATATGTGTGCTGCTGAAAACAGGGAATAGCATGTGCTGCGTCACGGAAGTTCTCCGAGCTGCGTGGTTTTTCCGGCATGATCAGTAGATGGATACATTGTCAAGCGTGGCTAATCAAACGCAAGCATCGCTAGGCAAACAAAGAAAGGTACAAAACGTGCAACCATGCACCTTTCGCGACTATATCAACGAATGTCGTTGCTGATACTTATACAGCATGCAGCAACGGTAAAATATTTATGTGTGGTCACATATAATAGTTTGTATTTCGTCGACTCTAGGAAAAAAGGAAAACAGGAGAACCACTTTAGCATAACCGCTACACTACCATGAACAGCGGAAAGGGGAGATTGAAGGAAGAGTAAAGAAAGAAATGAAACACACATAGACATCATAGAGCGGCAGTTTTATGGTGCATGCGGAATCATTACGTGTCTGCAGCCGTTCGTGCAAGTCCGTTGTCCGTGAAAATGCCAACATTGCCCTCAGTCCTTTAATTTTCAGTTACATTTAGCGCACGAACTGTAGGCTATCTCAGAACGTATTATGGTACGGCGTACTGGGAACGCAGGTACAGAAAATGGACGAAGGAATAATCATTCAAAACGAGCACTGAACAAATATGAATTACAAACTACTCCACCTATCGCTCCTTTTCCAACGTCTTAAGGTGGCCAACTTTTCTGTACACGCGATAACACGCTAGATATCGCTTGAAAGTCATGAAAAGAATCCCAACACAATGGCAAGTGTCAGTGGCAGCTATTATACTTCGTTTTGGGTACTCACTCTAGGCTATTAGCTAACTTATTAAGGAAGCTGACGTTTTGCTATGCATCGCGATTCTTTTCCTGATGTTCACCCGATACATGTACTGCTATTATAAGTATAGCAGGGTCACAACAAAGGTGTACTAAAAATATCGAATATCGTTCTGAAATGCTCCACGTGTTGGTTTATATCTCTGTCTGGGTGCCAAACGGACGTAATTTGCCACCCTCTATGGTATAAATACGTGGAATACTCGGTCCTATGCCCTGCCCTTGAAGACAATGGCAGGTCCTGAAGTTCTTGTTCTTTTAGTTACAGTTTTTGTTTTCGTTTAAAGGCGGATTTTCACGTAGCCACAGAAAAGCCTGAATTCCCCTATAGTCTCACTTCTCAATATCATTACCCGTCTCACTCGCTCATTTTGAAGCTATCTTAATTTTTTTTCCATTCAGAACTCCAAGCGATATTTTAAAACTGTTCTTTTTACAGATATGCAAAGTACCACGTCAGTTGTTATATGCACACCGGCAAACAATTTTACAGCGAAAGCTGTTATGAGGCCAAGACAACAGTCGCGTGCACTGTAGTTGTCCGCCACCGCTGCCGGTAACCACTATCTCGCGAAGCAAGAAAAAAAAACTTGGTAAATAAAAGTCACCAGGACACAATGATATTCAAACCCGGGTCGCCTGCGTGGCAGCCCAATACTCTGCCACTGAACCACACTGGTGCTTGAAACTCTATTGCAAATTCGCCTTTGGGTGGCTTGATGAAAAGAAAGGAGTCATGGTAATACAAGAAGCGTTTTATAACATCAGAGAAACAACCAGGCATTACACAAAGTGAATTGCATTATGAGTGGGTCGTCTATTGTTCCAACCCTTTACAAAAGCACCAGGCATAATTCTTCATTGTCGTCAGCCACATCATAAAAATTTCTAAAGGTTCTTTGCATATGTGTAGCGGGTACCACGCTTCTCTGAATAATGAAGAATGGCATATTGAATGCCTACCTACAACACAAAAATTATGACGGATTATAGGGCAGTGGGTACCGGTGTTGCGGAGTTGCCTTTCCGGAATCGGAATGAATCCCGAATCATCCCACCATTTCGCGACCTCAGAATGGAATGGGAACAAAATGGCGACAAAGCTTGGATGAATGAAATGGGAATGAAATTAAGTTCATTTTGCACGAAATGAAATGGCAATAAAATTTCGTCTCTTTCCGAAAATTGAGCACATTTTCGTCGACGTGCGGTTTTTTTTTCAAAAATAAAACACTAGCGATTCAGACCCTTGAATTTAACAATAAAGCAGTAATTTAAAAAAAACTTGGCTGATTACAAGCAGGGTACATTCATAAGCAACGTGCCTACTACAATTATGCCCTCTTATAAAATGCAGAAAAAATTGGGGCTAACCTATATAAGGGCTCGTTTTCTTTGTTAGAAACAGTATTAATGAGAACTGACAGACACTTAAGTCAAGGAATGAATAGGGGCAGTTATTAGAAGTAATGCGATTGTAAAGAAAGAAAAGAGAATAAAAGATAACTTGCCGTGGGCAAGAACCGAACCTGCGACATGTCATCATTTTTCTTTCTTTACTACAATACAATTACTTATAATATTATTCCCTATACCTTCCTGGGCATGACTGTCTGTTAGTTCTCATTATTACTGTTTTTAACAAAGAAAACTAGCCTTTAGCTTAAACCTTCTTTCCTTCATTAATAGCGAGGGTCTCGTTCTGGCAGATTTAGTGCCTTCAGGTGGTATGCAAGGTATTTTTTGTCTGTATTTCAAGAAATTGAAACGGATGAAATTAATGATTCATATATTGATATAGGGGGTTTAACGTCCCAAAACCACCATAATATTGTTAGAGATGCCGTAGTGGAGGGCTCCGAAAATTTAGACTACCTGAGGTTCTTCAACGGGCACCCAAATCAGAGCACATGGGCCTCCAACAATTCCGCCTCCATCAAAAATTTATTCGCCGCAGCCGGGGTTCAATCCCTTGACCTGTGGGTCTGAAGCCGAGTACCTTAGCCGCTAGACCACTACGGCGGGGCAAGGAATTAAATTACAACAAGCTCTAATGCACCGGAAATGAATTGGAATGAAATAAAGGCGTTCATTTTGCAAATCTCGTGAGCACCCTGCAAATGTGATTGTAGCAGTTACCGAAAAGATATTTAGCAAAGGCCCTGAAAGGCCGCTCTTCTCAGCTTTCACTGTGACTGTGCAGACCTGGTGGTATTTTTTCCTTCCATTCAATGTTTCTCTCTCTGTTTTATTATATTATTATTATTATTATTATTATTATTATTATTATTATTATTATTATTATTATTATTATTATTATTATTATCCCACACCTAACTAGTTTCATGACGCAAATATCTCCACCTATTTCTCAAAGAGGACTGGTTGACGTAGAATACTGTGACCTGAGCAAGGCTTTTGACGTAGCCAGCCACTCACTGTTCTTAGTTAAACTTGCAAACTTTGATGTTTACTTATCTGTTGTGAAGCTCCTGCACAGCTATCTGCTTAATAGATCATGTTAAGTTGCCGTAAATGGCCAACCATCTTCTTCGTACAAAATGACTAGTCGAGTCTCCCAAAGATTGGTATTAGGCCCACTCTTATTTTTAATTTACGTGAACAATGTTTTTTCAGCAATTCGCTATTCTTCTTTTCTTCTGTATGCTGATGACATCAAGATATTGAAGAAATTTTATTCAGTAGACGACTTCGCTTGCTGAAGCCGGATTTGTGGTTTTTTTTCTCAGAATGGCGCGACAATAATAACCTTTCTCTGAATACCTCGAAGACAAAATTCATGAGTATATATCACGAAACGTCCATTCGTGTTATTTCCGTACTCTGCGAATACCATTTTGTTATACAAGGTTCATGCATTACGTGATCCAAGTGTTCTTTTTGATGGCATGTTATTTTTTTTTTGCTCACACTAAATGGGCTGCTATGCGTGGCCTTCGTTCTCTCAGCTGTGTTTGCTGGATCTCTCGAGAATTCAGTTCCTCTACAGCCTTCCACAAATTGTACACTGCAATATGTCTTCCTCAACTCGAATATAAATCTGCATGTGATCTGGAATGGCATCGCTGAATCAGGCAGGGATTCCATTGAACGAATCCAGAAAAAAATTATAAGCATTTGCAACCATTGTTTTGTTAGAAATCACTATTAATCTCTTTCTAACACTGCCAGACCTTATCATTGCCATTACTTCACTGCCAACAAAATTGCGCTGGCCTGTTTTTTTTTAACTAGTTCATGGTATGATATCCTGCCCTTCACTTCTCAGTTGTGTAAGTTTTCGAATTCTGCGTAAGCTAACCAGAGAGAATCAACCATTCTGTGTACCTGCGAACTTCTTTCAACATTCTTTTATTCACAGAATGCAAAATCTATATAATGTCAACTTTCATGGTATTGATGTTTTACACAGTGCTGTCTCATTGTTTTAATCGCAGCTCTGCACTGTCTTAACATAGTTTTTCACAATGTACACTCTTTCAGGAAGGTTTCTACATAGTTGTGTATATTCCTCCTGTTTTTCACTTCCATTCCATGATTTTCATCTTGTCTCTTTTATTCTTCCCATTTTTCGCTGATTTCTGTTTGTATGTGTGTTTCCCTCCTTTTGTTTGATTTTTCAGAAGAATGTCAGTACTTTGCTGTTTATTTGTATCTTTTTATTTTTGCGTGTGCCTGCACTAGGACCTCATGGTTGTTTCCGGACACGGTGAATAAATGACTGATTGATTGAATAATTGATTGATTAGTGTAGATTCTATAGGAGGTGCAATACTCTTTTAAAGAGACAGCAGAGCTGCTGGGCCCCTATGTTGTCCTGGCTTTTGCTGTTTTGTCATGTTTTGCAGATTTTATTTTTGTTTACTCCTCTATTTCTTTCTTATTTTCTCTTCTCTCAATTTTTTCTATATCTTCTTTTTTGTGTTTATTTTAATTTATTTATTTAGCCTATATCTTTCTTTCTCTTTCTTTTTGTGTTTTTTTCTTTTTATTTCTGTATTTCGCATTCTTTTTGTGTTAGAATATGCTTCACTCTCTTCCCTTCTCATGTCCGTCCTCATCCTTACTTCTCTTTTCTACCCCCATGCTGTATGATAGTACACAAGGAAAAACTATGGTATGCTAGCATTTTTTAGAGAGCCGAGTGGTTAGGACGCTCGTCTTAAGTTCGAGGTATGCTAATTCAAATCCTACCTCATCAAAAGCTTTTCCGCGAGAATTTCTGTTTTTTATACATTTATATCACTTTCTTTCTTCCTTTACTTTGCTTTGTCCTCGTTTTCTTACCACTAGGGTTATCAGAGGCCCCACTGGAGAAATCAGTGAATGTTTTGGGGAAAGAACCAGAAGCGAGCGAAGAGCGGTAAGAAGATGTAGAGAGCACGAGCTGGTTCACTATGAGGATCATTTCCGTTTTTGATGGACAAATAACAGCGCGCTGAATCGGCGTCGCTGTGGACAATAATGCTGTCAGCTTCTCTTCGAGAGGGGGTGGTGGGAGGGGGGGAGGCGGCATCTTAGAAGTCAAGGTCATAGTAAAGTTTGTTTGCTTAACCACTCTCTTCGCCCTGTCTTTCGTCCCTTTATGCACTAATTAGTTACGTCTGAATGCGATTCGAACTGACTAGCCTAACTTGCATTTCTGATGCTGCTTGAGCACGCTTGAAATTTGGGCTGGTTGGTTGACTTCATCGAAGAAAGTAGCATTGGTTGACCTGTGTCTTGCGTCCAATCAGTGCTCTTTTTTTATTGGTTGTTCGGTTTTCGCCAGTGATTCGCACAAGTAAACAACGGTATGTATGCTTACCTTAAGAAAAAGAAGGTGGAAACACTCAGAACAGCGTTTGGCAATACCTGAGAAGGAACTTTGGCGAAAATTTCCAAAAGCGAAAATAAGTCATCTGTAAAAAAGGAAGAAATTTACTGATCAGAAACAAACATAAAAAGGTTTTTTTTTGTTTAATAGGAAAGGTGTTGTTTACTCCCAACATCGTGAAAAAAAGGCTATTCAGTCTGTTCACTACATTAAAAAAGTGCAAGACCAGTCAATCTATAGAGGGGCACTGTGAAGGTAATGCATAATATATGAAGAGGTATCTTTGCGTGCATCAATGAACAAGCCTTGGTCGTTCCTTAAATCGAAGCCATGACTACGTTATCACTAGCGTTGCCATCAGACTCAGCTTGCAATCACCAAGGCTAAAGGATGTTCCAATTTCGCGTAGAACACTCTGTAGAGAACGAAAAAAGAAGTAAGAAAGAGGCCAATCCATTCGTCAGAAGTTGGGAACACTCATAGGCATGCACAGGGTTCCCCTTCAGGGGGGGAAAAGATTGTCCGTCGCTGCGCCCCCCAGTCTATAATATCAATGTATGAGGCTTTTGCCCCCCCCCCTCGAGTCGCAGTGCGCCTTTTTCTATAGTATCTATGTATGGAATTCACTTTGCGCACCCCTCTCAGGTGACTAGAAAAGTCGCCGCCTCCCCTGCCCTTCCTTCTCCATTGCACCCCTATGGGAACAGTGGCTTTAAAGCTACACAGGCCTAATCTTATTATTTCTAGAGAGAGTGCATGGTTGTCATCATTAGCAAATAATGAAATAAATGCTTAGTTTGTTAACTCATGATCATAATGGTACTTTTGGTCTCAAATATATTGGTCGAAATTTCCGGAGCCCTCCACAACGGCATCTCTCATAATAACATGGTGGTTTTGGGACGTTAAACCCCACAAATCAGTCAATCTCAAATATATTGTTCTCAGCCCTCGGAGATACTCTTCACTTAATCGATAGCTTCGTAGGCCACCTAAGGAAGATTTTTACTCACATTAGTTGTCCTCAGTTTACGCAGGTTAGCCAATACACTGTGTATATTTAGGTACGAAGCCCTGCGTATAGTAGTGGTTCGTACAGTTCGTATCTGTAACTTTGGCGAGAGCAAACTAACTATGCCATTCTAAGTTTCCACGCCGGGAAAACATAAATATATATATATATATATATATATATATATATATATATATATATATATATATATATATATATATATATATATATTTATATATATATATATATATATATATATATATATATATATATATATATATATATAGTCATTCGTCTTTTTTTGTGCACTCAGGCAGATGGTTTTACAGTGCCATATGTATGGATGTATGTTACAAAACTGACGCTCGCTACATAAAACGCAGTTTGCATCGGCTATAGACTTTCTTAGACTTTCTGAAAGTGAGCATCACCACTTTTCAAAAACGCAGTGTTCTTGAATACCTGCGAACTCCATCTGTCCAATAATGTATGCGTGCCCGTAGACGACCCAAAACATGAGGAACACTTTGATTCCACCGACAAAGTTCAACGGGTTCTTCTTCCTGCCGACGTCTGTCGTTCTCAGCAGCAGGCGCATGTTGTTGATGGCCGAGAACATAAGCAGTATCCTCAGTGGGGTCTCTGCTGCCCCCCGAACAAAGGAAAAAAGTAACACAGCAGTTTGTAAAACAGGTTGTCTGAATAATGATTTGCGGGACACATCGCTTTTTTTTTATACGGATTAATCCGAAAAAGAAACGGTCACATTTCTCGCTGCTAGAACGTATTACAAAGACAAAAGATGGTGCAATACTCGATGCCATTTGACCCGTTCGAAACGGCTGGTATCCTAAAGTATCCTAAAATCATACAAAAGAAGAAACATGAAAAAGTGAGAAAAATTCAGGGAGGTCAACCAGAAGTGTAGCGACATCTCAACACACGGGCCTACAACATTTCCACCTCCATCGGTTGGGCGCACGTTAAAGAACCCCAGGTGGTTGAAATTTCCGGAGCTCTTCACTACAGTGTCTCTCATAATCATATGGTGGTTTTGGGACGTTGAACCCCACATATCTATCTATCTATGGCTTACTGCGCGTATTCAAGCGTGACGCGAGCTATTTCACTTTACAGCAGTGATTTGCGTGCAGATGATTGCAGTACGTGGCACTAAATTACTGCCATACTCTTTCGCCATTCGCATTCCTACAATAAGATACAGCACGATCACATGTGTATGCACGCATTTCGCCCGTTTAGTATAAATTTGATGGCGTACTATCGCGACGCAAATCAATCTGAATAGGGGAAAGCTTGGTGTTCAACTCAGTCGAACTGTTATATGCCTTGAGTGTCACTAGGCGAATCTGTGCTTTCAGCCAGCGTCACTGTAGCGCTATAGAATCTTGCTATGGGTGGCACATTTGCACCGCGTGTGTGTTCCGAGTGCCAGGCATGACTGGAAAATGATAAGTACAACATCCGGCGCATGAGCGCAAGCCGGGGCAGGGTGATGCCGCCTAGAGAATTTCAGGCCTCTCCGCTCTTTCTGCCGCGGTCTCTGACGTCATTCTGTTTAGACCAGTGTGTTTCGCTGCATAGACGTACCAACGCTTGCTCTCGTCACTAGACAGATATGGATTGTCAAGCCTGACGAACGTTTTCGTGGCGTGCCGGTGTGCTTGTTGGCGTCTCGAGAAGACCGTGTTTTTCTGTGTCCGTGAACTGCAGCGTGGATACGATTTGTGCACTGGGTATTCGCAATCCGTACGACTGCAAATCCGGATGGTTGGGCGATGTGGCGTGGCGAATTTTCGCCACAAAGAAACCGAAGTTGCGAGGGTTCTCGTTTCCTAAAGACAACCGAAGAACAAAATGGGGGCGTGTTATTCGTCAAGCTCACGTCGACATCTGTTTTCTTCGTGACCGGAAGGTACGTGTGTCCGTACTACCTATCACTAATTGGTTCCGATGGCCCCATCTCCACAATGTTCCCTTCTTGCTCAATAATAAAGACGTCATGTGGGCTTCTGACTTGTTGGCGTAAGCCCTCGCAATAAAATTATAAGCGCGCTTGTCAGTACTTTTTCAGAACAGGCGTTTTTCCTACAGCGTCTTTGAACATTTCGCTATTGATGATTAGCGTCTCAGACTTCTTGTATTAGCTTTGTTTACAAGATTGGAAAAAATGGGAGGAATGCGGTAGCATTGCTTAGTGCGTTGGTTTTGTCCATAGTATTTTATTGCGGGTGTTCTTACCCTTTTATTGTGGCATTATAGTTTTGTGCCAGTCTCGTCACCACTTCAGCCTCACAAGTTTCCTTAAAATTTAGATGCATGTAGAAACTTACAGTAAAGCGCTTTTTTCAAATGGTTTTCAGGTGTGTAAGCTCTACTTCATGCTAGAAAATTTAATGAACCATACCAAACATACCAATCCGAGAACCGGCCCTGCAGTAGAAGCACCCACGGGGGCTTTATTCTAGAACCAGTACTGACATTTTCCCCGGGCCCTAAGTTACATGAGTGACTACGCACCACTACGAGAGAGGCCAGTACAAAAGAGGAAACGCCGCTTATTGTGTTGGTCACAAGAGAATTTTACCAAGCAAAAGATTTTTTTCTCTTGCAATGGTCATCAGCCTGATATTTTGCTGAATAACATACTTGTAGCAGCAGCACACATTCTCCTCTATAACTTCCTGTCTCTGAAGACATGTTCGAAAGAGTACAAAAAGCTGCCCAAACTTTTCAAATGAGTAGGAACAGTTTATCTGCATGTTATATATATTGTGTGTGCATGCGTGTGGGTGCGTGGATTAATAAAAATGAATAAACTTTACCCTTTTTATTTCGCAACGTTATTACTTCCTCAAATTTTGCTCTTTTAGATCAACCGCACGTTTGATAGCGCCAAGTCTGACTTTTTCGTCGAAGAAATGGCGCTTAGATAAATCTCCTAACACTTTCAAGTGTAATGCGTTACTTAAACCAGTGATGTTGTTACGCAAAGGGCAGAACACAGCTGTTAAACATGTAAAACTTGCCGCGAACGCTTTATCTTTCAACCGGAGACGATGGTAGCAATAGATTCACAGGCTCCCGTATACTCGCGCTCGCCAGGGCAAGACGAGTGACGTCACAGTGGCAGTGAGCAGGCCTGAAGGTATTCTTCTAGGTGGCATTGAGCAGGGGTGGGATACACGATGTGCGTACCTCGTAGACCGCCCACTTTGACATCTACTGACAGGCTGGAGCTCGGAGAGCAGCGCGCCCACTCCATCCTGCAACGTCATTTTGCCGTCACATTTTCAGAACTCTCTACGCAAATGAGAGGGACGAAACGCGTTTCTAATTCTGTCTTCATAGATCCACTTTTGGACTCATATCTCTAATGCCAGGCATGAACTCTAATTACTTTGACCCTTGAATTAGGTTTAACACGGCCGCCCACCTAACGTATACTTGGAGGGTCGGTGCACGATTCCTGCATCGTTCCGAAACACTTCAACTCGTTCATACGCTTGTTGAGATTTGTGAAGCATGGTTAAATGTCCTATTACTGTATATTTCGTCCAGTTTATTTTTCTTTACGCTGGGAATTTGTTGCGGCTTCGGTGGGTCGACGCGGTCGAGAGCACCATAACGTCACGGCTCACTGCATTTTTACTAACTGAATGGGCTCCACCGAAGTGGACACTCGCACTAGGTGAACATCTCGAAAATAGCTCGCCAGGATTCTATCGCTAGGATGTCGCTAGCTGAGTTTTGCCTCCCAGTTCAACTTAGTCAAAAGCGACGCTTTCAGCTGTTCGCGGTTTAACACGAGAGCGTTAGAAAGCTCGTGTCGCAGAAATTCCGTTGTCGGCGTTGGAACCGTTGGTTATGAGCGAAAATTCGTCCGAGAGTGAAAAATTGAGAAAGAAGCAAATTAAATAAACAATAAAATTTTTGGTCCCAGTGAGGATCGAACCCGTGCCGTTCGCGTGGCAAGCAGGTGTCCTGCCAGAAAGCCACGATGTTACTTGCAGCTGCTTCGGGAAAAAACACTACATAAATGTCATGTATATAGTGGAAGGACTTTCCTTAATGCATTTCGTTCGACAGGTGTCCCGACAAAAACAAGCCTATTCTGTGCTTTGTAGGCACACTTGGGAGGCCATCAAACTACGTCGAAAGAGGCCGGGATAGTGCAGCCATCGCCGCTAAAAACACACAGGAACTTTCAAACAGCTCTAAAAATGGGTAATTATGTCAATCTAGCGGAAAACATGTGCTTTTCTAGAGGCATTGATCAAGCAAAAAGCAAATGCTAGATAATGTGCTGCCATCTGTGAGGCATTGCGAGACTCTTTATGGCCTCCGAAATGGCCTGCGCGCGGCGTATCTTTGATGCCATGGGGCTCTTACTTTAGATCAAAAACCCGTATGTACCATTCGCGCGCGCTCATTGGTACTATATATCCCTCTCTCTGTCTGTGCACGCGCTCGCGCGCGCGCGCGCGCGCGTGCGTGTGTGTGTGTGTGTGTGTGTGCGCGCGCGCGCGCACTTAGCGGTTGAAGCGCGCACTAGGGGCTGAATTTCGGTACCGCGTTAAACTATTAAAGGCGAAGCTTAAGGGTCCCCCAATTTTTTTTTCCTCGCGATAGTACATATCTTGCTTCCGCAGTCTGCAATGTACGTGCTGTGGACATTCTGGCCTGTCGAGGAAGGCATCCTCGATGTTTCACAAGAAAACTGCACACATTTCTACGATATGAAAAGGGTGAAACATGCGCACAGCTGGACTCAGGCTGGGAAGTTTCGTGTTTGATTTGCGGAGGAGGTATAAGTATGGCAGTTCAGGGTGTTGAATGGCGCGACGTGCTACCTAATTATAAGGTGCCTCAATGCGAGACCATTGAGGCACCCTACCTGAATATGACTGCGCATACAAAAGTGGCTATATTCTGGTGGGTAGCTACTTTATTTCATTTTTTTGACTGATGAGCGCGCTCACATACGCAATGTCATGCGCATAGCAACACTTATGATCGTAAATAATATGCATCGTAATGGTTAATCAGCAGCTTGCTACTCACGCTCATGCTTCTTTCGGGACAGGTTTCTTCGCTGGAGCGCATATTCGACTATCGTAGCGATGACCACGACAGATGCTAGGCAGCATAAAAATGCCCTGTAAAAAATTGTGAGAAGTTATAAAAGACTTCAATCATAACTAAGGATCTAGTATGTATGCGAAAATGATGGTTGTTTTTTTTGTTTTTTAATATATGTGGTGTATCCTGCAGTTACCTCTAACTCGCCTTACTGTCGTAGTTCTAAGGGCTTTAAAGCACTCGCAGACATGCAGGAATTCTTCGTTTCTAAAAAAAGCAAAAAAGGAGAATATGGGGCACTAAAGATATTGGGCTATACCTATATCCACATAAAGCATGACTAAAAGTTGACATAAAACGAAAAAAGCCACCTAATCAGAAACCTATCTCTTTAAAAAGTCGTTCTACACCATCTGTACGCCAAGTTGGGTTCACTTCGACGACGGGTCAATGTCTGAGCCTTCAAACATTAAAGTCAGTCAGATTCTGTTTATAAGACACGACGTCGTTGACGTGGTTTAATTGGGCGATGTGGTAATACGCGAACGCTGCTTCATCTCCTTCCTCATAAAAGATTTCCAACCTTAAGACTTTAATCAAGGTGGTATGATATAACATGAATTTACCGGATATTCGTGCAAGAAAAAAATGATGGAATAAAATGTTTGACATAATGGACTGTCTCCTTGTTGGATTCTTTTTTTTTTCCTGAAGAGTTCTCTGAGCTCCGCTAATGTAAAAGCCCCGCATATGCTTGGCATTGTCGGCTCGCAGGCAGAACGGCAGGGTTGACGGAGCACGTTTTGACTACCCTGAGCGCCAACAACGTAATGATATCCTCTACGATACCATTTATTTCGAAAATGTAAGGGGCCCTTGCGACGATTAGCTACGAAATCCAGTAGGCCCAGCGCTACTGCGTGACCAGGGCTCAGAAATTAAAACAGGCTTTCAAAGATAGCAGTGGAGCTTTGAACGTTTTAGTTGTTCCGGCTAGTGCGAACAATGAACCGGAGCGTGATTGGTTTGTTCTGTTCATCTTCCGCTCCACTCCCACAACACGTGCACCGATTTGTCCAGCTGTAGAATTGAATACATATAACTATAATGGGCGAGTATGTTGTGTGTCTGAAAATAGTGTCACAACTGGTAATGTGGCTACAATCAAAGATCACGCCACTACGAGTCGCATGACTAAGATTACGCACCAACTAGTCATGTCACTAAAGTCAGGTAACAGCGTAACGTCTAGTCATGTGACAAAATCATGTAACATGGAGTGATAACTTGTCACGTCACAAAATTTTATGAGCCATCATGTAATAACTGTTCACGTGACTAAAAATCACGTAGCATCGCCTAAAATTTCGTCACATGACTTAAAATACCGTAAAATCTGGTAACGTGATAGATATCACGCACGAAACATCGCAAAACAGCTAGGACTGTCATAAGCTTCCAACTTAGACATCGTATTCCAACTTGACCCCTCCCCTCTCCGCCACCTGTTTTTACGCCATTATTTCACGAGGAGCTTACGTCGGAGCTGTTCGCGGATTGGCAAAGGCGTCACTGGCGTCTCTGCACAAAGCGGAGTTGGACCTTTGATTTATTTTTTCCCCTGTGCACTACGTCAAGTTCTCTCCAAGCTCAAAACTAGAAAGATCTCATGCCAGTTGATAGTGATGTGAACAAAAGTAATGCCCCTGTAGTCACGCTGGGCAAAATTGTGCACATTAATTTTAGAGGTGCGTGAAACACCATGTTCGTTGAAAGGTCCTGAGACGCAATGTGCGCATTCGTGCAGGCTTCCCGAGTAGACACCTATAGTGGTAATTTATCTTCATTAACTCCGTAGTGCTGCACAGTATCACTTTGCTGGAAACGCTATCACGTTCGACGATCACTCGACGCGCCGCAGACCAGGACCACCACCAGCTGTTTTTTTTTTTTCTTGGCTCAAAATGAGTACAGCAAAAAAATATGCGTCCATTTTAGGCCTATTAGTTATTTCTTTTTATGAAGGTATTGAATCTGACGAATTGCATATTATTTACATACTTAAATGCCCGCAAATTGACATAAATTAGTGAAACTCGCACAAAACAACACATTCCCCCATTTTCTATCTTGCAATATAATAGTGGGCACTTTGAAATCATGCCGATTGAATTTGATGCATTTGTGAGCAGTGAATGATAAGTAGTGACTGACTGGGGTTAGTGAAAGCGGTCGAGCAATGGCGAATTGTACCTACAAATGAAAACTTCGCGAAGTGGTGCGTTGACGTCCATTCCGGAAGCACAGAAGTATATTTAATATTCGCTTTGGAGCTGGTGGTCAGTTTCAGCGATTGAGAAAGCAAGCGTTCCATGCATGAGAACATACAATGATATTCACTTGTGTGTAAATTTCTTGCTTACACTGTGCCCGCTTGGAGCTTCGTCATCTTTTTCGGATCATTTGTGCGGCATCCGTTTACCTCTGTTGTGATGCCGTATGAACTCACCACTGGAAAGAAAAGAAATTAAAAAATGATAACGTATCATACAGCTCATGCTTACATAATTACCACCACACAGAAAACTCCTTACAGCAATATAGCCTTATTTTTGGCATTATTACTACACAAACTCATATATATATATATATATATATATATATATATATATATATATATATATATATATATATATACTAAGGAAAGAAGTGTACACTTAAGGGCTTGTTTTCCCCCGTTTCACACACACAATACTAATGACATCCAACCAACAATGTCGCGTAGAGAATTATATGGAAATTTATTAGATAGAATTGTAATGTAATGGTGAACAAGGAAAAGTGGGTGAAAAATTATTTGCCGCGGGCGGGAGCCAAACGTGCGACCTTCCAACAACGCGTTCGATGCTCTACCACCTGAGCTACCACGGCGGTTATCCCCACTGCCACTTTATTGGGTACATGTGTGAATTAAACGTGGGAGTGCCAGTTCCCGCCACCAGTAGCCACAGCAGCGAGTGTGGCACACTCTTTATGAGCCTGTTTGACGTCACGTAACGAGTGAACTTATTACGAGCTGGCAGCTGACCAAAGGTTCCTCCTACACAATTTAAGGCCCCAAGTCTGCCAGTACGAGACCCTCGTGAATGAATTAAGGAAAGAAGTGTATATTTAAGGGCTCGTTTTTCCGTGTTTGATACAATAATTATGAGATCTAACAGACAATAATGCCAAGGAAGGTATATTGGAAGTTATTAGACGAAATTGTAATGCGAATGTGAAGATAAAAAGTGGGTGAAAAAAGTGTGCGTGTGCGTGTGCGTGCGTGCGTGTGCGGGTGCGTGTGCGTGTGCGCGTGCGCGTGTGCGTGTGCGTGTGCGTGTGCGCGTGCGCGTGCGCGTGCGCGTGCGTGTGCGCGTGTGTGTGCGCGTGTGTGTGCGCGTGTGTGTGCGTGTGCGTGTGCGTGTGCGTGTGCGTGTGTGTGTGTGTGTGTGTGTGTGTGTGTGTGTGTGTGTCACTGTAAGCAAGTACCCCTGCTGTTGTATGATCCCTTCGCTACCGCCATTAATATTTCTTGGTGTTTTACGCCCCGAAACCGCGATATGTTTATGAAGGACACCGTACTTTAGGGCTTCGAAAATTTTCACCATCTGTTTTTCTTTAATGTGCACTGACATCGCACAGTACATGGGCCTTTAGCATTGTGTCTCTATGAAAATGTGACCGCCGCGGCTGTGATTGAACCCATGCCCTACCGTGGTGGTCTAGTGGCTAAGGTACTCGGCTGATGACCCATAGGTCGCTGGATCAAATCCCGTCCGCGGTGGTTGCATTTTCAATGGAGGTGAAAGTGCTGTAGGCCCTTGTGCTCAGATTTGGGTGCACGTTAAAGAACCCCAGGTGCACTACGGCGTCTCTCATAATCTTATGGTGCGTTTGGGGCGTCAAACCTCACATATCGATCAATCAATCCATAGGATCGAACCAGTGACCTTCGGTTCAGCAGCCTACCACCATCATGACTACACCGCCGCGGCAGAATCGAAACCGCGATTGTTTGCCCTCCAAGGCTTCCGCTTTCCTTTTTCCTTCACCTAGTCTGCCTTCGTTCTCAAGTGGTCTATAATGTTATTTCTTATCTATGAGGGTGTTTTTGCCTTGTGTGAATAGCTATTCCATGAAATTAAGAAATTTATTCATAAAGGGTTCATTGAGGAAAACTGCAAAGATATTACGCGTAATGAACAGGCACCTCATATTCACATATCTTATTGAGGCACAGTAAAAGCTGCTGCTATCACCCTTATTAATGCGGTGACCAACATGGCACGTTCGTCAAGCCTATTTCAACAAAAATATACAAAGTAGATGAATATGTTTAGCATTTTGGGTAGGGCGGGGTAAAATGAGACACGGGCCAAAACGCGACATTTTGACTTTGCCGGCCTCTGTAGCTAACACAAAAACTTCTTTTTTCTTCTTTTTTTCAGCAATAAGTGATGGGCCTTGTCTACCTTTTCATGTGTCAAAGTTGATGATTGTTCACAGCGTTCGCGCGGGAAATGTTGCGCGGCTGGTGTCAGTGCGTTCGTGACCCGTCCAAAAGGGGCGAAATTCTGCTGCGAAATTTTTGGATCCGAGCATGACGCCATTCCTGCGTTACTGCAGTAACGTAAATAATTATTTGGTTAGTTTAGACTATGAGCTACACAACACCAAAAGTTTAGTTCGTTTCGTGTCGAGAGACAAAGCAATTTTTTTTAGTTCTTGCATGTGAGAGAAACAAAACACGACGAAAAGGCATCTAATTGCCTTTGACTTTGTCTTATCAATGAACCATTAACTTACACTAGTTATATATTATATTTCTTTGTTTTAAAGGGATCGGACATGCAAGAGAGTATTATACAGAGTTTCCTGGGAGGTAAACGACACAAAAAGCACAGATTGCCATTCAGGACATGATTCCCTCTATTCCTACTGCATCATGTTTTTTCAATGTTTTCAAGGAGGCTCTCTAGGGACGCATAAAAATTGTCGGCATCTCCAAGTCAAGTCGTGCACAAACACGTCTTGGGATTGAGTTTCAACAAGGTTTCTCCAATACTCTAATAAAAAAGCGTTAGAAAACTTCTGAATCTATCACAGTTTTAAATTCATTGCCTCACAAAATCCAGCGAACGATGTTAAAAGCCATGGAATGTCTGAGAAGTTCTGCATCAAAACAGCAGAAAAGGTGAGGAAGATACATCAAAACATATCTAGCCTCCGATTCACGAATAATCCAACGAGGTGCAAGCGTTCAATAAAACACCACATTAGCACAAAGAAATGCTGGCGGTGTTTGATCTTCTAGAAGTTTGAGAGAAACACAACACCGCGTTCGGTTTAGATTATATCCGTGGAGTCCAAGGACTGTAAGACTGTGTAAGCACCCACAGGATAAATTTCAAGTCTTCCAACTGTAAAAACTACATGAATGCATTTTTTGTTCAGTGTCTCGTTTTGCCCCGAGAAGCGTCTCGTTTTGCCCTGCAGGTTGGGGCAAAATGAGGCATCTGGAGGATTTTTTCATTTTATTTTAAAGCGATATTTAGAACAGTGGCAACATGGCAATATATAGTACATACCTTTTACCCAAAGGAAAGTTCCAGCATTGATGTTTCTTAGTAAGGAGTGAAGTAAAAATAAATATTTACTGTACTGTAAAATTTTTGTCGCATTTTATCCCACTCTACCTTACACGTGACTGCATCAGGCGCGTATAGCTATTGTCGCAAACAAACACAACTACACATGAGCTCTTGCTGTTCCCCCACGTCCTACACAAGTGACAGATCAGTTTCCGTCGACACATTCAGCAAACATTTATTGATATGCATTGTGTGGGCAGCTTCACATCAACATAAACTGATCACCGCGTGCGGCCAAAGAAGGATAAACTGGAGATTGCTGGAGCGGAAGCTACCGAAGCAATAGTGAAGTCGCCGCTTGCCATCTTTGCATCGCCCCAGACATCGAGCCTTTTCGTCTGGAGTTCACTGACAAATCTAGTAGTTTGCTATGTGCTGTGTGTGTGTAATAATCGGAACATAAATGCTGGGCTTAATGTGTAATAGAAGCTGGTTGTCGTAAGCGAGCATAATACCTTGGACTGTGCATTAGGGATAATCATAGGGGGGCAAAGTTAGTCATGAGTCGATCAAGGCAGACTCACTCAACCTCAGATGGGGCTGTCAATCTGTCTCAGCGAGTTCTGATAAGTACTATTTTGGTGATTTGGAGTTCGAGGGAGTCTGGTTACGGAACATTTTTGTGGGTCTGAGTCTAACAGGGTCCCTTTGAAGAAAGTTTTGGTGAGTCTGAGTCCAAGTGAGCCCTAAGGGTATAGTATATTTCTTGGGTCTGAGTAAACTCCACTTCTCAACCGACCTATGGCTGGATTGATAAATCTTAATCGTTCTATGCGCTGTTATCACTTTTTGACATGAATCTCCACCAACTTGCTCAAGCGTCAACCCTTTCCAACCTATGGAGATGTGGAGTGGCCGCCAAATGTTTTTCCCAGACGTCCAGATTTTCCTTTCAAAACAAGTAAAACAAACGTAGACGTCGAAGAATGAATTTGCGGCATAACTAGTCTTCGTAAGCTATGAAAGGTTCTGTTTTTTTTCGTTTTGTTAAATAAAAGCATTTTTTCGCCCTTTAAGTAGATTTTTTGTCGGCCTAGTATCAGGTGGCCGAGATTTTAATTCACTTAGGAGATATCATCATGTACGCAAACCTGTCTTTTTTTTAAATAATTTCTGTGAACAATTCGAATCATTGTTACCACCTACACGACAATTGAGGTTTCTTAGTGAATATATATTCGGCCGCAAGAAAACAACCACTATAGATACTGTACAAAAAAACTGGTTCACTTCGCTACAAAAATTGTCCTAATTCGTAATGTGTAACAACTAGCTTAACAACTGACCATATGAACACTATCAATATTCTGAACATAAAAGCGGCATACGCCTAGTATTCGGGAACACAACTTCAAGCAGGGACTTCACCTGTACAGCTGACGTCACCGTAATGTAGCTTCTTGAGGTGGATCAGAAAACACAATCAACATCGTCGGGAAGCTCATGCCAGCTGATACACTACTTGGCCTTGATCGCGGTGCGAGAATACTTAAGGCGAGTGAACGCCGGGACTATCCGCTGCCCGGTAATATTCGGGTTCGGGCTGGAAAGTTATCTACTTGAAGATTTGAGTGTGCAAATGTGTTTTAAATTTTGTTGCTGTTTCACAGACATGTGACCGCTGTTAACATATAGATACTCGTTTTTTTTTTGCTGTTATGAATCACTTCATGTTTCCTATGCCCCTCCTGTCTGAACCAAAACGCTGGTCTGCAGTATTTCTAAATAAATAAATAAGGTAAATAAAAATATTCAGCTTATACTTCGTCATATCGCAACCACCTCGGCAATCGTCGAAAATCCACAACTGTGTTCCGCTTTCGCTGCGAACTACGTGGGTTGACACAGCTTCTCGATCGCACTTTTTCTGACTGTTAGGATTTGTTTACGAAAACGTTTGTTGGAGAAAACAAATTAATTAATGACTCGAGATGACACTTATTGACGCTCGTTTCCGTAAGGGCATTTTTGGGGGGAGGGGGGGTGTATGAACACACAAAAATCATGAAAGAGATGCGGTTGATCGAAAGAAAGAGAGAAACACTGAGGTGCCACGAAAAAGAAAAGCTATAGCACAGTGACAGCGAAAGTGATCCATTTTCTAGGAGACCATGGCCGCAATCGTTCTCGCCACACCTGCATGTTCCGTTCACCAATGAGAAACTATATTATCTTTTATACCAGTGCCACATGTGTACTTCTAACCGGCATCAGTCAGTCCGGATAGGGTTTTTTGGTCGCTATCGAGGCGCAGATTATGATGACCTTCCTGTTGCAGAGTTTATCCTTTCACAGGTAACCCGATTGCTAGTTTCTCTGACAACAAATTCAAAACACAGTTCTAACTATTCACTTTATTATGTTTCTGTTATTGCGGTAGATGAGTCACTCTTGGTAATACTTAATGGTACTGACATTGCTCAAACGGTTTCTTCAGTTTGGAGACCACTGCGCAAAGCTACTTTCCCGCCGAGTAGATGAACACATGCTTAAACGTTCCACCATCCACGAAGTCATTGTAATATGGGACGCTTTAAGTACCTGTGTCGTATACCGGCTCACAAGCACGAAAAAAAAATCACAACAAAGACGGACATGCCACAAGTGAAACTATATCAGATGCAAGCGTACAGCATGTTATTATGCGGCAAAAAACATCCGCATCGTAGAACTCCCCATAAAACCTTTATTTAATTAGCGTGGCCCACGCATACGACCTTTCGAAGAAGGTAATATTTTGATAAATGGTTGCCTCAGTGTTCTTGGTTTTATTATTCTCTTTCGAAAAAAAAATCAGCACTACTGTGGCGCGGAAGAGACTGCAAATAACCCGCCGCCATTAAATTCTGCGGCGCGCCCGCGGGAGCTTCCGCGAAAAATGGCGCCACGCGCCGCGCGTACGGTATATAAGAGGGCGAGGAGAATCGAGGAGGAAACACGCACGTGGAGGAGGGTGTCGTTACTTTCCCAAGATCAAGGGGTTTTATGTCCCGGCGTCCCCCTCCCCCCTTCGATGTAGGAAAGCCCCTTACGTAGGAAAGTAGCGGTGCTCGTTTATCGTCGCCAAAACACCCTCGCTGCACTGTCCACCTCCTCCCTTATCACCCCCTCTTTAGCGGTGCCGCTTTAAGCGTGTCACGTGGTTGATATCGCGCGATAACCCAGTTTTCTCAGATTTGGAAACCGTCACCCACGTGCCGGATGTGCTTTGCGGAATTGAACATAAGCCAATTAGAACATAATCGGTCCCTCCCCGCCAAGCAATCGCTCCGCGGCATTCGCTCACCTAAAGTATGCTTGCACCGTGACCTTGATTAAGTCAAGTCGGGACTTAAAGACTCGGGGAATTTTAGTATGCCAAAGTAAACCCAGCAAAGACGTGGGGTGGCACATAGTGTGCACTTTCCCAGGTTTTTACGTTGGCACGGAACACGCATTCGTTATACGCACAATTGATCGCAATACCAGAGCAGTATGACATCTTAGCGTACATTCAATTGACACATTGCTATTATCTGATCAATTTCAATTACCTCAAAAAGCCAATCCAAATAACTTACTTTTGGTCGTTATGAATTGCAAGTCGTTCGCTGAGCAAGTGGATGGAGCACATATTCCAAACCTAATATTTGGGTTAGAGACTTTTTCATTGGTCGATCCGTTGATAAGAGCACGTCTACCCTGAAACATAGAGTGGAACATTTCTGTGATGCACAGCAAAACATAACTGCTTCTGATAGAACAGGTGGGAGGCACCACAAAACACAAAACTCCCGGAGACGTATAGGCCGGATGAATGATTTGGTCAGTGTTGTATGAACGGCTCAAGAATACCGTAAAACAAACAATCCTTCTTCCCTCCTTTGAAACACTCTCCTCACTTCCTAGATGAAATTACTGTTTTTATACTAAAGGTACTCTATCATATTAAGCCTAATTAATAATCTTACAAAACATACTTTTTTATTTGCGCTTTCAAGGGGAACTGATACCAGTTTTTGATCATGAATTTACGCTGCCATACAAATCTCCTGCGTACAGAGATGGCCCTGAGCTAGTATGAAGCTCATAAAATGCAATCAGGTATTTTATTTGGATATTGAGGTCAATTTTCCTATGGCGAAACATCGACACTAGCTTGGCGTCAGGCTACAGGACAAATTCTGCTGACTTCACGCAGCAGTCTGGCTAGTTGTAACGACGTTAGGGACCAAAACTTCCCTGAAGACCGCTTGTGCTTCACCAACGGAGTCGCTGAGTGGAGCATCTGTGCAAACATGATGAATTGATTGGTTGATATGTGGGGTTTAACGTCCCAAAACCACCAAATCTGTCCCAATATTTTGCGCGAGCGCGTGACGCGATGCTCACATCGCGTTGTGACATCACTGTGGAGTAGAAACCGAAACTAGCTTTTAAAAACATACTGTAAATCATTTTCAGCATGCGCACTCAAAGTTAGCAGTATATTTTCTAGGCTGAAACAACTGAAATGCTTCTTGTTATTGCCCCTTTTTAAAGACTCCGAAGCAACGACAAGCACTGAGAAACACTAAACGCTTAGACTTTTCACGGAAGCTATATTTATGTTGCTTGAGTGCTTGAAAAGTACGTATAATTGACATCTTAGTGCTTTCAATTAATTTTGTTAGGACACGTTTCACTTTAATTTTGTACTGATTTGATGACGTAAAGATCACCAATGTTTTTCGTTTTTTTTTACATTGTAAATGGCCCATCTCGCTTTAGAGAAAAAGCACTTGCAGGACCAGATGTAGTGGCCTGTATAACATTTATTGTGTTTGGTGTGCGCTGGTGGCTCACGAGCAATACGCTTCCACCAATGTGTTTGTCTACATTACCGAAGGGCCCATGTTTTCCTAATGAATTTATTACCGAAGTTCATGAACGCTTCTGGCAATGATTCCTTAAAATGTTAGGTATAGTGCCACCACACGATCGCGCAAATGTTTTATGCTCGGGCTCACCATGACTCCACAAACGTACTTTCACCACGGATATGACGTCGTAATACTTACATAACAAACTGCAAAAAAAACTAGAAAAAAAATTGGCCGCGTATCGGCTTGCTTCGCTAGAAATGTCGAAAGACGATGGTCTTCGGCCGGCTTTCTTCCGTGCATAGCGTCACATTTTCAGCGGAGCCTAAGAAACGCTAGGTTCTTTAGAATTACATATCTATGTATCTTCTAGTAAAAGAACGCACCACTTAATGCGTATTTATGTTGTGCCTCAGATGTGCATGATATTTGCTTTTTTGATCGATAATGTACACAAGTATGAACGCCGCCACAAGTTCAAGATGGCTTGGTATTCAGCAAGTGCTTCAGCGTTGGCCGGGTGGCTGAACTATGTGACAGACAGACAGACCAAAACTTCAGCTTTTAAGTATTCAAAAAATGGCTATCGTCTTTAAAAGTTCTGCCACCGGAAGTCGAACCTACGGCCCCTCACTCTCAGCGCGCGGCGCGATTCACCTCGACCACAGCAGGTGCATTGTTCAGCGTTTTAATGGCGAGCATCTTATATAAACCATCAACCATTGACGGTAATCAGATATAAGTGGCTTCAAGATGGTCTTATCACTAGCGAAATGGCACGAAGGACACTTAGGGGGAGCTTTGAAGGTTGTCGCCTCGTGGGTTGTAATGCGCACGCGCCGCGGTCACTCATGCGCACATGATTGTCTCATTACGGGGTGGCTTGTACGCTTTGTGCTTTCACTGCAAGTTTGCGTTAAAGTTACATAGAACAGAAAGGTCACTTCGCTAGTTGCAGCGGCCACGTTTGCGAGAGGAGTGCGCTGTTCATAAAACTGACAATTGTCACAGTTGTTTGCTTGCGCTCATTCTGTGTATACTTGTGTGTTCGTTTCAAATGTCCTTCTTTGTGTTTGAGAAAACCACTCCAAGTTTCAAGCTTTAACACTTGTTAGTTGGCGCTTGTCCTCGTGTGCTTTTCGTACGTCTTTTCTGCTTGAGGAGCGCACAGCAAGTTTCGAGCTGCTTGCCGTTTTTCCCGTGACATTGCAATTTATTGCTATAGCATTCATTAATGCCTTCACCCTTTTGGAGAAGCAATGCCGACAAAGGCGCAACTATCTGTGTTAAAACTCATACATGTCCTTGTTATAGTATTTCTATAAGAAAAGAATCCGCCTTCTTTTTTGTTCTTATGACGAAGCACCGTGAGGGGCTATATCTTGTCCTGTGTCCATTGTCGTGGCTACATTATATGGCGCATTGTTCCGGTAATGTGCGGTATATGTGAGGCGCAAAAAAAAAGGTTTACAATATATAAATATTAATCATAAATGTGACAGAGCAATGTAAAGCACCTGCATGCACAAATTCTTTACACAAGCTGGTGACTTCAACGTAGACGTTATGGACGTGGCTTTGTTGTCTCTTTATGCCACTTTTTGTCCATCAATTTGCAGTATATGGGGCTGGGCTCGGATAACGCATGATATGTAGTAGAAACTTATTATACACCCTAAAAATGTTTTTAAAGGTTCAATAATAGAGTAACGTCAGTAATAAATGTGACAGAAAAATATATCTGACTCATATCTCACCGTGAGCTCACTCGTCATATGAAATCTATCGGCGAGCGTCCTGAGTAGCAACCTGGCAGGCTTGATGAAGAGGGAGCAGTACTGCCCCTTGAGCTTCACATGTCCATGGTCGTCGAGCACGCGCGCCTTGAGGCATTGAGAGTAGGAGCCGACGCTCACCAGGCTGCCTTCCAAGATGTTGGCCGGCAGCAGGCCGTTGGAGAGGAGCACTGCACGCAGAGAATACCACCGCCACCGCGCAATGGGCGTCAGCTATTTCGCTCGTTCCTCTCGCACAGCATGCTTTCAGAAGTGGCAATAAGCACCTTCTACAAACGGCACAGGAGCTTGCAAGTACATTTCCGCTTATCCTGCGGAAGATGACCATCGATACTGGAAGGTGTCGGAAGCCACGGTGCCTGTTAGTCACGTTCTGCTCGGAGGGCTGCCCTTTGAGCCATTTAAGTTCCAATGTGGATCACCTACCTGCGGGACACTTTACACTCGGCCTAGTAAAAGTATGGAGAAATTCTGCACTGCGTCCCTTTATGAGGAATCGAATTCAAACAAACAGTTCCTGCGTGCACCTATACGTTTCATCTATATATATTTATATAGATGAGAGAGGCCTTTGTTCTGCAGAGGACGTAGTCAAAATGATGATGGTGATGATGATGGTGATGATGATGGTGGTGGTGATATAACTAGGGCGGGAACCTTTTCTGGAGAAAGGGTGGGGGTTATTTTTTAAAGAACACTTTCCACTGGTGAACAATACTCTCCTGATTGTTATTTTGCAAAATATGAGAAGAAAAAAAGGGCGTTATTTTATTTTCTTCCCACAAAAGATGTCATTTACGCGGTAGCAAAAGCGCTCGGAAAACACAATGTTCGAAAATTTTCTCAGCTTGTTCTGCTGAAAGCGATACAACATGTTTGTGTTATACAATAATGTAGTCCTCAAAGAGAACTTTAAATAGTGTTCGGAGAAATTGAGAGTGGTCTTCTTTATTATATATTTTAAAAGTTACCAACATGTTTTTGTTTTTTATGTTTTGAGCAACAAAACTTAATTTTTTCAAAATACTACACAAATTTAAATGTAGTATATAATTATTCACAAAAGGCACTATCAGTGCTGTAAATATCAACAGCATCTCAGCCCAAAAACGAGCAAGTTTCAAAAACACATTGTTTTCTGAGATGTTTAAAAATACTTAAGTTACCCAGAATTATAGAACATCAAGTCATCTGCTTCTTTATTACATCTACTTTCTACGTGGAAACACATTTGTGATATATAGGTTGCGTCGCTGTTACACATATTGGAAATTAACGAAAATGCACTTTTCGTAAAATGGCCATCATCACCCGGGAACGCTTCTCAATTTTTCCTTGGTTCAAAGTTTTTTTTTATTGTAAAACAAAATGGGATTTTGAGCTGCTCAGTCATACTGCCATTATGGTCAAAACTATGAGAGAAGCGTAGATGTTAAGTATACCATGAGTGAGTGAGTGAGAAAGGAAAGGCCGGGAGGTTAACCAGATATTGGCATCTGGTTTGCTACCCAGCGCCATGTTTTTTTTTTATCTTTAGTGGATCAACCCTAGGAAATGGTTCACATTTAATAACTCGCCGCCTTTGAGAGACAAACACAAAACTTCACCATTTCGCGTGCTAGTTCTGTTTTAGGGGTGTAGCGAGAAGCGAATAGATATTTTAAATACTATAACTTCCTTTTGTCGCAACCAAACTATCTGAAAAAGAAGGAGGTGTCGATTCAAAATACCAAGCAAAGTAAACAGAGGAAGACAGTCACTGGCATATCTCATTAAAGCTACATAATTATAGGCATCGTGCATATGTATAAATTTGTCTCCCACTGGCGAAAAAACACCTTCTCGATAATATTTAGTGTCCTCCTTTTAATGTAACGAAGTGATCGCAAACGAAACCTTCGTATGCGATAATTAAAAATTTGTAACTTAAACTTTTTCTGTGATTTCCAAAGCTCGTAAGTGTTCTTTGCCACGTTCTTTATACTTAACATAATATTTGGCTAAATTTTTACTCTATAAGCAAGTCCTGTGTACGTGCTTTTATTAAATTCGAGGATGCAATGACGTACAACCGTTTCGTCCTGTTTTTCTCCGATTCCGCCTGGCCTCAAAGTTGAGTCTCGCATTCGAACAAAGCAAGACTGTTGGTGGTATATTTAAATTAAATCCACTTATACCAATTTGGCTAAAAAAAGATATACTACGCCCTTTTTTATTCGCGTTTGGATTAAAGTATGCTCGTATGGGGCACAAGTGAGAAGAATTTAAACAGAGAATTTTGCAGAAAAAAGTCCTCCGTCTATTTAAAGAATATTGTGGCAACCCAAGGTAGATGTCTAGCAGTCTGCTATTTAAAAATAATTGTATACACCAAGCAAGACAGGTGTATGAATATAAACTATTACTTTACATTTATAAAAACAAACTCCACACGATGACAGTACAGAAATGCGCACTCAAAAACTCGCTCCGCAAGCAACTAATTCCCGTCCGTGCTACCAGCACTAGCTATGGTAGAGCTCTAATTGCATATCGTGCCCCGCAGCTTTTAAATCGTTTAGGTGAACAAATAAATTTTCACCTCTCATTACCGTAATTCAGGTATCACAACAAATATCAGCTGTTTAATGACTTATAGTAAACATTATGTTCCTGGCTAGATTCCACATATATTACACTGTCTCACCTTTAGGTACAAAACCCATGCTTATACAGACGTATGTACCTGCATATCTGTAGATGAATATATGAGTGTAAAAAATGAATGTATGAATATGTAATTGAAGAGACAAGATCAGCGCTCTGTCTCGTCTCTTCTCCTGTCCCCTCCTGCCCTGTCGTTTGCGCTGGTAAGCACTCTTTATCATGTAATTCAATACCGTGTGTGTCTTTTCAATTTATTTTTACGTAATGAAAAGAACCTCGGTGTCTGACTTTGTATGCCTATGTAGCCTATTTTGTAAATGTTTGTGCTATTCTTGTATTATATAATTTTGCTGCTCCTTGTATTTTGACAAAATTTAATGTAGCACTGTTTTCGGAATGTGTTGACATTTCGCGTAGCGAAGCCACATCAGGCCGAATGACCTTTAGCTTCACTTCGTGTTTTTGTAACTCTCCAGAAATAAAACATGTTCATTCATTCATTCAGAATTGCCAACGCGAGCACTGGTGAAAACCGTGAAGCAACTCTTCTTTTTTTTCGAAGAACTCAGTCATACACCCTTCCCATTCACCATTAAAACCCCCTTAACTTGCTTGCTAGACGAATAGCGTCACCTGCTCTAAGACAATTTATTTCCTACCGGATGACATGACTCGATAAGTGCACTGAAGCAAAGAGGCGTTGGTTGGGATGAGTTGGTCAAGGTTGCACCTGCCTCCAACTGGTTCTCCTTCCCATCGATTTTGTATCCTGCAGTAGCTTGAAACAATAGCGGTAGCTTGCAGCAAGACATTGGAAAATGCTTCTTCAGAAAAAAAGAGCTCCCGGGGCGACCTTGTATTGGGCGAAGGTTTCTCGACGACGTTATAAGCCCTTTAAAATTACTAGATGGGCGCTAATAGAAGAATTTTTTTCATAAGCGATGCACAACCACAGTCAAATTTTTCACTTTCACTTTCAATTTTTCACTTTCAATTTTTCACCACAGGTGACCATTTTTTTTATTAAAAGCGTGCACTATCTGGCTATTCTTTGAAAGTGCGGATTTTGCTCCGCATATAAATGAGATTGTCAGCGTATGTGGATCATTTTGACGTCTAACGTTTTGACGTCTCATGACCAAAAATTTCAGACCATTGGTAAAGGACTGGCAGAGAGGTGTAGCTGTATCAGGACAACCTATTGGCGTAACCATACGTGCCGTGCCGTAAAGAGTCATTTTGAGATGTGACACTTTTTTTCAATTTCATTTTTATTGCATCACGTGACCCACAAGGGTTGTGGGAATCCACCAGTAGACTTCGCACAAATCATAGAAAAACAGTGAGGAAAACTGGATACGGAATGCGGAATAGTTTTACATCATTTCGTCCCTGGTTACAATAACACGTAGCAGAACCCTAGATTATTATATATGGGGGACGTAAGACACTGTTACATATTTATATAATAAGTAACGCGGGTAACTTCAAGCACTCTAGGAGACTTGTTGTCATCACCTCAATTATCGTCACCATGTTTATGCCCCGGTGTATATGCCACGCACAGGTTGCAACGCGGCATATATCGCTCCTTAGCAAAACGCAAAAATGATTGATTGATTGATTTGTGTGGTTTAACGTCCCAAAACCACTATTTGATTATGAGAGACACCGTAGTGGAGGGCTCCGGAAATTTTGACCACCTGGGGTTCTTTAACGTGCACCCAAATCTGAGTACACGGGCCTACAACATTTCCGCCTCCATCGGAAATGCAGCCGCCACAGCCGGGATTTGATCCCGCGACCTGCGGGTCAGCAGCCGAGTACCTTAGCCACTAGACCACCGTGGCGGGGCAACGCAAAAATCACATAATAGCATACTTAGGTGCATACACTGTTTACCTTTGTCAATAAAATAACATATAACTATAAATTCCACCAACGATGTAATGGAGCGCATCTTTGTTGCATCTGACAACTGGTGATTTTAACAGCGATACAACAACAAGAAGACAAACAGCCTACAGTTGCAGGATTCAAAATTGACGCTTGCTTTATGCCAAAAATAGGCGTTGAACAATGCTTTCCCTTCAGCTCGAAATGACGGTTCACCGGCATATTTCGATTCCCAGTTACACCCCTCAAAGAAAAAAAAACTTACAGAAAGAAAGTAGTCGAGCTGCTATGAACCTCAACATCTCTACAGCAAGCAAACAGAACAAAACTCAACAGTGTGGTTGTTTGAGTGAGTTTGTGTTACAGAAGTGGTGATAGATTCAAAAGAACCAGAACGAGAGAAGGAGGCAAGATGGTAGCAAGTACATGGGTAAGTGTCCTGCCAAATTCGCTATCATCTTGTCTCCATTACTTATTCGGAGTGGCCGAATTTACAGAAGGTGTTGCTTTGAAATGAACGGCCACCTTCGGTATAATATGTCCAACAAGAGGATTATCTATAGGTACCCGTCATATAAGCGAATGTGGCCAGGCAATGAAAAAATTGCGCTCGAGAAGGAACAGCGTCGTCAATTCGTTTCGTCGGGCAGAATTCACCATATTTTACTTTCGTAACCTAATGTCTTTGTTATATACGGATACATGCAGCATAATTATTCGCTAAAATTTGGTCTTATGGGCAATTCAAGTTTAAGAGACATTTTTGAATACGTTACATGCTCTTCTAACTTGTATGAATCGTGACGTGCGCCACGTGATATAGTCACCACTGATTCTTTTTCTATTTATTCTGATGGAGTAAAGCCCTGTAAATTTTAACATATTGCGGAATACCACGGCTTCTCTTGCGCATATCTAGTGTGATGATAAAAACTACTTTTTGTTGCCTGTTCTTTATCAGCGTTCTCCCGCATTTTGCTTGTCCTGCCTTCCAGTTAAACCGGCTATTACAGGCACAATTAGGGGTGGGGTATGTCAAGTACAAACATTTTATCACAATTACTTTCTTACACGAAGTACGTGCCCTCAGAAGCTCACTGGTCGAGAAATAGTGCAGTGGTCGGCTGCTGACCGCAGGTCACGAGATCAAATCCCGGCTGCGGCGGCTGCATTTGCTATGGAGGCGGAAAAGCTGTAGGCCCGTGTGCTCAGATTTGGGTGCACGTTAAAGAACCCCAGGTGGTGGAAATTTCCGGAGCCCTTCTCTAGAGTGCCTCTCATAATCATATGGTGGTTTTAAGACGTAAGAGATCAATCAGTCGAAATACTGTCATAATGCGGACACTGACGGCCAAGTAATGTAATTGAATAAGTGTTTTTTGTAACTATAGTTTTTTTTCTGGTCGGTACCCTCCACTAATAACAATCCCAGCATTTGAACTAGCCCTAGTCAGTCAATTTTTTCGATAAAATCTAGCGGACGATTTCTATATGAATCCACGTTCGCTTTTATCAAAGATAGAATTGTGCCTGCCTTAGCTCATGGGTTACACATATCGAGAGGATTCCAGCCAACTACTTGGGTGAAGACAGAAGGGGAGACGACACGCCACTGCACTAACAACTGAATCTTTATTGAAACCTACTTTGCATTTTTATACCATTTGATGGAGAATGCAGTGCTCACTGATTCCCAGATTGAATGTTTAGGTTCCTGAATTTTTTGTTTTTGCTTTTTGTTTTAGTAGAATGAAAAGGGGACTGATGCATGACTATCCATTTCGTCGATGGCCATGGCTTCTAAAATTTTGCGCGTCAGCTTGTCTCTGCTTCTTGCTAAAACCTAGATGGCGTACAATTTGACTGTGCGCTTACATTGGCGATTGTGAAAAGGGAGATATTTAGCAGTGGTTCTTTCTGATGATGCCACATGTTCTCTTATAGTATCATTGAGGCAACCCAGTGGTAGGACATCTATGAAAGTGGATAGTAAATCAGCCCACCTTCCAACCTACTAACAGAAAAAGAAAAAAAAAACGATTCACGTGAACAAGCATCTAATCTAAGAATCGGTGAGCATTGCATTCGCTATCTTATGCTATAAAAATGCTAGTAATGTTTCAATAAAGGTTCAGTTTCTAGTCCAGTAATGTGTCGTCTCCCTTCTGTCCCAGTCCAAGAAGTTGGCTGGAACTCCCTTCATATCAAAAAGAGGTAACTCCTGATGAGTGTTATCTGTGTATTATCACTGGAATGACATCCTGTATTTTCTTATTCAACAAGCTCAGTCCAGTTCCAACAGATGTGATATACATGCGGTTGTCTATCGATTACTTTATTAAAGTTTATTAAACCTAAACTCGAGGAGCTGAGTTCACGCAAGATATCACTGAACGCCGGCTCGCCCAGAAAAGTAAACCCGCTATGATGCGTATAGACAAACTCATGGAAAGAAACGACGAGGTAGACAAAGAAGAGATGGTGCCTGTGCGCCAAGGCTGCAGCCGGAAAGAGGAAAGAGTGCGTATCGTAAACAAGCGTGTGGTCAATTTCATCGTCCTATTGAGCCCGAAAATCGTATTTTGCTGCCAATACAGCACCGAAGATATCCTTGTTTTCGTAGTTTTGGTTGTACAATATCCACACACTTGTCACTTGTCACTTGTATGTGCTTTTAACCGGTCCCCATTTCTAAAACACGAGAACAAATGAAAACTAGTACGCGTTGACTCATACTCACGTTCTAGATTGTCTGTATACGGGCAACATGCGCAGTATACGCTGGTCGAACGGCAGACGGAACAAAACAAAACTTTATTTCCATGCAGCCTTTCTATCACAAAAGTATTGACTGAACTCGGCTATATCTGTCCTGGGATTTATGTCGGCAAAAGTGATGTAGCTCGATAAAAAGAAAATAGAACTGGCCCCCATCGAACAAGTACGCATTGCTGATTCGCACTGCACCGGTACCCCTAAGTGACCACTCCTGCTTTTTCTCTCAATTCAAAATATTCACCTGCAGTGGCACGCAAGCTGACGAAGAAAAATTCAGTGCTCTGGATAAGAAAAATGGCGAAAATTGTTTTACGGGACGTTACCATCAGCAGCAAGCAGTAGATCGCGTGATCCGCAGGGCATGCTCGCTCTTTCGGACGTTAATCGTGCTTCGCTAAATGAAAAATGGCTGCCTTATCTGCTCATCAAATTACGTTTCTGGTGCTCACTGTACACTGTGCGCGGATCTGAAATAGCTATTTGTTTGTACATCAATGCGGCCCCCACTGGCATTTGCTAAAACAGGGATCCCTAGAAGAAGCGGTACTTTTTCTTCCCATTTCTAATTATTGCCACATTCGGTGGATATCACTACAGCATAGAAGGCGTCAGACCTATCAACGTAATCGTGCCAATACACCCAACTGTTTGACAATCCCACCTGGTCTCTCTTTTCATTTGCCCAGAATCATGGCACTTATCTCTCGTAATCGCAAATACGTCGAGTAATTGAGCCGCGGGTATGATCATGCAACCCATGTGCATGCAGGAGCATACACAATAAGGCAACGCTTCACACCCCTATGACTTAGTGGTTTCGATGTGCAACGTTCGATGCCCTAACAAGCCCTCATGTCAAAAAGCAAAGGCTGTCAATCTAGAGGCGTAGCGTTTGCTGTCGGCTTTACACCACGTGGTTTCCGGCTATAAAGCGAACCCTGGGTCTCTATTCTGGCCCATACACGTATACATTTCAGACTTCTACACAAGCAGTAACGATCATCGTGTCACTCGATATCACATCAATCTAAGGCTGGTCGTGTAAGCTTTCTTTAACGCGCCCTAGCGTGGCCCGATGACACACACTGCATAAGCACATCTTTGAGTCATGAAAGGTTCGTGCGAAGAGGTGATATGTCCCGCTATACAATGGTGCAAAAGATAGATTGTCGAGATTTCTTCGAGAGAAGTACAAGCAAACGCAAGAAAAACAGCATGTACCCAGTTTATAATACTCGTCGAGGAAAGTGTCTGCGATAAATACGAGCTGCCTCGCCAGCCACTTGGACAACCTGCAGCTGCCAGAAACCGAATAGCCGGAGGATACCATTCCTGAGCTCCCCTTTTGCGACGTCGTGATTCGCATTTTCAATTGGTTGTTGCTCTTTGAACGCCATAACAACAAAACTGTTCTCGTCGCTTCGCGAAACCGTATGCAAGTGCCCCCGCGAAAGTGTGGAACGTAACTCTGTACTTTTTGCGACAAAAACGTCTTCATTGCGTGCAAGTACTCCGTCTGTTAAATGATTGGCGTGTTTTCTGTATTTACCTGCAATTAACTATTGCGAAAAACGCATTTCAGGTTTTCTCGGGGGAAAAAAAAGCTAACGGGAAAAAAGTTCCTTAACGAATTCCTGTTCAAAATTTCTCGGTGCGCCGTCGTATGATGGTTGTTAATGTAAATAGGCTGCACATATAGTTACCTCTCTACAGCTCTCTTATGGATTAAACTTCATTTGATCGTTTAAGACTTTCAGGTGACGAAACTTGAGTGTATATAGTTGGTATTTCGTGCACGACATGGTGAGCTCTGACAAAAAAAGCGAGGACAGTAAAAAAAAAAACGAGAGTACACAACCAACATACCTAAAGAAAAGGGGGTGCTGTGGGACGTATTGGCTAAATTGTAGCAATTAGGCTACTCCGAACTACGTGGGGAAATCCGACTGCTGTGGTTTTTTGACAAACGTGTATTGCCCTAATACGTCACGATCAAATATAGGGAGCCCTGCCAGCATGGTGCTTTCGAGTGACAATTGAAGCATTATAGCTTTGAATGCAGAAAGTTGTTTCTCTCACGATGATCTTTTTAACGATCGGGTATAATTTATAGTATAAAATTTGTGGTGTGATTGGTGTACGTAACGTAGGAAAATAATTTTGTACTGAATGGCATATTCTGGGTGTAGCCCACCACCAACAGATTTATCACGTAGTTTATTCGGTGCATTGCTGTATCACGTTCGATACATTATTTGGGAACGATATCTCATTCAGCATTTTCACACTCTCGTTTCATGATTTTTCGCAGCATTTGTAGCCTACGTTCTCACACCCCTCAAAATGTGTTATTTAATAAACGTCATTCTCACGCCTTATAAGCTACGTGCTTCAAAGAATGTTCGAAGGGAAATGTAATATTTTTTTCGCTGCATTCATAAACAACGAGCGGCCGTTAGCGGTTAGCATGCAGTTGGTACGCGCGAAAGGAGGTGGCAGTGTCCCCTTATGCGGCATTATATATATATATATATATATATATATATATCACAATTTTGGCTTATCAATTTTCAATATATTGTAGTCATCTCATACGCATCAGTGGATTGTTCATATACTGTGTGCCATGTTTAATGTGTATCTTTTAGTATCGCGGAGAGAACCGCCATTTTTTTTACAGAAAAGCCGCATGTTCAGACTCTGTGCTATGGACATTGCGTTGTGGTCATGCTAAAAAAATAGCCAGGTGAGCATAGTAGAAAAGAAAGGGTCTAGCAACAGAAGAGGAGGCAAAGTGGGTTACGTGATGAAGCTTACGTAAGGCGGGAGATTCAAGACGGACTGAAAGAGTGGTCGCATGATCAAGCTTACATAACACCCAAGATTTAATTTGCTTTTTATAGACCCTGAGCCGTTAGCATTGTTGACAAGGTCACAGAAAAAAAAAAGGGCTAGTGACCAGGCTAGAGAGGACGGTCTGATGAGAGGCGCAGACACAAAGGGGGATACGGAATCATATTTTCTTAACGCGGGCTATTGAAACCACAGACTGAAAGGAAGCCACGTTATGCAACTTAAGCAAAGCGCGCATTTCATACATTAGCGGGAAAGTGGGGTCAAGTGGTAAAGCTTACGTAAGGCGTGTGATTTCGTGAGTGGTGTGAAGAGACGACCATTTTATAAAAGCTTGGCCAAGAAGGGTGATTGAACTTCACTAATTATTGACAGGGCAACTGTGGCCTCTGAAACAGCATAAAGTGTACTGGGTAGGACAGAAAAAAGTTCAGCCAGAAGAGAAGAGTAGGGTAACCCACGCCGTCCATAGCCGTCGACTAACCAGAATTTAAATAATGAAAAAAACAGCAAACAAAAATGCCGTTGAAGTAACAGGGCTAAATTAAAGAACAGACTTGATGGAACCAAGGAAAGTGCCATGATTACTATTGCGCCCCTTCGTCGTTTTGGGACGCTTTCTTATGACATAACAGAGCTGCCGTCTTACCGCCATGCTCAGTTTCGATATTTGCCTCGATTAAAGCATTTCGCTGATAGACACCTCAAGTATCATGTGTTTTTATCAAGAAAATTGGCGTGCTAAAAATAAGGACACCCAACTTTGAATAATATAATATTTGTTGTTGTATAACGCTTTAAAACCACGGCATGGTTATGAGGAATGCCGTCGTGGAGAGCACCGGAAATGTTGACCATCCAGTTTTCTTTAACGTGCACCTCAATACAAGTACAAGGTATTTTGGCGTTTTGTCGTCATCAACATGTGGCCACGACGCCCAGGATTCAATTCTATGACATTTGCAGTCAAGCACTCTACTTTTCCATAAAGGCCACTTTCAAGCATATGAGAATAATAATTTTTGTCAATTAGCTTTTTCAGAGTATAGCATTAGTATAAGCGAAATATATGCAGCTGCACATTGATTTCAGCAAAAAAGTAGATGCCTTACGATCATAGCTTTCAAATTACATTGCCTGATCGTGATGCCAAACGTTTCTGATCGTGATGCGAAACGCGCGTTGTCGTTACACTTTACAAAATATAGAGGTCGGCGACAAAATGGAGCTGGACTGTTCACCTTAACAAGCTTTGACTGTCCGAAGGTGGACAGTTTTTATGGAAACTCGACTAATCGAAATTGATCTACTCCAATAATTAGCTGCTTCATTGTTTAATGTCCACACTGATTTCTGGACTGGAGTATAAAAAATTACAATGTGCCTGGCAGCAGCTATATCTATTCTACATAAACTATGAATGGTGCACTGAATTGATAATTTATTCTTCACAATTTTTTTGCGGCTTCAAGATCAAGCAAGTGCAAAAAACTGTGCTCTTATTTCTATGGCCTTCATTATTCATAATGGTAGTTTTATGGTCAAGTAATAAATATCCGACTTATATTCTACTGATATCGCCCTATTCAATTCAAGTACAACTGCAAAAAACAAGTACAAGTACAAGAAAGAAAGAAACGAAACAGGAAATAAAAAGAAGAAAGGATAAAAGAAGGAGAGATAGAAAAAAGAAAAGAAGAAACGAAGAAAGGATGAAAGAAAGAAGGGATCAAAGAAAGAAAAAAAGAAATGAAATGAAAAATGAAAGAAAGAAAGCATGAAAAAATAAAAAATAAAAGAAAGAAAGCATGAAAGAAAAAAGGAAAGAATAAAAGAAACAAATGAAAGAAAGAAAGAAATGAAGAAAGAAAGAAGGAAAGGATGCGAGAAAGAAAAAAGAAATAAAAGACAGAACGGAAGAAAAGAAAAAAGAAAGATATGAATGATGCAAGAAAGAATAAAAGAAAAAAGAAAGAAAAGAAAAAGATAACGAAAGGATGAAAAGGATGAAAAGAAAAAGACAACGAGAGGATGAAAGAAAGGAAAAAAAGGAAAAGAAAAACTAAGGAAGAAGGAAGAAAAGAAAAAAGAAAGGAAAAGAAGAAGGATGAAAGAAGAAAAGAAAAAGAAAAAAGGATGAAAGAAAGAAATAACGAGAGAAAGAAAGAAAGAAAGAGAGAAAGAAAGAAAGGAAGAAAGTCGAGCACGCAGCTTTTGCCTCCATTAGCCCAATCGAGGAAGGGTTTTTTCAGTTGTTTTCTTTAATTTTGTTTCAACTGTTTGCCCATTTTGAGTGTAAATAAGCCGAACCCCAAGTCACTGCTGTCCGGTCATTTTATACACCTTTGATGTAAGCCTTCAACAGTGATGGAGATAACAGGCATGCTTGCTCAAGTCTTCCATCAATTTTACCTTGTTCTTTGTATTTCTTGCCTTCCCAAACAATTTTATCGTAATTAACCCTGTGTATATTTCTCAACAGCCCCACCATATTCTCGACTAGGCCTTTCTGTTTCATAATTTCGCATAGCCTTATCGGGTACGCGTTGTCATAAGTTCTCTGAAAATACCATCCATAAAGATCTATATCTATGGGGCTGAAATTCTTATTCACTGTTTAGACATAGCGGTATTGTCCTCTAATCGTCTGCTTGCCCAGAATGCTTTTGTTTTAGTGCTCGCATTGCCATTCTATGTGTCGCCGACGCTACCGTTTGCAGTCAGTACAACTTGATCTTTATCTTCTTTGCCTTTACTTGGAGGATTCAACTTGCCTTCATGTCAGTCGCTTAGAATTGATTTTCCTTTAGTAACTTGTTCTATAGTAATAGTTCTTCTTTGCCATTTCAGCCCAGCTGCTTGGCTGCGTGTAGACATACTGATGTAACCCTGCCACCATGTCGTATAAAAAATTAGCTTTTGTTTTTTATTTAATATTTATGCTAACATTTAATCTCTCCAACATCACATCAATACTTTGGGATCTGGTTGAGCATAGACCATACCTTTTGTCAGACCAAAATTCTTGCTGATAACATCGCTCGTGTAACGCGGCGCGTAATAATCTTCGAACATATTTCTATTTTCTTTTTCATTCGTGGTTCTTTGCTCCTACATAGTTCCAGAATCCTTTTGTCGCGCTTTTACCCTTTTTTCAAGTTTGTGCAACCCCCATTCGATTTGGTGTTTTTGTACTAGTTTTCTTATTACACTTTTCTTCTCTCTGTACTTGTTAGATCTAAGTATTGCACTTTTTGAAATCTGAGCTTTTCAGCTTTTCATCGTATCATTGGCTTGACGCTTGCTTACTGGCTTTTATAACTCGCTTTATTTTTTTTTACGATTACCCCAATTTTTTACTCCCACTGAAGTATTTACTTAGCTTTGTTTTTGTCATCTTCAGGTACATGACCTTTTATATTTCCTGATAATCATTGGATGCTGTTGTAAATGCCTCCACTTGTCTTTCAGTCTTCTATGATCTTTCTTGTTTGCTCTTTTCAGCTTTAAGCATGCTGGGGTAACTCCTTGCTGTCCATGAACTGGGCCCAGCATGTGATGAATCCCCCAAAGTGTTTAGTTTCTCATCGCTTTCCAAGCTATCGATTCCGCATAGTTCATTTGGTCTATTAATTCATACACTGTTTCTAAGATCAAAGCGTGGTCGACGGATAGCTCTTTATTTCCTCTCTATTACGTTGCTTTTCGTAGGCACCTATATTTTTCTTAACTACTGCATTGACCTGTTACTAGCACATATTCAGTATAATTGAGCCATTGTAATCATTGTATTGGTCTAGACTGTTGATCTGCGCAATTAAATATCCGATTGATGTTACCTGTCCTGTCTGTCTGAACTTGTTTATGTAGATTCTAATACTGCCATTGAACTCGTACTTTGATCTCGGAAATCAGTCCACTCATGTACGTTAAAGTGCGCACATTGTCCCAAACATGCAATTCCTTGTAACGTCTTTTTATTGCACATAATGTAATGAAAATGTTTTCTGGCATTTCACTTGTATTCCGCACATCTGAAGCATTGCAGCGCCATCTAGAAACCGCGGGATACAACTATCGGGACGCTGATGTTAGAGAGCGGGTGGTTTAATGGTTTCGTCGCGTGCAGAGACTATTTGTGTTTCATTTTCTATTTTTAAACAGTGACCATGATGATGACTTTTTCCACCATACAGCAAGACACCAGGAGAAGGGACAGTAACAGAGCAATGAGAAGAATATGTGCACGCTACACTGCCGTGTGAACAGCAAATAAAAAAGCGGATAAGTTGATTGTCGTGTTTTATTGATGTAAGGAAATATTCAGTTCACGGGTGCTTAGAGGGGGCGAAAAGATAACTTCGTGCAAGTGAGAGTCGAACTCAAATCTTCGGCATTAAGTTGGAGCACTCTATAAACTACAGGGGTGTGCGAATATAAAGAATTTCGAATTCAAACCGCTTATTTTTCTAATTCAATTCATATGTTCTTGAGTCGAATTATGCACACTCGCATTTCCCCTAATATTCGAATTAAAGGCTCCTCGTATGCGTTTGCAATTATTTGGACGAGGCGGATATTTGAAACAGTAACGAACTATTGAGTATTACGCCTTCTTATTTTTACTGGAAAGCATTTCCGCGGCGATATATCAGCCTCTACGATGCTCTGCTGCTGACCCAAAAGTCACAGGTTCTATCCCAGCTGCGGCGGTCGCGTTTTGGTGGAGGCGAAATGGCTGAGGCCCATGTACTGTGCGATGTCAGTGCACATTGAAGAACCCCAGATGGTCAAAATTTCCGGATCCCTCCACTACGGCGCCTCTCATATACATATGGTGGTTTTGGGAAATGAAAACCTCAGATGTTATTGTTATATTACTGTCACTGTTAAAACGAGGTTTTCATGAATCCCCAACCGAGACTCCACGGAGTTTGATTCATTTGCAGTCGGGGGGGGGGGGGGGAATAGAAGGGAAAAAACGACAGGAAGGTTAACCAGCCTATAGGCAGCCGGCTTGCTTCGCTGCGCATGGGAGTGGGATAGGGGAGATGAAAGAGAGAAGAGAGAGGGAAGTGGGCTGGCCAATGACCCTATGAGTACTGGTTAGCGCTTGCTGTGATCATGATTTGTCGCATAAAGATCAGCAGCAACCCTGAACCCGCGTTTCAGCCGATGGCCCAAAGTCCCGCAAAAAGCCTTCCGTCTTTTCGGTAAGCGCGGAGAACAGCCCATCAATGTTTCCGACTTCGGTGCTAGCGAATGTGGCGATGCCTTTGCAGTGAAGCACCGCAAAGCAAGAAAAGCGCAATGATGTTCAGTGAACCCATAGCGCTGATAAGACAAAGACCACAGAAAGAGGACGGGACGCGCGCTCGTCTCGTCCTCTTTCTGTGGCCCCCTCTTCTATCAGCACTTCACTGCCCCGCCACGGTGGTCTAGTGGCTAAGGTACTAGGCTGCTGACCCGCAGGTCGCGGGATCAAATCCCGGCTGTGGCGGCTGCATTTCCGATGGAGGCGGAAATGTTGAAGGCCCGTGTACTCAGATTTGGGTGCACGTTAAAGAACCCCAGGTGGTCGAAATTTCCAGAGCCCTCCACTACGGCGTCTCTCATAATCATATGGTGGTTTTGGGACGTTAAACCCCACAAATTAATCAATCAATATCAGCACTTCACTGAACGTAACAAATCAAATAGCCCAAAAGTATCTTCTCTTCAAGCGTTATGACGGCCACCTGTGAACATGCCACTAGGACGCACCATCGTGCATGGATACTGTATACTACCGTTTGTTGCATAGCTATGCGTCATACCCGGTAATTGGCTATGTTTTGCTGTAATCACTGAGAAATCGACATGTTGCACGCGTTAAACTTGTGCTCTCTTTCAGCTTCATCTCCGTCATGGACATACAATGGCTGCAGCTTTTTTTTAAGAGGCGAAGCACCTTATGAGCTAGCTTTGTCTTCCGTTGTGGTCACGGTATAGAACCGTTGCTATAGTCGAAGCATATGTGAGAAAAAAAAAAGGTTTTGCAATAAACTTCAACATAGACATAGGCTAAATGAAAGGTAAGCGATCGCTGTTGACGGCTAAAATAACCTATTGAGTAGAATATTGATGTATTCTCTACTAAAATGCGCCTAGATGTTGAGGCTCCTCAAGGAAACCTGCAACACAAAAGCACACGTCGAGTGCTATATGTCTCTCCAAATTAGCCATATCAAAGTGGTATCTTGCCACCGGTAATATGTCGGGTTCTTGGATGTACTTTCGAGACAAATCCTGCTCTCAAGTATGTATATATATATATATATATATTATTTGTCAGGGCAACGCTCGGTGTTAATGTATGGTCACTCACCGATATGATCCTCAGAGCTTCGCCCACTTTTTTTTTACCAAACTTCATTGCACTTCTTACTTTGGCGTCTTATATATAAATAAAATAAAAAGTATAAACAGTACACTACTTTTTAGAAAACGAAACAACTCTATGCAATAACTATTGTGCATCCTGCTACTATGTTGTTATGGCCTGTACAAGTTGTTTACCTTCTGAACATCTAAAGTGGTTAATTTTTAGGCATGATTGTTCGTAATGAATGAATTACCAGAACTACCTTCAATGTGCTCGAGCCTCATTAATCGAAGTATCATTAATTCATCTGAAAACAGGCTATTGTCCCTTGCTATTATGTAGTTTATTTATGAATACACGCATATTTGAAATTCGATTTGATATGCGAAGGCAGCTTTTTTTTTCTTTATTCGTGTTGGATTGGTATCCGAAAATCCAAGTAATCCTGCACCCCTAAAATTAAGCTGTACCACACCGGTTATACTACCATCTGTTTTAAAAGCGCAGTGGTGTGTAAACATCAGAATATTTAGCCTTATAATTTTGAACCACGAACGCTCTTCGCCAAAGCAACATACATATATTTTGGTTGTAAGTGGCTGTGTCTAAATACGGAACACAGTCGTGACGTCACGGCAGCTTAACAGGTAAATCACCTCTCACGCATCGCGGATTATTTCTGCTGCTCCAAGTTACCTCTTTGTCCACTTTTTTTTTCTTTCTCCATAACCTTTATTTATGTCTATTAATATAACTCCTCTGGAGTCATTTTTCCAGTGTGGGAAGTAGCCTGTCAGACAAGTCCTTGATCAATCTCCAAGCCTTTCGCTCTTATTGCTTTCTTTTTCTGTTTTCTTTTTTTGCTCTAATATTCTTTTTCTCTCTCTCATTTTATTAATGGTTTAACGGAGATCAATGAAAGTTTTGTGCGGTGAGTAGGCAACTTCTACATAAGAGTGATGCCTTCTCTCTATATAGCTGTTAGTTCAGTTGTCAGTTATTCGGAGGAAAATGCCACCCAGAATATACTGTGGGTGTGTCGGGGCATTAATTTATGATATACTGGTATAAACGCTTTAATTGGATGGGCCAGGCACGTTACGCAGCAGCACGACCGAAAATCTGAACGAGTTGCTCTCCGCATGTTTACCGAGTAGTCACTTCGATTCGATGTCAGCGGGATAGTGCCGATGGTCAAGATGTTATTTGCAAAATAAATGACCTCGAATGGGTATCGTGATGGCTACTAGAACTGGTCATCTGTTGTTTTAGCAAGCACCGTAGCGCCAGCAAAACTCGAGGCGCACATTTCCGCAGCTTGACAAAACTAACAACATATTTCGTTTTACTACGGCTTAGTGCTGATGTGGCGGTAATACACAGAGTTGGCACGCCAAAATGCTCAAAAACATCTCCCCTGTAGCCCCCGTAGTATATCCCGGCGTGCACCACTTACTTCTGATAACCCAGGGCTCGTGTCTCCTAAGTGCCAGGAATGCCTTGAAGATGCTCGCGGTGCAGGCAGTGCTCACGTTGCTCTTGTCCATCAGATCGGACATGGCCGGCATCGCGTTTCGCACCAGTGTGTTGAGCAGCCGTTCCACGTCGTCCATCAAGTTCTTGGTGCCGGCACCAGACATAGATAATAGCGGGCCTGCTTGGGAACTCACGGTGGGAACAACAAAGAGCAAGCAAAGCAGAGCGTGGTACGCGGTGGCCATAATGGCGGTGGTTTGCTGAAGAAAGGAAGAGGTTTGCAGCACCGAAAATCATTCGTCGCCGTCGAGAGGAATCCCCCGTGGTCCGCTAGTACGGGGAAGTAAAAATAAAGAATAGTAAACGCTGATACATGCAGCAGCATAGGCTACACCGTTGCCGGCTTAAATCAAGAGGAAGGTGTGACTCTGGGTGCTGAGTCTTTTTCCTGATTACGTAATGAGACCTAGGGGCAATGAGACCCTGTCTCATGCAGAAATTTTTCTCCTCAAAGAGAGAGTGTCTCAGTCTTCTATTTGGCTGGTGTTGGCAGGCACAGAGCTCAATTCACATATTCGCCTCAGATATTATATAGTCCTGAAAAGCACGTGTTGCAATGAAGCTGATAACGCTTCAGCATGAATGATTATTGTATCTTAGATTGAGCTCTACAACTCCACGTGGGAAGTGTCTGCGTTGTCTTGCGAAAAGCTGAAATACTGCTCTTTTTCATCCTTTTTAAGGCAAATCTCTAACTCTCGGTCACTCAAAAAAGCATCGGTGTACACAGAACAGTTTCGTTATGTATAAGCGTCTTTTAACACGAAAGTGCTTTATGCATTGGTCCACCAGGACTTCTGTGGCGTAGTTTCGTCACGAATATTACGTCACCAAAGGAGAAAGAAAAAAATCACACCACATCCATGGACTGAATGATGATGAGTGGGGCAAAGCGTCCATTCGTCCGTTCGTGCATCAGTCTGTCCGTCCAATCGGGGGTCGATATGCTCGTGCGCGCGTCTGTCGGTCTATCTGTATGTATGTCCGTCCGTCTAGTGAACACTCCAAGTACCACTATCTTGCATCTTTTCTTCATATATAATGATTATATACAAGTACCGCCATCTAGTGGACATTCCAAGAACTATGAGAGGTGGCAACGTACTACATACATTGAGGACGACGACCCACGGCATAAAGGGATTCGCCCCTAAAAGTCTATTCCCTGTGGCACATACCCGCTCTCTCGGGTATGTGCCACTGGTGGCACATGCCCGTTTGTAACCACCGGCGGCCCGTGACGGCGTCCGACATAGACGTGCCATCATCGCTGGTTTAATGGAAGGACGAGATATACTGGAGGAAGCGAGCTGCCAAAGTAGAGCAGTGGCCGTGGCGTCCAGCCAACGAGAAGCACCCGCATTTCAGGTGCCTGGTGCCACAAGCCACTGGCGCTCGTCATCTTTTTCTCCAGCCGGCTGGTCGCCACTAGCGCTACGCTACAAGGACTCCCCGCCTAGCGTGTTACGCGATAGAAAAGAAATGTAAAAAATGTAAGAAGAACATGTAAACATTATATACATGTGCGGCAATTCCTATGGTGCCCACTTGAAAGTCCGAATGTCATCAGATATAGAGGGCGTACGAAGTAGTCCGATAGTTCTGGCGGGCAGCACTGGGAACCACGCAGTGGTCGAGGAGCTAGCAGCAGTGAGCCAAGCAGTGAGGCGCGTTGCAAATGGCATCGGTGCAAGTGGTGCGAACGCTGTGGTCCACACAATACCAATCGTCGTCCGCTGCGGCTTCCTGGGCGCCAACAACAGTGCGTCTGTCAACAACACGATGCACATCCTGGGTAAACCGCGAGTCGTACGCTGTGCATAGAACTGCTACAGCCCGCCATCAAATGGCGATAACACAACTGGTGCGTAGGCGAATGGTTGTCCGAGAGAGCAGATGGTATAAGGCTTGTGAGCTGGCACAGGGGCCTGCGGCGTGGCTCTTCAAAAAGATTGGAGGAAATTTTCACGGACACGTCTATAGAACCCTGGCTGCCACTTGAGACATTGGATAAGTCGTGATTGGGCTGGCAGTGTACGAATGTTTCAGCAGCAGGCACTGGTGTCCTGGGGAAACTGATGGCGCGCAGTGCTACAGCAGGCTCTTAGTCCCTAGTGTGAGTGGTGTCGCAGGCTTCTACAGGTGTTGGGACGGGTGTGGAGTCTGGAGGCAGGCCAGCTGGCTTCGATGAGATCGTCGAATCGTCCGGGGCAGACAGTGCAGCCGACCAGGTCTCTACATCAAAACCGACGGCCCACGGAGCAGCTGCAGGTGCCGAATCTGTGATAGAGCAAACTGGCAATGCCTTTGTTGGAAGAACCTGCATATCGCAAGCAGGATCCGTGAACGCCAAGGTCGTGGTTCTCTCGAACGATGGGTCGATTGGAGCGGAGTGTTGGTCTCCGTCACCTGTGTGGCCAGTTGTTGTCGGAAGATGAATGGTCTGCACTGGCTGTGGTGCGGGAAACGTCCTAGAAGGTAATGATCCAGAAGCCGTTGTGTCACTTGTGGGAGGAGGAGCACGTTTTAGGTCGTAAAACTAGGCAAAAGGTCCGGAACGGTGGCAGTGGCGGGTCGAATCGGGGCTGCCAGGCTTACGCTGGCTGGAACATGGCCGCAGAGCTCAGCGGCAGTTGTGCAGCATCGGACGCTTGTCTATGTGTCCGTGGTCACCAATTTGTAGTAGACGTGACGGCGTCCAACGTAGACGTGCTGTCATCGCTAATTTAATTAAAGGACGAGATGTACAGGAGGAAGTGAGCTGCTGAAGTAGAGCAGCTGCCATGGCATCCAGCCTCCCAGAAACTAGCTTTGTTTGTTTGTTTGTTGTTTGTTTGTTGTTTGTTTGTTCGTTTGTTTGTTTCCCTAACTTAATGTCATGTACCCGCTTTGGGGGATTGACCAAGAATGCAACGTTCAGACTGTGAAATGTTATTTTAGGTAAGCTATGAAATTAAAAACCAAAAATAAACAAATAAAATGGAAATAGTACGTGAAATATTCAATTTAACTACAAGTAATATGTTTTTGTGCTTGTATTACAGACTTCTGTAGTAACCTGTAGCTAAAAATTTTGGAAACTTAGATGTTAGCGAAAATAAATGAAGAATATTTTTAAATACCAAATTAAAATGGTACTCATTGAGTAGATATAATGGAATTACACACGGCATCAAAGGCGTCCCTGCGGCAGTATCCCAGGCCTGAGGCACCGAAGCTTAAAACAGCTTCCTCCAATCAAATCAACCCTAATTTTGCAAGAGGAGTAATTAGAAGTCGAGTTTTAATACGAAAGTATCTTGGACATGACAAATAGTAACGTGCAATATTTTCCAGTTCTCCGCAAAATTGGTAAAGGGGCGATATCGTCAGACCAGCCCTGTATCTGCAGAAGCTTAATGGGTGGACACGACATTGAAATCTGGTGATCGTCACTTCTAATTGTCGAGAATGGCTCCACTGCAATTTCTATGAACATTTTAGGTGATTATATTCCATCACGTAGTTACTGCTTACGTCTTATCTGTGTGAACAGTTAATCTTCTAAACCTGATTGCGGTGAAGTATCTTACCACCGGGAGAATCTGAACTATTGGGAGATCTAGCGATGAGTGGTCTTAGGGGTCGGCAATTTCATTTAATGTTAACCCGCAGTAACCTGGGAATTATACTAATTTCAAGTACTTGAGCTGAGACGGGTCTAAACATCGTAACGTCGTGGTGACACTAGAGGTATGAGAAGCCGTTATAGTTGTGTATACCAAGAGTGCATCAGTAATTAGTACTGCCCTGTTCTCATTCGTCGGAAGTTCTCGCAGTGCCGTGATGACTGCCATGAGCTCCGCTTCGAAAATCGGAGTGAAATCCGGTAGCCTCACGGCAAATGACCAGCCAAGTGATTGGGAGACTATTCCTACGCCTGCCCTTTCCTCATTGACGGAAGCATCTGTAGCTATTATGTTACGTGTTTGTGTACGCTCCAGGAAATCTGCTAACTTGTTCTCTAAGAATTTGCGAGATTGAAACTTAGATTGTGGAGGAAAAATCTCATCATATTCTATACTAAGAATCTGGTTTGAGTTATAAGATGCAACACCTCACTAATGTTCACATTTATACTTGCCAGTTTCTTTTGTATATAGATTATCTGCGGTGTATGAAAACGAGGCCAATGAGCGAGAAAGAACAAATCTGGGTCACTGATGAAAACATATTGAGCTCTTCTCACTGGTAAGCTGTAAACTTTTAGAAATGCCTGTACTGTTAACAAGCGTAATCGACAGAGCAATGTAGGTAGATGCGATTCATGATAAATAAGATTAATTGCTGCAAACTTAGGAAACCCCAAACACAATCGTAGAGCTTCGCGCTCCAATAGAACCAACGGCTTTGTTTTTCACGCAGGTCCTCCTGAAAACAAGACACATCCAAATTCTAAAATTGTACGCACATAAACTTTGTATAACATTACCATGGTGTGTCTACGCACGCCGAACTTGCGATTACTCATTCTTCGCAGCAAGCCTAACGCCCGTTGAGCCTTAGCCACGATGTAATCTACATGTAGACTCCAGTTAAGTTTTTCATTATACAACACACGCAAGTATTTAAGAGAGTCTACTTTCTGATTATATGCAATGGCAATTGAAATAGAACCGGCTATGAGAAAATCCAAGAGAGCACTCTTATTACATTCAAAGCCATTGAAATTGAATACAGCCATCTTTCTAGCATGTTCAAGTATATTTGTAATTTTTGCTGAAGAGCATAAATATTGTCACCAGAAAAGAAGGCTATATTATCAGCCCACACATAGACATAGATATCTTGGCAGGTCTGTATGGAACTCATTAGTATGTTAAATAGAAGAGGTGATAGAACTGCTCTTTGGGGAACTCCGCGGCTCTGTATCTAGGTGATAAACATCCATCCTCGACACAATAATATTTCTGTGAGATCAAAAACTCTGCTAACCACACCGTCATGTACTGTGGGAAGTTTAAAGTCATCAGTGTGTTCAGCAAAATTGAATCTTCAACGCTATCATAGGCTTTTGCAATGTCAAGAGTCACTAGTGCCACGTATTGTCGTCTTTTTTAGAAACTTTATTCGGCTCCCTAAGTCTGAATGGGCACACATTATTGAACAATTGGATCTAAAGCAAATTTGTTGAAGTTTTAGTATTGACTTGCCTTCTATCCAACTAGTGACCCTACCATGCAGAACCCTCTCTATGAGTTTTACTATGTTAGAAGTTAAGGATATAGGTCTTATATTTTCTATGTTGAATCCTGCTCCCTGTCTCTTGGGTATTGGAAATACCTTCACTAGTTTTCAATCATAAGGAATTCATGCATGTTTTAGAGATTAATTTATCACATTGAGCATTTCACAGGGATATTTCTCTAATAATATTTGGATCATAGGCACTGTAATTTCTTCCGGGCCCGGAGATGAAAGTGGTAACTTCCTTGCCACGCAGGATAGTTCCGACGTTGTAACTTCTTCAAAATCAGCCTTGTTTGTTCGAGTCTGTCACTTTAGAGGTACAGTTGGTGTAAGTTTACCCTCTAAGCCTTTAGCGATCAAATGTAGAGCTTTAGTCCTTTGCGCTGACGATAGTTCATAATTTGAATTTACTGGTGATGGCTGGATCTTCCTTCTTCTCATGTATCAAAACGGTGCTTTCTTATTTTTCGGCTTTGAGAGGAAGTTGTAATGTCAGCGATCATACTCCTCTTTTTTTAGGGAGTATGCGTTTAAAATTAGCTGCTGTAAATTTATAATCAGACCAGTTTTTAGGGGATTCATTGTGAATGAGCTATTTTCAAGCTGCTTGGTGACGGCGGTGATCTCGTGTACAATCTTCATTCCACCAAGCACTAGAGGGAGTCCTTTTGACCGATTCAACAGTAAATTAAGCTAGTTTATAGTCTCTTTTATTAATTGCGTTTAGCTTCCTCGCTTTGAAATGGTTGCTCTCGTCGGAGAAAGTCGATAAAGCTGATGTTAAGATATCTCTAAATATATTGTAATTCACAAATACTCCTACTTGAGAGCAAGGAGCGGTTCTCTGGCGAGAAATTTCAGAACCTATAGGAAATCATTGATATTTGTGGCACAGCCCAGCGCTGACCCGGACGAGCTATAAATACTCGAACTTGCGAAACTTAGATCTAAAGCTGATCGACATCGATTACGAATAAAAGGGGGGGGGGGGGGTTCTGGTGTTTAAGCACGATGGAGAATCGTCTGTTGCCTACTCCGACGAACGTCTACCACACTAATCAGTTTTAAAACCCCAAACACATGTGATGAGAGTTAAAATGACTGACTACAATTTTCTCCTTACACCATGATCTGATTGCCATACTCAATCGTCTAGTGTCTTGTACACCGTCCGGAGAGTACACAATAACTATGGAGAAAGGTTGGCAACCGAATATTGGGACGTCTCTTGCAAAAATTTCGCATTCTGGAGACATATACTTGTACGAGATTTTCGCATTTAAACTTATTCTGTAAGAGATAAGAAATGCTAGTCCTCCCCCTCTGGACGCGTGGTCTAGCCTAAACGAACGTTAACTGGTTAAATGAAACACTTTGTGTACAGAGAGCCATGTCTCCTGCAATACAATTACATCTGGGGAAATATGCTAAATCAGTTATTGAAGAGTGAATCGATCTACAATTCCAATGGGGAATCTTAAGTGACTCTATTTTTCCGAAAGAATTTCCTCCGCGGCTGCCTTATCCCGAATGGTTTCTTTTCAGAAATCTATCTTTGAGAGGTTGCATGCTTTGGTGAGGTTTTTCTTCGACAAAGGGGACCTAGTGCGTTTTAGTGATCTAGGGTCCAAATCTATGTCATCAGACTCCCCCGTTTCGTCATTTACATCATTCCTTTGGCTCTGTTTGTCATCTAGAGAGGGTGCTGCGTGGACAAAGTTAGACGGCGTGGTTGTAGTTTCTACTTCATGAATAGGTTGTGGAAGCTCTGCAGTCTGTGAGATTGTATTATACGCTGGCGTTCCAAATATATGAGCCACTTGGTTGGGCAAAATTCGAGACAGCGCCTCACAAATGTTGGCAGCAAGGCCTTCTGTAGCCTTTTCCCTTGTTTTTTCGTACACTTCCGCTATGAATTGGGGCATAGATGCATCCGCCGATGTGGTACGACGTGCTGCTACCCCTGCATAACCCTGACCTCTAGCTTGAATATCAGCTAAGGCCTCTTTGTGGGAGCAGCGTCTGCGATCAACGATTTCGAGAATTTGGATTTCTCGAGCCTTAGCAGAGCAATTTGAATTGTTCGCACTGTGCGCTTCATTGCATAGACAACTTTTTTTTTGCCCTGACACTCATTTTAGTTGTGAGGCTCCCCGCACATCTGTCATCTAACAACGGACCTGCAGCCTTGCACCATGTGGCCATAATGCCAGCATTTTACGCATTGCAGCAGTCAAGGCGAGAGTGGTTCGACTCGATAGATAAGGGGTCACGCCTTGATTTCCGTTGGCCGACTCGATCCGAGAATTGTTACAATTACCGACTCCGTTAAGACTTTGGTCCTATTTACCACACGGCTACACCTATGGATGAAGATTGCACCAACCGCTGCAAACATCTCCAATACTTCCGATGGTGTCAAACTAATGTCTACGCCTCGCACAAACCCTTTCACGCATGCTAAGTGATAAGGTATGAATGCACTCACCTGGTGGAGGCAAACATAGAACACTTCAAGAGGTCTTGAACACAAAGCTGGTCTAACGACAAACAGAGGATACCACCCTTGCTGAAATGTCGGACCTCTGAGATATTCTGGAAATGAGCTGTGGCTGCTCGCAGCTCAGCTTGAATTACTTTCGGATTCTTCGTGCGTATGGTACCCTCATTTGTTGGGACAAGCGTGACAGGAACTGTGGAGATACCGTTACGCAAGAACAGGTGCACGGGGTCTCCTGCAGTAAAAGAAAAGCGAACCAGAGGAAAGCCCCTGGTTTAGGTGAGACAAAGAGCATGCCTAAACTTACAAGCATAAAAAGCACTCACTGATCAACAATAGCGCTATAAAAACAGTATGAAAGAATGAAATTGAGCTGCAAACACGTAAAATTTGGCCATAGTCCTTAAAACGACTACGGCTTTCGCGAACGACAGAAGCACCCACGTTCCAGGCGCCTCGCGCCACAAGCCACTAGCGGTCGTCATCTTTTTCTCCAGCCGGCTGGCTGCGCCACGCTACAGTTACAAATGATAACTGGAGATGAACGCGTGACGCCATAAGAAGCTTCGCCCCTAAAACACTTTAAGGGAAACTTTGCCCGCTGGAACTTAAACCTTCAACTCCATGGCCCGCGATGATAAGCGCTCGGTGTTGTATCGACTGAGATATTTAGGCAAATGCAAGGTTCTGTACAAACACACCACATATCTCCCAGGCATTCTCTCACACACAGCACTATGGGGGGGGGGGGGGGTGATCGGGGCGGTGCTGCAGTCTGTGCGCAGTGGCGTGTAGTAATGTGGCATTACACTTACTAAGGCTGATGGAAAGGGTTCATAGATGACGCAGTTAAAGTGTATAGATAGCAGCAAATAATAACAATAATAATAATAATATAATATAGTCAAGAGTCCGACGAAATCCCGTCTGGTCGGGGACAAACATAGTGCAAAATAACAAAAACGCCGACCAAGGTCAAATACACAAAACTTTTGTGTATTTGACCTTAGTCGGCGTTTTTGTTATTTTGCAATAATAATAATAATATTAATAATAAATAAACAATGACCACGCTAGCATCGGGGAGTCACCCACGACGCAGGTAAGTTTTTTTTTTGCATTTCACTTCGTGTGAGCCTGTTACGCTCATTGTCGGAGTAGTGCAGCTTCCACATGAACCGACGATGTTTCGCCACCGATAATAAAACTTCCGCAGTAAGCGCTGCAAAAAGGCCACGATGTCGACGGGCGAATGTCGCGCCTCAGAGGAGCGAGAGAGCGGCCAGCGGGACGTGGAATACCCGCGCACGTTCCCGGCTCAAGCTACAAAGGCCCCTACCGAGCTGATGAAGATCAGTGTGCTAGCATATGCATGAACACAACATATGTTACCCTTTTACATTGGAGCGCACAACGTGGCGTTTCTCTCCTTAATTGACAACGCTTTGAACAAAGGCACATCAAGCACCAGTGTTTATTACGTGCTTGTTGATCCCATCTTTGCGCGGAGTTTGCGCCATGCTGTGTCCAGATGTAAGTTAAGAGCTCGGTGCAGCTACCACGACGGTTGAAGCATGATAATGGGTGTTGTCGTTGTGATAAAGATGTACCACAAAGCATCAATATTGGTGCATCCACACAAAGAAATGCTGTAGCTACCAAACACCAATAGAAGTTGTAAAAGCTATCATTATTCATTATAGAATAAGTGCTGCATCTCTGGATATAGCTTTCACTTTCATGTTATACCGACGTTCTACCGTGTTATACCTTGTTATACCAACGGAGGGGTCAGTCATGCTATCTCTTCTTTTTTCATTTATTGTTGCAGACTTCCTCCGTACGCTTCAGTTTTCCGCTTTTCTCAGCACAAAAAATTACTCATGTATTAATTTTTTCGCTTGTTCATGTGTGGGTATATGGCGAATGCCACGCGTCTGCACCCATTTCGACAGAGGGCAGAGCAACAACCAACGTGTTCAAAAAGCAGTTTATGTACCCTATCACTGCTTCCAAAAAGATAGATAGCAATCTAATGATTACCGAAGATGTTAGCCTGGTTTATCGCCTGGCTTGCTACTCTAGGTGTCGGGGAATGACTATGACAATCGATATGCGGGGTTTAACATCCCAAAACCACTATATGATTATGAAAGACGCCGTAGTGGAGGGCTCCAAAAATTTCGACCACCTGGAGTTCTTTAACGTGCACCTAAATCTGAGCACACGGGCCTACAACATATCCGCCTCCATCGGAAATGCAGCAGCCGCAGCCGGGATTCGACCTCGCGACCTGCGGGTCAGCAAAAAAGTACCTTAGCCACTAAACCACTGCGGCGGGGCGAATGACTATGATATGCAATGAGAGCATATACATATACATGAAATGTTCAATCACAAACGCTTATATATACACACAGAAGTCGTTCATAAATTTTCGTTAAGTCGTCCTCAGAAACAGCAACAGCGCGTTTGTGTTGCGCATTGCACAAACTCTGCTTTACCGCGGGCCGAGAAGGTACCCCTGTTCCAAGCTCAAGCCACATGACTATCAGCATTTTTGCATGTAAAGCACCTATACTTATGGTCGTGGCTAATAAAATACCAATGGCTAATGTTTAGCCAACGACCAATAGATGCCTAATGCAAAAAAGATTTTGATTCGTAAGTGCACCTTCTTTGCCGTTGGTTGATCGTATTGGCTAATAATATAAACAGAATCACGATTGCCACTTACAAATAATTTCTCTGTGAATGCCATCTCAGTTGATCTTGACGCAAAGTACTGTAAGTTTGTCTCCCACTGTCGTTATTCACTGTGTGAGGTAGGCACAATAGATGCGCGAGCTGAATGCTGTCATGTGTCTGAAAAGTGAGGCTGAGTTCGCACCTTCTTTCTTTTGGAAGTGATTTCAGCCGAAAAGCACCAGCTTAAGCTAGTTAGTCGAAATTCGTTCCGAAATGTTTTTACTGCACTAATACAGAGACAACAAAGAAAGTCAAAAACAGCACGTGCCCGCGAACGCGAACGAAAGTCGTGCTTCCGTTCTGGTGGTTTTGTTTGTTAAGGATCGGTGGCTTGATATTTTTGAGTATAATCGTATCTGTTCTCTTGTGTTAGTTTGCATTCAGGGATCATCAAGGGATCGCAGCAATGTCAAGGAATTCTCCTGAATAACGCTGTTTGACATGGACAGGCTCTCTTCAATCAGATGTGTTACTCGTCGATCTATTTACACGCAACGGCATTAGCATCATTTCGGTTGCCCTGGTGCCCTTGGGTAAAGATCAATCTGGTTGAACAACCCTAAGGCGATTCAGGAGCAGCTTAGGGCGATAACGTTCGAGTACGGAAGCATCACCGAGGTACGACAGTTTAGCCGTGGATGTATCGTGTGCTGGTCACCTGACAAAGATTGTGTAGTGGATCGTCTGAAATGCTCATCATTTGCCTCTATCCCGGTGAGTTCATATTTCCCCCCTCATCTTTTTTATGCACCAAAGGTGTTGTACGTGGAGTTGACTCGCATCTCGGCCCATCTGAGACGCTGGAGAAACTCTCCTTGGCCTGAGTAATAGCTATCTACCGGTGAAATCGAGTAGTAGACAACGTGAAGGTAGCCATCGAGTCAGTCATCGCAACTTTCGCTGAAACATCGTACCCATGCAAAAATAAAAGCTCGGCACTGCTCTTTAGGGTGGAACCATTAGCATCACGTCCCCTGCAATGTAAATATTGTTGGCGTTTTGGCCATAGTGCTGGTGGGTGTAAATCTGGAATACGGTGTTGCATTTGTGGTGAGGGTCACTCACACACTGATTGTACGGTCCGAGCTGAGAAGTGCTGCCTCTGTGAGGGTGCTCATAAAGCAGTTTATTGGAGTTGTCCCGTTCACTTTCTAGAGAAGCAACTGTTAGAAGTAATGGACAGAAGAGGATGCTCAAGAAGCAAGGTGATGGCAGTTATCAAGGAAAGGACACAAGGGTATGCTGGGGTTACTACTCGACAAAATGCAATGGCAGAGGCAAGCTTTGCCCAAACAATTGAGGCTGCAGTAAAAAAAGCAGTATCAAAAATAATGAACAGGTTATTTACCAGCCTCTCAGAATGCTTGTATCAGATAGTGAGCGCTCCGTTAACTCAGCTGATGAATAACTCAGCAGCTCCTCCTCAGACACTGACATCTCAGCAGGAGGCAGGATTGTTAAGTTTGGCCTGGAAATTCGTCTGGGCAGACGCCTTTGTGCGTAAGCCGATCCACTGGGGAGGTTCTCAATCCCTTCGGCGCCCAGTCTGACAGACGCTGCCGAAGATTTGAGCAATTATCCAGACCAAGCAGCAAGCAAACGCGAGTTCCCGTCCTTCAAACGCGGACCCTTTTGTCGTCCCTTCAAGCAGCAGCGTGCCTAATCACCAAGCCGACCGGCCGACTGCCTATGCTCGTCAGGCATTGTACGTGCTAGCCGGAGGACGAGACGTCGTGTCGCCAAGACGCCGTTAGCCGTTCGAGAAAGGCCAACAAAGACAGCAACTTCCTGGAAGAGACCGCGGCGGCCACCGCAAATCACCCCGCTAATGAAGCGAACAAATCGGCGGACCCTTTGAAGTATGCTGCCAGGATCGTAGGAACTCTCGACTAGCGGCACACACACGACGAGGAAGAGCCCTGCTGGCGCCACCTTGCAGTGCAGTGTTCACAACTCAAACTTGGACGTTCACGTGGACCGTGCATGTTCGTCCCTCTCACCTGTTGTGTGGGTGTGCAACCACCACGCTCGTGGTTTGTGAAACCACTAACCTTTCTTTTCTGTAAATATGTGTAAATAGTGCCATAAACCTGTTTTGTTTTTCGTATCCTCCTGCGTTCCCCATTCCGAGCCGCAACAACTGATGGCAGCGGTGGAATGCCATCATCAACGTACTTCCTTCCTACGACCTTAACAACTGGTGGCAGCGGTGGGATGCCATCATCAGCGACCTTCCTTTCAACCTTAACAGGATGCAATACGAGAGACGATAGGTTGCCCCCAGAAGACCCTCGGGAGGTTAATAAGCCTACAGAGAGAGAAGGTCACCTCCCTGCTATAAATCTGAGTGTCAACACTGATGTTGAAATCAATTCGCGTGCCCAAAAACGTAGCCGTTCTCCCTTAAACCCCCCTTCCATGTCGTCACTGAAAAAAGCAAAAACGGCTCCGCCTAGCAAGGTCGTAAAGGCCAGCATACTAGATAAGGTTGTTTCGACTATTGGTATATCCCACCCTTGAGCCGCTAAAAACCTTACAGTGGAATTGTTATATTTTTACAGCTTCCACAGATTTCTCTTTTCTCATTGTTGGAAAAAAATCCTTATATAATATTGTTGCAGGAAACTTGGTTAGTTCGAGATCAGTATTTTCATTTAAAAAATTTTTAATCATTTCGTCTAGATCGACTGTTGAGAGGGGGTGGATTACTTCCTTTAGTCTCTACCAGATTTTGCCAAAAGGAAAAAATAACACTTCAGCCTCTTTCACCGGTGTGCGAAATTTTAGTAATTTCTTTGGGTCTTCCTTCATGCTGAGCATTGCGCATAGCAAATATATATTATCCGTCAGAGGTTCATGACACAAACCCTTTGTATAGTGTAATTTCTATTTGTGGTAATAATGTTTTATTGGCGGGAGACTTCAACTCCCCTCACATACCTTGGGGCTTAAAAACATACTCGTGCGGCACTCGATTATGGGACTGGTCTCAGGGTAATAGTCTCGTTTGTCATATCTCAGGTATCCCCACTTTTATCAGAGGTATGTCATCCTCATTCTTAGATTTGAGATTTTTGGGATCAGGCCTTCGCATCTCATCTTGGTCTACTGTTGACACTGCGAACAATAGTAATCACATTCCAGTGATATTTGACATTGTATGCCCACTAATATATGTTCCTTCTAGAAGACTCACGTGAATAAATTACGGTATTTTTAAAAGGAGCTTGCGAGACTATGGATTCTCTGTCAGAAGCAATGGTAAAGCAAAAAGCATTGAGCGTTTCTTCAGTTACACAGGAGTCGCGTAGCAAACTTGCACGGTATGGGTGGAAGTAAGGCCGAACGCGTGACCATCTTTCTTGATACATTCACCAAATGTTCATGTGGTCACAGCATTTCTGCAACACAAAATGAGAACGCCCCGAAAGCATTAGGATAGGAAACAAGTTTTTAATGCCAACTTGTACAATGACACGACAATGCTAGAACGCAACACCTGGTCACCAGTACAGCCGTTCCTAACCTGTAAACAAAACCTCACATCAAGATCAAACAGCAGCACTACCCGTACGGAAAAAATGATACTGTCAAAAGGCAACTCACTCATTAGTGTACATACTTCCAAGACTAATCAGGTGCTTCTACCACCTCACTATGCCCGCCAAGGCATATGACAACAATGACACAACATACCAGCAGGAGTACTGACATACGTTTTTAATGTGATGAAAAGTACGGTTGTGTTATTTACTATATACTTATTAATCTTTTTGGCCCTGGTGTCGCCAACTGACAACACCACACAAACTTTCTCTTAGAACTTTGAAAACAAAAGCAAACCTACTAATTTTGGCAGAAGTCATTCTTCAACTATCCGCAGGGCGATCGACACCATTGTTGGTTCATTATTGCGGGGTTTGGAGCCGAAAAGCAACATCACCGAAGCCATAGGTGTCAACTATCCACAGAGCGATCGACACCATTATTGTTTCATTTTTGTGGAGCTTGTAGCCGAAAAGCAACTTCACCGAAGCCATGGGTGTCAACTATCCACAGAAAGATCGACACCATTGTTGTTTCATTTAAGTGGAGCTTGGAGCCGAAAAGCAACTTCACCAAAGCTATGGGTGTCAACTATCCACAGAGTGATCGACACCCTTGTTGTTTCATTTTTGTGGAGCTTGGAGCCGAAAAGCAACTTCACCAGAGCCATGGGTGTCAACTATCCACAGAGCGATCGACACCATTGTTGTTTCGTTTTTGTGGAGCTTGGAGCCGAAAAGCAACTTCGCCGAAGCCATGGGTGACTCCGAGGCGGGCAAGTAGAGGGTGGAAGGTGGTGTTTTTCGAGATTAAATCATGAAGCTGTTTTCCGAGCTTCTAAACTGTCAAATACTATGTTGGTTGAAATTTGGTGTACTCTAGGAAATAGCAGCAATAAATTTGCCATGTTTGTCATTTCATGACCGCAGGTCTATGATGAACTAATTTGATGTCATGTCTGTAAACTCATAAGTATTACACCAATGACTAACTTTTTTGTGGTCTTCTGAGGCCCTAAGTATTATTAGAATACGTAATACAATGTCTATGACAAAAGTAATTCAAGGGCTAAAAGGGGTAATACTAAAGCCTTAGTAAGGCACTCTCGGTCGCCATACTATAAGAGGCATCCTTGCGATGACGTGTATACAGTCAAGACTTCACAAGGAGGCAGTAACTCACGACATCTTGCAGTCGCACGTGGTGCTCGTAAATAATGACAGATAAATTACCTTTAAGCAACTACGTAAGCTATTTTTGTGATTTAAGCTCTGATTTATAACCTAGCCAATCATGTGAAGTGGTCATGGTAATGTGTATTGTGTTGGGCTGACTTGTAGTTGTCTGTCGAGTACATTAAAGGTCAAACTAAATGTTTCAAACGTATTGTGCATCTCAGATGTGGGCTGGGTACTAACACTACATACCAAGGAAAGTAAAACTACTTCTTCTGCGATTCCCCAAAATTGTGTCATGACTCCTTTAAGGTTTCACAGTAACATCACGGAAATCTTTTTACAATGACACATATGTTATCTTGCGCTTGCATTTATAAACTGCTTGACCTTGCCTGTATCTCATACAGCGTCCTCCTCTATTTGTTCTTATGTCCCCAACCACTGCGTAATCTTGCAAACATTGTGGCACTTTTATGAAGGAGAGAACATTGTTTGATATTCCTCATAAACTTTGAGTGTGCAGTGCATGTCTGTTTTCCCACATACTTCACGTTCCATTAATTTTTCTTGAATAAATCATTTTCAATAAGCAGTAAAACAAGAGCTTCACAGCCTAAATGTGCAAAAACAAACTTTTTTTTTCTTTGCGTGAAAGTACAACGCCTCAGGCAATTCCCAGTCTCATACACAAAGATATTGCACAGTGTAATGACTGCTATACATATATCAAGGTAATATCACAGTTACAGATTTCTGAAATTGGTTACATTGAATTGTGACCATTGTTTAGAACACCGTGAAGTAGAACTACTTGTGAGTGTCACAATATAAACACACATGAAAAAATGGCGCGTGGCCACTGCAATAATTTCCGTGTGAATCAATGATTGTGCTATTAGTAAATGCATGAAATAAAGGTATACCATGCTTGTAGCAGTTCTTGAGTATACGGTGCAACGTTTGTGCAATTTTATAACAGATAATTTGCGTCTTTGCCATTTAAAACGCCTTAGTCGCTGATAAATGTGCTGTGTTTGCAGCAACCGTACGAATTACGCAACGGATACAAAACAAAATCTTCAGAAGTGCCTCTCTTGCAACTAATATTGCAACACATATAGAAAAAACAATACACGCACCGTCCTTGCAACACTCATAACTTGACAGATACACAAAAAACAGTACACGTGCCACTCTTGCAACGCTCATAACGTAACAGATACAGAAAAATCACAGCATATCCACGGAGTGAATGATGATGAGTGGGGTGAAGCATCCGTACGTCCATCCGTGCATCTCTCCAGCCATCTGTCTGTGCTTCCCTCCATCCGTGCGTCCATCCATGCGTCCATCCGTCCATGCGGGCATCCGTCCATCCATTCGTCCATGCGTTCATTGTCTGTCTGTGTGTATTTATGTGCATCCGTTCGTCTATCCGTCTATATGTCTGTCTGTCCACCCGTCCGTGCATACGTTCGTCCATCCATCAATACATGCATGCGTCCATGTGTCCGATGGCGTTCGAGAAAGCAGATGGCGTGCAGGTAACACCGACGAGACGTGAGCCAAAGAATCCGAGCGTGAGCGTCTTCAACGCGCCCGCCGCTATGTTTCATCCATGCCCCAACAACGATCGGCCACGTACGGCGACTAGCCAGGAGACTGAGGGAGGCACTGTTTCCTCGCGCATTCAGGCAAAACGCGTGCAGCAGCCAATCGGAGAGTAGCAATACAGCGCCATCTATGGAATATCGTTGCGTCCCACTGCCAGTGACGTGTTCGAGACTGGCGTGCTGTCACCCCAACTCGGTTCCGCGAATGCAGTGACTGTTACTAGAAGCTGACCATGGTGTCGCGAGTCGGGTGCGCTGGCACCACAACTAAGCCCCGCGAAATGTGGCGGCTGTTTCGAGAAGTGGGAGAGTCGACGCTGTTTCTGCAAGCGGACGGGTTGCCTTCACAGAACTGAGCAATCGTGCCCTTCGAGCTTAGAGGAAGTCGGGCTCAGTGTTGACAGTTCACACCCCTTGATTCCTCCTCTTACTGCGAGCCACCCCTACCTTTCGTGAAATGGACCGTGGTAGCGAGGGAGAGGGAGAAAGGCTGGAACGACGGGAGTAAAACGGACGTTTCTTAACGTTGTTCCGCCATGGTGGTCTAGTGGCTAAGGTACTCGGCTGCTGACGTGCAGGTCACGGGTTCGAATCCCGGCTGCGGCGACTGCATTTCCGATGGAGGTGGAAATGTTGTAGGCCCGTGTGCTCTGACTTGGGTGCACGTTAAAGAACCCCAGGTGGTCGAAATTTCCGGAGCCCTTCATTATGGCGTCTCGCATAATCATATGATGGTTTTGGGACGTTAAACCCCGCATATCAATCAATGTTTTTCAAGGTTAATGAATCGGGTGCTAGAAGGGCTAGAAGAGTTTGCGGTGCCATATCTGGATGACATGGCCTTATTTTCTAATGATTGGGAGTCGCATTTGCAACATACTCGAACAGTGCTTGAAAGGATCAAAGAGGTGGGCCTGATTAATTAAGCCGAGAAGTGTCAGTTCGGCCAAGCCCGTGTGACGTATTTGGGACACGAAATAGAACGCGAAAAACGGAAACCAATGAAAGCCAAAGAAGCGGCGGTAGTCAACTTCCCAAGGCCCGTAAAGAAAAGGGTGGTGCGAACATTTCTAGGAATGACAGGCTATTACCAGCACTACATTCTAAATTATTCGGAGCTTGCCAGCACGCTAACCGACAGCCTCCGATAACATAAATCGGAAGTGGTAGCTTGGAGCACCGAGAGGGAGGAGGCTTTCCAAAACTTGAAGAAAGCTTTGTCTTCTCGACCTGTGCTTGACGCGCATGACTTTAGCCGAGAATTCATTCTCCAATGCAACGCCAGCAACCGAGGTCTAGGTGTCGTCCTGGCCCAACTTAACAAGGGTGGTGAAGAGTATCCGGTGCTTTATCTCAGTAGGAAGCAGACTCCCCAAGAAGAAGCTTTCAGTACTGCGGAGAAAGAATGGTTGTCCATTGTGTGGGCAATTCAAAAGCTAGAGTGCTATATTCAATGCACGAAATTCCCGGTCGAGACTGACCACTGCCCACTTTCATGGCTGAAGCAAATGTCCAATAAAAACGGGAGGCTGTTGAGATGGAGCCTCATACTACAGGAATATAACTTCGAGGTCAAGTATAAAAGGGGGCAGCAGAACAATAATGCCGGTGGACTGAGTCGCGGATTTTAGAAGTCGAACACTGATTTTCTTGTAGCTGTTTTTTATGACTAACATGTTCCTATTGCGGTTGAGGTCACGACACTTAAACAATTATTTTCAAAAGCTTACCACCACAAAAAATAGAAGGTAAAATTATGAGAGTTATAGCGTCCGGTGGGCGTGTCGCTCAGGGATGCCGACCAGAGTGTGTGTGCTTGTGTTGTGTATCCCAGGGACAGGGTCACTGGGCATGCGAGTGCCGAGGCTCAGAGAGGTCGATTGTTTTCACATATCGTGTCGTTGTCAGATATCGTCTCGACGCTTTGGGTGACCTGACATTTGGTAACCCTCGAGTCGAGTCTTCCGGCGGCGGAGGAGTCTGTTGCGTCCCGCTGCCAGTGACTTGTTCGAGACGGGCGTGCTGCCACCACAACTCGGTTCCGCGAAAGCGGTGACTGTTACTAGAAGCTGACCATGGTGTCGCGAGACGGGTACGCTGGCGTCCCCCGCGGAATGCGGCGGCTGATTCGGGAAGCGGAAGAGTCGACGCTGTTTCCAGAAGCGGATGGGTCGACCTACATGATTGATTGATATGTGGGGTTTAACGTCCCAAACCACCAAATGTATATGAAAGACGCCGTAGTGGAGTGCTCCGGGAATTTCGACCACCTGGGGTTCTTTAACGTGAACCCAAATCTGAGCACAAGGGCTTACAGCATTTCCGCCTCCATCGGAAATGCAGCCGCCGCAGCCGGGATTCGCTACCACGACCTGCGGGTCAGCAGCCGAGTACCTTTGCCACTAGCGGAAATGTTGTAGGCCCGTGTGCTCAGATTTTGGTGCACGTTAAACGACCCCAGGTGGTCAAAATATCCGGATCCTTCCACCTTCTACTACGGTGTCTCTCATAATCATATGGCGGTTTTGGGACGTTAAACCACACATATTAATCAAATACCTTAGCCACTAGACCACCGCGGCGGGGCTGGGTCGACCTACAGAACTGAGCAATCGTGTGCCCTTCGAGCTGAGGGGAAGTCGGGCTCTGTGTTGACTGTTCACACTCCTTGATTCCTCCTCTTACTGCGAGCCGCCCCTGCCTTTTGTGAAATTGACCGAGGTACTGAGGGAGAGGGAGAAAGGCGGAACGACAGGAGTAAAAAGGATGAAGGGGGACAGAGAGGAGAGGGGCCTGAGAAAGCCGAGGTGGTGGGCGCCGGATCGACGAGAACCAGATCACTTTTTCAAGTTTCCTAATTAGAAGTCCTGCTTTCCTCACCGGCCTGATCTTGGTCATTTCATCCAATATACCCCCCAACGCTACAATATCCTCACTCATGTGCAGTTTGCATGTACTTCTATGAAACAGCGCCGTTTATTATATTGCTCGAGAGATACTGCCTTCCTTTTTTTTTCTCGTCTCTTCTCCTTTCGGTTTCTCGTCTCTTCTCTCTGTTACGAAACACGCAGGATAATGTTAGACTAAGAGGAGCTTCGCTCCTAGAAACAGTACACGTGCCGCTCTTGCGACCCTCACAGCGTAACGAATACAGAAAAAAACAACACATGTGCTGCTCTTGGAACACTCATAACGTAACACATACAGAAAAAACAGTACGCATGCCGCTATTGCAACACTCATAACTCAGCAGATACAGAAAAAACAGTACACGTGTCATTCTCGCAACACTCCTAACGTAACGGGTGCAGAAAAAACAGTAAACGTGCTGATTTTGAAACACTCATAACGTAACAGATGCAGAAAAAACAGATATGCCGTGCTGCTCTTGCCATACTCCTAAAGTAATGGATACAGAAAGAACGGTGCACGTGCTACTCATGGAACACTCATAACGTAACAGATACAGAAAAAAACAGACGTGCCGTGCCACTCTTGCAACACTCAGTACGTTACAGGCATATAAGAAAATAACAGACGTACTGCTCCTGACAAAACAAAATATGTTTTAAAAATAATGAAGGTACAGCACAAAATTATGACTATATGCTGCTCTTGCAGTAGGCAAAAAATAATAGTTAAACAAACAAGAACATAACGTAATGAATGAGCTGCTCCTGCAGCATGAAATACAATAATACTAAAAACATATAAAACGAAACAATAACCTCCAAAAAATTATGCTCTGCTCTTGCAGTTGTTATGTTGAAAAAAAAATAAAAAGCAGAAAACAATGAATATATCGTGTTGAATAGTACACAAAACAACACCTAAAAAGATTATGTTTTGTTTTCCCCACACCGACTTCGTCGGGAACCGGCTCCGTCTCTGAGCTCGTGGAGCTGGGATGACTTCCTGTGCGGCGGCTGTACGTTCTGCCGCCTCCGCTGCCCAATATAGCAAGGATGTACTTCTCTCCGCAGTGAGGTCCATTCTCCGCATGCTGCAGCTCATGTCCTTCAGCTCCTGAAACGTACCTGCAAATAACCATGACTACATTGCTACTATATAAATGTCACCTGGAAGACGTGCTTGCGAGAATCGGCGTGTCAACAAAATAATTTTCTCTCAGCACCATACTGAGAAGACTGCAGAGCAACACGTACACACACAGCATACCAATGCACCGATTGTACCCAACATTACACGAATATGTTTGCCCGATTTGCGCCGTACCTGATACGTTGGCCCACTTGATCCTCGAGTGTCCATGCAATAAAAATACAGATCTATCGCCTCCGCCAAACACTATTGATGCTGGTAAAGAAAACAAACACCTTCTCGAAACGTGGGAGGCCAAGCTCGCCTTGGAGGACCTGGACCAACAACGACGTCTCGTCGCCAGGACCAAGGAGGCAGTGAAGGCCAGAGGGTTCCTGGAATGAGGAGACCTCCCACTTAAGGTGAACGCGTAACCTACACCGCTACACGTTTCGAAAATAAACGTTTATTCCTCCTCTTCCTCTCAGACGAAAAGCCACTGGACCGGTGGCATCTAGTAGTGGTGCTTAGTGCGACGTACAACTATGCAATGTTCATTTCGACATACCAAAGTATTGCCGGAACTCCTCTTCAGTCATTACCTGAAGTGCATCTAAAACCTCTAAACAGCTTCTTTAAAGGCTAACCAACTGTGTGTCCGGCAGCTGCTCACTTGGAAGCTCAAACTTCATTTCCTATCTGTGCTCACAGTATCTTTATTTCTTGCAGTCATGACTGTTTTTCGCATGAAGCTGCAATATGCGCATTGGTCTACTTACCCTCAACAGCTCGGTTCCCTGCTCCAGGCTACGGGCATACTGCGACTGCATGTCGCTCAACACATCAGTGTGAGGTGACTGCCGTTGCCTCGGTGGTCTTGCTGGCCTCCGTCGAAGTGGCGCAATATGAGGCTGCTTCCCTGAGAGCATGAACTGTTTAATGGCATTGCACATTAAATGTTAAGGTACTGATGCTGATCTCCTGTGCTAGTGGGATTCTTCACTGCCGTGTGAAAGCTGATATCAGCGAACTGCTTGCAAATGAGCAGCACTTACCAGATGGCACGGCCTCAACTTCGGTGGCAGCACTTGTCGACGGCTCACGTGCAGGTGCAGTTGGCGCACAAGAGGCAAAGAATGCAATGTGGTCTTCCCCCATATGTACCCACAATTGGCTAAGAGTAAAAAAATATAAGTAACTCTGGCACGTACTGACGCGGAACTGACGCCTGCCACATCCGTGCTTGGCCCCACCTCCATAGATGCTGGAGGTGCATCATTCTGATAAGTGTGAAGAACACACGCTCCCTTCACTACACTGTGATGCCATCCGGCATTTATGCAAACTCGGCTGCTACTACATGAGCACAAGCAGTGTCGTGCGATGATGAAGTAGTTAACGATCACATTTCTTAAGTGCATGTTTTACTGAATGCCTGCAGCGGAAATTCTTCTTTCACAGAAAACAATACACCTAGCAAGCTACACCAAAACTCGTTAAAATGGTTGCACAGGTAATGGTGTCGTTCCTGTGTACATCAGCTTGAGGAACAAATTGCAGATATTAGGCCTAAATTTGCACAGTTTCGGAATGAATTATTATCGTACACTTATCTTACCTTAGTCTGGCGGTCGCACGCCAGTCAGTCGCATTGTGCCTGTCAGCTGGATCATCCCGCCATAAAAACCAGGGGCGCGCCCCCCGGCCATGCCCCTGCGAACACGTGCACATTGGAGGGCAAATTGGTCAGACTAGTCGGCGTTTACTCACCGATGTAGCTCGGCAATCGCGGCGGCATCTTGACTCGTATCTTGAACCTGCTTCCACCCCCAGTTCTGCCACTGTTCCGCGGACTTGGTGGTGGGGCCCTCGGTGTCGGGCACGTGCGCAAGCTCGGTCCTCAGATGATGCCTGTACACTGCCGTGAATGCCTGGCTCAGGTCCGAAGCGTGTACGGCGGGCTCGGGGTGCTGCTCTATAAAGAAGAGCACCAACTTGCACTGATTGTCAGGCACGTGGACTCTCCTTGACTGCTGCGCCGTTTTCTGTGTAACGGCTAGAATTGTCGCGCTGGTTTTGTATTCAAAAAGCACAGTAACACTAGAAGCATTAGTACAAACAGCGTGGTGGCCAGCACCACCACAAAATGCCTCGTAAAACTGTGAAACCACCTGGTGCTACGTCGAGACACTACAACAAATAAATTGTTACGGTCACCACACTTTTCAATATCAAGCTGTGAAAACATTGCTTCTCCTTTTTTTTGTCTTCACCTATAACAATTGTTCATTTTTTGTGTGCTTGCTACATGCAAAAATTTCCTTCTCGTCTATTGGCTGTCTGTTTCCCTCTCTACCTTTGTTTGACCACGCCCCCGTTTTGCAAGAACGCTTACAAAATAGCACCTTGGGCCAATCTTGTATTTTTGCAATGTGTTTATGGAAATTGCAACGTTCACTTGGGCAAGTTCGGTCGCTTGAGTGGAGGGCCTGAATTAGGTGCATGAATTTGAGTGAATTAGACCTCCGTGTTGACATTGTAAATCACTGTATTTATTTATTGGGACAGCTAAGCTCTCCCGTTCGTGCAGTGTATTGCACAAAGCGTATTCTAATAATTGAGCAAGGAAACGGTGCGATCGTCGTATCGCTATTCGCGGCGAGATTGGGCTATAGGTGGCAGCACCATTCCCGCGAATGTGGAGATCAGCGATCGGCGGCACGTATACATACGCGCCGCTGCGTGTATTTGTATACGAATACACGCAGCAGCGCTCCGTTGCGTGCCGTCGACCTGATTGTCGGCGGATAAAATGCGTTGACTACAGTTTACTGTTAATATCTGCGGTCTTCTCTATTGAATCAATTCACGACGTCTATGCAACGTTAACATTACCCGCGAGTAAAGCGCACTCTGCTTTTCATTGGGATTCTCGCACTGAATGACTCTCTTCACGCTTTCGCACTAAATCACGTCTTTGCTGTATTGTTTGTGCGTCGTTAGCTTGTGTTCCGCCTGCTACGCACTGCTGTAGCGTGACTGAACCGTTTATTTACATCTTTGTCATCTGCATGCTACAAAAAGGAGAGAAAGAAAGATCGTATAAAGCCCACATATCTGTACGATTAGTTAAAGACCACCGTTCGCATATTACACGCAAATGTTTTTTTTCTCACTCTGATGAAACGTGGGATAGTCAATAAAGGTAGTCAGGAAAGCTTAGTGGCCGATAGCGCTTTGCGCTGCCCTGCGTTTACCACGTGTACGCTCATGTTCACCAGTAAAGATATAAAAATCTTGTACAACAGATGAGCAGAAAACTTTCATTGATGGATTACGTGCATGGCAGTGCTACAACAATTACCTCGTTAATGGAACAAGCATGTTTTTTTTTTCAGACAAAAATGGCCAATAATTTCTGTCAGTCACTAACAATGCCACACAAACGCTGAAGACATTGTCAAAGAAGATGAAATTTAGAAGTGAAATCATACGACATTATATACAAGGCATGCCGTCTGAATTATTTTCAATGTCTGGGCTCTATAATTTCTTCTTAAAGTTAAGCACACGATTGCGCACATTAACTCTTCTTTAAGTACAGTGTAAGTACCAATGTGTCACAGTTTATGTGATAATAATATTTCTATGTAGTGGTACCATGGCCTGATAAACACAACTAAGGCTCCTCGCATGGTCTATAAACTATAGTCACTAGAGTTCAATAGTTGTAAACAGTATCAACCGCATGCAGGTACATAGCTTAGAGCGTTTTTTTTTACAACCAAGTGGCTATAAAACTCTGCATTCACACACCATTTAATAGTGCTCATGTTGGGGAGCATACCCAGAGCATTTGGCGATGTGCTTAAGAGAGGAAGTGGCACCCACTCTGAAATTATTCTGCTGAATGGAGTGTACGAGGACAATTAACAGGTCTCTGAAAACTTGCACGTGCCGATCTTGCTGCGACGCATTAGCAGCCAAGCAACACCAAATGCATTCGTACGTTGTTTCAGGCATACGTAGAAACAGTTACAACTCACGCCTACATGAACAGACAAACCACAATTTGAGAACGTGCATGACGTGCGCGCACTTAGAAACACGCGTGGCTAGACGACGACGCATGAATCAATGCACACTACGCCACTTCGGCCAGTTGCCGCTAGTTGGTGACCCTGCTCGATCTCGCGGCGAATAGACGTCGGACTCTGCCCAGGCGGCGCTGCAAAAAATGCCGCCACAAGTGCCCTTATCGCCGCGCTGGCCATAAATGGTAGTGCACAGAGAGCTTTTCGCAAGCGAACGTGAATAGGCCCTTCTATTTCGTTGATGTTTAGGAGCGGCTTCCTGAAAATGAAAGACCCGACAAGCTTCTTCTTTCAATCCAACCTTGCTTCATAAAAGTAGGAAGCTCATCAAGACGAAATGCCGGCACAATGCAAAGATGTCTCGATTATTTCGGCATTCTGCAACTGGCAATTTAAGTGCAAGCGAACATCGCATGAACCGAGTTAGAGGCAAGCACTTCGACGTGCGTAAGTTACACTCTAAATCAGGTCCTGTTTAAATGCTGGCTATATCTATGAAACTATAGATAAAAAATGCCCTGTTTCCTGACTATATCTAGCACCTTAAGCGGAACCTGATTAAAAGTGTAACGCCTAAATGCGTTAAACTCGGATATACACATGGGGCCAAAGCGATGAAGTGCATGCACGAGCAATCTATGCGAGCAATGGTACGAAGCTCACTTTATCTGGCAGAAATGACCTTGGTGATTTTTGCTTTGCAGTTGTTCTAATTCGTGCATTGAACTGTTTTATTACGCATGCTCGAATGCTCTGTTGACGGTTGTGTTCAACTGAGGATACATGTTTGTCAACTTGCTCAGTGTACAACGAAACGAAAAAAACCGATGCCTCCGAGATAGCTCCGGTAACCGCGGAGACCAACGGCAAAAAAAAGAGAAAAAAAACTTCATCGTGGTTGCTATCATTTCGCGATTTACCTGTATGACGCACGCGTTCACACTTCCTAGCTAAAGCCCACGGATCTATAGAGCTTTCAAAGCCCTACGTGCGTAATGCTGTGTTGTGGCGACAACTTCAGATTATTGATGGTCGCGGCGTGTGCGATGTTCATCGCGGCCGTCACCTGTCTACTGTTGCATGTCGCGCATCGCGGTCAGAGGGTCTGTTAAGCTTCATAATCAAAGTTCTGGCAAGGCTACTCAAAACAATAACAGCAGACCTACGTTATCACACTTACTCAAATAAACGGCTGTGAACAACGGAAGTAATACGCTTACCCAACACGTTCGCAACGGCCTGTATTTGGCGCTCTCTCCATTCTGCTTTGCGAAAGCTGCGGAAATCAGTAAAACTTAAATAATTTACGTCCATGGCAATTCACAACGCAATAGTAGCGCAGACTGCGGCCTTTTTTCGTAGAGCATGGAGCTTTTGCGTCTGCTCTTGTTTTCGCCGTCGTTCAGACGAGTGAACCAGTAAGCACATGTTTTGTTAAAGGTCTGCGAGAAGATGATTAGGAAAATAAAAGGAGGCCCTGATAATGGTCGTGACTTGGATGAGAAGGCGCAGAAAAAGAACCTTTGCTGTTCTTCCTTATGTTCACAGTCTTACCCACTGCCTAAAAAAGGTTGCATCAAGATATGACATCCGAGTGATTATTTCTGCCAGGAACAAGCTGTCCACTTTATGTGCTAAAGTCGAGTCTACGAGTCCTGAATCAGATATATGTCAAGCAAGATACATGTAATAGTAGTCATATTCATACTTATGTATTCTGCATCCCCGCTGTTGTCTACTCCATACCCTTGTCATGCAATCGTGTATACGTGGATCAGACAGGTTGTTGTCTTAATGATAAACTTCGAGAACATTTTAATTCTCTTAAAGGCCACTCCGGCCTTCATCTAGCAGCCCACTGAAGGAAATGCGGCTGCCTGCCGCTCTTTGGCAACACTTCTGTGTTGTTTTGGCATAAAAACCAAAGCGTGCGCGAACTTATTGAAGCTGAGCATATTCACAAGAATTCTGAGTCGTGCGTGAGTGTTTCCTCTGTGGCCATACATGATAAGTAGCTAAGTTTTCTTGGTATTGTATGACGCGCGTCCTATTTCTGATAGGTTTTTGTTGATTTGGTCCCTCGTGCCTTTTTTCCTTCCCCTTTGCCCTCTCTTGCTTTTTAAAGGCGATAGTCTTTCTTGGGGACCTACGACGGAAAAATTTTGGTCTGTCTGTCTGTCTGTGCATTTGTCTGTCCGCCCTAACGATACCTCAAACGGCACCAAACGGCCAACACCATTCGCAGCGCCCACCAATATTGCTGAAGGTTTTGCGTTCATAGTTGCGCGATTGTCAATTAAAAAGCAATTATTGCATATATGTGAGGCGCCATAACAACACTTCGAAGTTTTGTATGTCTGCCTTTATACTAGAAGAGGCACACACAAGTAACTCCAAGGAATGTAGCGTTGTCGCGCTGCACTGACAGTGCAACGCGATGCTCAAAAAGGTGTTTACAACGCTTTGCTACGACGTCATGGTGGTGGCACCTGCCCGTCGCTTTGCGTTCTACACCTTATCACCTCCGAGAATGGCGCGCATCTTTCTCCGTGGGCTGCACGTCTTCGTTTTCGAAGATAACTGCCAGATGGCGCTTGTGTCTAACGTGCCTCGATGTGCTCGCTCGCCTCAGCTACACGCTCGAGGCACTCTAACGCAGTGCCTCCAGAATACCATTAACCGATTTTCTTGCGCAGAACATCAAATAAACGTTTCGTTCACTCTCTTCAGACGCAAGACTATTGTCTTTCGACTACATTTGCGGTGTAACATGCAGATTTTGAACCAATCTTCATCCTTTCCTTTATATATTGCCTTGGTTTTGCAATAAAGCTTCAGTTCACTGCGCTTGGTCTCTCCTTTCCTCTCCTTTTGTGTTTCCGTCCGTTTTTCGCGCAGTACATTATGGGTCTTTGGATACCTCTCCCGTAGCGACGCCAAATTCCAAAGCTCCGCACGCTGCATGGTGCCAAGAGCTCAGAGTAACGGCACAAACGGAAGACCGCCAAGATTTCGCACCAATTACGTAAGCATTACGCGGTGATTACGTTGTTTACGTCGTTAGGGCTGCAGTTAACAGTCGTCGCTCTCTTGTTCTCACACCCTCTCTTGTGCGCGCGCTTGCGTTTTTTTTTATACTGTGAGCCATTCTTTTTTTCTTTGTTTTGTTTTGTCGCGAGCGCATTCACTGTACTTCGCCATGCAATCACGTTTGCCTGTTCGCTCGTGGCTGGCAGCACGTTTAATTGAAGGAACGCAGGCAGCATGCTCACCCCAAACATAAAACATGAATTTCATTCACTACGTTTCTGTGATCTTGTTCTAAATGCGAAGCATTTCTTAGCGAACTACGGCGACATTGAGCCTATCTATCTATCATCCGCGTATACGACTTTTAGCTCTCCTGGCCACTTCGACAATGGTATCGATACCGAAATTGGTAAGGCATCACATGACTGTATGATGAGCATACGTGACTAGTCACGGTCTTGCTGCTCTTGTGGTGGTTTCGTTCACATGATATTTTGCGAAACTGATAATCATATGTGAGGTTTAACGTCCCAAAACCACCATCTGATTATGAGAGACGCCGTAGTGGAGGGCCATGGAAATTTAGACAACCTGGGGTTCTTTAACGTGCACCCAAATCTGAGCCCACGGGCCTACATTTCCGCCTCCATCCGAAATGCAGCCGCCGCAGCCGGTATTCCATTCCGCGACTTGCGTGTCAGCAGCCGAGTGCCTTAGCCACTAGACCACCGTGGCGGGGATGTTTAAAAACTGGTGTGGTATGACATGACTGCATGGCGAACGCAAGCGACAGACCCTAACATGAAAATCATGTCATGCGGGTCACGTAGCAGCATGACTACATGCCACACTCATGATGCGCTCGCGGCTGTTTCGCTAGCATCACATATACCAAATTTGGTATTATAGGACGTTAGTGAATGGTGAAAGTATGTGACTGGTGTATACATGATAATCATGAGATGCACTTTCTTATTGATGGATTGATTGATTTATATGTAAGATTTAACGTTGCACAACCATCATATAATTATGGGAGACACCGTAGTAGAGAGGTCCGGATATTTTGACTACCTGGGCTTGATTAGCATGCACCCAAATCTGAGCTAATGGGCCTACAGCATCCTCACCTCCAATGAAAATGCGGCCACTGCTGCCGGGATTCTACCCCGCAACCTGCGGGTCAGCAGCCCAGTACCTTATCCTCTAGACCACCTCGGCGGGGCATGCGTGGCAGCCGTGGCAGAGAACCGAACACCAAGCCTGATCAAAGCATGGACGACGGATCGCGGCAATCATTGGCCGATCGTACTGAACGAAAGTTTCGTCGTTTACTTAGAAGCATTCTTGATGCAAATTTCGTCATTCACCCGAAGCTTGGGACAAGCGAAAAGGGATCACAAACAGCGCAAAAGCATATGAAGTCGGCGCATGTTATGTAAGCGACCGCCAGCGGGCGTCTAAAAATCTTTGCCATGACGTCATGCAGGCCATCCGCCAGGCGGCACCAACCCATCTTCTTGGGGCTAATATGGTGTGTCACATTTCATGAAATTGTACTAAATCTGTCAGTATGGTTCTTTAAGGATAGTGTTTTTGTCCGTTTACAGACTCGAACTGCTACAGAAGCACGTGCTTTGTGCAAAATGTATAGAGATTTTTCACTACATTGATACTTTTGTAGAACACAATACTATTCAATATAGTCGACCTTGAACTTATAGGTCATGAAAACATTAAAATAATGCTATAAACTTTAATAATAAATAGCGACAAGCACTGCACAGACTAAACGCAAACAATACAAATAATACACGCATAGCCGAATGTTATCAAAGGGTGTCGTTGTAGATACGACAAGTGCTACAGTTTTGGTTACGACTGAAGGAAGGAACAATGTTTAAGGATTCGTTTTGTTTCTTAGACACAACGTTGTGTCTAACGATTAAAGATGAGCCCTTAAAATTTTCAGTCCACGTGACCCCATTTGGGTCTATTCGTTCGAGCAAATGCAGCTAAACCTAAAGCAAATATTTTAGACCATCACATTAAATTTCTCGCATGTAGATCATTACTTAACGTAAGTTCAGCAGTATAGCGCTAAATATCGCATATTTGTGATTAACGGAGGGTATTAATGCTACGTTTCCCACCGAACGTCAGCTTCTTCGTTCTCGTGATCAGTATTTAGATCCTCCTTGAAGTGGGGATCGTTTTTTTACACAGCATGTGTGATGATAATACAACTGAAGGTTCTTCATTTGAGTTGAAATGTTTTTTTTGCGTAAGCTGTGTTGCAAATTCTGTTTGTCACCAATTGGCACCTGTGGGGGTGCTATGCTCTACGTGACTAAAGAAGAAACGCAAAACATGCTGGAAGAGTGTAATTCCGATCTTTCACAGTGCGGTGATAAAGTTTTTTGGCAGTCATGCTTACAGCAGCCCCTACATAGAGGGCAGTGGTTAGGGCAGATGCGGTGAACAAGATGATTCAATTGGTACGACTCCTGGAACTAAGAATTTGATGAAGTAGAGGAGATTGTCCGTTTCGTATAATAATTTTGAGCAATAAAACATACGTTGCCAAGCGGAGGGGACTGTATTCGGCTGGGACGTTCTAGCGACCATTGATGAACGACGAATGAAAAATGCAATGATGAATCTACTCTACATGGTTGTAAAGCGCGACAAAGTCATGGTCATGGTTAATTCCACATAACATGGTTAGTCCCACATAACTTGAGCCAAGAATTTGATAATGAAAGACACTTCAGTGGTGAATTGAACCAAACGCGTACTACTCGGACTAATATGTAGGTACTTGAGCTAATTTTTATTTCTCCCAATACTAACTATTCTTATATTTAATCACCTATTTTCTTTTGTGAGAAGAAAACCCAAAATATGAACACTGAGATGTAGAGCACTTTCAGAAACCACCGACTAAACTGTTTTCTGTACGATACGTCTAGCGCTGTTGTTTTTTCCGCGTTGTAAAGAAAGCCTTTAGCAGCACTATAGCAGTGCGCTAGCTTTCCGTCACACGGCTTCTTTTCACGTTTCGCGGGCTTTTTTTACAACGTGGGAAAAATAACAGCGCGACACGTATCGTACAGGAAAGAATTTAGTCGGTGGTTTCTGAAAGTTCTCTACGTCTCAGTGTTCATAGTTTTGGTTTCCAGCTCTTAATTTGAAAATTAGGTAATTAAGAATCATTATTTATTTATTATGTGGATAAATAAATATAGCCTGAGTACCTAGAGGCTAGAGCGAGTAGTATGCGTTTGACTCAATTCGCTTCCTAAGTGCCTTTCACTTTCAAATACCTGGCTCAAATTATGTGGGACACCCGGCTGTATAGCGCACATAGAAGTGGACTGCCCGCATGTTCGTAAATTTTTCCAATACAGAATGTCGTAGGAGGAGGGTGGTGGTATATGAGAGATCGCAATGATCTCGTAAACACAGACATGACGTGAATTCCAAGAACAAAAAGAACATTGCAAAGTTCTTATGACGCAGAAGCAAAGTAGAAAACAAACGAGAAGAAAGGCCCACTAGCAGCCAAGGCCAACGAGTGATTCGTAACCTTTTTCATGAAAGTCAGTGTCCGTGTAGCATTTGCCATTAAATCATCATCATCATCATCATCATCAGCCTGTCTACGTCCACTGCAGGACAAAGGCCTCTCCCATGTTCCGCCAGTTAACCCGGTCCTGTGCTTGCTGTTGCCAATTTATACCCGCAAACTTCTTAATCTCATCTGCCCACCTAACCTTCTGTCTCCCCCTACCCCGCTTCCCTTCTCTGGGAATCCAGTTGGTGACCCTTAATGACCAGCGGTTATCCTGTCTACGTGCTACATGCCCGGCCCATGTCCATTTCCTCTTCTTTATTGCAGCTATGATATCCTTAACTCCCGTTTGTCCCCTAATCCACTCTGCTCTCTTCTTGTCTCTTAAGGTTACACCTACCATTTTTCTTTCCATTGCTCGCTGCGTCGTCCTCAATTTAAGTTGAACCCTCTTTGTGAGTCTCCAGGTTTCTGCTCCGTAGCTAAGTACCGGCAAGATACAGCTGTTATATACCTTCCTCTTGAGGGACAGTGGCAATCTACTTGTCATAATTTGAGAGTGCCTGCCGAATGTGCTCCACCCCATTCTTATTCTTCTAGTTACTTCAATCTCGTGGTTAGGCTCTGCGGTTATTACCTGCCCTAAGTAGACATAGTCTTTTACAACTTCAAGTGCACTATTACCTATCGCAAAGCGCTGCTCCTTTCCGAGGTTGTTGTACATTACTTTCGTTTTCTGCAGATTAATTTTAAGACCCACCTTTCTGCTCTCCTTGTCTAACTCCGTAATCATGAGTTGCAATTCGTCCCCTGAGTTACTCAGCAATGCAATGTCATCGGCGAAGCGCAGGTTACTGAGGTACTCTCCATTAACTCTTATCCCTAACTGTTCCCATTCTAGGCTTCTGAAAACGTCCTGTAAGCACGCAGTGAATAGCATTGGGGAGATTATGTCCCCCTGCCTTACACCCTTCTTTATTGGTATTCTGTTGCTTCTTTTATGAAGCACTATGGTAGCAGTTGATCCCCTGTAGATTTCTTCCAGAATGTTTATATATATTTCATCTACGCCCTGATTCCGCAGTGTCTGCATGACGGCTGATATTTCTACTGAATCAAACGCCTTCTCGTAATCTATGAAGGCTATGTATAGTGGTTGGTTATACTCTGAGCATTTCTCTATTACCTGATTGATAGTATGATGGTGGTCAATTGTTGAGTAGCCTGTTCTAAATCCTGCTCGTTCCTTTGGTTGATTGAATTGTAATGTCTTCTTTACTCTGCTAGCAATTACCTTTGTAAATAGCTTGTATACTACAGAGAGCAAGCTGATCGGCCTGTAATTCTTCAAGTCCTTGTCATCTCCTTTCTTATGTATTAAGATGATGTTAGCGTTCTTCCAAGACACTGGTACTTTTCCCGTCAGGAGACACCTCGTAAATAGAGTGGCTAGTTTTTCTAACACAATCTGTCCACCATCTTTCAGCAGATCTGATGTTACCCGATCCTCACCAGCAGCTTTGCCTCTGTGCATGCTCTCCAAAGCTTTTCTGACTTCTTCTATCATTACCGGTGGGGTGTCGTCTGGGCTACTGCTAGTTCTTATAGTATTAAGGTCGTGTTTGTCTCGGCTACTGTACAGATCTCTGTAAAACTCCTCCGCTGTTTTAACTATCCTATCCATATTGGTAGTTGATTTGCCTTCTTTGTCCCTTAGTGCATACATCCGCCTTTTGCCTATCCCAAGTTTCCTCTTCACTGCTTTGACGCTTCCTCCGTTTTTCAGAGCATGCTCAATTCTCTCCATGTTATACCTTCTTACATCGCATACTTTACGTCTATTAATCAGCTTCGAAAGCTCTGCCAGTTCTATTTTGTCTGTTGTACTTGACACTTTCATGATTTGACGCTTCTTAATTAGGTTCTTCGTTTCCTGGGAAAGCTTGCCGGTGTCCTGTCTAGCTACCCTGCCTCCAACTTCCACTGCACACTCCGTGATGATACTCGTCAGATTATCATTCATTGTATCTACGCTAAGGTTGGTTTCCTCGCTAAGAGCAGAGTACCTGTCCTGCAGTGACACTCTGAATTCCTGTACTTTCCCTCTCAGTGCTAGCTCATTGATTTGCTTCTTGCGTATCAGTTTCTGTCGTTCCTTCTTCAAGTCTAGGCGGATTCGAGCCCGTACCATTCTATGGTCACTGCATCTTACCTTGCCAACCACTTCCACATCCTGCACGACTCCTGGGTGTGCAGTCATTATAAAGTCTATTTCGTTCTTATTTACGCCATTAGGGCTCCTCCATGTCCACTTGCGGTTTTCTCGTTTTCGGTAGAAGGTATTCAAAATACGCAGATTATTGCGTTCTGCGAATTCTACTAGTAGCTCTCCTCTGGCATTTCTAGTGCCGATGCCATAATCTCCTACTGCCTGGTCTCCAGCCTGCTTCTTCCCTACCTTTGCATTAAAGTCGCCCATTACTATAGTATACTGTGTTTTCACCTTACTCATTGCCGATTCCATGTCTTCATAGAAGCTTTCAACTGAAGCGTCATCATGGCTGGATGTAGGCGCGTAAGCCTGTACTACCTTCATTTTGTATCTTTTATACAGTTTAATTACAATGCCTACCACCCTTTCATTAATGCTATAGTAATCCTCTATGTTGCCAGCTATGTTTCTGTGAATTAGGAACCCTACTCCCAGTTCTCTTCTGTCTGCCAAGCCCCGATAGCAAATGACGTGCCCATTCTGTAGCACAGTATAGGCCTCATCTGTCCTCCTAACCTCACTCAGCCCTATTATATCCCATTTAATGCCTTCTAGCTCCTCGAATAATACAGCTAGACTTCCCTCACTAGATAACGTTCTAACGTTAAACGTTGCTAAGTTCAAGTTCCAATGGTGGCCTGTCCGTATCCAGAGATTCCTAGCACCCTCTGCTGCTTTGCAGATCTGACCGCCGCCGTGGTCAGTTGCTTCGCAGCTGGTGGGGACTGAGGGCCGTGAGTTAATTGACGAATGTCTACGGGAGGGGGTGGCCAGATACTGCACCAGGGTGGCCAATCCTTCTCTGGTGAGATCATCGGTGCGTACCGGCTTTAAGCCGGTACGATCAGACAGTAGTGAGAATGCTCCATGCATGTCTTCCTTATTGTTGTTCAGCAGCGTTGGCAGCCACCCACCACGGAGCCCAACGAGGGGACGCTACAAGGTTACAAATGCTGAAACCTGCAGACGCCAGCCGTACAACGCCACTATAACCCAATGCGCCTAGACCAAGGTAGGCTATTTGCACAGGGTTAACCCTAGCCGCCAGAAGTTTGGAAGTAAACGTAAGAGAGTAGAAGACAGGACAGATAAATAGTAAGAGATAAAGACGAAGATGTAGGGAGAGAGAGATAGGAAAAGGCGACTGCCGATTCCCCTGGGTGGGTCAGCTCAGGGGTGCCGTCTACGTGAAGCCGGGGCCAAAGGGGTGTGTTGCCTCTGCCGGGGGGCCTTAACGGTCCAATCACCCAGCATCGGCTCAACCCCCAGGATCCCCTTTTCCTCGGACACGGCAAAGCCGCGCACGGCTAGGCGTGGGAGGGAGTCGAAACTCCCCCGTTAGCTCGGGTTCGTGGTGTCGCTACACACCAAACGCCTACTTGCGTAGGCGCCCCTGCGCTCCTATTTTGTATGCTAAACTTAATTCCTTGGGAACCTGTGGGCCTACTTTAGCCCTTTTACAAAGCTACCTCGCTAACAGAACCCAGGTTGTAAATTATGGCGGTGTTTTATCCTCACCAATAATAACTAACCAGGGAGTCACACAAGGCTCAATTCTGGGGACCTCCCACGTTTCTTATCTACATTAGCGACTTACCATCATCACTTAGGTCATCTGACTGCATCCTTTATGCTGACGATACAATATTTTCTAGTGACAAAGATCTTAACAATCTACTAGCAAAATTAAACACTGATGTCGCAAAACTTGTTTCATGGTGCAAAAGTAACTTATTGAAAATCAACCCTGTTAAAACAACTTTTATGTTATTTCACTCGTCCCAAAAAAGCGTTACGATTTCACCCGAAATATACATTGATCACTGCGTCATCACCCCATCAAAGCTCACTACTTTTCTAGGTGTCACATTAGATCCTCAACTCAAATATAACATTCACGTGAATTCTGTCATCAAGAAGACTGCTTTTGGCATCCGCATACTCATTCGCACAAGGCATTGTTTTCAGCAACACATTTTAAAATCACTTTACTATGCTTTCATTACCAGACACCTAACCAACTGCATTTCATCCTGGGCCAATACCTACGCCACACACCTAACATCTCTCATTCACCTTCAGAAAAGAGCAGTCCGAATTATCACACATAGTTCTTACACAGCATCATCAGCAACCCTCTTTAGCACTCTCGAAATTCTACCGTTCATTTCCACCTTTCAACTCAAACTTGAAACTTTATTATTCAGAAGTAGAGTTGGTGACATTCCCACTGACATACTTCCCCTCACACATCTCCACACTACTAATAACACACGGTTTTCTGAAAATAGTAACCTTCCGCTTCCAAAAGTAAGCACTAACTACGGCAAAATGACAGCCTTGTTGTCTGAAATTTCTTTCTGGAACTCTCTACCATCAAGTATTAAATCAAGCCCCTCATTACATTGTTTCCGATGGCATCTAAAACAGTTCTTACTAAAAACATGCGACACCTGAGTATATATATATATATATATATATATATATATATATATATATATATATATATATGTGTGTGTGTGTGTGTGTGTGTGTGTGTTTAAATACGGTTATATGCATTTATGTGTATGTGTATAAGTTTTGAAGTGACACTGTATTAGTTAGTAATATGTGTTGCTGAAGGAGAGGTTTGACGAGGAGAAGAAGGAAGTCGCCTATGTCGCTGCATACAGCAGTTTTCTCCTGTCTGTTGCAACAGGTAAGTGCAGTAAAAAAAAGGCTGCACCTATAGCACCATATTTGCATGTATGTTGCCCATCCACTACCACAGAGAAATCTCAATCATTCGATGTCATAACTAGGCTTGTGCGAATGTGAATCTTAGGTTCGAAATGAATTCGAAAAAAGTAGTGATTTTGGTCTAATAATTTCTAATTGAGTTTTGATAACACGTGTCACACATTCTAAAAAAAAGTGAGCATATTTTTATGATCTAATTAACTTGCACAATATATATATTTTTTTTTAATTTGAAAGAAGGCCTGGGCAAATGCCAATTTTTTGTTCAAAAAAGGTGGAAAGTTTTGTGTGGTAGCAGAGTTAGACTATTGGTATAATGCGAGTGATAACGTGTAAAATATTTTACCTTTTACAATTTACTATACTTAGAACATATGGTTCAATACAAGCTTTTTAAACTTTAAAAATGATGAATCAATGTGAGGGTAGTATGTTCATTTAACTTCGAAGTGTGGTTGCGATAGTGCGAATTACTCTTGAGTGTATGTTTTTGCTTTTGCTTACTACCCACTTTTGCTTACTACCCACCAATTCCAAGAATCCACCCACTCCTCGAACTGTTCCCTTTCAAACGTTCACCTGAGGAACCAAGAACAAAAAGCATATATGTGCGCACAACGCTAAATAAAAGCATTCATTTTTGCCAATATGACCATTTCAAACAAGGGATATAACACAACCCAGAAAACATGGCTTCAAGACTTAAATACGTAAGACAATGAATACGTAAGACATTAAATACGTGAAGTCTAATCATCGTAAAAACAGCCTAACGTGTATACGTGCATAGTCAAGGAGTGTGAAATGAGAGAGTGAAAAAAAGTAATGTGCAAGACTACACGTGACCCATCCACAGAAAGGGGCGTTCAATGCACGGTCAAATTTTGCTTGTCTGCAAAGGAAGCTAGAGATTCTTAGTGCAAAAAAACTTGATATAAACAAACACGATTCTACGAATTTCTCGAACTAATTTAGAAATTTCATTTTCCGACAGGTATGCATAGAATTCAAGTCTTTTCAATAACTGTCATAGACGAAGATGTCGTAGCACTTAAATCGATTTAACAAAGTCTCAAGGAAATAAATGAGCAAACTTGTAGTGATTTCTTCCTAATTTTTAAACAGACGGCACTTTTTCGGACGTTCGCTGTAACACTACCACGTTAAAACATCTATTCTCTCCAACTTCGACCCAAGTTTTACACTGACGCAACAGCTGGTACGCAACAGCTCGTAGAGCTTTTGCATACCAAATGGCGCTGGGCAATGACAGTTAGTGGTCCTTGCAAATATTCCCACACGAGCACGGTGGTTCCTTTAGTTATTAAATGCAAAGCATTTGTTTGCGTACTGCAGGTGCACTTTCCCCATCTATCTATCTATCTATCTATCTATCTATCTATCTATCTATCTATCTATCTATCTATCTATCTATCTATCTATCTATCTAACGTCTTCGTCTGTGTGCTCTCGTGATCATCCCCTTAACTTCGTGTTAACAAAAATTAGTAGGGAAACTATGATGGTTTCACGAGTATTACTTGTTGGTCATGACATGAATAATGTGACAATTCCGTCGCACACGTCATCAAATCGTTACAGCAAGACGTGTGGCACATACCTGAGTACACCTTTTCTGAGAGTGGGTACGGGCTATTGATATCCGGGTATCCGGGTATGTGCCACAGGTGATTGAAGTTTATCCATCGCGAACTTATTTACAGTGCAACACCAGTGAACACAGAACAGGGAAGGAGCAAAAGAGAAAGAAAAAACGGCCACTTATGACGATAATCACACTTATGGCGATTATCAATATAGGTCTAAATAACTTAATTCTTTTTCATGCAGTGTGACGGATGGTTCACTAATGCACTTGCTACCCATAATCGTTATATGATATGCCTCAGCGATTTCTCTTGTAAGTTGGTTAGGATGCTTGAAGATGATGGTGGTTCTCTCGAAAATGGGACGACTACCGCATGACCTGCAATGTTCCGGTGGATGAAGTCACGCGACTCCTTGAAGAGATAACTCAAGCTCCCTTAAACGAACATTCACACATCGTTTCGTTTGTCCCACGTACTCCCTACCACACGATAATGAAGTTCAATACAAAGATTTTTTTACGCATGTCTTGTATTTGTTCTTATGATTCCCAGCGCATCTCTCTTCGGCTTGTTTGTTCCTCAGCGCATTATGAGCCATCGGGCAAATGCGACGTACCTTATGTTTGGCGGAAAAAAAATGTCGACGCCATACCTTTAACATACGTTTTTCAGCCCTTGCACCAATTTGTGTACATAAGAGAAAACACCTCTTTTTCTTTTTTCATAACATTTTGCTTGAGCTCCTCTGTGTTTCACAAGCTTAACGCTCCGAACCATCGACTCACTCACAAAATAAAACACCTTGTCAGGATACCCAGCATCTACTAAGCGTTTTATTTGGCTATGAAAAGCAGTATTCCACATGTGCACACAGTATCTTTTAAGCGACGCATTCAAGATTGTCTTTGCAATCGCTCTCTTCACAATCTTAGAATGACCAGACTTGTAGTTCGAGAAAGGCTTCACTGATCTTGGGTCATATTTCCAACACAAATGATTTTACCAAAGGTTTGCTTTAGGAGCTTTAGGTCCAGAAACTGTAGCTCGTAATTCAAACAGACTTCGTGAGTGAAGGTGAGACCTATACCATGCTGACTTAACAACTTGAGAATGTGATTAACGTCCTTAGGGTGAATGTCATTGCGGGAAAAAATTACAAAATTGTCGACATAACGAAAAACGGCACTGCAGCACTTACTAAGGTGACCCTCCAGCTGCCTGTGAATGTAGCCTAACACAATGTCACTAATGATAAGGACCACGCACGACCCTATAAAGACACAGGACTTTTTTAGATAAAGATCTCCCCACCACGACACAAAGGTACTCTCAATGTAAAAGAACAAAAGTTCTTCAAAGAGTCACGCGACTTCATCTACCGGAATATTGCAGGTCATGCGGTTGTCGTCCCATTTTTGAGAGAATCACCATCATCTTCAAGCATCCTAACCAACTAACAAGAGAAATCACTGAAGCATATCATATAACGATTATGGGTAGCAAGTGCATTAGTGAACCATACATCACACTGCAAAAAAAAGAATTAAGTTATTTAGGCTAATATTGATTATCGCGATAAGTGTGACTACGCTACCTCGGTGCACCTCTTGTTCTGCGCATGTCGTGATGTAAGCTGCCAGTACCTATATATATATATATATATATATATATATATATATATATATATATATATATATATATATATATATATATCCCTCCATTTTTTCCAGTAAACAACAGTTGTGAGTCAGCGCCGTCTTTTCTTTCTTTTTTGCTCCTTTCCTGTCCTGTGTTTTCTGGTGTTGCGCTGTAAATAGGTTCACGATGGATCATAATCGACTGACCCAACTTACCGTCTTACTGCTGTTGAAGTTTATATCTACACAGGAACGGCGACAACAAACATGGCCAATTTTAACGTGTGAAAGTTAATAAACGCTGCCATCGGCAACGTCAACCCAACGATCACAAAAAATAAATGTCACAGTCACAGCAGAAATTGAACCCCTGCATTCGGCGTGGCAATGAAGTATTCTACCACTGGGTCACTCCTGGGGTCGCGGAACTACTTTGAAAACTGACCCTCTGCAGGCGTAATGCTCGTGAAACGCGAATGGGGGTAGCTGTACTGGCTATCCAATTTTATAAACATTACGTACCTACTTCTATGATGCAGCCTACACGTGGGCTCAACGTCAATTGTAATTAGACGCCATCCACTGAAGTTGAAGTTGATTTATGTAGCAGTGTCCAAGGCTGCCATCCTATGAGCACTAGCGCTTCATATAAGCTTACCACTTCTGATGTTTCCTATGATTCATGTTGCTCTTAGAATATTTACGTAATTGTAAACAACTGGGTATATAAAAAATATGCGGCTTCTTAACGTAAATCTGTTGGTGAATTTGTACATATCTTTAGCGCAACTTTATAACGTTTCACACTAAAAAACATACGACACAGTAACCTTCCATTCGCATGCTTATAGAATTGATTGCTAAGGTACGTTGATATGCCGAATTTTGTAGTAGGTTGTGGATCCAATGGCGCTGATTGTCTCCTTCAAACTTTCTTGCTCTGCCTGTTCTCTCAATAGTTGCATTCACTCTCTCCATCTTTGATTATCGGCAGCTTGTCGAAGCTTCACGTCATCATCTAGCTCACCTGTATAGCCCGGACATGTGCGAAATTCACTCTTGAGCTGCACCTGCAAAATTCTCATACACGCAGGCGTTTATCAGTGGCAAATAAAATTACGTAGAATTTTTAGGCTGATGCTACCTTAAAGTTTTCAATTTTAAGGACTAAAATAGTCTCATCCTCAATTTTTTTAACGTCTCGATTTACCGAAGTAATTTGAGCGTCGTCATCAATTCTGTAAATGGAGTCAAATAACTGTATAAATATTCAGTACCATTGACGACGCGAATATGGCCCCATGGTGGGCAGCAACCACAATTTGAGGGGGGAAATAGCGCATTTTTACTCGAGCTGCTCGTTATGCTCATGGTATTTTTGCTGCGGCTACAATCGGGAGGTGACTGCAAGAATCAGTGCTCGAGGAAAGTCACTTTGTTCATCAAAACCTGATCACCTTCAGGTCATGTCAACCGCCATCGCTTTCAAGCGCTAGAGAAGGAGGAAACGGAAGCCGAAGCAATCCTTCGACTTTGAATTGGGCAGTAATGGCTCTGACAACATGCCGTCCCGAGTGGAAACCGACCTGCGAAAGCTGTCTCTCCACTTCAGGATGCAACATAAAGTTGGTCAGGGTTAGCGACAGTCTGCTGATTCCAGAAACATTAGGCAATGACGTGATTACGAGTGCCTTTCAAAAGATAAAAATATCCCAACTCCAAGGATGAACGCGAATGAAAAGAGCAAGCGAGTAGCTACAGATAAATGCAATGCTAACCTGTCCAAATTTGCCGAAAATGAAGATGTTTTCATAGCCGAGGAAGTCTTAGTGCATGACAGACAGAAGCCGAAGCTCACCGAGTTAGACGCGGCGGACATCATGAGGCAGCTACGGTAAGTTTTCCAAGAGAATGGTCCCTCCGAAGAGGAGGACCTGTGGAAAACACTGACTACTTCACAAGCTCAGATTATCGTTAACATTCACGGCATAATCACAGCTTTCCTGGACCACTTCCTTAGATTCAAAGTTAGCTATGAAGACTTCCATACGTTCAGGTACTATCACAGTACTGAATATGAAGACGACGATCTGGATTAAAGGACTACCGAATCAAGTAAAGATTGCAAGCTTCAGGACGTGATGGCTGGTGATGGCGTACATCAACGAACAAGTGCGACTTCCTCGGACGGCATTTTTGACGTGTCAACCGGGGGTGGTGGAGACAACAAACCGACTACGTGTACCATGAGGAATTACTGGAGCCAGGTCCCTTCACTGCACCTTCACTATTCACGTGCGCTGAAGGCCACGCAGCAGACATGTGATGCCGAGGTGCAGACACAAAGATCTGAGCCGGCTCGGATGAACAAGTTGAACTCCGTTCTGCAGAAGCGCGACGTACAAATTACGCAGCTCAAACATATGCACAATGTCATACGAGAGAGTCGAGCCCTCGAAGCACAGCAGGTTCATGTTAAGATCCGGATATTCAGACCACCCTCACCACCACCGGCACCAGTGGCATCACGGACAGCAAAAGTAAAAAAATATGAGGACCTGAAAAGGAGTGGAAACACACAGGCACGCATGAGCCAGGACTAGAGGCAAGCCCACGGGCGCCAAAGCCCGCGAGCCCGCGAACTGCTCTGTTCGCTACCACGACATCAACCTAAAGCCGAAGAGAATCCGCACTTCCTTTTTTTTTGACCAAACGTCATCACCAATGTACCTGATACATAGACAATCATCACCATGTTGTGGTCATAAGTTCGAGATTACGAGAGCCTTCTCTATCGGTCTGAGGCCTCGGCTAGGGCCAAGGCGACGTCTCAGATATCTCTCGCTTCAATCCAAGGCTGAGGAGAAGCCTCACGCCTTACTTCGAACAACACCCCTGCCTTTGTACCCGTGGAGTCGGTCAATAGCGCCACTACCCAAGGCAGAGGAACAACGATGTTCCCACTCTGAAACACTCTACCGAAGTGCCAGCCACGTCGGCGATCATCACCACAGTCTCGACAAAGGACCCGGAAGAAGTTTTGTGTGTTTCCTATTGTACCAAGGCCCAACCCAGTACCTACACCACCGCTTCCACCAAAGGCCGCAGGGAAATCACGGGCCCAGCCCATTGGGTGACCATCCCGGCCATTCTCCCCCTCACATAGGGGATCACCTGCATCTCGACTCGCGGCTGAGGAGCGGCCATGTTTCATTCCCACTCGTGAAAATGCTCGGCCAAAGCCCCAGTCTAGTCAATGATCTCCACATTTTCGACCAAGTACCCAGGGGACCAGTGCTTTTCCTTTCATATCAAGGCCGCAGCCAGGGCCTGCGCTACGTCACAGGACACCATCACTTTCGCCCAAGGCCAACGGGCAGCGAGGGGCACAGACCATTAGGTCAAAATCCCGCCACTATCCCCGTTGCATCAGGGATCACCCGGCTGTCGACCGAAAGCAGAGTTAAAGCAACGTGTGCCTCCTATGAGCCCAAAAACACGATGAACGCCCCCGATTGACAAGATGCTCACGAAGTCAGCAGAGCGGCAACCGGTGCCACAGTGCCATGAACAATCTGGCCAGCACAAACAGGAGCCCGCTGCGTGCCGGGACGTTGAGTCTACGTGGTCTAGCGAAAAAGTATCACGTGCGAAGAGAAGGGCCGAACGGCAGATGTGCCGATTAGGGCAGATGGTCAAGACAACGAAGCCGGAATATACGGAATGAGAAATCCGTGGTAAGATGGGCGAGTTGCGCCGTTCTCAAGGGGGATTTTCCTACAATACCTTCACCACCATCGTAGACATAGTAATAAGACATCTTCAGTCTCAATAAAATAGTTGAAGGTCATGTGAAGGAAGGTACGAGTGACTTTGGAAAATCCGTTGTAAGCGGACACTTTTTGGTGGTACTGCAAGCCTTCTGTTGGATTTTTTTCGTAGACTCGGCTATTTTTATTTTCACAATCTCAATTAGAGCTATTTTTTAATTTTATTAAATCTGCGTGCCTTTTCTGTTATTATTTGTATACAACATTCGTAGTACAATCACGTAGATGCTGCCTTCAATGTCATGCAAGTGTTCATATATATAATTAAAACTCATAATTCAATTGCGAAATTCAAAGCAAAATCTGCCATAATCCTTCCCGGCATACATCCTGTTCTAAAGAATAATGGCAAATAGATTGTATCGGCCGAATTGGTCCATAAACGACGTGCTTCTCAGTGTCATAGCTCAATAAGAGAAAGCAGTCCTCCAAACAATTTTTTTTTACTTTTGCTCCTTTCGAAAGCAGAAATATCAAAAACTGATGCTAAATATTCCTCTCAAGTAGTCATTATTCGATCTAATTGTTTTTTTGGTACGTGTGCCTTGGAACAAATAAATCAGCATTTAAAGAAATCGGCAGATCCCACGTACAGTGGGAATTGATGATATGCGAAGCACGAACAAGGAAGCTTGATATGTCACTTTAAAATCGTCACAATGTTACGAGGCGGACGGACATAGTGCACAGCCAACACAAGGAGAAATTGTATGCGTACTCACGTATCTATGTAAGATGCAAGTATGTTGTTTTTAGTAGCGTAATGACGGTACCACTAACGCTTGAAATACCAGCACCGGCAGTGGTAGGCATGTAAATTATGCCGTACACGACTTCCTTCTATGTAATGATTATCATGCTTGAGCCTGTCACTTGTGTTCGTCGTCTATTTACGTCCCGTAGTAGCAAATTTGGTATATGTGAAACTAGCCGTGAGCACGCTATGAGCATAGCTTGTAGTCATGTTTTACCTGACACCTATAACATGATTATCATATTTGGATGTGTCACTTACCTTCGACGTTGATTGACGTCACGTAATACCAAATTTCGTATATGTAGAGCTAGCGAAACCACCGCGAGAACATTATGAGCGTGGCATGTGGTCATGTTCTTACATGGCACACATATCATGATTATCATGCTCTCACCAGTCATATATCTTCGTCATCCATTGACGTCACGTAATACCAAATTTGGTATATGTGTAGCTAGTGAAACGTCCACAAGCGCATCACAAGCGTGGCATGTAGTAACGTTCTTATATGACACTCATTTTATGATTATCACGTTTGCACCAGTCATACCCTCGTCTTCAATTCACGTCACTAAATACCAATTTGGTATGTGTGAATCTAATGAAACGACCACGAGCTCACAATGAGCGTAGCATGTACTCATGACCTACATGACATGCATCTGATGAGTTCCACGTTAGGACTTGTCACTTATACTCATCATGCAGTCACGTCATACCAAACCAGTTTTAGAGTGTCGTGTGAGAGAAATCACCGAGCAGCGAGATCATATGACATGTAAGTCATGACATTCATATCATATATGTCATGATTTTAATGCTTTTACAAGTCACTTATGCTCGTCTTAGTCATGTTATTCCATATAAATTTTGGTATATATCTCATTATCAAAACAGCTAGGAGAGCTAAATGTCGTAGGCTGCTAGACAGATAGATATGGGGAAAAGCGCCGAAGTTTGCTAAGAAATTCTTCACATTTAATAGGAAATCCCTTTGATTAACAAGGCAGGAAATGCCAACTCACACATAAGTAACATCTGCCTGTTTAGGTTATCAGGATAGGTGCTTCATTTATGACACTTGTTTCTGTTAGTGCAAAAGAAAGAGCTAGAAATATGCGGCTTATTTTACGAGGATTCATTGAAGGTTTCCATGCAGGCACTTCTTTTTTCACTAATAAAGTTTTATTGAACACACTTAGTTGTCACATTTAGTGGTCAGACTTGCACCCGCAGAGACGAAAAAGAATTAGTAATACAGGATTAAAAATTATTTCTCCAGCAAGACTTTTTTCCTCTGGAAATGTTCGACACTAGGTCGAGCCCTCCCCGTGTGCTCAGATACGGGTGCACGTTAAAGAACCCCAGGTGGTCTAAATTTCCGGAGCCCTCCACTACGGCGTCTCTCATAATCATGTAGTGGTTTTGGGACGTTAAACCCCACATATCAATCAATTAGGTCGAGCCCTCAGTCCTGGACACATGTGTGAGCTGTATCTGCTAGAAGTACTTTTCATGAAAAGATCAAACAGGTGGTGTGAGTTCAAGATTCACAAAAAAAACCGTTCCTGATTATTTCAGTGTGGCTTATCAAATGACAGCTTTCAAATGCGAAGCATTTTTAGTGAAGCAAACTAATATCCTCGCCCCTATACCTATCTAGCAGCTTAGATCTTTCCTCTCGTGGTAACCCTCTTCAGTATCTGTATACCAAAATTGGCATCAGAAGGTATATGACGGGTGTGACTGAATTTGAAGGCGTATGACGAATCTGACTGACAGGTCATGGCGTGAATAAGATGGCATACCTATCAAGTGCGCGATGATACCCTTTCTTCACGATATGTGGGGCACATGACCTGTGAACACGACCCGTGAAATGAGTACATTGTCTTTGTCAACCCAGGAACGGGTTTACATGACATAAACAAAGGTGATTCATTGTCTATATCAACCCAGGAACGCCGAAAATAGGCCCATGGAATCATAACGAGAGAATGTTGTGGATCCTGTGTAGAAATAATTTGGTGTCGGCGTCAGTGGCATTGGCGGTGAGCGAAATATCTTCGTGCGCGCGAAGAATAAAAATCATGATTTCAGCAGAAATAGAACTCTAGTGCTCTTCACAAGAGTCAAGTATTATACCCTGGAACAATGCCAGAGCTCTAGACTTCGAAAAGTGAATCCGAAAAAATTGAAAAGATCCAGAGGAATCCAAAAGATCCAAAGAGCGAAGGCTGATGACGGAGCGAAGCTCCTTTGAAGCCAGTCTACGTCATTTTACTTATTCTACTAAGTTTATCGCCATTGATCAGTGCATTAGCGCTTCGCGGTCGAAGTACGAGTGTCTGGCAGGCAATGCAGCGCTCTTTAGACGGATTGTATGCGCGCTCTATGTTCAAGCGGAGCGGTGTCGGCGCAACAGCGCGGGATCCGTATGCGCGCTGCGTGTGCTCTGCGAACGGTTTTGCTCATGACGTCGTGCCCTAGCTCAAAGAGGGATTTCGGAGCGGCTCAGCCACGGCGCAACACATTTGCGTAGTCGTTATGCATGCTGATGTGCCGGGGTACACGAATTCTTTAGTGATGTATTTCTGTCACGGATATGACGTAATATTAACACAACCAAATGACCAAGAGAAAACTTCAAGAGAATGTTTTTTTTCCAAGCGGGAGTTGAACCTCTGGCTTTTTAGGCTCCGACGAAAAGCGTTCGGTGTTCTACCGAGAGAGCTAGTAAGGCACTTGCAAAGCACTGTAGTAACGCACTTTATATCTCTCACACATTCTCTCTCGCGCCATGTTCTCTGTTGCCGAAGCGGGATGGTGCCGCCGTCTGTGAGCCGTGACGAGAAGTAGTGCGACATGACACGTACTAGAAGCGATTGAGAACTACTCGTCGACGACGCAGTTAAAGCACGAGTCCGAGATTGCGCGACGTTGCGCAATCTCGTGTGGCATAAGTGTGGTATATAGTATCGGCAGGAGCGCAGGCGTAGGTTACCCTACTACCCAGCAGTGCACACCATGCCGTTTCGCTCCATAAATGACGACGCTTTGAAGAGGCGCATATGAAGTAGTAGTGTATAGCGCGTGCTTGTTGATGTCATCTTTGTGCGTGATTCGATTAACGATACGCCATGTCCAGGTACATGTTAAAAACTTTAGTTACCGCAATGGTTAAATAATGATCATGGGCGGTAGTCGTCGAGATGGAGATTTGGAAACGTCAATAACATCGTTGCGTCCTAGTCAAACGGTTCTATAGCTGCGAAACGCCAATTCATACTGTTCAAGCTCTCATATATCACTACACAATAAGCGCTTCTTTCATGGAGACACGTTTCACTATCATGTCATGCTGATTCCTATGGCGGAGGAATCAGCCATGTTTTTGTTTGTTTGTTTTTTAGACGATGTACAACCTTCATATAGATACTATGAAAGTCAGGCGCCTATTAATCTCGCGCATGATCTCTATGTCGAGTGGAAAGTGCTTTGCCTCACCTATGACGACATCGGCGCCACTAATTAACAAACAAGTTAATTAACGTTTTTATTATTGGACTTTAGCACAGTTGATCATATTGAAAGTTACACCACATGGCAATTTACTGGATACCTACTAGTTTAGAAAATCGCAAAAGTTGCACGTTGTTTGAAATAGTCGTCAGTGAACTTTAAGGACGATGTCAAAGCTGTGCTCGCCTGGAAATGTGGCTTCTTTGTCACGTGGAACCGCAACTACATGGGACAAGAAAGTGATTATGATGTTGAGGAATTGCGGCGTAGTAGGCACACCGCAGCGGTACCCACTGCATAACCCTGCGGCGAGTTCACACAGCCGATAAAGCTTGGAAGGGCAAGCCAACCCAATCAAGCACAGGTCAACCGAAACAGCCGGCGTGCCCAGAGAGGCATGGTTCGCACCCCTCACCACCGAGTTGGTGTAGCATGGGGTACCGTTCAGCGGTGGTAAGCAATGTATGAACGATTTAGCGTACGACACATAGGCCCTGCCCCCTTGGAATGATAAGAGAACGTATTTTTCTTCTTACTGTAAACCACTGCGTGAATAGATAGGTCTATTATACAGTGGATGCATCGACCCAAGCGTTTTCATGCATATGTTTATACAATGACACTTTTCGCTTAGTTTTAAAGATAGATAACGGATAGATAATTGCATCAAAACTCATCAGTAAAATATTCTATGGACCGAACCGGCAGAACTGAGCATGACAGGCACAGTGAGCATTCCACGTCAAGGACTCTTATAACTGTCCTCACCTGCCCATGCACTACATGGAGTACGGGTACTCCGCCCCCATCATTTATGCCAATGGGATCTGAAGCGTTAGGGTCAGACTGGAGAGCGGGCATTTGAAGGTACAGGAAATCTACACTCTAAAAAAATAAGTCATTTGACTCTTTCTTTAGAGTTCGTACGTGCCATTAATATGATAGGCACGTCTATGTGGGGGTCCTTGTGCTCTTTTCTCAGAGTCGTGTGACCAACAAGATGTGGTAACATGCCTCTTTAAAGAGAGTCATATCTGTGGCAAACCGGAACCACTCGAAAGGACTCACATACTACTCTTTTCTCGGAATATACTGCGCCCCTTCTGTAAATTTTGCAGGGAGAAAATGATCCTACCAGGGGCGTAAGCATAATTATTTTTTTGGAAGGCGGGGGGGGGGGCGCAGGAAGGGAACATGCTCTTGATCCGACGTGATGTCTGGTCAGGTAAGTATGATCGAGTGTCATTGTTTAAGGCGAAAGCTTTTAATGTCTCGTACTCACGGTGGCTGTTCTCTCGGCACAGTTCCAATTGTGGGATCTTCCCTCCGCGTGGGAGGATAAATGAGCCTCATGTGAGCTAGAATGTGGATGGCGTCTTCACAATGCTCAAAGCGCAACAATACGAACGCATGTGAAACGGGGGTAGATTAATCTCTCATGTGACGGCGATTAGTGGTATAAATTGAAAAACGAATAAACGCACGCATTCTGTGTACCATAGAGTTTCCTAATGTACACTAGAGGGAACTCTGCTCTGGCGCTAGTGTCTATGGGAGCTGCCACACACGGCGCTTCAGCGAGCATGGGAATGATGGGTAGTACACACATTTGTCTAATCTTCGTACTTTTGGCCTGCTTCTGGCTCCGTGTGTGTTCGTGTGGCTTGGAGTTGTTTTTTCGTGAAAGCATAAATTAGCAAATGTTCACCGTTTGCGCTTCACAACCTTATTCTTTTAAACTTACTATTTCGAATCAAGTCCCTAAGTTCAAAAGGGTTTGTTCTTTCTTTCAAAACAAAACCGTAACCAGTACTAAACGAAGCCGCAAGTACGATTCGCCGCCCGCAAGTACGAAGACTAGGCAAATGTGTGTACTACCCATCATTCTCATCGTCGCTGCACGATCGCAGCGCCAGAGTGCCCTCTAGTTAATTTTGGCAAACTCTATGCTGTGTACCATCGCACTGAGAGTGTAAAAGAAGACATGGTACAGTCAGTCGAATGGCCACAGGCTTTCGCCAAACACAATGTAGAATTTACTAAGTAATTTTTTGTGCTCTCTATCTTGTGTCATAAAATACTTTTGGTGATGGGGGGGGGGGGGGTGAGCACAGGTTTTGTGTGCTACTTCCCGACAACGCTACTGTATTTTGCTTAACGAGTTGGCGGCTTCGGTCATTGAACTCGCTACCCCACTTCCTTTGTGTGTGTGTGTGTGTGTGTGTGCGCGCGCGCGTGTGTGTGTGTGTGTGGTTCACACGCTATGCGCACTTTAAACTTGGTCTAGATAAGTTTTTTATACACTGTCGACTTATTATCATGTCATGATCAACTAATTTTGTTGTTTTTCTTACACTGATTTCAATAGCGAAGCTAGTTAAGCTCGGAGAATTCCCGTTATCCACGGAAATCTAGTCATAATCATGAACTGGTGCGTGGTTTTGTCATCCTCTTCTGCTTGCCTCCCAGAATATGTGCGCCAATTTTTTTGGCGTGAGATGGTATAACTGTGATGACTGATAGAGTGAGTGCAGAGAGAGACAAACATAAAACAAAAAAAAGAAAGATAAATTTGGGCCGAAAAGTTTCTTCACAAGGCGGGATTCGCATCCACGTACATGCAATCCGAAGGCGATTGTCAAAATACTGACATACCCAAGTACGCTAAGGAGAGCAGACTGTAGCCGGGGGGGGAGGGGTTTCAGTACCCTCCCCTGCCTATGCCCCCCTCCGCCTTCAAAAAGTGCCCCCCTCCGAAAAAAATGTCTTGTCTGCGGGTCTGGAGCAAGAGCACAAGAAAGAGGTGGGATACAGAAGCAAGTATAAGGAGGTGCTCAATATCCCGGCGTGGGATGCAGTAACTCGTTTGGGTTCATAACGAGTTGAAAGGGAGGTAATGAAATAGAGAGAGAGAGAAATAGAAGAAAGACGCCAGAAGGTGACAGAAAAAAGCAGAGTAGATTGTGAAGAGGAGCGAAAGAAGGAGGAGAGTGTTAAACATAATCATGCCACACAAAGGATAGCATATAAGGGGTGGGAAAATAGATGTGAGAGGAAGAGGTGGTCAAGTAGAGGAAGAGGGGAACGCCACTGGGTCCGGTATTTTTTCAGTCGTCGCGCCACTAGTGCGTGGTTGCCACAAATCCTTTTTCTTTTTGCACTTTTTCACGGGAGGCATAGTGCTTCACTTTCAAAACACAGGGCGTGAAAATACGGACACAACAATGAAGTGAGGACACCGCCAAAGCCCACTAACAACGCCTTTTTTTATATTATCCTACTTGTCTAAAGAACATTCTGTTTTGGCTTCTTTAATTGCTGTTTCTTTGTTCCACGTTGGGACTATTTCTGGGTTTTCTGAAAGAGCTTCCCGGTTTATGGCCAAGTTTTGTCCGGCTCTCTGCAACCATTGACGGCGCATGCCAGGAGAATTCGCGCCATGCTGTCCGCAGAGTTATTAGTAGGCGTTTGTGGTGTCCTGACTTTCTTCTGGTGTTCGCGTTTGCGTGCCCTGTTTTTTTTATTATATGTACCAAATAGCTCGCATTCTGTTATCCTAAGCGTAGCATTTGTTGCGCATGCCTTGTAAACGTTCAAGATATTCTTCGTGCCTAGCAAAACGCAGTGGCAAGTTGAGTCTCTTTGCGGTCAGTACATTTGATCCTTTTGCCGGTATGGTTATTCATCGGCGATTATCCGCTCTTCATCCTAGTTTTGTTTTTGTGTTTCCTCAATATATGAAAGCGGAAGAAAATGAATGGATCAATGTATCAAACATAATGGAGTAAATTCGTGAATACTGTGCAAAAGTTAAGATGGTGTAATTTATAAACGAAAACACACAGGTAAATTTTTTATCAAGTCAGCCTAACATGCCTAAAGGTGGGGCGTGCTAACCTCCCCCGTTTGTAGCACAATACCATCCAATAGCCTGTCAAAGTTCCTTGATTTCGTTTTATGGTGTCAAAGCGGGCTCAACAACCATTTCAATTTCTATGTATTACGCTTTGCATTTTTAGAAAAATTCAGCCAGAAGCAATTCTTCGAAATGTTAAAACTTTAAATTGTGTTCTTTTGTCTTCAGCGAAGAAAATTGATGCAAGCTCTTATGCTGTGATATTCCATATACGTAAGCCCTCTGGCCCCGCCACGGGGTCTAGTGGCTAAGGTACTCGGCTGCTGACTCGCAGGTCACGGTATCAAATCCCGGCTGTGGCGGCTGCATTTCCGATGGAGGCGCAAATGTTGTAGGCCAGTGTACTCAGAGTTGGGTGCACGTTAATGAACCCCAGGTGGTCTAAATTTCCGGAGCCTTCCACTACAGCGTCTCTCCTAATCATATGGTGGTTTTGGGACACTAAACCCCGCAAATCAATCAATCAATCAGTAGGTAAGCCCTCTGCCTGCATAATTCAAAATTATTAGTTTGTAAGATAATCCAAAGTTGACTTTATTCGGTAGATTCTATGTCATCCATATCATCCTTAAATATGTATTGCAGAAACACGTTAGCAACATTCATAACTTGCGCTTCGCAAACCTCTAAAATTTCTTTGTCATAAATCAAGAACACAGTAACAAAAAAGATCATTTAGTGTACCATAGTCAAGCTCGAGTATTTCCGAACTGGCTTGCCAGGATGCCATGAATTTTCTATACTGTTGCATGAACATAGTGTTCACTATTTTTGTGCTCAACCAGAAAAGTGTTGAAAATTTATGTTGAGCCAAAATAAACCCCTTAGGAAAACAACTAAATTCAGACCTACACATACAAAGTTCTCTTTTTGTTTCATCAAGTATTATTAACGATGCCCTGCAGCACTTCCAGGTAACCGTTTAATGGCCTCAATGAAAGAGCTTACTGCCCCAGACTGCCGCAATTCTTCTTTTTGAATCATTCAGGTATGAGTGCAGTTATAGAGATTTGTCGCACGCTTTACTTGCTCTCTTCTCTCGTCCCGGTGAGCTCGCTGGTAATATAGGCCATTTCACTCAAAGCTCCCTGGACGCCGTCAGAGTCCTCTCCGGGCTGTTGTAAGTGCGCGTGACCCTCCCAAAAATGCACTGCCGAGGCCGTCAAATCGGCTTTTGTACTCTCGTGCAACAGCCCAGAAAAGAGGAAATCCTTCTCTCTGTAAAAAAGGTCCATACAGAGCATAGGCGCATCAGCCGGGGGGGGGGGGGGGGGGCACGAGCCCTTTCACTGAGAAAAGTTGGGGGGAAAGGCTGAGCACCCCCCTCACACACACTGTCGACAGTGGTCACTCTTACTCTTGGCTGCACGGTGGAAAAACCAACAAGTAAGGCGACGTCTTTCGTCACAACAGTAATCACTCAATTATGCTCTTACGGGAGAATGAAAATGTTACGAGGCTATGTTGTAACATAGTGAAATTTCGCCAACATCTCCGCTGTGATGATTTTCCTTTTAGGCTCTTTGTGGTGTTGGTCGCCTTGCAGCGCTTTCGCGCATTGTGCTGTAGTATTGCAGAGCCGGCAAGCGCTTAAGAGGGACCATTTAACACTACATAACTTGTTCATGCTTCTATTCTGCTGTGCCTCGTTGATGCAGTTATGGATGGAAATGATCAAACTTTTTAAACACCGGTCAAAGCACTTGTTGCTTTAAGAAAATAATTTTCTTTGAAAAGGATATATCATTACTGCTGCTCTGTCGAAGCCGATGAGTGTGACGAATCGTTTTTAATGCTCAAATTTTTGCGCACTGAAACGCCAAAACGTGTTTACACTTTAGTCTCTGATAAACCTGATCAGCCTTGCTTATGGTAACTTGGAGCCACAGCGAAAGCTTACAAAGCGGCCACAAATAAAGTAGTGGACTCGAGCTCAATAGGAATTAGGCTCAGCTTTTAAGCTTGCCCCACAACTTGACCCACCAGACCGGGGAGAAGGTGAAAGACCGTGGTTTTCGGCACTACAGAGGCTAAGTTAAGAGTCAAGCTAGTTTGTTTTCACTCAACTTAAATTATCTTTTACGACTCAAAATACATCTTTTACCACTCAAATACAACAAAGAAGCACACACATGCAGCGCTGCTTATTTCTCTCTATTCCTCTTTCTCTCAGCAAGTATGTGCTTAGAGAGATGTATACGCGCAGAAAACTACCATATACAACATTATGCTACAACCGGATTTACTTATACTCATAATCCCTTTCGCCAGCTGCTGTAGGTAGCCGCTGCTTATGCAATTGGCAGCTAGCTTTCTTTCATTAGATTTAGAAGGAGGTGCTATCTGGCTTCTTGACATCATGTAACAAGCAGGTAATTTTGTGGCACACGGAAAATTTTAAATGCCATAAAACTAACGAAAAACAATATGCCGTGTCAAAAATTGTTTATTCTCCTATTTTTTTTTACGTGGTCGTGCATAAGTGTTCAATACGCGATGAATCGTTTTCGCCTCATTTATTGCCTCGCGTAACAAGCTGGTGCTGTGTACATGACAATGACTGTTTACACGAAACATATACAGCTGACGACCATTTCAAAAGAAAGCGACGAGGGATACTTTAACGTTATAATAACCCACATTTTGTTCTATCGTAGGAAAATTTTGTTTACACCGTTTGTTTCGGCATATTTATGCAGCTGCCCGAGGACTCCTTCAGAAATGTTTATACATATACTATGAGTATGAACAGTAAAGTACGCCCCTAACACTAGAAATGATACATCTTCAAAGCAAAGGGTTGAAAAGTTGGTAATAAGGTAACAGTAATATAACAATGGAAAGAATGTTAATTGCACGCTCAAGAAACGGTGTTCAGACTATTAGCAAACAAACCAAATTATAATACACACAAACCTGAATATATGCAAGAAGTTGTAATACTTATTATGAAAAATATAACAGCAATCATCTGTTGAAAATTCATGCTTGGTCCCCGCGTCATGAGAGTCGGTATAAAACACGAAAGTAAAACGCGCCTTTAATGAGGTAAATAAATGTTCACTGTACACTGATAAAGGAGGGTTTGCCAAATGTATGTTTTGTTGTTCGGTAGCTATATCCCCGTTAAACCTAAATGTATTCTCGTTGACGCTTGGTACATCTCCATTCCGACGAAGCATAATTAGAAAAATAGGCGTGATAGCAAGATGAGCGTCGCATATTGGACGCGCAGATTGCGCTAAGGGCACCCTTCCTTTGTCTGGCGAACTGTGATTGAACTTCGTAATATCTTTGTGGCGTCGTGAAACCTGTGTATATGCAAGTTTATATCAAAGTGCGGAGCGCGTCGATGAAGTTCTCTCTCTTTATATATATATATATATATATATATATATATATATATATATATATATCCTGCCCACGGCAAGTAATTTTTTCACCCACTTTTCTTCATATTTACATTACAATTCGGTCTAATATGTTTCTCCTATACTTTCCTTCGCAATATTGTCTGTTAGATCTCAATATTATTGTGTAAAAACACATAAAATCGAGCCCTTAAGTATACATTTCTTTCCTTTATATATATATATATATATATATATATATATATATATATATATATATATATATATATATATATATATATATATATATATATATATATATATAAGAAGTGTATACTTTTGGACTCGTAATTTCGTATGTTGATGCACTATTAATGAGATCTAACAGACAATAATGCCAAGGAAGATATAAGGAAAGCCATTAGACCGATTTGTACTGTATTTGTGAAGAAATAAAAGCGGGTGAAAAGATAAGTTGACGAGGGCAGGAACCGAACCTGCGACCTTCGAATGACGCGTTCGATGCTCTACCACTGAGCTACCATGGCGGCTATCTTCCCAGCCACTATATTGGGTATATATAGCAATTTAAACGAGGGAGTGTCAGTCAGCGCCACCAGTAGCCATGGCAGCGAGTGTGGCACACTTTTTATGAGCGGGTGGCGTCACGTAGCACGTGAACTTATTACCAGCTGGCAGCTGATCAATAGTCCTTCGTATACAACGTAAAGGCATGAAGTCTGCTAGTACGAGACTCTCGTAATGAATAAGGAAAGGAAGTGTATACTTAAGGGCTCGTTTTCCCGTGTTTTGGCACAATATATAATGAGATCTAACAGACAATAATGCCAAGGAAAGTATAGGGGACACTATTAAACTGAATTGTACTGCAATTGTAAAAAAGTGGGTGAAAAGATAACTTGCCGTGAGGAATCGAACCTGCGACCGTGTGTATGTATATATATATATATATATATATGTATATATATAAATATATATATATATATATATATATATATATATATATATATATATATATATATATATATATATATACATATATACATAAGTCACCAGAAAAAGCGAACAAGCAAACGAAAAACAATGCTTTATTGCCAATGTTACAACCGGGAACCAGCCTTCGTCAGGGCATACCGTACATATATATATATATATATATATATATATATATATATATATATATATATATATATATATATATGCATGCCAATGATACAGGGAGGAATTACATGCGAACGCGAAGCCACGCACACGCTTCGTGACCTTGTGCGCTTTCGCTTTTTGTTTCCTTTGAACGCGCGACCAACATTCAGGGAAATCGCACGCGTGTTCGCGGGCGTGAAGCTGACTCCCGCGGCTGGTGCAGTAACTTTGCAGCTCACATTGTTCAACTCACCTAGTGACCGGGTACTTAAGTATACAGTGTGGTCACTTGAGTACATGGCGTAATTTGTTGAGAGAACAGCGCACAATTTTTAGCCGATTTTGAAAATTAATTTTAAATTACAAGCCGCGTGCTAAGATACAATGTTTAGCTCGTGTGTTTTTCAGGTGCCTCAATTACTAATTGACAGTGTTTTCTCATTATGATGAAAAAAGGGGTGGGGGTCAAGGAGCTTTTTTATATGAACAAATCAAAAAAAAGTTTTGGGAAGTTTTTTTGTACTAACAGGTTTCAATCAGACCACAAAAACAATGATACTTACTGATGTCCTTTTCTCGCATTTCCATACACACGAATGCGACCACATGTCTGAAATGTTATTTTTGCCGTTTTGAACCCGTAACATCCTATTGTTCCCATGACATCCGAAATCAAGGAAATTAAAGTTACAAGATTTCGTGGAAATTTTCAAAAAAAACCAATCATCTCCTGTGGTTTTTGCTTTGAAGCCTTCAAGCTTTCGCAAATCGGACATCACTACATGTTGCTTGACCTATCAGTACGTTTATTGGGGTGACCAAAAACATGCGGCATCCTCTATATGTCTAGAAGTAATAATCTATTTTACAAGCTATGCTGGGTGTGCGACGCAACAAGAATAGCATAACAGAGAATCGCGAGGCAGTGAGAGCATTGTGCCATTTACTGCGCGATACTTTCGAGTTACGTAAAACAAGGAACGACACGCAAGGGGTAAAATGTAATCGAAAAAACGTTTATTAGTGAAACATTCAGTCTAGAATGCAAAAGTAGGAAAGGCTAAGAGACATGTGCCTCATGACTAGACCACACATTTCTTTGTCAACGTTATAATACTACGGAGCCGATGCAATCAAAAGCGTAAAATGCAACATTTTTCTACCCTTGTATCTAACATGAAGTTCTTGAAATGGCAGAATCTCATTGAAGTTATCACGTTAGCTATTTTTTAACGAGTTATATACTATAAAAAAAGCACGTAGGTGTTTTCTCGTTGTGTTTGGTCACTAAAAACATGAAGGTCTCGCAGAAGCTGAAGCATGAACTTTCAGGGTGCAGCACTAAAAAAAAAAGGCTGCCATGGTACACATGACAGCCGCTTGTAGCAATGTTTTTATATGTGTTTCTGTCAGTGTTTTTTAGCACTGAACCCTGAATGTTTCGCCATTAAACATTTCACCCAAACCAAAATTCTGCCGAAGCACCAACGCCAAACATCTCCTTGTACACCAATGTGCGTTTGCTTGAGCAGAAACAAACCCGATTAGAAAAAAAATAAATAACAAAGCGTTTATCTGTCGCGTTTGTCCCCTGTATCCAATATTAGTTTTTTAACCTGTCATTACTCTCAGCAGAAACCAACAATCAAAACCTATTACTCTTATTTTTGAGATAATTTATTTGTCAATCACGGCTCCTTACATTGCTTTCGGCGTTTATTGTAAAAGCTTAAATTTGAATTGAAATCGTCGACTCCCCTTGTGTTGGGTTTTTTTTATGATTGTGCGTTCTTTATGGTATTTTGACAGACATAAAAATAAAGAAGTAGTGATAAAACATATGATCGTTCATATCAGTGATTATGAAGAAAATGTAGGCAGGTGAGATAACCGCAATAATTGCTCTCAGGAACTGTCTGCTTCTTATTTAAAAAAAGGGCACTAAGCGGAGCGGTACACTTAAGCCTAAATATCCTCCACTAGCTCTTCCTGCAACACGTTTTAGAGGTAGGGCTCACTCCATTCTTATAGTGTACTTTTTATGCCCACCAAAACTTGCTCTCTACTTATGATTGAATTACTTAGCAATACTTGAATCCAATGTCTTTGAAACAATTGGGTCTGGTGTCTTAGCTGTTTTTAAATAATAGAAGCATTTGAGGGAAGGTACTCTCACAGCAGCCACCATAGTGATCGCTATTATTGCAAAATGTGTTGACGTTTTACAACAAAGTAATAATGTTATTGCTAAACACAATTTGACAAGCTAAAAGGTTAAAAATTAATCTTCTCGGCATTTACGAGGTATCGAAGGAGCACTAAATTATGGGACCAGAACGAGAACACGAGGCTTCATATTTAAGATTACGATGATGTGATGAAAACGTAAGATGATATGAAATGTTGAGCATTATACGAGATGCTGAACATTGTGTAGTTAATAATGCCACTTGTCCATTGATGGCCTGCAGCTGCAGCAACACCTATTAAGTAGTGCTTAACATTCGCTCTCCGTCGTTTTTTTAGAAAATACTTTACAGCAGTGTCGATTTCTTTACGCTGAGCTACAAGTGGCTGTACATAAATAAAGAACAATAAATATACTCGGAAGTGCTTCACGACCATGACACAAATCACGGTACGACCAACGGCTCAAGACACGTACGTATCAAACGATGGCGAAGATTGCGGGAGAAGAGTTACAAAACCAATGACTGCCCTCTTAAGTACGTCAACATTCGGTAGCTTAACACAATATGATCCCCATGCGGAACTCCACAGTCGCAGCTAGCTCACCGCAATTACAACATGCGACACACACCACTTATACGCTCATAGAAAGGTATACGCTTACACGCCAAATGCCACTAATGCCCTGAGAGCCAACAAAGGCAAAAACTACAGATGTGACTTCTCAGCGTCTGTTACAAATCCTGGGTTATCAATGGCGCTTTTCTTTTCGTAATTGCCACTGTAGTTGCTGCTCTCGGAGCCGCCTTTCTCAATGTCGACTTCCGTAGTAGAGGGGTCATCGCTCTTTCCTTGCGACGCTTTCGAGCTAATGGACTTGTCGAACCAGATCCTCTGAAGATGGTAGGCTGGTGCTTCGCAACACAAATGCAGCACGTAGCCGAAAAATATGCTGTAGCAGAATATTCCAAGGGACATCATTAGCTGGAAAAAAAAAAGACAAAAAGATACGGGTATATGCAAGTACTTTCTTGTAATACATGTCGCAGTATCTCAATAAAATTAATGTTACCTGAACCCACGAGCATAGTATGTAGTCCCATGTTTTCCTAAGTGATCAAGGTTTACGCTGAAGTGGATGATAACTTCAGTCTATTTCACCAAAATGACTGAATATTTCGCAAGTTTCTTACTCTGATATTTGTTATCTTCTACCACGTGAATAACTGTAGCAAAAAACTCCATCCACTATAAAATGTATTCATCTTTATATATAGAAAAGTGAACAAATGACTTATGGCACGCTATTTGTTGTTAAAGCAAAATTGTTGTGAGCACTTCAAGACGTAATCACAATTACATTGCTGATTTGCTTAACTCCGTAAACGATATCTTTTCTTATTTTATTCCGGAGCTTCCATGTGGAACATGGGGAATATTCAAGTTTAAATTCAAATTTTTTATTTAACAGACAAAGCTGGAAGGAAAGGCCCTCTCACAGCAGAGACTGTAGTGGTCGCTATTATTGCAAAATGTGCTCCCGTTTTACAACAAAGTAACAATCTCATTGCTAAACACGATTTTAAGAGCAAAAGGAATAATCAGCTTCTTAAAACTTATAAAGTCTTGCAAGAGCACTAAATGACGGAACCACAACGAGAACACGTGGCCTCAGATTTACGGTTATGATGATGTGACACATTATCATAATCTTAACTTCTATATGTACACATCCCATATGTACAAGCTTGTGAAACATTCAATGGACGAAATAGGGAGGACGCAGTATCTCTTTTTTTGTCACGCTTTGGGTGTGCGATCTTCTATGGTTCATCTAATACAGAGTGCGTTCGGCAAGTACTCGAAAGTATGAACCATCTCTCCGAAGGGAACGCTGACGGGATGCGAAGCAGCAGCGGTGCGCCGGGCGTTGACCCGGTTGAAAGAGGCGTCGACGTGCGTGCTGGAAGAATGGTTTGAAGCAAAATTCGGTGTAGCGTTTACTCGTGTAAACGTTTGTTTGAAACGCAATGACATGGAAGGCGGTACGCGTTGAAGACGCTTGCGCTCGGCTTTCTTGGCTCGCGTTCGTCGGTGTTACCCACGCGCCGTCTGCATTCTCGAACGCGATCGGTGTTCTTGACTCGCACTTTGTCGGTGTCGCTGGTCTTCCAGTGCCGGCGCTTGCGTTAGGCTTCCCGGGCTCGCACCTCGGCAGTGTTGATGTCGCCATTTGCGAAAGCGATTGGCTTCCTTAACCACCGCAATGCCGGTGACAGCCGGGGAAGGTATGCGTACACGAGCGGGAAGCCTGCCGCGACTGCGTGCCGCCTGTTGGCGTGAACGCGCGGCACGCAGTGGCGCGCTATCAACATTGTCGGCGCCATGAGATTCTCGAGGCGCGCCTAGCGTGCGCACCCGCCGGCTCACAGCTTCTCACAGACAGATGGAGAAAAGTGGCGCGGGTGAGATGATGCCCACGCGAGGAGTGGGCTTGAGCGTTGCCAGAGGTGAGAGGGTGAACCGAGACAGAGCTGACACGCGGCGAGCATGTGGCGGGCGAGGGAGAGAGACGTCACCACGCACTGCTAGGAGGGCATGAGCTACTTGGCACCGCTCCAACACCTGTGGTGAGGGAAGCGGTGCGGACGGAGGGACAGCGTTACACAAGCTAGTCAAAGAGCTGCTTCGCATCTAAAATTTGAGACACCTAACACAGTACATGCTGGTCGAAAACCTATAAGGGTTGGTTGAAAGAAAGGACATGCGCCATGTGCCAGTTTACAAAATGTGATCTACCTATGCCGGAAGAAATGCTACTGAGATTTTTTTTCTTGAGCACATTGCAGCATGACATGTTTAGTAAAAACTTACCTGCGTGTATTCGTCCAGTTCGAAGTTGGTTCTCATGTTACCCATGCGAATCAGAAAGAACCACAAGTGGACCAGGTATATGCAGTAAGTAAGTCGCGACAGAGGCCTGAGGGCTTTCCATGCGAGGAAACCGCTTAAGATGCCTGTGGAAATGTTTAAAAACAAAGCGAAAAGCAATACGATGCGCGTAAGATTATGCAGTAGTACATGGGTCTAGTAGCATTGTTTTCACAGCCCTATGTTACCCGTTTTATTTAGCTGTTATAGAGAAAGCAGTGTCAAATTACTCAACATCAGGAGATGGCGTGTAGCCTTCCAGATGTTGCTTCGTCGAATGCACAGCAGAGACTTCGATAAAAAAAAACGTGTACTTCACCTGACTGAATAGAAACGCTCAGCACAGTGGACGTCATTGCGTGTTCAGGCCATTTACTTTTATATAAATCGCATATATACGTACAAAGGAACAATAATTATATACGCATATTATTACAGCTTCGTTTTATCCTCCATCTTTCCGCTGGTTCGTAGTTGGCAAATAAGGGGCCATAATTATTTTTTTTCTTTTTTAGTTCCGATGCAAGTTCGACTGTTTTGATTCTTCAACGTGGTATTGTGCACAAATTCTGCACATTATTTTCTAGTATCTCCATCTTCTATATTCTTACTATGAGTGCCTCTACTTGTTTTTATTGCTTGTCTACTTAAAATATTACCGCAGGTTTGTGTTTATTGACATTCGTATTTAATTCGATGTAACATACCTTGAAATTCTACCCTGTCATGAAATTGTACAAAGATTTGTAATCATATTAACTGTACCTCTGTTCCTCTCATGTACTGAGGTACTCATGAGTCTGTAAATTTACGTTGGCCAAAATTACTAAACATTTAGAAGATAGACGCCCATGCTCTTCTGGTTTCTGTGTCCTTGTATATGCCCGCACTAGTTCCACAGAGTCTTTATCTCTACCTGATACTCGGCTGAACAGTTTATTGACTTACCTCCTCTGCCTGTGGCGCAGGCGAAAGATGGCCAAGCAAGCGCGAGCGCCCATAGAAGCCTATGGCAGCCGCCGTACAGGGCGTTCACCACGTCGCTTGGGGCATTGCCTTGGTTCCAGTACATTGTCACAAACATCACAAAGCACGCAAGCCCAATAGACAACAACCACTGTACCGCCTGGATCGCCTAAAAGTGGCGAGGAGAAGAACGAGGAATGGTAAGCAACAAGAGAAAAAAAACGTCACTTCATAGATCAAGAGGTCACAGATTTTATGCGTTTACTGTCTACTAACTAAACTCACTCGATAACCAAAACGCTGAAATGAAAATTAACTCTATGTTTTCATGGAATAAGGAAATGCATCGAGCCCCTTTTCCCCCACAGAAGCATCGGGTGCAACTGGGCTCTCGGTGTTTATGCATAAAGTGTTTACCTTGACTATTAAAGGCACGTAAGAAGTGCGTCGTCCCATTATCTTCTCCGAGAAAGGTACACAGCCCCACCTGATGCATTCGCTGATTCGCTGTGGCTTCAACCACGCATACAATTTTGCTGGTGTCACCGAAGCCGCAGTCTTTGCTCTTCTTACCCACAGCATAATCTACTGCCTCCAAAATTATGTTATTTTTAACAAAAAGAAAAAACTAAAACGGGCTTATTTACAACCCCCCCCCCCTTATCACACTGGCTTGGAGGTTGTGGGGTTGCGATGCTGCAGAGTACGAAATTTAACGGCACGATTCGCAGACGCATTCCGATGGAGACGAAATGCAAAATCACGCGATAGCAGTTGTTTTGTGGGCACAGTAAATAAAATAGGGTGGTTAACCGAGTGCCCTTCGCTATGTCGTACCTTGCATCTTACTAAACAGTTCCAGGAAGTTTGACCACATAACTCAGGCTGTCTTGAACTTTTTATGTTGTTGTTCTTTCGGTAATACTCATGTATTTATTTATACATTTATTTATTTATACATGCATTCATTTATTTGGCCCTCAGGGCGCATGAAGGTGTTACAGAGGGGAATGCAGAACACAAAAAAACAAAAAAGGGCTGGAAATAGGACGTAGAACTCCAACGAAATAATGAGGATACTGGTTCATACAACACCAAGTTATTATACGCTGAAGAAATAATCAGTTAGTGCACTCTTGAATGACAACACGTCCTCGATGCACGTGAAAGAGGGGAAAGGCGGATGCATTCGGCATCGGGTTTGGCAAAACGGGGTCTGAAAGAACATTAATGCGGTAGACGGGAATGAAAATTTGAGACTGATGACCAAGGCGTGATAATATGTATGAAGGTCCTGAGATGAGTTCTTGTTTAAGTGAATTGTTTTCATATACGATTTTTAAAAAAGACATTGGTGAGCCATTTGTCTTCTAAATTTCAAATCTGTTATTCCAAGGTTCGATTTTATTAATGAAACGCTAGCTGTGTGGGAACAGTTTCAGTTTATGAAACACGCTGAACGATTTTGAACAGATGCAATGATAGTTGGTAATGTTAACCCAAACAGAAGAAATACTCGAGCAGCTGTCTCGTTAGGGATTCATAGAGTATAGTGATCTTTAATGACAGAGAGCTTTGCAAAAATTTCTGTGTGTGTATCCGAGAGATCTGTTGGCCTTGTTAGTGATGTATTCAATGTGCGCATGCCAATAAAATTTATTGTTGAGCTTAACCTGTATAGTTTCTTTTATTTCAGCTCTCTGGCTCCTGGCTGCGTATAACCAAACCAGAGAAATTTCATATGAATGTTTGTATGATCAACAAGGTTCGTTAGCGGTAGAAAAATGAAAGAACCCTTTAGGAGTAATTTGTCTAAGCGAATTCATAATCAAACTCTGGGTCCACAAAAAAAAATTTCAAGTTGAGCCACATTGGGCATTAAATACGGGGCCATTTGAAAACTGACTTGCAAAAATACGCAGTGGAGTCAGGTGTTTTGCTACAATTTTGCTATATTCCTGCAGTTATGCCTGTTTGTTATCATTTAACACCATCAAAAATTGGCATTTTAAACAAAAGAACCAGTCCACGTGTGCTTACGGAATATGCCAGCAGTGTGTGCTTTAGAGTGGGACTTAATTCCGAAAAATGTAATATCTGTACTTTAGTTGACATTTTGTAGTAGTTCTCTCGCGTTTGGTTGCATGCTTCATGGAAAAAGATCTCACTCAACTTGTGTTTCGTCATGTCACCTGACTTGAAACTCATTTTGACACGATTTTTCCTTTATATCACAGTGATATCGGAAATACGTGATGCAGCGAGCTCTTACCTTGTGAATAGGCTTGTTTCTGTATTCCAAAGCAAGGTATCCTGTCACGAGGCCCACCACGTACGAACCGACGTGCGTAAAAGGCTTGTAATAAATTAACTCTAGAGAAAGGTATGTTTTTCTGAAAGAAAAGAGACGCGAACTATTGAGGACGTGGTCACGTGGTAGAAAAGAAAAAAGGGGATTCCTAAGTGATAGTTATAGGGAAGGAAATGCCTTTAGACAAATAATGAAACTCCTAAGGGGCTAGTTTTTAAAGCAAAATCCTAGCTGAATTGCGTGATAGCAATACTGAACGTTGTTTGTTGCAGCTCATCGACCCGAGAAAAACCAATATGCTATACAAGCACCGGAGCTGCGCAATTGGGATCAAATAGTGGTGCTAGTCTCACCTTTGGTCGTTAGTCGCGACGCTCATAGAGTATGCGACATCCCAGTAGTAAATCTGAAGTACGGTCATCACGCTGAAAGCAGCGGCTATCACAGCTGATAAAGCCAGGCCAATCTTTGGGTGTCTGTGCCAAAAGAGAAGATCTGTGTCTGTTCACCATACTTTTAAACGTGAAACATTTCTTAGTGACGTGCAGGTACTTCGAGCGTGTTTATCTACGTATCTATCTATCTCTCTATCTATCCATCTAGCCGCCTATATATGTCTGAGTGCTCCCATGATTACCTATTCAACCTGGTGCAGACTAAAACTGGCATTGTTGGGTAACAGAGTTTCTGGAATATTACTGCATGGTCATGACATAAGTAAAAGGGGAAATCTTGTTGCATACGTCATCACACCCTTTCCTTGATTGGTTTGATTGATATGTTGAGCTTAACATCCCAAAACCACCATATATTTATGAGAGACGCCATAGTGGATGGCTCCGGTAATTTCGACCAGTTGGGTTCTTTAACGTGCACCCATATCCGAGTACGCGGGCCTACAGCATTTTCTCTACCATAAAAAATGCAGCCGCCGCAGCCGAGATTCAATCCCGTGACCTGCGGGCAAGCAGCCAAGTACCTTAGCCACTTGACCACCGCGGTGAGGCGCCCTTTTATAAAAAAAATTGCCCGCAGCTTCCCTCGGGGGAACACTGAGGAGGATGCGGAGCATATAATTGGTTAACGGGGTGTTAAAGTGCGACTTACTTGGGTCGATGGCTAAATTGGTTAACGTGGTTGTGAAATGGGGTGTTAAATTGCGACTTACTTGGGTCGATGGCTAAATTGGTTAACGTGGTTGTAGGAGGGGGTGTTAAATGAGTGAACACGTACACACGTATGCGAAAGGACGGCGCTGGTCGAAGGGACGTCGATCATTGTGTTTGTGGATTCGTTGGAATTCATTTCACCGCAACCTTGGACGTCGATGCGCCGTACAAACCAACCGACGAGCGGCAACTGAGTGAGCGAGCGCCGACCTTGAGTATATATACAGCGCGACGGCGCATGCACTGTCAGCTGTTAAATGTTCTCGAAGGAGAAGCGCGCGCGCAGCACAGATGGCGACGGCGCGACGGCGCATGCGCTGTCAGCTGTCGAATGTTCTCGAAGGAGAAGCGCGCGCGGCACAGATGGTGGGCGACGGCGCGACGGCGCATGTGCGCGCGACAGCTGTCGAATGTTCGAGAAGCGTTGCGAACGGCGCGGACGGCGCACTACAAGGCGCGAGTATAAGATGCTTCCGCATCTAAAACACGTGTGAAACATACCCGTGTAACATAGACCGCGGTACGCAGGTATGCGCCATTGGTGATTTACAGTTTATATACACCCCGGAATGACGAGAACAGACATTAGTAAGGTAAATGTGACAGCTTTAAGCGAAACTGATATTGGGAATTTATACCCTATGAATTCAAAGATAAAAAGGCCGCCCGCATCTTTCCACTGGGGGAACACGAGTAAATGCATCGCCAAGGGGGAGATGGGGGGTATCGCATGAATGTTGCGTTATTGGGTATGGTTTGGGAACGCTTAATTGTTATTTCGTCTCCATTATTCTTATTGATTGAATGAAGGAGAAGCGTTGCCTTCAACGAGTGGTGGGACGCTGATGTGCGATTCAGTACCTACATATACGGTTGTGCAGCTCGAGTAGTCAGTTTTTACTAGCAGACGCTGCCTGCGTCGGCTTTGCGCGGCGAGAAGGGGGGGAGAGACAGTTGGTATGCGACGCAAGTATGCAGCACGAGACGTGAGGCGCGAGCATGCGCAGCCGGGTTGCCGACGCCGCTGCCAAGGCCGGATTGGCGAGTATACGTGCGGCTATAAAATGCTCCGCATTTACGAAATCAGGATCTCGGCAAGAGTCGAATCCAAGGGTTCTGCATAGCAGTCAGGTATTCTACCACAGAGCCATCCTACCAAGGTGCTTTAGAAAAAGATAGCATGCAGGCGTAAGGTCGGTGCGACTTCAGTGATTGCAGTGCTGGCTATCTAATCTTATACCAAAGCAATAAATATTACATATATTAACCTATGTCACCAGTGTCGTATTGCTTTAACCTCAATTGTGGTTCCAATGTTAACTCCACTTTTATAGAAATCTAGTAAACAATACATTTGTATTGTTACCATTCAGCAAGCTATATTCAAGCGTTGCGCTATCCAAGAGCCAAATACGCTAACTAAAGTTTCGTGTGTTATTCACCCCGTCACACCGTAAAGCACACTTCGTTTCTGTATGATACTGACTTCTATGCTCTAACGTGAGTTCTGACGTTATGTCATACCCCAAGTTACCCAGTGAAATCACCAGCTGACGCCGGCGTAGTGAATGTTCCTGGTAAGCCTATGATGTAGACGCAGCATACTGCAGTTAACGTCGACTCACCTAATAAATATTGCCTGGAATCAAAAAAAAATTAACATACGCTTCAGCATTACGCTTCGCGTAACCAACGTCACGGACACTTCAGTCTACCACTGATGGTGCTGGTATAGTGTGCACATTTGTGGTGGAGTCTTTACGCAACTATGAACATACATTGCTCGCATTAGCATCTTTAAGACTCGTGTATGCGCATAAAATATATGTGTGTGTGGTTTGAGTACTACAGTCATCCGCATCGTCACCTTATGCTCCTTTACAAGGTCCACATTGCGAACTTATTAATGCATGATCCACACATCACTGATTTCTACGGTGCTTGGGATCGGCCTAGTATTTAATACGATAGCGTTAAAGAGCTTGTTTCACAAAAACACAGGTGTAGGTGTCGGCAGTGGCGTCGTTGGTATTGAGCGGAAGATCGGCTTTTTCCGTGTACTCTAGTTTGAGAAATATGCAAATATATAATAAAAAATTCTGGTTCGAGTGAAAACCGAACCAGTCTTGTGCGTAGAAAGCAAGCACTAACAAGTTTCGCCAGTGCTTGCAAATGTCCGACTTCTATGTTATGAAAGAAAAAAAATAATAAAACGGGTAATTTGCCTGCCAACTGCGCAGCCTGTGGATGTGAAGCACGATTTCAGCAGACTAAAATACTGGGACATAGCAGAAACGCGTGTGCTCGTGATGTTTTGGAAGCGTTCTTCATTAAGATGAAAAGTGATAGCTGTATAAGTGAGGCCTCGATATCGCTCTACGGTGCAGAAGTGACCTTTTTGATGAATAAGGTGTGCTAGCACGTGATGTTCTTTGGCCCATCTGCGCTGCTATGTTTGGTTTTCCTCTTTAACCGACGCTCTACAGTCAATAAAACAGTTGGTAGTTTGCACTCGACCTGTTTAAGTGTTCCTTTTCTGTGCTGTCTTTTCTTTGTTAGCGCAATTTAGTCCTGTATGAAATGAACCAACTAGCCTTTCAAGGCGTCCTAAGCCACTAACGAATGTCGTGTTGCGTGGCAGATATGTAAAATCACCCGGGCGTCAAAACATGCGATTTGCTCAAAAAGGGGGTGGTTTAAAGCTGCCTACCCATTACAAAGTGTACAGCTGCGCAGGTGCGCGAGGCAACTTACGGACGCGTAGCGGGTACTTGACCTATTTGCAAAACGAAGAATCGTGGGGTTGTGGGAACTTCACAGGGTTATTTGGAAACATTCGAGGATAGTTTGAAGCGGCCAATGTTACGCACGCAAAAGTTCATTTCTTTGCAGCATCATTATGCGCACGAGGCCTCATTTGACTATCGCGTCTATATACTCTTGAAGGCCACGCTCAAGCATACTCTATGCTGAAGGACCGTTTACTTTGCGCTGTCAATGTGCAATAAAGAACACCAGATGGTACAAATTGCACGTTAAAGAACACCAGCCTTCCACTACAGCATGTCTCATAATCATGTCGTGGTTATGGCACGTAAAATACCATATGGTATTATATTAAAGCATACTTCGAATTTTGCCCCGCCATGGTGCTCTAGGGGTTAAGGTACTCGGCTGCTGATCCGCAGGTCACGGGTTCAAATTCCGGTTTCGGCGGCTGCATTTCCGACGGAGGTGGAAATGTCGTAGGCCCGTGTGCTCAGATTTGGGTGCACGTTAAAGAATCCCAGGTGGTCGAAATTTCCGGAGCCCTCCCCTACGGCATCTTTCATAATCATATGGTGGTTTTGGGGCGCTAAACCCCACATATCAATCATGAATCAATACTTCGAGTTTTCTTTCTTTTCCAAATCATTCACATATCATCTTTCGTGAGCATTTTCGTCTGTCCTTTTGTGAATAACTGGGCAACTCAGCAAATTCATTCACTGTGTCCTATGCTCAGCATTACGTTCCTAGTTATGGCAAGACCGCACGGAGCGTGCCCACGTTTATATACGAACCATACAGGAACGACGATCAGGTGCCGGAGACATGAATAGGGCGCCTTTTGCCCCTAGGGTATTGTGGCTTGTAAACAAAGCGAAATACGTCACTAAATATGCGCACGTAATATTATATTCAAACGGAACTTCGCATGGATTGAAATGGTTTGTTCGGTGTCTTGTTGGGATAAAATTCATATACTTGCGTTATGTCAGCAGAGCGACGTAGCCAATACTTTATGTTTGATATTATTATTTGGGAATATGGAGATTTTATTTTAATTCAACATATTAATATTACCATGATTCTACTGTGTTACTATTGAACCATTTCAATTTCAGAGGTTTTATAAACGGCAGTCAACCCCTTGCTAGCTCCTTTTCAATTCTAGTTCCCCATCACGAAAATTGGTTCGCTGTCTGTGGCGTGATTCCGATACGCGTAAAAATAGAAAGTTATGAAAAGTCTTGCGATACAAGGCTTACATGGGCCAGGTCGTATTAGAAGGTTAAGTTTCATAATGTGGACCTCTTTTACGGCACCTCAACCTAAATGCAAAACCAAGCTGCCTTAGCGGGAAAACAGCAATATGTAGCTCCTACGTGAGAACAACCACTGCTGTATGGTGCATTCAACAATGTCAGTAGTATTGGCTGCTTGTCCTAAAAGTTAGAATTTCAAACAAAACAAAACATCCAATACCAACAAGCCGCTCTTGGTGATTATCAATATTCGGAGGAAAGCTTACCTGATAAATATAAGTGACAGTGGAAGCGCCACAAAAACGAAAAGCTGCATGTCGGCACTCACATACCACAGATGTTGCAGGCACTGTAAAAAAATGTACAGAAAAGCGCCTGAGAAAATATTTTGTTCACACGCATCTTAGTAGAGCGTATGTTCCCGATTTCCATAATTTTTGGAAGCCCCGAACCATTAAACATTCCTAGTGGGCAGCGTGGTCCTGTCCCATGCGTAGGAGAAGAGAAACGGGCTGCCTTCGAATTAAATATTTTTTATTCATCAATCACCTGAGTCTTGAATGGGGGAGCGTCTCTGCGCTGTGTTTAAAGGCATGCTAGCGCCAGGTGGTCTAAATTTCCGGAGCCCTCCACTACGGCGTCTCTCATAATCATAGAGTGGTTTTGGGACGTTAAACCCCACATATCAATCAATCAAGGCATGCTAGCGCATCGTTGCCGCAGCCAACTTCGTCGCTGCTGTTCTCTATCAACGTGTGCTTATAATCTCTTATCAAAAAGCTGTGCAACACGATAGCTCAGTTCACGTAAGGGCGTGTACCAGACAGGCAAAAGATAACACGACTCAAGAAATGCATGGCTAAACGAATGCATCAAGAATAGTCTGCCAAGCTGCAGGAACGTTGTGAATGCTACTCCCCCGCCCCACAAAAAAAAACAAATCTGGCTACACTGCTGCATGCTGGTCACTAGAAAAATATTGCACTAATTACTTTAGCACTGAAAATATAGCTCTTCATAAGAGCACATATTACTGTCTATATATATTCACTACTACATTGAAACTGGAATTGCGGGGCTTTTAAATTCGTTAGTCTGTTTAACACCCTTCACCAAGCATGGAGAGGCACCTGCTACGGTAGTTCGCTCATCGCCGTAATACACTTGCTAAAACCCTCAACGAAATTGCTAGACTCATCCTAAAGGAACTGTTAGACTAATATCAAATTTTCCCAGTGGGGCGCGTCGAGCAGGGTAATGTGTACGTACCATGTCATTCATCGAGTTGAAGTTGTTCGCATGCACGAACACAGTCCACCAATTTGAAATGCAGCCCTGCACTTCACTCGCCACGAAATCTTGATCAGCTGGGCCATTGACGAGTAGCGGCAGCAAGAATGTGCCGAGGATAACTCCAATTATTGGCAATGTCAACCTGGTGAACGTAGACAGGTCAGAATTAACGTACGTTATCCGACTATCGCCCAGAAGACAGTGATTCGGCGAATAATTAAAGGGGAACACATATTATCGACTGACAGGAATACTGAAACGGCTATGAAAAGTATCGGAGCCCGAGCACTTCAGTCAATAGCTGAAAACCTCTATGGTGGCATGGCATGAGCCCTTCAGCAATAGAGTGAGTTCGTACGTTTTGCTCAAGTATTAATGTATACGATGTCTCGGCGGAACGGTGTTAGCGTTTTACGTCAAGCGAGGGACGACCAACATATTCTTTGATGCAACAAAACTAATAAAGTGAACGAAAGTCTCCACCCACAGCAGTGTATACTATAATCGTTAATATCGCGGACGAGTTTACAGACTGATTGTGCACTGTAGAGGGAACGAAACACTGAAACGATTGGACTGCCATATTTACTCTCATACTATAAAGTGTCCACTTCATGTATGTAGAACACAGAGTGATAGCGAAATTGTCACGGCCCCTTTACGCTTCCACGATCAGTTTCTTTATTATATTACTATTATAACAAGTGTATCAATGCTCCTAGTTCCTCCAAGGGCCAGTTGTGTCGGGTGGGGATGAATGTGCCAACAGGTCAGCCAGAAGCTGAATCAGTTCGTCTATTAGGACTGATGTAGCAATAATATCATAGTATATTTTGTTTATGGTTGAATTAATTTATTGGGGACGCTTAGCCAGCAATCACTGAATGCTTACCTAAGGTAACGCTTGGAGCAACCAATGAAGAAAACGATCAGCAGGTTCTGTTTGTATAAAGCTTGTCGAAAGACAAGCAGTGAATACGTTAGCGCGAAGCCGCTGAAAATAAAAAAATATATATACATAAGAATAATATACAACCAATTAATACAGATGCAATATAGCAGACGGGTTTGTTAATGTGTTCCGTCATTAGGCCACTATGTGTAACACTTATATCCCGGTTGTTGTTTAGTTGGCTTGAATTGCTCATCTTTGGGTACAAGTTCAATGGTGTTATTGCTTTTGTGACGGATGCACAGTTTTAATTATTAATATTTTACGTTAGTTTCACCACCCAACTTGGTGTGGAAATCACTTTCTCGTGAAGGGCTTTCTGTGGACATAGCCGCGGAGGAAGCTGGATCTCAATCCGTCTTCTATAGAGACGTTGTAACGACAACGTGTAGGTCACGTAAAATATTTCGTGGGATCACATTTGCAGCGGTGTGCTACATTAGTGATGGCACGGTGGTCATGCAGTAAAAGCTGTGACGAACGTCAATATGAGGCAATAAACTTTATTGACGCACTTACGCCTTTCGCGAAGTCACCCAATAACTTCAATATTCACAGTACAATTAACAATACGTTCGTTATAGGCATTACCACCATGCTTTATAACCCTATAAATATTTGCACCAGCTTGCCATACACTGTGCCAAACGCCGTAGTAAACTTTTCGGTTAATTGTGAATTTACCAAAAGCACCTTGTAAAATAACAAAGGACGGGGTTGTGTTGAGTGATTCTACAAAAATACAGCGGCAACTTTTTAACTTCTCTGCAATTGCCCTCCCATTCAGCGAAATTGTTTTCGCGGTCCAGTATACAAACACAGAGAATTGAAACAAGTCTCTAGGAAGTCATCTAGAGAGAAGGCAATGTGTGCAGACACGAACGCCAAAACACCAGTTTAGGTGTTAATTCTTTCACCTCGCTTGCGCCTACGTTCACCCACCGTACCTTTTCTCATCATCTGATACATACTACTCACCTTAAGTACAGGAACGTGGATACGCTAAGGAAGCCATTGGGCACTATCTGAGAGAGAAGCTTCATGCTGATTTCTCCTATACTGAACAGGTTGTCTGCGTACGAAACAATGAGAAACACAAAAATTCAAAAAAGAGCAACGAAGAAGGGAACGACAGGAAAGAAAGGTCGATAGAAGACTCGTTTTTTATTGGTGACGCCCGGACCTTTGTTCACGCTACTGATAATGACGTCATTGTAGCTTTGTTGGAAACGCAAAAATCATAAGACAACGCAAAATTCTGAGTCGGAAAAAGCAAAATGCTACCGGTAAGACCCATATCTTCCGCAATTCGCAGTGTCGATGTGATAACACATCCTCTTTAAGGAAGAAGGAGTAAGGAACCGAACAGAGAGAGACAATTAAAGTGAGCGCGAAGGTCGAATTGCAAGGCAAGGGCAAAGTGAACGTGTTATTTCAATGGGTAATACCGAATTCTAAATATATAGTTCACTTTGAAACGACCAGCAGAGCGCGAGAACAGAACGAGGACAAAGAGACAAGAAGAACTCTGTCGTCGTTCTGTTCTCGCGCTATAACTATCGTCATGTCATACCAACTAGCCCAAACTGTCACATTTCTAAGTGACCAGCAGTGGTATAGTACGCCAGGTTAACCCGTCAGCAGCTGTTGTATAATCAATAACCGAAGGTACTCACTCACCTGAGAATTCGAGTTGCACCATTATGTAGGAATGGCCGTATATGACCCACAGGATTAGAAGCACCTTAAAGCCACCCAGGAAAAGAAGAGGTTGGTTCTTCTCCGTGTTCCGGACGGTCAACAGGTAGCGTGTATTGCTCAAAGCGGAGAAGTACAACAACGTTCCGAGTGCAGTACCATCTGTAGTGGAATGGGGATCAAATAAAAGTGGGGTGAGAGCGGTTGAGAAATCCGGGAAATTTCTTTATTGAGGAAATCAATTTCATGTGAAGCAGTCTGAGTGGCGCCGCTTATGCCAGATTTCTCGCTTTGAGCCAAGCGTCACAAGATGGTTCAAGGTTTTCGTGTAAATTGAATAGTTGAGTGGATACCGTATGCTTTCCAGCATGCTGAGTGCACTAGCCTGTCAAGGTTGACTCATGGTTCGACGTGGCGTCGGAATTCTCGTGAACTCATAGAAGTCACTTTCATCGCCTCAATGTGCCCGCTATACAAGGTGTACATATCACACGTTGTGATGGCAGGCGCTGAACTTGACTATAGCTTGAGGAGTTTCATATATGTAATGTCTGTTAGGCTGAAATTAAAGCGGAAAACCGACTCTGACACCCAATTGGCATTGTGCCCCGCCGCGGTGGTCTAGTGGCTAAGGTACTCGGCTGCTGACCCGCAGGTCGCGGGATCAAATCCCGGCTGCAGCGGCTGCATTTTCGATGCAGGCGAAAATGCTGTAGGCGCGTGTGCTCAGATTTGGGCACACGTTAAAGAACCCCAGGTGGTCAAAATTTCCGGAGCCCTCCACTACGGCGTCTCTCATAATCATATGGTGGTTTTGGGACGTTAAACCCCACATATCAATCAATCAATTGGCATTGTTCCGACATGACGCTAGCATAGGGTTGCCTTTCCGAAGCAGTCTGAACTCCGCGGTAGAATACTTGACTGCCGTACCGAATGCTTGGGTTTGATCGTGGCTCGAGCCATTATTTTCATTCTGTGCGTTTAACCGATTGACAACGCCGCCGAAACTCGAACTGCATTTTTTGTGGCTCGGGCTTCTACGGACTGTCACGTTAAGATTTCCAAATTCTCTCATACCTTCAATGCCAACTTCGGTCTAGGAAAACTTGAAGATGTGATCACGAGAACACCTAGAGGCAGGCAAGCAAAGCAGCTAGCTAGCTAGCTAGCTAGCTATATATATACGCTCAAAGTCGCCGAAGTTCGCTAAGAAATACTTCGCATTTAAATGACCCTGACTGCCTGCCTTCTTTTAGATTGTTTTCGTGTATTTAATTTGGTTGTAAACAATGAATGAAAATGGGCATCAAATGAGTGCCTGCGGTCATATAGGGTGTAATGCAGATACAGCAGACAACGCTGACATGTTTCATTCAAAAGAGAAAACGTTTTGCACACAAGACGTTTCGCACGTGCACTTATACCGAAGTGCACGTGCGTGAGTGTCAGGATTATGGAAATATAGAACGGAAAGGGTAAAGCATAGCCAGCATAGTATCGTCATGTATGGCGTCTGATCAACAATTCCCGCAATACACGCTCTTTGAGGTCATATTTGAAGGACAGGCGAATCACAGCTCCACACTTTTTTCAGCTGTCACGTTGAGTACAGCTGCTTCACTTTCGTGTAAGTAGATGCTTCGAAAGATGTAAATCGATGTTATGATTCTCTTGTTACTGATTTTCGGTGACTGTGTGCCCTTTTACACTTGCTCGGTGATGCGTATAGAGGCCAAAATGATGATGGGATGTCTCAGAGTGACTTCTTTTCCAGTGTGTGTGCAAGGGGAGGCGAGATGTGCATGACATTTATTTCGCAGTAAATTATAGATGTGTTATTGCGGCTAATGCCTTTAATTTAATTTCATTTCATTCCTCATGTTACACTTTCGTTTCCAGTTCTAACGTTATCAAAACGTGGTACCAGCCGCCATTGGTCTTCATATTTCATTATTACGAAATACTAGCGAGGTAACATATCTATACTGAATGCATCCACGCAAACCACATCGTTAACTTCCCTAACAGAACGTGCAGTGACTGAATCAGTGTATGTGATATAACGCGTGAAGAAAAAAAAGGACTTGGAAATTAGTGAAAAGAAGCCATCAAGACCGCTTGCCAGCCGGATAGTTTTTTCGTTAGTTATTATTTTAAACTTTCTGTATAGTGTGTCACATATCTGATCAACTCGGAAGGTCACATCTGGGTTTTTCCTCAAAACAGGAACAGCGGACAAGACTCGTGAAATCGAAGAGTAAAACTAAGTTGTTCATTCCAAGAAAATAAAGGGAGATTCAATGTTTAAAAAAGCAAGGAAAAGCTGACGGCAGTCTCGTAAGCGTTATAGAAGCGCCTCTTTTCTGCTTTTCGCTCTGAGCATCCAGCCGACACCATGGGTGTGGCGATCCGCAAGACCTTCTGCAAGCTTCTCCAACTTTCTGTGGCTCGCTGGATGCTGTCGCAATGAGCATTTGACTGTTGTTGTTGTTGTTGTTGTTGTTGTTGTTGTTGTTGTTGTTGTTGTTGTTGTTGTTGTTGTTGTTGTTGTTGTGGCCAAGGAGTCCCATCATTTAACCTCTCATTATAGGTGCACTCTCAAGGTGAAGCCTATAACATGCGACAAATTATGATAGCTCTTTCACCGTCCCCATTCATACTTGTATCGAACGTATCTGGAAATTCATGGTTCTCGATAATAAAATAGGTTTACTACGAACGTGCCAGCCACATACGCTATGAATAGGTGATCCGCATACAGCTCCTATTGAATGCAGCGATTTCGACAGCTCAAAGGTTACGCAATATATATATACGGAGCTGTGAGCTCATTGCGTGATTCTCGTGCGCTGTTCTTCCCGGGTAAATGTGACGCCGTTGGCGTTTTGGCACATGGTAAGGAACATTAGCGTAATGACCAGCGTCGCGTTCGCGTGGACGTATACGTATAACAACAAAATACGCGTAGATTGCACTAGTGGCGCAAGATTGGAAGGAGCTGGTATTAAACATAGATAACCTTCTATGTTTTTATTAGTAGCACACACCATGACTATACTCACCTGCTTTTTTTTTCGGTTTCTGTCGGTTTCACACGCAATGCGCGTGTTACCTGGTTTTGGCGGAAACATTTCGCGCGACTATAGATGTTGCGTTGTTTTGGCCGGAACATTTTACGGGACCAGCTGTTATGTGATGTTGCTAATTTAGTAACGTCACTACCTGGTAACGTGACTATAGCTAGCCCATCACAGTTATTGCATTTCACTCTTAACAAATCGGCGCGCGTGTTGTGTGACTGAAGTGGAAGATGAAGAAGGGGGATGAAGAGCATGTGCCCATTCTTGATGATGATAGTTTTTCTGTTCGCGCTACTCTGCGCAACTAGAAGCTTAAACAGCTTCGCTGTACAAAACAAAACAAAAAACAAACAAATAAGACATGGCGCAAGGGCCCAAGACTGGACGACAACAACAACGTGGACGAACCCGGCACCGCAGTAGTCTTTCTCAACTTTTCCAGCACGCACACCTACACCACTGTGTTTGTCAATTGTGTGGCCTAAACGAAGTTACCTAAGCGCTGCAATTTTACACGCAGCTGAAGCATGGGTCATGCGGCACTGAAAACGTAGAGGAAGAAAAGCGTAGAAGCAACACGGCGTTTGTACACAGTCTATGTCGTCCCTGCACACTTTCTCTGCGCTGTCGTTATTATAGCGAAGGACTCTGAATTGGGGGATGTCACGCAAATTTGGCGATAGGAGAAAAAAAAGCGCACGCACAAAAGTAGCGAACGCTGAGTGAGTTCGTTCCGATTCGTCGTAAGAAAAAATTACAAGCAGCACCACTTGCCACACTCGTACACAAATGCGAGTAACGCAGTGCTAACAGCGCTATCATCTGACGCACCAACATATAGTAATGTTCTTGTTTACCCTTGCGCTTGACGTTGCAGCCTCCACGTGCTTCCATTGTCCATTCTGCAAGTGTTGCCACAACAACCGTGAGCACGAGAATTCCCAACACTGCCCTGTAATCGGAAGGAAAAGAAACATCGTAACCATTGATATAGCGAAACGTCTGCCGACTGTGCAATCATTCTTTACAGAACCGTAGTTTCATTCTTTCATCATGCACGGACATCCAATGTGAGCGTTAAAATGCGCTGGTGTTGCGTTTCTCGATAACGGCAAATTAGTAAGCTTCAACTTCGCTGCAGCGATGGTGCAGTGGCTGCCTTTAACGAGGATGAAGAACTCGGAAACACCATCCATCCTTCTTGAATCGAAGCTGATTAATCTGCTAGTTGCCAGAACATCTCCCACTTTCATGAAAAGTTTGCTACGATGGGAAAAGTTGAGGGCAGCTGCTTCTTGCAGAGGCTCTCTGAACTTCTTGGTCATTGTTTCATTTCCGGAAGACTAGAACAACCGGGATTTTTTGCTTACTTTGTATAAGGGGATGTATTTTTCGTTTGGAAGATATAACTAGATAAATAAATAGTGGGAAAACGCTATGCTTACATGGACACTGCTTGAAGAAGCGTCATGGTCTTGGTAGAGTCTGTGCGACAGCTTCTGATGGTGGAGTTTATCCCATACTGACCGAGCACTAGGAGTTAAAAAGAAAGAGTCAATAACCACTTCATTCCGCATAAATGTGCTGTCAGAACACTATGGATCCTACTGGGGAGGAAAAAATCGCTGCTGTACGCCGCATATACGATGGATAGCAACAAGCATTTGCTCAAAGCGGCTAAAATTGCGTGCTCTATTTTTACTATTATATGGCATCAGTCGTAGACCACGAATCCTAAGAATATATTGACCAGGTATTCCGCCACAACACAAGTTTTCCTCATACCTCGGACTTTTAGGTCGAGGTCTGCATTTGAAACGTCTCGTTTTGAACAATTGATAATTTTCATTTATTTCGCGTGTGTACCTAAATCATAAGCACGTACATCCAGCATAGTATGTATGCCGACCTATCACACTTCCTTTTCTGTTGTCCAACTGCTCAGCATTACAGCTTTTACCCTCCTCCTTCTTTTTGCATCACCACCTGGCGCAACTGGATCGGCACCGAAGGTGAAGAGAAAGAGCGTAGACTGGTCGCGAAAGCGGTCAAAATACTCCACTTTTAGTTTGTTAGTTTGTAGCTGAAACAAAATTTATTACTACTACTACTACAACTACATACACACTCAAGCTCGTAACGAAAAATATTTCCGTTTAAATGTTTCTAGCAAATGAGCTATTTTATATTAAATCTGCTTTCAGAATCAAAGCTGTTGGTTCTATAAAGATAAACGCTTTGGTGGTGTTCTTTTTCCGCCTAGTATTTATGTTTTTATTACGAGAAGTCATCCATGTAGCACGTTGAAATGAAAATCATGGCCTTTGTTTTGCTGTGTCACCCCAGGCTGCTGTGTGTCCTAGCATGCATAGTGCGAGATTGGTCACCCGCTGTGGACGTACTTTTGGTGGCCAACACTTGCAGGTCCTTGGTGGTGCATGTCGACGGAGTGCAGATACCGATTCGGTAGTCTATGCTGGCAAATTTGTTGTGCGTGGTCCTCGTGAGCGGGTTTGTACGGCCCTGCAAAACAAGAAGCATTGTTGTCACTCTATCGTGACTCGTTTGCAAGACTGTGCTCAAGACTGAATTAAATTAAGCAGAATAAAGAATCATATAAAAGCTCTATTTGCATTACTATCGAGCAAATAGATGGACGTCAGAAGGGAAAACAATTTCAAAAGGCCCATTTTAGTCTTTGTTTTTTTTTTCTGATGAAAAACCTCATCAGCGGCAGGGCAATGTGCGCTCACTGACTTAACTTCTGCGTGTCTTTTTTATTGTCATGGTGGTGATTTATCAAAACTTGCTAACTTTCAATCTTTGGATATTTTAGGACGCAGTGCGTAGCCCATCTTCACCCGACAGGAACTTAAGCATTGGCCAAGACGTCATGGTGCAAGAACAATGAGGAGGCGACGTTACACATGTTCTATTTGTTAATTAATTTATTTATTTCCAACTGTTACAAACACATAACTATTTTATGGTAGATGAATTGGGAAAATAAATTCATTTTAAGACAAGACCAGCACGTCTTTTCCTCCTTGCCAAGCGTCGTTTCACGGACAGAGTGGCTTTATTGGTTGTCTAGATGGGTAACATGCTAATGCCGCGCAAGTGAGCGATTTTCGGTGTACACTATCGGCCTGATTAAAATGAGTTTGCTGATTGCCTGCGCCGGAGAGTGTGCCACTGAACCGCGGTGCGCACAAGTACATCGGAGGCCATGGTGTAGTTGCAACGCGGTTCAATGCCCGTCCCTCGCGTGATGCTCATTCGTGAACTACGCTTGACGTAAACGTCAAGGTATTCAAGAGTAAACATAAATGTTGATTTCAGCAATGCACTTTCAAGATGCGTTTGCGAAATATAAATGAAGTTATTCTGAATCCGTACTTCTGAAGAAACTAGAAAACCAATTAGAAGATCGCGCGAATTCCTGCGCTTACTTGAGGTGCACACACCCTCTGCTGTGTGACGTCATAGCATGACAGCGCCTCTCCACGGATTGTTTATAGGTTCTTGAGAAGATTCCATCGCCTAACACTGAGTCCGAAATGTTCCGTGACTTGCTCTTTCGTTATTCATATTTTAGCATTTTTCATTGTAATAACATAGGAGGTCCCGCCTGCGGTTTACTACCTTCGGACCTCCTCCTGCATACTTACTCACAATGTACACTTCTAATGCTAAAGAAACATTGATTGATTGATTGATTGATTAATTGATTGATTGATTGATTGATTGATTGATTGATTGATTGATTGATTGATTGATTGATTGATTGATTGATTGATTGATTGATTGATTGATTGAAATAAACGAGGTGGTATACTTGGCAAGATACACCTCTTCGTGTGGCCCCCATTCCTATCAATATACGGTCCCTGCATTGCTTCACCCCAAGATCATTTGTGCGAGCAAAGACTTATCGATGGCACGTCCACTTACCAAGAGCTCCCCAATCTTGTGGAAGCTGTCGACGAGCGTGCTCATCAGGTCACGGGGCACTTTGAAGTGCAGCGAACAATACTGCCCCTTCATGGTAGCCTGGCCGTCTCTGTCGACCAACCTAGTGCGGAGGCACTGCTGGTACGAACCGAGGTTCGCTAGGCCGCCCTCGAAGATGTTGCTGGGGAGAAGCCCACTGGACAAGAGCACTGTAAAGTGGAAGCACTCACGTGTAAAACAAACTATCTCAAGTCTCATCAGCACAATAGTATTACGCTAAGTGCTTCAGGAGAAGTTTAAGTTTACCGTAAAGTCGCCAGCTCGAATTTTGTTGTTCTGCCTTAGGAATGTGATCTGCTTCTCACCTCCGAGCAAAGGGATCTTCTCAATTATCATCTCTGAGTAAGCCAATGCTTACAAAACACTCATCACCAACTGATATTTTGTTAATGCGCAGGACTCGCAGGGCTTTAGTCCATGTGAAATGAAGTTGCATGAGAAGTGAACGTTCGCAGCATCCCAGCCTATTCCCCCAGCCGAATACAATGGAGTCTGGACGCGCGAAAGGTATCGCAGGCGTGCCGAGACTAGAGTGCCTTTGACACACGTGATCAAGCGATCTAGCATAAACCAAGCGAGAGCGCAGAAACAGAAGCACTACACTAAATACGCGCAACGCTGTTGCGCAACTTGGAATGCAATCAAACAGCGCCTAAATACTGCAATGCACCCCATGCACGTTGCGGCTCAAGCAAAGCTGCCATATCCAGCATTTTTACAAGTATTCATCGTGTACGTCCAATTAGAGCTTGTGGAGCTGAGGTGAGGGGCGATCACACTTGAGCAGCGTGAAGGTTTCCTCTCGTAAATGGTCACCAGGACAGCAGAGAATAGAATGGCGAATCGGTGTATTTTAATAAGTGTGCATGAATCAGCTGAGCAGTGTCATCACTTTTTTAGGTCGTGCGAACAATCTCTCTTTTCCTCTTCCTTTTTTAGCTCTCTCCCTCTATTTTTCTCTCTATTGCTTTCGTTTTTAGCTTTTCAGATAAACACTGAGAATGCGTCACGCCAGAGAAGTCGAAACTTCTGTAGTTATAAATTCATATTGATTATGCCCTTAAAATCTTTACGTACGCCAATGCCTGCAAGAATATGCCGAGACTATATGCTCGCAAACGAAAATTCAGCCCAAATTAGTTGGCCAATCAGCTAGCTCACCCACCATGGTCGTCCAGTGTGGCGAGAGCACTCGGCTGCTGACCCGCAGGTCGCGGGATCGAATCCCGGCCGCGGCACCTGCATTTTCGGTAGAGGCGAAAATGCTTGAGGCCCGTGTGCTTGGATCTAGGTGCACGTTAAAGAACCCCAGGTGGTCAAAATTTCCGGAGCACTCCACTATGGCGTCTCTCATAATCATATGGTGGTTTTGGGACGTTAAACTGCACATATTAATCAATTATCACTAATGTCACTGAAGGTACGTTGACAGTAAAGTATATGTACCAGCGCACTGGAACATTTTGTTTCTTTCTTTCTTCACTTCACGGGATAGATTATGTATGAGGCCTACGCTATTTGTAAGAGCCCAATAGAAATATCGCTAAGGAGTATTATCTTTCACTACTGGATAAAGGCACTCACCGCAATAATTTGTTTTTATCTCCCTTTTAGCCTTAACCCAGGGCTTTAATTCACTACGTCGTTCGTACCTTTTAGGGGGAACGGCTGAAGCGAAAGCGTTAAAGCGGGCGAATTGGCAATGAAAGCTCACGCTACTGCTAAACCCTTGCTTGTCAAGAACGGAATAGCTATCGTATAGTTTCTCCCTAACAGCAGTAACGATGGTACAGGTAGAAAACTGCACTCTGCAAAAACAAATTGCTGCGTACCTCAGCGAAGGTACCACTTTCAACAGGATTCGCTGGCCGCATAAGCGCACGAAGGCGCACTGAGACTTTGGCAATGTCGGACAATTGATTCTCGTTTGTGGTCGCAGTCCCGGCCACTGAATCCCGAGCTAATTCGAGTGGCTTCAAGGTTTGCCGAGGGCAACCTAAAAAACAGCAACTGCAATGATGGTGTAGTGATTATGGTGTTCGATTGCTAACCTTAAGCTCATGGGATCGGAGCTTGGCGGTGGCCGCGGCATTCTCAATGTTGGTGAGATAATTGAGGCCCCTGTGCTTACATTTAGGTGCGATTTAACGAACCCAAAGGAATCAGAAGTACTGGAGCCCTCATGTACAACGTCCCTCATGATCCTATTGTAGTTTGAGACATAAAGCTTTAACACACTTAATATTACTCAAAGAACATCTCCTCATGACAACGAGAATTCTCTCTTTTCTTTTGAGCATGATACCTGAAAAACAACTACAACGGCTTTTTTTCTTTTTTTTTAATCGCTCTCTTAGGGACCATTCCGTCGCGCCAGTCACCACTGGTGAGGACTACGCGCTTAGGCGCTCTTAGAAAACTACAGTTAAGCAACATTTTTTCTTCGTCATTCGGTCGTGTCCGTAAGCCTTTTGTCGAATGTAAGGAGGGCTGTTATGACGTCCGCTCCTCTCTCCCTTCGTGCGCATCCATTCAGGTGGTTGCGCCATTTGTCATGACGTCGCGCATCCGCCCGTGAGCTTGGTTCGAGTATATGGGGTGAATCGGTATAGGGGTAATCCCGTGTCGGTACCAACAAAGCCAAACAATGACGCAACGGAATTAATTCCGAAGTTGAGGTCGAAAAACCGGCTTCTGGAAGGACCGCAAGACTCACTAGGATGAGGGAATTTCCGCTTCGCTGTTTAGCAAGCTCGCCACGTCAAGCTGCTGTAGAGCATTCAAACGTACAATACGTATTTCCTGATATCTCATCGTTTCGGCTTAATCATTAGCTCGAACTTCTCCGGCTTAGTACTGTATTGGTGCTGATGTGTTCGCGTTTGCGCGTTTGCTTAATATTCTGACATTAATTAGACGGACGCTGGCAGTTTATATTTTGGAAGCACCCAACTTCGGCGTCCCTCATAATAATATTGTAGTTTTGGGTAGTCGAACCGCAATAATTTTAATTACGTGGACGCACAAGGTATTCTTTCGAAGTTCCATATGCATTTCTGCTCTGTATTTTCTGGTACATGCACGTTTGTGTCCTGTAGTTGCTGTGACATCATGTTTTTTTTTTCGTGGTTGCTGTCCACTTAGAACAAGTGTAACGCCCTATTACTGCAAGCGGGCAACCTGTTCCTCCAACGTTTGTCCACTGATCTATTTGCTTACAACAAATGCACACATAAAGGCGTGTTTTTGTCCCATTACGCGATCGAATTCGGTATGTCCCGAACCTTCCGTTGACGTGACGCGGCACGCAAGATTTTCCCTTTCGCACACTTACGCAGTTCCACGCGTGGCCTTAATATAAAAACTCTTTCACTAATTTTCGAATCGACGAACGGGAGAGGTAGTCTGCTTCAAGGGCGTAGCCAAAACATTTGTTTCATGAGAAAGATGGGGGGCGGTTCTGTCAACTTTATCAACTTTCCTTATGTTTGTGTATGTGTTTGAAGTTATAAAAGACTATGTCTACTTAGGGCAGGTAATAACCGCGGAGCCGAACCACGAGATGGAAGTAACTAGAAGAATAAGAATGGGGTGGAGCACATTTGGCAAGCACTCTCAAGTTATGACAGGTAGATTGCCACTATCCCTCAAGAGTAAGGTATATAACAGCCGTATCTTGCCGGTACTTAGCTACGGAGCAGAAACCTGTAGACTTACAAAGAGGGTTCAGCTTAAATTGAGGACGACACAGCGAGCAATGGAAAGAAAAATGGTAGGTGTAATCTTAAGAGACAAGAAGAGAGCAGAGTGGATTAGGGAACAAACTGGGGTTAAGGATATCATAGCTGAAATCAAGAAGAAGAAATGGACATGGGCTGGGCATGTAGCGTGTAGACAGGATAACCGCTAGTCGTTAAGGGTAACTAACTGGATTCCCAGAGAAGGCAAGCGGTTTAGGGGGAGACAAAAGGTTGGGTGGGCAGAGGAGATTAAGAAGTTTGCGGGTATAGCTTGGCAGCAGCAAGCACAGGACCGTGTTAACTGGCGGAACATGGGAGATGCCTTTGTCCTGCAGTGGACGTATTCAGGCTGCTGATGATGATGATGTGTTTGGGGGGGGGGGGCATAGTTGAACTTTCTTAAACCCCCAGAACTGGCTACGCCAGAGATGTGCACCTGTAGCTTACAACTGTAACTGGCCTTCCCAGTCGCAATTGCATTTCAGAATCGATGACCGATCACGATGCACGAAACGGGAGTGGGTGCAAACGAAATGGTGAGCTTCAAAGCCCTAAATGTCCGTGCGCGTGCTGCAGTACGCATGCCACGAGTTGAAAATAATATCGGCTTGCTGGACTAATCTGCCATTACACAGGTACAATTGCGGTGGTGGTCAACCAAGCACTTAATTGTAATGATTATGATTAGAAACCGGAACTTTGGACAGGAAAAAAGAATGCTTTAGGGGCCTATACCAGGCCCTAAAAACTGCCATTTACGCACAAATAGGCGTTAAAAACGGTCGTTTAGGCCTATTTAGGCCCAATTCATAATTACTTCATTAGCGTGCTCAGGACAAATATTCAGCTTTTAACAAACATAGCAGGCAAACTTTGTGCTTTAGGAATGCTAAATGTATATTTTCGATGAAAAAAATAGCAAGAAGCACAATTCATTTGAACAGATGTAAGTGAAAACTAAGGTTTTTTTGACATTGTGGGAAAGGCTATGAAAACAGTGACAAACCAGCATAATCTCAAGGTTTTCGGCCTTGAATTGTGCTTTGTTTCAGTCAGTGTTTCTTTTATTCGAAAAAGAATGCTCAACGTTCTTGCTTTATCACACACTTGCTCTAGCACACACAATCTGGGATTTTTTCTAAGGCAGATTCAAGCTTTGAGGCAACCCTGTCAGCGATGAGTCTATTGGACGAGGCAAATCTTTTCTGCACGTCCGAAAAAAAATGGGTATCCTTAAGCTTCCTCTTTAAGCGTTGAACGCGATAGTTATCCTGTTCTTGATGCACACTTCCATCACTTAGTGCATACCTTTATTGCATCATGTTACTCGACAGGTTTAAATATTGGATTACTGTACAGTAAAATCTATAAACTTGAAAGTGGCTTGTGTCAGTGAAGCTTTCACATATGGCTGCATTCTGTGTAATATGTACACACGAGTTCTGTGCAGGCGAGTTCACAGATGTAGATATAAAATAACAAAATGAATCTGTGTGCCCGAGGAATCACCACAAAATGCATGTTTTCGCGCTGATTGAGAGGTTATTTAAATAAACTGGCAGTTGCGTAACCAATTTCGGAAGCTATTGTTGACTTTTTTAATTTTTTCTCCCCGGTTTTTCACATGGACTGTTTCTCTATCGACGAACTAGTGCTGTGATCCAGCGGTCCGTTGCCTGAGAAGGTCATTTTACGGCTTCTGTTTATTCCACATTGCTCGGCAGACTTCCGACAGCAGCCGTTATGAAAAACATAAATGCCAACAAAACTTATGTATAGGCTGTAGTCGGCAGCGCTAGGCTAGCTTAGTTTCGGCTGATTAGCGTACGTTCTAGATTCACCGTACTGTAGCCATCCAAACGCAACCGCGAGCTGCACTACTCTCGAACCTAGTGACGGGGATCTACAAGGAGCAGTGTATACACAAGCGTTAGCCTCTCCTCACTTCGCTACAGCCACGCTCACGCAACCATGCTGCACTACTCTTGAACCAAGCGACAGAAATGTTTTCACCTATAGCACCTCCTAGCGCTGTAGGTGCTAACCTCACTTTTCCTCGCTGGGGTACAAGACCCGCCCACGTAAAAGCGTGTGTTAAGTGCGATGCTATCAAAACGTTGGCAAACGTCACATGCGTCGGAGCGCATTGGCCGAGTTTATATATACGTTGGCTGTGGTAGTGCGTGAATTTATTATCTAATCTTGCCAATACAACAAAGTGTATGCGCGCACCGACCCTACGTCGAACCAAAATCGCACCTTACCAGTAGCTAAAAACATCAACAAAAAAAAAACTAGTACGTTATGCACGTGTTGTGATTAATATGGTCAGATTAAGTGCTTCATGTTTTCCTTCATATGAAGAGCTCATTTAAGCAAAACGTTTCTCGATGAACGTGAAAAGGCATTTTTAGGTACTGAATAGCTCATATAGGCATGAACATTAAAATAGGCTCTGATAGGCACAATAAATATGTGATTAAAATGTTTCCCATCCCGTAGTTTGTGTTTATATGCGAAAGAGGCTCGAAACGGACTCCACGATAAAATAGGCATTTTGCTTAAAGTTCCGGTCTTCAATTATGATGATCCGTAATGGTAGATTTTGTTTATTTATTTACAAGTAAATACAGGCCTCGCAGAAGCATTGTGTAAGGGGGGTCGATACAAAGTAATAATAAATTGAGTTAACAGTTAGTAAGAACAATGTAGTACGTCAACAACAGCAAAAAATATGTCCAAGTACAAAAGTAGTCGTATGTATTCCGCATGAATAGGTAAGTTTAAAAGATGTAAAAGAAATGCAATAGCGCGTTGGACAGATCAAAATGAAGCGTAGTGAAACAGATTACGCAGTTTACCGTGCTGGTTTGGGTTAATCTAGAAAACTTTAAACAACAGCTTCACTGGGATGATGAAAATAAAAAAGGGGGGATGCATGAATCCAGGGAGTAAGTAGACCAGCTAAGCATTATTAGTGAAATGGTTGAAAAGATGCTCGCGAAATTGATTGTGATTACGCTGGAGGGCGATGCTGTTTGGAAGATCATTCCACAGCCGTATGGCACGCGGGAGTGACGAGTAGTTAAAAGCATTAGTGGTGCCGTAGAGGCGGGTGTAGCTGAGGCCCTTGTGCAACCTGTGTGATAAGGGAGAGGGAAGTTGTAATTGCGCTAGCGGTGATCGAGTGACGTAGGCATGTTTATAAGAGAGAGACAAAAGCGCCATGTCAAGACGAGTTGCTAATGAATGGAGTGAAAGTTCGAGCGTTAGCTGGGTTGCACTGGACAAGTTGTTATAATTCCGCGTGATAAAACAACAAGCCCGGTTCTGAATAGCTTCTAACTTCTGTATTAAATATTTTTGGTGAGGTGACCAAATAGATGATTCGTACTGTAACTGGGGCCGGACAAATGTTTGGTAGGCCTGTTTACGTACGTGAGGAGTAGCGAATTTTAGGTTGCGACGAAGATACCCTAATGATCTTGAAGCATTAGCAGAAATGGTAGTTATATGGTTGACCCAGGAAAGATTTTGTGTGAGGTGAACGCCTAGATACTTATACTCTGTGGTTCTAGTCAGTCTGTTGTTACTGATGTTGTAAGGAAAGAGCGAACAAGCTGGTTTACGGGTAAATGAGATAATTTTACATTTTGAAATGTTAAGAGTCATTAGCAATTTTTTTCACCAATTGCTAATTCTATCCAGGTCACTTTGGAGGGATTGGTGATCATCCACACTTTTTATAGAGCGATAAACAATGCAGTCGTCAGCAAATATACGTATACTAGATCATATATTATTTGGCAGGTCATTAATGTAAATTAAGAATAGTAAAGGATCAAGGGCGCTACCTTGCGGTAACCATGATGTGACATCGGAAGGAGGAGAGAAGTAATTATTAACAAAGGTGAACTGCTGCTGGTGGTTAGAAAGAAAGTTTCGTACCCAGGACAGGGTTAGTGAATCGAATATATATATATATATATATATATATATATATATATATATATATATATATATATATATATATATATATATATATATATGATTCGCTAACCTTGTCATGGGTACGAAACTTTCTAACCACCAGAAGTTCACCGTTGTATATATATATATATATATATATATATATATAATTCATTTATTTATTTATTTATTTATTTATGATTCTATGTAGATAATTTTCTTCTGTGTCGTATCGGAGCCATTCCATGAGTCATCACCGTTGAGTTATATATATATATATAATACAGGTGGGTCATTCAGGCAAAAAAGTTGTATGCTGTTGTCACCTACCTCACATTTTGCATTTTCAGTACCTTTTTTTTTCAAAATTAGCAGATTGTTCTCACTTTCGATCCGTACATTATCAATTATTCCTCAGTTTTGCCACATACTGTTCAATTTTCATTTTTGGTGTTGACGTTGAAATATCACTGAACATGAAAGCAATACAACGGTTACAAGTAATAATGCCACCTTCCTTCGTCTAGTTTTCTACTCACCCCGTTATGAAATATAACTGAACATGAAAGCAATACAACGGTTACAAGTAATAATGCCACCTTCCTTCGTCTAGTTTTTTACTCACCCCGTTATGAAATATCACTGAACATGAAAGCAATACAACGGTTACAAGTAATAATGCCACCTTCCTTCGTCTAGTTTTCTACTCACCCCGTTATGCTCTATACGCGATTCTCAGTGCAAACCGCACGTATAGAGTGTTCTAGGAGCTTCAGGACTGCAGTAGATCATTTTGTTGAGATTAGGCCCACTTCGTGAGCATTTCAGATTATTCTGAAATCTACGTCGCCACCTAGCGATAACGCTAGAACATGCGACGACAAGTGCATAAATGCCGACACGTTTCACCGCTTGTCAGCTGACCGACGGCCGCCGCTGCGTTCACCAATATCAGTGCAAATGTGCTACTGTAACCCGACTTTCCCTTTACCGGGCACAGGTTTGCCCAAATAAACAGTTTGATCTGACCATCCGGTCTCACAAAGTAGCACACGTCAAGATATTTCGCGAAAATTGGAAGTGCATGGATACATATTTGTGGGATTATGCTTTTGCTGTCTTAAATTCAGGTGCAATGCACGTTTCTTGGTGGCAGCGCATTCTTGTTTTGATTTCGTTCGGTAGCATCTTTCCAAATTTCAGTCCCTTTGCAAACGACCTGGACTACAGTGCGTGTAATTGCTTCTTAATTAAGCTGGGCAAAAGCGTACCTCCTTCAAATCACTAGTGAATTAGCGCGAAAAAACGACGCAAAATGATAGAATACACGACGACGTAGCACAGTGTGATTTTGTGTCGTGCGCCGTTTCTTTTCGCCAAACCACAAACCGCGCATTACCAGTCTGTTTTGTTGACCTTTAAATGGGATGCATAATTGCATGCGTCTCAACTACTATCCTCAAAGACATCGTTAAAGAGCTAATGTTCTGTGTTTATGGGCACTAAGCGGCCATCATTAGAATATCTGTTGACATTCAATTATAAAGGTGTAGCACAACAAGTCAGCCATTTGGAACTGAGGAAATCACTTAGGCGCGGGTGCGGTAATATCAGGCAGAGAAAAGCTTCTTCTTATTAAAGAAAGCAGCTACTCCCTCTACTGTATATGTAACAAAATAAGATGTAACAAATAAGTTTTTTTTTCCTGTTTGGAAAGCATACCGCGAATGGCGTCACCACGCGCAGAGCCATGTCTCATTGCCAGGCGGGGCATCAAGGCTTGCTGCCTTCTCTTCACTGGCTTGTCTTAATAGGCAGGACGCTTAAGCAATTAACATTGTCAACTCGCCCATACACGCATACAAAAAAACAAGTCATGATTACGTGCTCTTAACGGGCGAGTAGCAGTACAGGGCCGTTCATTACATTTATTTGTTTATTCTTTGGCATTTCCTGTTTTGCCCTTGCGCCGTTAAACAGCATAATTCATCATCAAATGTTTCCAGTTATCTTAACTGCCGATTAGCAGCGCGCTCTTTGAGAGGCAGCGCAGACACGAAAGTCATGGCTTAGATTCCGGCTGTCGCGTTTCAATGGAGGTGGAATGTTAAGAGCGTTAAAAGACACCAGATGGTCTAAAGTTTTGGAGCCCTTCACTGTACGACTCACCTCGCAATCATATCGTGAGTTTAACACGCAAAACCACAGATATTATTATGAGAGGCAGCGCATTGATGGTAATCGTGTTAGGTGTGAAGCTTAAGTCGAGGCATAACAGTGGCAAACCAAACGTACTAAAACACTCACCCATTTGGCCCCTTGTGGCTAACTTACGAAGCTACACTCTTCGTTCGCAATTTCGTAGCCGAAATGTTCGTAGAGTGCTACTGTTGTGGTGATGAATTTATAATAATTGCTTAGCATCGCGGGACAACGAGGAGAATCTTTCAATTTAGACTAAACGACCAGGAAAGAAAGAGGCACAGCTGTTTCACGCTAGCGCTCCCCAGGCCTGCAGATATGGGCATATGCAGAGTAACTAGAATATGGTGGTATTGAAAGCGGCAACGGCGACTGGCTGCAAAGCGCCCATTTCTTTGCTGTTGCACAATGATTGCCGCACCGCAAGTCATTTCCCAACCCGCTATTACTCGATTCGCGAAAGCCTCCGTCTGGTATTACGTGCTCCTAAGTTTCTTGCAACATAAATGTGGGCGTTAATACTCCAAGCCACATATACATGCAATAACTACCTGAGGCGAACGTAGGTCAGTGAGCTCACTCATGGATCGATTCACTCGGACTCTTCAGGCTCTAATCGAAACCCGAGTCTGAGTAAGTCCCGGTGAGTGACAGTTTGATAAGCATGAGTCCGAGTGAGCCCTACGCGCAAAATATATTTCATGAGTGAACTCCACAATTTTTCTTGGCCTATAGAATGCGATGCCGCACGATATGAAATGATCCATCAGAAACCAGTTTTAATAATTTTATGTATTCAAATAAATGTCTTGTCATTTTCTTATCTCCTATGAAAAAAAAAGTTGTTGAAACGGTACAAGACTTAACAGAGAGACACTGGTGATTCTCACGACTAATCTCATTGTTTCTAGATTGTTTCTAAGCTTTAGCAAGGTGATTAGAATAACTTCTAGTTGGTTTCTATGTCGTTGCAATAGGCTTTACAAGGTGATGTCAGGTTGTTTCTACGTTGATTCTCAGCGCAGAGAGACTAGAGTTAAACTAGAGACAGTCACAGACACAAGACGGATGTACAAACTCCAGAGAAAGAAACTCGCGCTGCAGCCGAGTGTTAGCACCACTCATCATAGGAAGGCTAATGACGACGTGCACGTCGTCGTTAGCCTTCCATCGCCTTGGTCTTTTCTCGCCACCACCGTTGCCTTTCCCGTTCTCTCGTCAACTGTTGCCTTCTTTTTTTTTCAGTGGTGAATAGCGGCGTTTAACCAATTTACGTGGTCCATACCTGATAGGCCACGCAAATCATGGCGGCCTTACACAGCTTCACAATGTCAAGACTTCACGTCGCAATTAACAGTGCAATTTTTCGCAAAAAATATAATCTACAACCAATCAGCATGAGCTACGGAATGTGGAAACCTGACCAGTTGTGGTTATTGTTGTGGTTATTAACAGCGCTATTACACTACACAGTATCCGTACACAAACACATTAGTGCATCGAAAGCCTGGACGGGAATTAAGCACCAGCACAGAAAGCAATAAAGTTCTGTTCGATAGTGTAGTTCATATCTTAGTCCAAATGCGTTCAACCAGCCTTTCAGAGGCGGCCGACAACAAGAAAGCAGCTGCCAACAGCAGTTGTGACCTCTCAGGCATTCCTCAGGCATCGCGTTCCACCGCTTCACCTTTCCGTTGCACCGGTCAGCCCTACTGTCGCCTATCGGCGTCATTAAGTTCTAGGGCAAGCTGATTCCGTATCGTAGAATTCACTCATTACGTTGGCAGCTGCGAATGGCACTTTGTGAATTAACTTTGACGCTTACTGTTTTCTTTTACTTATATTCTAAATTAGCACAAGTGCTACCACTGCCCACGCACGTGTTGACGACTATACAGCACTCGTTTTCATAACACGGCCATCGTAAACTTGCTGACCTCGCCACTGCCGGGCTAGACTATCGAGAGTGAGCGCAGTCTAGCCCAGCCGTTACCTTACGAACGTCTGTAGCGTTACGAGTACGCTTATCTCGTCGCATTTTTTTTTCTTGCGCTTGCGCTTATTGCGTATGGAGTTTGGCTTCGTGAGTTGCATTCATTAGAGGCGTGGTTTTTGAAGTGGCGATGCTGCAGCCCTTCATGTGCCTGACTTGAGAGAATCTATGGGCTCGTTTGTTTTCCATTACCACTTCAATGACGACGCTCTTCTGTAAAAATGAACGGCACGACATAACACGAACCACAACGGTAATGCCTCCACTATATTCACTTTAATGAATTTTGTGACAACTACTCTTGAAGAAAACATCACACTAAGTGGACATGTTTTTATGGGTAATTGTCTGTATTTTTAATTTGACTCAAAAATATTTGTGTTGTTCCAGCACCTATGTTAAATATATTTTTGTGTACCTTCTACCATCACAGCTTTGCATGATTGTTACTGTTAAAATGAATGAATGAATCAATATATGAATAAACCTTTATTCCTTCATTCAATCATTAATTCATTTGAACTGTTGGAATATTGCATGGCTGTAGTAGTAGAAGCTCCACAAATATTTGTATAGCGAGATTCACACGTGCAAATTGGGAAGTAATTGCGAATTGTACCGTAGCCTCTTAAGTGTGTGAGCGAGAATCTTAGCGATATATAATAAACTGTTGACAACGTCCGCCAATAAATTGAATTTAACGCCGTTTGTACGTATGGAAAACACTTCATGTGACACACGGCACAAATCTGCAACTTCATTGAAATCAAACTCAGTGCCCCGCCGCGGTGGTCTAGTGGCTAAGGTACTCGGCTGCTGACCCGCAGGTCGCGGGTTCGATTCCCGGCTGCGGCGGCTGCATTTCCGATGGAGGCGGAAATGTTGTAGGCCCGTGTACTCAGATTTGGGTGCACGTTAAAGAACCCCAGGTGGTCAAAATTTCCGGAGCCCTTCACTACGGCGTCTCTCATAATCAAATGGTGGTTTTGGGACGTTAAACCCCACAAATCAATCAAATCAATCAGAAATCAAACTCAGCGGGCTGTTTGCGTCCTATTTTTAGTGCCGCATAAAAGAAAGCTTCCAACGCCACAATGACCAGTATATAATATTACTTCAAAGCTTTAGTCTAAATAACTTTGCAATCTGTACTATCTCCTCTTGCACATGGTTCAGTGTGCTGAATAATGCGAGTATCTATAGAACACTGATTAGACTGTAACTTTTTTGTTACTCATTTTGAATGAACAAATTTGTACCACTTTGTTGGCACCTATATAGTGAGTTTAAAAATTTTAAAACCACAACATTAGTTTTTATACCATTATTACTTATTAACTCATGTATAAAAAAAGTGAATTCAGCTCATTTTCTTGTTTTTCTTTTCTTGTTTTATTTTTCTTCTCGTGCTGTTAAAATCGAGCAGTATAAATGTGGCCCATAGGCTGACAGAAACTGACTTTCTTTTTAGTAATGTTAATTCAAGTACGTTCTTAATGGTTACAAGGTTTTGAGCCTGTACATCAGCACCATTAGTAGCGGTCACCACTGCTGACAGGTTGTAACAGTTACTAATGCCCCCGTTAGTAAAACAATAGAATATATACAGTACCATACGTAACAAGCAGTAACCGAATATTGGTGACTATGACACCCCTCCCCTATTTTTTAAGTAATAAGGGGCAATGGTTAACGTGATAACTACACTGTGGCAAGTGACCAGATCATATGCACAAGCTGTAGCAAAAAAAAACAACAAAGCAGACTCTAATTCAGCCTCTTTTGCAGTCTACTTTTTCCACCCAAGATGGAAACATGTTCCATCCAAGGTGAAAACTAATCGCAACGGTACCACATCTGATCATTCAGAAAATAAATCCCAATACGCTACAGGTTATTTGGCCCAGAGAAGAGGGGTCTGCGTAGTTTGACATGCTTTTTTTTTCATTTCTTACTTTTCATAGCCCAGGCATCTTTGTTCTTTAATCCGAGCAGGAGCTTCACAACACTCGACGAACAGGGAATGCTCAGGTCGGGGCTTCCAATCAGGTCCGACACGCTAGGAAGAAACTTGGAAGCCAGCACGTTGGTCACTTCGGTGAAATCAGCCTTTAGCTTCTCTGTGGGCGATGCTGTAGTCGTCGTCGTCGTCGTCGATGTTGTCTCTACACCAGCCACCGCGCTGGCAGTTCCAGCGATAGAGTACAGTACGGCGCATAACAATAATAATACTCGCGCCGTTTCGTGCGTATTCATGGCGTGCACTGGGATGGACACTGCTCCACCGTGTTCGCGATATTTCTTTCACTTTAGAGCAGGTTGAGCAGAAACATCGGATGATATAAGACCGTTCCTCTCTCGCTCTCTGGCCACCCCGCTTTTTTTCTTTCTTTCGCTTTCTCCCCGTCTTTCGTTCTCTCGTTTCCGTCGGTGGTAGAGGAGGTCTCCGAGAATTCGCTACTCGTTTAGAAGTCTAATGCGAACGAGCAACGTTCAAGCAATAAATGAATACTCTCGAAATTGCGCGCTCTCTATGACGTCACTCACAACGTTTCTCTTTTTTTTTCGTTTTTTAAACTGGTCTGCGTGGGGCGCTTCCCCGAGAGGGCCTTGGTTCGCCGGAGGCATTCGCTCCAACCGACAGCGAAACCCTTCCAGTTGAGCATGTCGGGCCGGCCAAGTTATTTACTTCAGCTGTAACGACGATGCTCTCCGCTACCCTCTCCCATCATCATTCGCTGGTCCATACTTTCCCTCTCCCACCACCTGGTTTCGTAGTGTTTCGGCGGAAGGCAGCCTACGTGATCATGCGTGCATGAAGGGGTGGAACGTAGTCGCTTGGGAGGGCACTAAGTGAACGCAATTTGTGTGCTCGCTGGAGGCGATGAGGAATAGCCCATTTGCAACGTAGCGTGCCTCCGAAGTGACTGGCTTTTTTGTTCTTTCTTTCTCCTTCATAGCGACGCACCGGTCATTGCACCCCCGGAACATTCGCGTTCTAATGGTTCAGCCCACAGAAACATCGTTCTTTGTTTTGTTCTCTTGCTATTGTCTTGAACGAGGTCTTAACTGTCCATTATTTTGTCTACTTCTCTTGTTTGCTTCTTTACTAAGCTCTATGAAGGTCATGGTCGTTCACGCAAAGTGCGTGTGGGTATGGGTTGAAATGAACTAATGTTGGTTTGTTTATTGACGACCCTCTGTTACTCCCTCGATTGTCTATGTGTAGCATTTTGCAATGTTCTCAGAGAACGTCAACAACCAGTCAGTCACTTTAATGCAATATTCTTTTCTTTTTCTATATTTATTATTTATTTATACGGTGCCGTATAACAACACGGCACCATATAGGATAATATTTCCGGTTGTTTCACCATCGAGCGTTTCGGGAAACACTTTCACAACTTCTTAAAGCTACGGGGCCCGAGTGAAAAAAAAAACAAGTTTCTCCGTATATATAATTGTTGGGTTTTTACGTCCCAAAGCCATGATATGATTATAAGAGACGCCGTAGTGGAGGGCTCCGGAAATTCCGGCCATCTGTATTCTTTACCGTGCACCTAAGTACACATGCCTCAGGTGCTTCGTCTCTCAAAATACAGCCGCCATGGCCAGAATTAAAAAAACAAGTTTATTCATATGTAAGATGTTAGGTGCGATAGATGTCCACACATGTCAAGATGACACGAACTAGTGATCAGTTACCTAAGCTTCGCTAACTTTGTAATCAGTTTAAGGCACAATCGGTACATACGAAATGTAGCCGGTGATCTCACAAGGTGCATCTACTTGGAATGATATCTGAAGATAACATGGACTTAGAAATATGCAACATCGAAACAGTGGCACAGATGCGCTGCTTTTCAAATTTCATTTGTGACTAAATGTGATTTTCTGCACTGCAGCACACAGGTAAGTGGAACGCCTGCGCATTTGACCGCGAACTTGGAGAATTAATATCTTGAAACTGGTGGCCCCTTCAAAGGGACCACGCCGTAATAATTCAAGGGTTACAATTTAAAATATGTGCAGTATTGAACTAAATTTTGTTAAAATAGGTATTCAATACTAGTTAAAAGACCAATTTAGAACAGTGTACGCAATGGTAGCGTACGTTGCGTACGTACGTTGTTCCGGCCACTCAACGTAGGTACGCAAGAGGATATCTAAACGAATGAGCATTGGTAACAAACGCAAAGCTTAGCGTACCAAGTTTGAAACCTGTCTAGTTATCTACAGGAAAGCCTCACTATAGCATATATGAATGTACGGCGCCCCTGAGAGCTTATACTATGGGAAGTCTGTTTTTTTTTTTTTTTTTGACAGGGAGACTGTTTACGAAGCTGTTCCTTATCCGACGAACAAAAAAAAAACCTCGGTCTTGAATGTCTCAAAAGAATAGGAAAACGCCACTACCGAGTAAAAAAGAAATCGAATTTTTCACAAGAATTTTTATATGACCACTTAATTCTTGGCCAGTCCCTCACAGTGGGTGTCAGCCACAGAAGAAGGTGAACGAGGAAAAGAGGAACTCCGTGGATCATGTAAAAAACTATCGTCAGATAGAGAGAGAGAAAAAATGGGACGAAAGGATAGAAAGAGTGGGAAAGAGAAGGAAGAAATAGAAGGAAACAGTGATAAAAAATTTGAAGAAAATGAAGAACTAGAAAAAGAAAGTGAAAAATATATTGAAGCAAAGAAGGCCGCTCAGCTTTGCACTTCCTTCAGGCTTGTTACTGCTAGTGCAAAGTTGCTTTTTTTTTGACAAAAAAGTGTTATCTGGGCCGCATTGGCGTTATTTTGTTAATGGTTATTCTGCTCCTTCGTTGTGGTGCCAAGTTCTAGACGTAAAAACAAAAAATAGGCACCTCATTCGGCATCGGTCCAATGAATCGCCTGCGAGAGTTTACAGTCATGTCGGAGAAAACAGCCATCAGCTTCCTCGCATTCCTCTCGTAAGCCCACGTGGAGCGCCTCTGTAACGGGAATTCCCAGCTATAGACACGCGCACTCTTCGCGATTTCAACAGTTTTAAGATGGACATTCACAGTGTTTTATGAAATACCACATGAAAGCCCCGTACGCTTATTTGGTGCGGTTGTGAACCTCACTGCGATGATGCCTATAAAGCAGAAATATGCACGATGAAGACACTTCGGAACCGTCTAAAGAGCGCACATGCGCTTCACAACAACCACTTCCCTGCACCGACTGGTGTAGGGTGCGTGATCGCAATGATCACCTCAAATGCTCAGTGTCGAGTGTGTCTCTCTTACCTCGTGTTGTCTGTTATTGCCACAACACATTTCCACAGAGCTCCACTAACTGCATTCACCATCGAAACAACTGTAATAAAAAAAAACACCAGGCCTGCGCGGAAGGCACAGCACAGTGACAGCGAAAGCTAGAAAAGAGGCCTTTCAGAGCCTTTTCTAAACACGCATTGGGTAACTACTGCAGGCACATTTACTTGGTACCCACCAGGTAATTAATAATAACAATTTCAGGGTAGTAGACCAGCATTCTCTGAGCGATTTTTTGTCATTCTTTTGAGAAGCGTTGTATCCGCTAAACACCCAAGGAATTCTGTGCCGATCGTTCGTGCAGTGGCTGACGACGATGAGGAATCATGCTGGAAAAGGGTATGTGCCACTGTTAATAGGTGAACAATGACATGCTTTTGTAATGGGTGGGAGCACTAGACGACCTATTCGTTACAATATTCTCTGTGTGTCACGCCTCGATGCTCTTTTGCTGTTCTAAAACGCTTTTATTACTCATATTAACGCGATTCCTTTCCCGACATCAAGCCTGCCTAAGGCAAGTTTGAGAACAAGTTCCAAGCACCGGCGTGGCTCAGTGGTAGAATACTGGGCTGGCACGCGTTCGACCCAGCTTCGAGCCCCACTGTGTTCTTGGTACTAGGATTGTTTTTTTCTTATTTCGCGATAGTGGTTACAGACACCGACAGCGGACAACTACTGCGCCGCACATGACCCAAGTTTTGATCCCATAACAACTTTCGCTGCAGTAAGGCTGCTTGGTTAGTGTATAGATTGAACAGATCGTTCAGGGCCTCACTGGACATTGCAGCTCAGTGGGCCTGCAAAACGGGTTCCCATATGACATCAAAGATCCCGTTTTGAGAGTCGTGCCTCTCACCATGGATTGTCGCGTCTGTCATTAAACAGTGGTGACACGGTGACTGCTGGACTACTGAGCCCCAATGGGTCATGTATTATTCACGTGCCAGTATGTAGTCGTACCATGGACATTTGTCTCTGATTTCTTCCGGGAAATATCTGACGAATATATCACAGAATTTCCCACCAAGAAGAGGGGGGTGGGGTCAAAGTATGATTTTAACAAGCTGAACAATGAATGGACAAGTGGAAACTAACTAATGACTAGCTTTTTGAAATTGCCTGCCTGTACGTACTCCTTGGCTGTAGATGGCGAATACACTTATAATGCAAGCTCAGTTTAAAATCCGACATCAGGAGTCTTCAGTTACCATTGTCGTCCAAAACCTGCTAGCCACCACCTTTCAACAATGCTATTGGAAGAATGACGCGACAAGTGTATGACTCAGTAAAATGGGAGAGGGAAGGGTTAGACTGAGGGCCTCACTAAGATAATCGAATGGGAGGGGAGGGGATCATCTCTTCTGTCCCTCGTGCACGTACCCCGTGAGTGTGGGTACATGGTTGTCTGTTATTCGGCCATAATACAGCCACGTTCCTTTCTCAAGTTTTGTTATTGCCCCATTACACGCATAAGGGCTGCCTTGCGCAACCATGCCGATTTACTAAATAACCATCAAAATAATCTAGAATCTTCCGATGCGATTTGGCGCACAACAGAAACATTACAAATTCTTCTGGAACTTACGTGACCGCTACGTATAGCGCTGAAATATTCGACTGCACATGTATAAATGCCGACGCGCGTCCTTGCGTGCGAGTTGATCGACGGCTGACGCTCTGTTCACCGCTCTCAGTGCCAGTTGTAAGCTGCCTTTTCGTTTATCGGCCACAAGTTCGGCCGAATAAAGTGTTTCATTTTGGACAAGTCGTCTCTGCATTCGTAGACGGCACGGCCCCGTGACAATACCTCGCCTGTGACCTCTTGAGCTTGGGATATGGTGGGGCTTTGGTTCGACTTGCCAGTCTTTGCGCCTCGAGCACATCTCTTAATAAGCCACTAGATGTCTGAGAATAACAATCGACTAGTGAGAACAAAACGTAAGACTTGCAGTTTGACGTATAATTAATAAAGTTGCTCGTCGCGAATGTCTTCTGTTATAGCTGTATGTGTGTGTGTGTGTGTGTGTGTGTGCGTGTGTGCGTGCGTGGGTGCGTGTGTGCGCGCGCGCGTGCGTGTGTGTGTGTGTGTGTGCGTGTCTGTGTGCGTGTCTGTGTGCATGTGTGTGTGTGTGTGTGCGTGTGTGTATGTGCGTGTGTGTGTGCGTGCGTGCGTGTGTGCGTGCGTGCGTGTGCGTGTGTGTGTGTGTGTGCGTGCGAGCGTGTGTGTGTGTGTGCGTGTGTGCGTGCGTGGGTGCGTGTGTGCGCGCGCGCGTGCGTGTGTGTGTGTGTGCGTGTCTGTGTGCGTGTGTGTGTGCGTGCGAGCGTGTGTGTGTGTGTGCGTGTGTGCGTTTCTGTGTGCGTGTGTGTGTGTGAGTGTGTGTGTGCGTGCGTGCGTGTGTGTGTGCGTGTGTGTATGTGCGTGTGTGTGTGCGTTCGTGCGTGTGTGCGTGCATGTGTGTGCGTGTGCGTGCGCGCGCGCGTGTGTGTGTGTGTGTGTGTGTGTGTGTGTGTGTGCGTGTGTGTGTGTGCGTGTGTGTGTGTGTGTGTGTGTGTGTGTGTGTGTGTGTGTGTGTGTGTGTGTGTGTGTGTGTGTGTGTCGAGGCCAGGCCAGGCTGCGGGCTTAAACATGTCTCGTTTATGCAGCTGGCCGCCAGGCCTGGGCCTGCCTCTGCGTTTGGAGCCGCCCACCCGCGCAAAGGCTTAGATTTCGCACGGCATAAGCCTTTCCGGTATTCTATGTCGCACCACAGAGGTTTCGTCTGGCCCAGTGCAGCTTCTGACACCCCTTTAGTTATGGAAGGAGTGTATATACACCAATGCCCTAAAGGAACAATTCCAGACAGCACAATACTTAATTCAGTACATCAGGGACTTCCCTAGTTAGTGCGAAAACCCAGAGGTATACGTATACAGTTAGGTTCTTGGCACTTGCTACTGCTGCTATAGCGGCAGTTTTGTACACGTGTTGTGGGAATAGCGAAGTTTGAGTATGAATGTATTAAGACATTCCCTCAGTCTCGCATTCCAGATTCCCTGCACGTACACGTACAGGGTTCTACTTTCGTCCTGTAGTGCACGTCTTGTACTTCTTCCTCTTATTTTCTCTCATGCGAGTTATGATTAAGCTCACTGAGCACACGTGGGTCTATGGGTGTTGAAGTGCGACACCTAAATTTGCGTCATTATCGTTCCACGCCTCTCGCCTGTTGTTGAGCGCGGTTTCGACTCTTGATTTGGGAAATGAAACATTACTAGGCCATGAGTAGGCCCGGTATTGCACTGTCCCTTAGATCAGCCCACCTTTTTTTCAGTCGAATTGTTTCAACAACCAGGTGGCCGCATTTTTTGGGCTTATCAGCCTAATTGGGCACAAGGACATACTGTGACGCCGCTATAAAGCAGAGTGCCTGTAAGGTGCATGGTTGGATTTTTGTGCCAGCCCTCTCTCGCTTCGTCCGGAGTCACTTTTGCATATTATTTTTGTATTTATTATAATTTGTGTACTTCACTTTGACGAATTCAATAAAATACTGCGGGGGTTTTGACACTGACTATACAAAATGTGATATAACTGCTCCGAAAAATAATACATTTCTCAAAATAACTTAGACACCACATTTTACTGCCGGCGTCATCGGCTACGGCCACCGATCAACAAGCCGCAGCAGCTAAGCACGCTGCTTTTTGGTGATATGTGGGGTTTAACATTCAAAAACCACCACATGATTATGAGAGACGCCATAGTGGAGGGCTCCGGAAATTTCGACCACCTAGGGTTATTTAACGTGCACCCAAATCTGAGCACAGTGGTCTACAGCATTTTCGTCTCCATCGGAAATGCAGCCACCACAGCCGGGATTCCATCCCGCGACCTGCAGGTCAGCAGTCGAGTACATTAGCCACTAAACCACCGCGGCGGGGCAACATGTTGCTTTTTGTAAGATAAAAAAAGATGTGTCTAATTGAAACTAAGCATTTATTGAGCTATCGCGAATATTTGACAAAAAAACGACCTACTTTTGCAGCAAAAGATGCGGGCAACGTGACCACCGTGTAACATCATTCCTTGTAAGTTTGCGTCTCAAGACGGCTCGGAGTTGAAGCGAGAAAGAAATGGCGTGAGCAAACTTACAATCCTCTTTAGTACGCATAGCTCTAATGAAAATGCATTTCTCCGTATGTGAGAAGCAATCCAACATGCTTAAATCTGCATGGATTCAGCTGCAACCATGCATTTCCGATGGAGGCGGAAATGTTGTAGGCCCGTGGGCTCAGACTTGGGTGCACGTTAAGGAACCCCAGGTGGTCTAAATTTCCGGAGCCCTCCCTTACGGCGTCTCTCATAATAATATAGTGGTTTTGGGACGTTAAACCCCGCATATCAATCAATCAATCAGCTGCAACCATAATCAAATCAGCCCCGCCGCGGTGGTCTAGTGGCTAAGGTACTCGGCTGCTGACCCGCAGGGCGCGGGTTCAAATCCCGGCTGCGGCGGCTGCATTTCCGATGGAGGCGGAAATGTTGTAGGCCCGTGTGCTCAGATTTGGGTGCACGTTAAAGAACCCCAGGTGGTCTAAATTTCCGGAGCCCTCCACTACGGCGTCTCTCATAATCATATAGTGGTTTTGGGACGTTAAGCCCCACATATCAATCAATCATAATCAAATCATTGGAAACAAACGCACGAGAGCTGTGTGCTTATGCACACGCACGTCCTTGATAGTTGTAGGTACATAACATTTTACACGAGCGCAAGTTTGTCGGCGACATGACTTAAGAATTCATCTGTTGCTCCTTATTGCGTGAATTTTGAATAGTTGTTACACCGTGCGCTTCATATAATCATCAAGCCACATTGGGTTGAAAATTTTCTACCATTTATTCCGGGCTACAGTTGTCACAAAAGGATCAATCTCGATTAAAAAACACCATTTCGACATAGCTTAGGTTACGATAGTAAATGCACCATGTGACAGCCGGGCATACTTTTTCGTGCACTTGAATTCACAAATATATTGCAAGGGGTCGCTTTGTGAGGTCTAAATGGCAATTCCTATGAAGCTGGAAAAACACTTGGACGAAGCAAATATTCACGAAGAACACTCGTTTGTCCTGTGCGTGTCTGATTCATCCCCATGCTCTTTTTTTTGCGCTTCATAAGTATGTATCCTATAGGTCAGATAGCTAAGTTGGCGATCCTATGTTTCAGTGAAAATACTTGCATCCGGAATTTTAAAGGACCCCCGACAGCGAAAGTTTTCTTTGCGACTTTTTACAGAGATTTGTAACATTGCGTATGGTAATGATAAAATTGAATCGGAAACGTTCTAACAAATCATATAATTTATGCTAGCATCATTATTCCAGAATGATTTCGCGTCCATTTCAGACTCCCCCCCCCCTATATTTTATTGGAAACTTAGCACCCCACAGCGGAGCAGCGCCTCCGACTACGTGCGTTCAAGCTTCGGTGACGCTGAACATGCTCTTTTCAAATATGGAGACCCACAGGTTGTGAAGAATGAAATTATGTGCATGCTTTGAGCGTCTCCCTCTCACAAAAAAGTCATTTGCCGCAAAGGCGAAGCAATGAACGCGAAAGCAACAAATTTGAAGGTCACGCGCAAATTCGCAAGCATATCGACACGTACCCCATCTTTCTCACGCACAAATGACGCACGAAACGTACTCACAGGTAGAGATGAACGCGAATAAGCATCTCAGTTGTTACTTCGCTGTGTCTGAAAAGTGTGCCCTTTTCGCACACGGAGGCTGTGCAACGATTGCAGTGACCTTTGTGCACCCGGTAACTACAACAGAATTGTTCCATCATCATCATCATCAGCCTGTCTACGTCCACTGCAGGACAAAGGCCTCTCCCATGTTCCGCCAGTTAACCCGGTCCTGTGCTTGCTGTTGCCAATTTATACCCGCAAACTTCTTAATCTCATCTGCCCACCTAACTTTCTGTCTCCCCCTACCCCGCTTCCCTTCTCTGGGAATCCAGTTGGTGACCCTTAATGACCAGCGGTTATCCTGTCTACGTGCTACATGCCCGGCCCATGTCCATTTCCTCTTCTTTATTGCAGCTATGATATCCTTAACTCCCGTTTGTCCCCTAATCCACTCTGCTCTCTTCTTGTATCTTAAGGTTACACCTACCATTTTTCTTTCCATTGCTCGCTGCGTCGTCCTCAATTTAAGTTGAACCCTCTTTGTGAGTCTCCAGGTTTCTGCTCCGTAGCTAAGTACCGGCAAGATACAGCTGTTATATACCTTCCTCTTGAGGGACAGTGGCAATCTACTTGTCATAATTTGAGAGTGCCTGCCGAATGTGCTCCACCCCATTCTTATTCTTCTAGTTACTTCAATCTCGTGGTTAGGCTCTGCGGTTATTACCTGCCCTAAGTAGACATAGTCTTTTACAACTTCAAGTGCACTATTACCTATCGCAAAGCGCTGCTCCTTTCCGAGGTTGTTGTACATTACTTTCGTTTTCTGCAGATTAATTTTAACACCCACCTTTCTGCTCTCCTTGTCTAACTCCGTAATCATGAGTTGCAATTCGTCCCCTGAGTTACTCAGCAATGCAATGTCATCGGCGAAGCGCAGGTTACTGAGGTACTCTCCATTAACTCTTATCCCTAACTGTTCCCATTCTAGGCTTCTGAAAACGTCCTGTAAGCACGCAGTGAATAGCATTGGGGAGATTGTGTCCCCCTGCCTTACACCCTTCTTTATTGGTATTCTGTTGCTTTTTTTATGAAGCACTATGATAGCAGTTGATCCCCTGTAGATTTCTTCCAGAATGTTTATATATATTTCATCTACGCCCTGATTCCGCAGTGTCGGCATGACGGCTGATATTTCTACTGAATCAAACGCCTTCTCGTAATCTATGAAGGCTATGTATAGTGGTTGGTTATACTCTGAGCATTTCTCTATTACCTGATTGATAGTATGAATGTGGTCAATTGTTGAGTAGCCTGTTCTAAATCCTGCTTGTTCCTTTGGTTGATTGAATTCTAATGTTTTCTTTACTCTGCTAGCAATTACCTTTGTAAATAGCTTGTATACTACAGAGAGCAAGCTGATCGGCCTGTAATTCTTCAAGTCCTTGTCATCTCCTTTCTTATGTATTAAGATGATGTTAGCGTTCTTCCAAGACTCTGGTACTTTTCCCGTCAGGAGACCCCTCGTAAATAGAGTGGCTAGTTTTTCTAACACAATCTGTCCTCCATCTTTCAGCAGATCTGATGTTACTTGATCCTCACCAGCAGCTTTGCCTCTGTGCATGCTCTCCAAAGCTTTTCTGACTTCTATCATTACCGGTGGGGTGTCGTCTGGGTTACTGCTAGTTTTTATAGTATTCAGGTCGTGGTTGTCTCGGCTACTGTACAGATCTCTGTAAAACTCCTCCGCTATTTTAACTATCCTATCCATATTGGTAGTTAATTTGCCTTCTTTGTCCCTTAGTGCATACATCCGCCTTTTGCCTATCCCAAGTTTCCTCTTCACTGCTTTGACGCTTCCTCCGTTTTTCAGAGCGTGCTCAATTCTCTCCATGTTATACCTTCTTACATCGCATACTTTACATCTATTAATCAGCTTCGAAAGCTCTGCCAGTTCTATTTTGTCTGTTGTACTTGACACTTTCATGATTTGACGCTTCTTAATTAGGTTCTTCGTTTCCTGGGAAAGCTTGCCGGTGTCCTGTCTAGCTACCCTGCCTCCAACTTCCTCTGCACACTCCGTGATGATACTCGTCAGATTATCATTCATTGTATCTACGCTAAGGTTGGTTTCCTCGCTAAGAGCAGAGTACCTGTTCTGCAGTGACACTCTGAATTCCTGTACTTTCCCTCTCAGTGCTAGCTCATTAATTTGCTTCTTGCGTATCACTTTCTGTCGTTCCTTCTTCAAGTCTAGGCGGATTCGAGCCCGTACCATTCTATGGTCACTGCATCTTACCTTGCCAACCACTTCCACATCCTGCACGACTCCTGGGTGTGCAGTCATTATAAAGTCTATTTCGTTCTTATTTACGCCATTAGGACTCCTCCATGTCCACTTGCGGTTTTCTCGTTTTCGGTAGAAGGTATTCAAAATACGCAGATTATTGCGTTCTGCGAATTCTACTAGTAGCTCTCCTCTGGCGTTTCTAGTGCCGATACCATAATCTCCTACTGCGTGGTCTCCAGCCTGCTTCTTCCCTACCTTTGCATTAAAGTCGCCCATTACTATAGTATACTGTGTTTTCACCTTTTTACTCATTGCCGATTCCACGTCTTCATAGAAGCTTTCAACAGAAGCGTCATCATGGCTGGATGTAGGCGCGTAAGCCTGTACTACCTTCATTTTGTATCTTTTATTCAGTTTAATTACAATGCCTACCACCCTTTCATTAATGCTATAGTAATCCTCTATGTTGCCAGCTATGTTTCTGTGAATTAGGAACCCTACTCCCAGTTCTCTTCTGTCTGCCAAGCCCCGATAGCAAATGACGTGCCCATTCTGTAGCACAGTATAGGCCTCATCTGTCCTCCTAACCTCACTCAGCCCTATTATATCCCATTTAATGCCTTCTAGCTCCTCGAATAATACAGCTAGACTTCCCTCACTAGATAACGTTCTAACGTTAAACGTTGCTAAGTTCAAGTTCCAATGGTGGCCTGTCCGTATCCAGAGATTTCTAGCACCCTCTGCTGCTTTGCAGATCTGACCGCCGCCGTGGTCAGTTACTCCGCAGCTGGTGGGGACTGAGGGCCGTGAGTTAATTGACGAATGCCTACGGGAGAGGGTGGCCAGATACTACACCAGGGTGGCCAATCCTTCTCTGGTGAGATCATCGGTGCGTACCGGCTTTAAGCCGGTACGATCAGACAGTAGTGGGAATGCTCCATGCATGTCTTCCTTATTGTTGTTCAGCAGCGTTGGCGGCCACCCACCACGGAGCCCAACGAGGGGACGCTACAAGGTTACAAATGCTGAAACCTGCAGACGCCAGCCGTACAACGCCACTATAACCCAATGCGCCTAGACCAAGGTAGGCTATTTGCACAGGGTTAACCCTAGCCGCCAGGAAGTTTGGAAGTAAATGGAAGAGAGTAGAAGACAGGACAGATAAATAGTAAGAGATAAAGACGAAGATGTAGGGAGAGAGAGATAGGAAAAGGCGACTGCCGATTCCCCTGGGTGGGTCAGCTCAGGGGTGCCGTCTACGTGAAGCCGGGGCCAAAGGGGTGTGTTGCCTCTGCCGGGGGGCCTTAACGGTCCAATCACCCAGCGTCGGCTCAACCCCCAGGATCCCCTTTTCCTCGGACACGGCAAAGCCACGCACGGCTAGGCGTGGGAGGGAGTCGAAACTCCCCCGTTAGCTCGGGTTCGTGGTGTCGCTACACACCAAACGCCTACTTGCGCAGGCGCCCCTGCGGTAGGGCGCTAACCATCGCAAGTCATAAAATTCATGTTGCAAGAACTGTGCGCTTGTGCAATGCACACACACAATAGAAAACAACAGGAGTTCAGGATCACCAGTGAACCTGTAAGACATTTATGGCGGGTCTATCGATGTTTTATGAAGGACAAGGAAAATTATTCCCAACTTAAAGCTGAGCAGACTGGTGGAATGAGAAGGCAGCCGCACAAAAAAATGGATACGAGAACAACGCAAACATGTTACAGTTGAAGCCTCGGGTATTAACAAAATCAGCGAGGAAAGCAAAAAATGTCGCTCTCGCAGGAATTTCGTTGGCGCAAAAAAGTGCCAGAAAGGACAGAGAATTGACTAAAAAGAGATTTTATAGCCAACAGTCAATTAGCTCACTTTTCTGAGCCTTTACGTGAACCGATTTTGTACCCTTGACTCGTATTGCAAGGATCACTGCGATATCGCCTTGTCATGTCTGGTAACACTACAATTGTCATGGTTTTGTTTATAGGGCCCACGCTGTTGATTATTTTTCACGTTCCGGGCTGGGACAAGGAAACGAGAAAGAAGAAAAGCGCGAGCGAAAGGGGAGCTGCGGAGTCGCTCAGGTGACAGCAGAGCGCTTCCGAGCGCAGTTAAATAAACAAGTATTTTTTGCCTTATACCTTAAAGATGGAGTTGAGTCTGATCGCAGTGTCTGGGACGCCATCATCTTAAAATGCCGTTTTCAGGAAATGTAACTATGAAGCTTACTAATGAGATCCAATTGGCAATCATGCAATGGAAAGTACAGGGGACATTAATAAAAATAACTGTTATGTAAATATGAAGAAAGAAATGTGGAAGAAAAGATAACGTGCCGTGGGCAGGGACGCTCACATCAGCCAATGGCAGAGACCCAATGGCACAATAATATGACAGTGGGCTATACATCACAAGTATCACAAATATACAAGGGTGGTAAACAACAAGAGGGAAGGCAGGGAGGTTAACCAGGCACATGCCCGGTTTGCTACCCTACGCTGGGGGAATAGGAAGGGGGCATAAAGATGAGAGAGAGAGAGAGGAAAGAGAATAGAAAGAGAGAGAGAGAGAAAAAGGAGGATTGTCAGTCAATCGGCTGGCGCGTATGTAGCGCTGGCACTACACAAAAGTTAAAGGCTGTCACATAGGCCTGTAGTCCTCAAAAAGCACAAGACAGCTTTGACTGCTTTTTGAGTCGACGAAAGGCGATGACGGTGTTCCAGTAGCATCTGCACAGAGAGTGGCCGATCGTCCAATTGTCGCAATGCGTCCGAAAGCTTCTGTCTTTCAGAGGCAAATCGACGGCAATGGCATATCAGATGGTCGATGTCTTCTTTGGTGCAGCAGACGTCGCATTCCGCATTGTCGGTCAATCCGATGAGGGTTCTATATGCTTTTGTGAAGGCAACCCCCAAACAAAGGCGACAAAAAGTGAAGCTTCGCGTCGGCGAAGTCCGGATGGAGGTCGAAGTTCCAGTCGAGGGTTTATTTGGTATAGTCTCGTATGTCTTATGCTTGGGGTGTTCCACTCCTGCAGACTCAGACTACGTGCCAGGTGACGAAGTTGCTTTGCAGCGTCAGTCCTTGACAAAGGAATCGGAAGGGTGTGTTCTTCTTGGTGCGATGTGCGAGCCGCGTAGTCTGCGGAATCATTGCCACTGATCCCACAATGGCCAGGAAGCCACTGAAACTTGACCTCGTGGCCTGTTTCTGTGACGTAGTGAAAGAGCTTGACAACTTCGTAAGTTAATTGTTCATGGCAACCTCGTCGAAGGACTGACTGCATGTTCTGTAGGGCTGGTTTTGAGCCGGAAAACACAGCCCATTTACTCGGTCTTCGGGATTTGATGTACTCTATGGCGCCATGCAAAGCCGCTAGTTCTGCCGCTGTGGACGTAGTGACAGGTGACAGTTTGATTTGCAGAGTGATTCCTTTAGCTGGAATCACCACCGCACCACCAGAACCAGACGCTGTGGTTGAACCATCGGTGTATATGTGCACGTAGTTGTTGTACATTTCGTGCAGATGGCTCAAGCTTTAGGGCTGATGAAGGCAAATTTGATTTTTCCTGTATTCCTGGAATTGAAACACGTACTTGTGGAAGTGTCAGGCACCACGGAGGATACACCAGTTTCTCAGCAGGCGTAAAACCTGACGTTATCGACGCACAATGAGCGCAGACAATTGCACTAAATTTCGTGTGGGGCCTCTCAGCAGCGAGGGTTGCCAAGTGGTGGGAAGGATTCCTATAATGTTGCCTGAGGTACGTACGCATTGTTTCAATGGTGATGTGCGTCATGATCGAGTAGTCCTGTACAATGGCAATTGTTTCAGCTATCGATGCGCAGTGGGGTAAACCAAGGCATATCCTAAGCGCTTGGGCTTGAATGTTTTGGATTGTGCGCAGGTTCGTTTTGCACGTGTTAGATATAACAAATAGGCTATACCGCAGGAATCCAGTAAATAATACCTGTACAGCTGTAACATAGAGTCGACAGACATTCCCCAACTTTTCCCAACAAGAAACCTGAATAAGTGACAAATGGCAGTCAGCCGCTTTTTCGCGTAGTTTACGTGGGGTGTCCAAGACAGGTTTCGGTCGATTACGACTCACAAGAACCTGTGACTCCGGCTGCATGACACCAACTGCCCGTTAATTGATATGCCGTAAGCGGACATTGGTTTTCTGGTGAAGGCCACGACTGCACACTTCTCACTTGCGATTTCAAGCCCTTGTTTGCGTAAGTGGTACGATGTCACTGATGCTGTCTTCTGAAGTCGAGCGCGAAGTTGAAGTCGAGTCACACCTGATGTCCACACACAGATGTCATCAGCATAAATGGAAAGTCGTACACTACTTGGTTGCTTGAAAACTAGTTCAATGAGTGTTAGGTTGAACAGCGTCGGGCTTAGCACTCCACTTGCGGGGCTCCTCGGCTGCAGTAATACTCGGGTGTCGGGCCATTCTCTGTCTGCACGTGAAATGATCTATTCTGTAGGTAGCTCTGAACCCATGTATATATCCTGCCACTGAGTCCCACTCTTTCTAGTGCGCTGAGAATGGCTTCGTGGGTGACATTGTCGTAGGCCCCTTTAACGTCAAGAAATAGAGCAGCAGGTAACCGTTTGCAGGCCTTCTGGTGTTCTACATATGTCACCAAGTCAACTACATTGTCAATTGACGAGCGGCCTCGTCTGAACTCGGACATGGCATCTGGATATATTTCGTAGAACTCTAAGTACCATTCCAGGCGCGTTAAAATCATCCTTTCCATAACTTTTTCCGTACAGCTCGCGAGGGCAATCGGGCGGTAAGAGGAAATGTCCAAGGGTGACTTGCCGGCTTAGAGAAGTGGAATCAGGCGACTTGACTTCCATTCCTGTGGAACCATGCCAGTTTGCCAGGAGTCGTTGTACAGCTGCAAGAGTGCCTGCCGAGCTTGATCTCCAAGGTGACACAGAGCGCGGTAAGTAATGCCGTCAGGTCCTGGCGCTGAAGAACGTCTACACAAAGCAAGCGCAGCCTTTAGTTCGTCCATTGAAAACGCAATCTCCATTCGGGGATCACGTGAGGATACAGAAAAGTCGGGCGTCTTTGTCCCAGTTGAATTTGAACCGCAGGCAATCCTTCGACAGAAGGAATCTGCGACATCAATCTCTTCGCAGCGTAAGTGAAGTGCCAGAGATTTTAATGGGTAGCGCTGAGTAATGGTTGTACGAAGACCCCGGACATTTCTTCAGATTAGTGACAGTGGCTTTCTGGGATCCAAAGACTCGCAAAAAGATACCCATCGTTGCTTGCCCAACTTGTCCATGTGACGCTGTATTCTCTTTTGTGTGCGTCTGGCCACTCTCAGATCAAGTGACCTCGTGCGTCTATAACGTCGTTCTGCACGACGACGAATCGCTCGGAGTTTCTCGAGATCAATGTCCATATCAGTGCGAGATGAACTCACCGGAAGCGAACGCGTCGTTGACTGTAGGGCACTCTTTATTGCGTCCTCTAGGTTGAAAGGTGAGGCGCCAACATAGTCTTCCTTGATTAACTTGTATTCTTGCCAATAGGTGCACTGGACGACTCTGGAGGACTTGAGACTTGGAAAGCCGTCAATCTTCAGGTATGTTGGGATGTGGTCACTAGCCCTTGTTTCCAAATCCGAAAACCAGTGCACTCTGCGTGTGAACGAGCGTGAGACGAAAGTGAGGTCCAGGCAACTGCTATAGGCCGATCCGCGCAGATAAGTAGGGCTGCCATCATTCACGAGGATAAGTTCACATTCAGAAGCGAACGACATTAACTGTCTACCTCTAGTGTTGACCCTGGAGCTTCCCCATAAGTAGTGGTGGGCATTGAAGCCACCAGTTATCACCCATGGCTGGAGAGTTGAATTCAAAATTCCGCGCAAGCGCTCTCGGTCTAGACGACTTGATGGATGTAAGTAGGCTCCGATGATGGTGAATTGCCACGGCGCTCATAAAGCGTCGTCTAAAGATTGCCCACGAGTGAGAAATGAACGCGCGGTGCTAAACGCATGGTGCGCGACATTTCAACGCACAGGGAAGCCGCTGCTACTGTCAGGCGACGTCGGCGTCACCACAGAAGATCATCACGCAACGTGGCATCTGCCGATAGAGACCCGTCATCTCAAGCAAGAAGAACTGGGCCCCCATCGTCAAGCTCTGCGAAGACGGATACACCGAAAACAGAATCAGGGTCAAGACTCCCACCTCGTGAAGAGTGGCCATCCCTTTCACGAACACAGCCTGTTTCAGAGGTGCATCGATCCCCGCCAACCTCGATGCCATCACGAACCACTGATGAAAAGACAACTGAGGATTTCCAGGTCATCAACATGTTGCAGACCCTTATGAGCGCAATGCGCATGCTCCTAAGCAACATGAACACCCCATCAGCGCAGAGCGCACTCCAAGTGCTGGACACTTTGAGTCCGGTACTTGCAGCTCTAAGGTAAAACGATGGCCCGCAACATGTTATCCTTTCGCGAGGAGGTCAAGAACGCATCTGTCCTTCAGTGGAATGCCAGAGGTCTTAGGGCGCGTATGTCCGAGTTCCGGGAATATGTATTCACGAACCAATTCTCCATAATTATGATTTGTGAATTGAACCTGTCAGCCCAGATGAGACTGTCTGGATATGAGTGCTTTATGTCTTCTACCCACGATGAGCGCAGCAAGGTCGTTTTGTTCATACGGCGCGACTTAACTTATGTTCATCACCCTGTACCCCCTGACGAAGAAAACCAGTACGTTTGCCTAACAGTAAAAAACAAGAAGACCACATTCACCATCATCGGAGAATTGTTCCGATGAAACCCAAAGGCTAGCCAAGACGTACGATTCTCCCCACTGCAAGAGAAGGGCACGGGATCGAACGTACACTTCTTTATTCTCTGCGTGGGCTAAAGTACGCGTGAGAGATGAGAGGCGCCGCGCGCTCACTGTGCCATCTTGCTGATAATTCTGAAAACACGATAGTTTCCCCCTGATATGCCCGCCAACAGCGTTAAGTGGTAGATACGAATAGCTTGCCGTTTGAACGTTGAAAGAGGTATCTCTCTGTGGCTGAGTGGTCTACATCGCACATTCATGACGCGGAGGTCCCACGTTCGATTCCGCACGCTGGAGTCTTTTTTCTGGATTTTTTTCTCTCTTGCGGTTTTAGATATATAGGTAGGTATACATATACGGTGCATGACATCAAGGTCAGCGCCCACGCCAACGCCGGCGCCGAAATGCAGCAAAGAGTGTCCATATAATTTCTATCGCAGTAAAAAGAAAAACAATCCTGGCGTAACCAGCCAAAACCACCTTGAGAGCAGCCCGACAACAGAGCGAGAGGGGTCAAAGTGCTCGCTGGGTGCCACTCGGGGTATCGTGCGCGCCTCGCAAATGTTCTCTGACGCCAACAATACTTGCTTGACCTCTGCGGGGGAAGAAGGGGTCTATCTAAATCACAGGAAATAGACATTGCGCTTTAATACTCGTATGAGCACGCACCTTTACTTTTAAATCTAATTAAATCGTGTTATAAGGAACGCTCGGCGCTAATAATCAGTTGGAAGTGCCCCCAGATGCAGGACTCTCAAACAACACAAGCTTTTCGAGTTTCTGAATTCGGTGTCGGGAGTTTTTGATGGTTAATTTATTTGTGGGGTTTAAATATTCAAAACTACCGTATGAGAGACGCCGTAGTGGAGGGCTCCGGAAATTTCGACCACCTGGGGTTCTTCAACGTGCACCCAAATCTGAGCACATGGGCCTACCACATTTCTGCTTCCATCCGAAATGCAGCCGCCGCAGCCGGGATTCGATCCCGCGACCTGCGGGTCAGCAGCCGAATACCTTAGCCACTAGACCGTCAGCGTCTCGGAGAAGATGAAGAAGTTGTACCACAGCTGCTCCGCGTGTTCGAGACGCCGGCAAGAACAACAACGTAGAACAACGGGGAAGGAGAACTCAAGAAGAAGCACGCGGTTTCTGCGGAGAAGAGTGGTGCAAGTAGCTTGCCGTGCTTCCTCTAGGGTTTTTGCCTAAGTTTGTGTAGTTTCTGTAGTTTTAATGTCTTTGTTAGGTATTTTATAGTGTTTTTACAGTTAAGTATGCGCATTTAGTGCTACAAAGAGCACTCAGATGCCGTTTTCTTCACCTGGACCAGGGGCTTTGCTCTGATGTGCTTATTTTCTGCCACAGGAGATACCAGTGGATCAGTTTCTACGCAAGAGCATCCCCGCAGTTCCTGTGACACTTGTCCCAAGCAATTATGGCTTCATTAGGATAAAGAATCCCAAAGTGCTCCAGGCGGAGCTTCGAGCTGTTACGTCTCACTTCAACAAAATCACAGAGGCCCGCCAGTTCTGCAGAGGCGGTATTCTATGCTTTTCACCTGATCAGCTCTGTGTCCAATACCTACTAAAGTGCTTGATGTTCACGACCAATTCGGTGAGCGCCTTTATTCCCCCAGATCTGGCATGTGTGAAAGGTATTGTTCACAGCGGTGACGTTGACTTGACCCCATCTGAGGTATGAGAGATGTGTGCCGTGACTGGTGCAATATCTGTTTATAGGTGTGCACGAATTGTAGAGAAGCAGAAGATGCCAACTGAGTCGATACTTGTGACATTGCCTGGAGTGAATCTCCGGAGCGAAATCAAGGCGTGGCTATTAATATGCATAGTGGAACCGCTATCAGCGCGAGCACTCCAGTGTATGAAGTGCTGGCGATATAGTCACATTATTAAAGGATGCAAGTCAGCACTAAGATGACAGATGTGTGGTGACAACCACAATGCGAATGACAGCAAAGGTAAAGAAGAGAAATGTTGTCTCTGCAACAAACAACACTGCGCAAATTGTCCTAATTGCTCAGCTAAGGTTCTAGAAATACAAATACTTCAAAATATAGGGCGTAGGCACTGTTCCCGACGAGAAGCCATAGAGAAAATACAGGCCAAAACTGAGGGGTATGCCAGTGTTACAGCACGTCATATCTCGGAAATTAATGGGTCAATTTCTCTGAATATCGTGGAGGTCGTAGAAAAGGCTCTATAAAAGGACATGGAACGACTGGCTTCTAACCTTCGTGATTCTCTATCTCAAATTCTGGCTAACCAGATCACTCGTACATTTGGTACACCGGGAGAATCAGGCCTGGTATCTCAACATGTTGAGATTTCACGACCGATAAATGACGTTGAATTGGAAACTGCGCCATCGTATTGCAGGACCTTCTGCAGCAGGCATCTAGAGCCAAAATGAGGAATCTGAAAGCGCACCATCATATTCTCCACCTGCCGGACCCACTGCAGTAGGTATCAAGAGCCAGTGTGAAGATAAAGATGCAGATACAATATATTCAGATGACATAAGTTTAGACCCTAGGTCACTGAAGTGATCTAGATCCCCTCTGTCAGTGAAAACTAACTCACCAAAACAGTGAACGAACAAAAAGTATCTGAAGGAAGAGGAGAGCCTTTTAAAGAGAGATTTTTTTAAAGAAAGCATTCTAGATAATGCTGTAGCGGAAACAGCTATTTCGAAACCATAGGGTCACTTAAGATTCTTTATTGGAATCGCCGATCAATTTATTCTGCATCAACTTATTTGGTATACTTGACTTCTAAATTCGCTCCTGATATTATAGCATTACAAGAGACATGGCTATATGTGCATAGTTTGTTTCAGTTAAATAACTTCCGGTCTTTTCGACTAGACCACCCATCGAGAAGGGGGGGTCTAGCTTTCATTATTAATAATAGAATCAGAATGAAAGTGAGATTTTCATACAAACATATGTCGCCAGAATCCGAAATTTTGGCAGTACGCAAAACATTACCAAACTGCAGTCCTTTCACCCTAGTTAATAAATATTTTCCGAATGAAGTTCAAGACACACGAAGTTTGGATCTAGGTACAATGTCGTGGTGCAAGGAAAAAGTTCTAGTTGGAGACTTTAATTCCCATCACACGAGTTGAGGTTTCAGAACTGATTTCAGTGAAAAACGCTTGTGGGAGTGGACAATGGCTAATGACCTGACATGCCTCAACATCAGAACCCCCACATTTGTTCGTAATCACTCCAGGTCGGTCTTAGATCTAAATTTCTTCAGTTCGGCTATTACTTCTTCAAAAGCGCTCGACTGTGGCACCAATAGTGACCACTTACTGATAAGTTTTGAAATTTCTTGCTCGACTATTCGACCATGTTCAAATGTACGAGTATTTGTAAATGACGCTAAATTTAAGAATGATCTGAAGTCAGCGTTGGCTTCTCACTTAGAATAGAGTGATGATACAAAAGCACTGAAGATCAATGCAGTCATGACAAGAGCCTACAAATGAGCGTAATTTACTGTTGAATCCACAAAAAGGGCATATAGCCGTTGGTGCAATAATGAAGGTACAAAAGAGCACCGACGACGTCCGGCAGCTTGGAAGCAACTCTTACATAATCAGTCTCCCCAAAATTGGACAGATTATAAATTCATTTCAGCGGGCTTTAAGAGGACGGTAGCTCAAGATAAACGAGAATATGACAAGACATTATGAATGTCCGTCGAAGCCTAAACATATGAAAGCACTGATCCGATATATGAGATCTCGGAAAACCTTGTCATCACCAGTAAATGCAGCTTATGATAATCTGTCGGCGCAAAAAAAATTACCACAACTTTAGAGGCAATCGGGAAAGGTCAGGAAGCCCCGCCGTGGTGGTCTAGTGGCTAAGGTACTCGGCTGCTGACCCGCAGGTCACGGGTTCGATTCCCAGCTGCGGCGGCTGCATTTCCGATGGGGGCGGAAATGTTGTAGGCCCGTGTACTCAGATTTGTGTGCACGTTAAAGAACCCCAGGTAGTCAAAATTTCCGGAGCCCTCCACTACGGCGTCTCTCATAATCAAAAGTGCTTTTGGGACGTTAAACCCCACAAATCAATCAATCAAAGGTCTGGAAAGCAGATTTATCTCAGTCGTTCCAAGCAACTGGCACAAGTCTACGACAAAATCTGACTTTGACGAAGTGACACAGACTGAAGTATCCAACGTGATTAAACATTTACCCTCTGCGGCTCCTGGTCCAAAATGAATCACAGTTCCCATGATTACAATTAGGTTCAATTTATCGCCCAGTGACGTCTCCAATGTTATAAACTACTCCTTAAAAAACTCATGGGTGCCAAATGATTGGAGGGTAGCAAAGGTCATTCCTATACTAAAAAAGGCAGGAGTAGAATTTACAGTCGATTATATCAGACCCGTCTCTCTAACATCTAACATGGTAAATCTAGTAGAGAGGATTTTACATAGCCGAGTAAGTATCTGGATGGCAGACAATTTAGTAATAAAACCAAAGCAAATCGGCTGTTGTAGTGATTTCTCTATTTGATGTGTCATTGCTGATATAGAAAGCCGAATACAGCTCGCTCAAAAAAAAAGAGAGAATACGCTGCTTTAGTAATGCTTGATATTGCCAAGGCGTATGACAATGTGGAGCACTTCATTTTGTTAAATACGCTAAAGAGATCGAATTTCCTACAATATTTGATTGAGTGTGTGGCAGAATTTTTAAAATCAAGAGAATTCTACTGCCTCGGGGATGGATGTTCCTCATCTAAATTGAAACAAACGCGCCGAGTTCCCCAAGGAGCAGTCTTATCTCTAGTGTTATTTAATGCTTTAATGAGCACAATTCCAACAGAACAAAAAGTTACTGTCTACATTTATGCTGATGGCATCGCATTCTTTGCTGCTGACTGTGATATTTATTCACTACAACTTAAAAACAAAGGTGCATTAATATGTTAAAAATTTGGTCGCAGTCGATTTCATTATCGTGAAATGTCAACAAAAGTGCGCTCTTGGTGTTTCCGTTTGCAGACTCACTTTCAATTTCAATTCTATATAAACGAGAACCCATCCAGCAAGTAGACTCTATAAAATATTTGGGAATCATTAATAATGACAAACTTAACTGGAGTCCACACATACAGTATATAACTACCAAAGCACAGCGGGCTTCAGGCTTACTGCACAAGCTAAGTACCCGTAAATACGGGTTATGGAAGCACACCTTGATAATGTCGTACAAGATGTACATGCACCCCATCATAAAATTCAGGTGCATACTATTCTCGGGTAGCCCTGCTTTTAAAACAAAACCTTTAGTTGTCTTGGAGCGAGAAGCACTGCTAATGTGTCTGGGCCTCCCCAGGTTTGTAGCTATCAATGTACTGCATACCTAAAAGCGCGCTTGCCTACACTACTTTGTCAATTTCGAATTTTGACAGTACAAGCATTTTTAAAATTTTATAGCTTACCGACAAGAAGATCTCAATATGCTTTTATCTCCAACCCAGACGCCTTCTTTCTTGCTCATTGGCCACGGTTTCACACACCCCAGATAATGTTCGTACAAAAGAAACTACAAAGTATAAATGTGAACATTAGAAATGTAATTGAGACTAATGACTCGTATTGTAATAATGTAATTGAATATGATGGCATTTTTCTCCAAAACGCCAGGTTACATTATCTCAAATTTTAAAATAACATATTATTAGATTACTTGGAGTGTGCAGAAACTAAAAATGTAATAGCCACAGATGCTTCAGTAAATAATCGGAAGGCAGGTGTAGGCATTGCCGATGATTTGCTTGACTGGTCTTTCTCGATGAGATCGGCTGATTTTACTCCAGTTTTTGAAGCTGAGCTCGTGGCGATTATTTTAGCTCTTAGATTAGTACCGCTACCGTTCAGACTACCGAGGTTACTGTGGGTTCCAGGACACTGTGGATTGAGATTAAATGAACTGACCGATTCCTTAGCACGAGCCGCGCTAAAGGCCCAATTTATCCATACTGCCACAAGTTGAATACATTACGGCAATAAGATATCGAAAATCAGCAATCTGCACTGATATGATAGAAAAAGTAACTGCATGGACAGAATACAACCACCTCAAGTTTCAATGGCGACCCCACTGGAGTCAGTCCAGAAAGCTCGAAGTTTTAATTACTAAATTTTGATGTCGTGTCCCCGGGGCCCCTAAACCTCTGTCTACACTGAGCAGGTCAGACACTATCACCCCTCTGTGCATTCTGCGGAGAAATGGAATCAATTGAACATCATTTTGTATTGTCGGCGATATGCTATACTTAGAAAAAGACTTCTAGTTATTCCATTTCTAAAAATAGGCGTTACGTTGAAGGCGGAAACTGCACTAAGCTTTGATGCCTCAGTTTTGGGACATTGTCACAGGGATGCTTTCAATGTCGTTTGCGATTATATTGAGGCATCCCAACGTATCCCATTGTGATCTTCAATCAAGTAATTATTATTTGGTATTTTAAAAAATCTAAATAGTGAGGTGAAGTAAACGCAGCTGCGTGGTAATCACAACACCTGAATTCTCTTAATTTCTCCAATCGACTTTTCAACATTTTTTTTCGTTCACTTTCTTGTTATGTGGTTTTTCTGACACTGTTCGTAATATATTACAAATTCGTTTTTACAAATAGTTTTAATGCTCGCAGAAAAAGTGCACTACACTTTCTTAGCCAACCCCCTGAGTGGGTGTCAGCCATGAGTCCAGGGAAACAAACAACCAAACAAACAACAGTGCCTGTGGACGTCCATGCCAGAGCAGCGATAAATAAAAAATGTACAAAACAAAATGCCGCACGTCTTCCTACAAGTGGTGACCCGGACTTCGAGTGGCAAAGCACACCTACTCGTCCTTTCGCCAACGCACCGAGCGTCACGGCCAACTCTGATTCTAGCTGGCTGGACGCCATGACCTTCTTTAGCAGCTCTCCTCCTGTACTTCTCGTCTGCTCAGCTTCTTCGGTGACTACGGTTCCAGCCTTCAGACCCGTTCATTTCAGCTGACCATGGACATCACACTCAACAGCGATGTCACGCCGAATCCCACGGTACCTGACCCTGTCGTCACTACCCTTAGGCTTCCGAAGTTTTGGCAGGAGGACTCTCAACTGTGGTTTCTGAGCGTTAAGCCACTCTTCCGACGACACCGTATAAAGTCGCAAACAGCGAGGTACGACTATGTCATCGGCGTTTTACCACCTGCTGTAATTAACGTCGTAAGAGACATTTTGCGTTTCATCCCCTGACAACCCCTATGACACCCTTAAAACGACACCCTTAAAGGCGAGCTCATACACCGAACAACTGAGTCGGAACAGCGTAGGCTGCAGCAGCTACTCACTTCGAAAGAACTCGGTGACCGAACACCTACGGAGCTTCTGCGTCGCATGCGACACCTGATCGGGGATCACTCTGCTGCATTGGACGCATCCATTCTACGCGAACTCTTCTTACAGCGACTGCCACAGCAGGTGCGGGTGATTTTGAGCGTATCGTCAGCAGAAACCCTCGACTCACTAGCGCGTATGGCCGACAAGATTGGGGATATCGGTGCGCCGTCCATATTTGCGACCGAGAGACCACGTGAATCTACCCTCTCTGCACCGGTCCGCGACGACCGCTTGCACCGCATTCTTCAAATTAACGAGGAGCTAAAGCGCAAGGTGGATCAGTTGGCCACTGAACTGAGAGCGCCCAAGGTAGACGACCACCGCAACGCGTCACGACAATGGCACCAAAGCTGCAAAAGATCACCAAGTCTGCCTCTCGGCGTCTGCTGGTACCACCACTGATACAGATCTTGAGCTCGTCTGTGCAAACAGCCATGCCAGTTTGCGGGAAACGCACGGGCCACGCACTGACGGTGGCCAGTGTTTCAGGCCCGACATAGAGCCGCCTATTTCATGTCACGGACTGCGTCACCAAAGTCCGCTACCTCACCGACACAGGTGCCGAAGTGTGCGCTGTTCCTCCTACGTTGAACAACCGCCGACGACGCCAGACCTCGCCGCCTCTCACCGCGGTGAATGGGTCGACCATACGGACCTACGGACAGAGGTCTGTTACGCTTGACATCGGCCTGAGACGCATGTTTCGATGGATCTTCTTAATCACCGACGGGCGTGTACCCATCATCTGTGGGGATTTTCTTTGGCATTTTAAGCTTATGGTAGACCTACGACATAGCCGTCTCGTGGATTCTGAGAACCTCATCACAGTTCAAAGCGTGATATCAATTTTGCTACCCTAGCGTCTCGTGCAAGCTCATGCCACGATCTCCCAGCCATGGTCTACGCTTATGCAAGAATTTTCCGACCTCCTTCATGCTCCATGTCTTGAAGACCTGACACGCCACAATGTCGCTCATCACATAGTGGCAGTAGGAGCGCCGGTGTTTGCACGTGCTCATCGTCTCACTCCTGACCGCTACAAGATTGCATGCCAAGAACTCGAGCACATGTTTGATCTTGGGTACGTCCACCCCTCTTCCGGTGCATGGTTGTCACCCGTACACACGGTTCCCAAGCCCTCAGGTGACTAGAGACCATGCGGTGACTACCGCGCCCTCAACAAAGTGACGGTACTGGACCACTATCTGATACCGCACATCTGGACTTCACGGCATTGCTGCATGGTTACACCGTATTCAGCAAAATTGGCTTATTAAAGGCATACCACCAAATACTCGTCCAGCCTTCCAACGTACTGAAGACTGTCACAATAACACCTTTTGGCATGCTTGAATACACGCGTATGCCCTTCGGTCAACGAAACGCCGCACAAACCTTTTAATGGTTCGTGGACCAGGTACTTCGTGGTTTGACCTTCTGCTTCGCGACATAGACGACATCCTTGTCTTCAGCACCACTGCAGAAGATCACAAACTTCACCTGCGTCAGGTTCTCGCACGACTCCGCAAGCGGACCAAATAGCGATTTAGGCGTTTCCTCACTGGACTTTCTTGGCCAGCACGTGGATTCGCGTGGGATCTCTCCACCGACCGCGCGTGTTGAAGCTATATTGCAGTTTCCATGACCAACAAATACGAAGAAACTATGTGAATTCCTCGGGCTTGCCAACAATAGCCGGCGGTTTATTCCTCATTGCGCTGCCATCTTGCAACCTCTCCACGCACATCTATCTAATCAAACGAAGCCCAACGCTTCCATCTTCAGGACGAGCGATGCAAAGACAACTTTCAGTTATATCAGGGAAGCTCTGGCTAACGCAACGCTCCTCGCGCTGTTATGACCACCACCAGAGCTGACGGGGGAGTGGCACTCTTTTAATCCTCAAACAAGTAGCCGACTGACTGGCTGCCTATTCCCGCCAGGTATTGTCCCTGCTAGCCGGAGGATGAGACGTCGTGTCGCCACGACGCCGTAAGCTGTTCCAGAGAGGACAACAAAGACAGCATCTTCCTTGGAAGAAATCACGGGGGCCGCCACAATTGCCCTGCTAATTGAGCGAGCAGATCACCGGACCCTTTGATGTATGCTGTCAGGAGCTTGGGACCCCTCGACCAGCGGCACACACACGACGAGGAAGCGCCCCGCTGGCGCCACCTTGCAGTGCAGTGATCACTACTCAATATTGGACGTTCACGTGGGCCGAGCATTCTCGTACCCCTCGTCTGTTGTGTGTGTGTGTGTGATTGGTGTTCTACTCAAGAAGCAGGAGCCCGACAAGGCTTAAAACGACGCCGCAGAGTGCTGGACGTGGTTCTGAATTGTGTAATGGTTCAACCACCACGTTCGTGGTTTGTAAACTCCTAACCTCTATGCTGTAAATAAGTGTAAATAGTGCCATAAACCTGTTTGTTTCTCGTATCCCCATCTTGTCAGCGTTCGTTTTCTCAACCCGAAGTTACACCACGCTACAACAAAAGACCGGGCAGACCCCAGTCCGCAACAACTGGTGACCAACGCTGGGATTCGGAGCGACTACTGGTAAACAGTGCTGAGATCCGCAACAACTGGTTGGCAGCGGTGGGATACGAAGCTACAAGGGACAGCAACAGTCGGCCCAAGGGATCAAGGATTAGCGTACGAGTTTTTTTCTCTTTTTGAGCTGCCAGACGGGTTAAATGTTGCTGTTCTAGCTTGGTTTCCAGAGTGCGTGGCTTTGGAAAATGAATGGAACACCAAAGACGGGAAATTTTCTGTGCAGATACGGACTGCACGGTATAACAGAACGTGCATTGGCAGAATAAGAAAGGACTGCAGGTGAAGTGGAGAGTCAGTAAAGATCGAAGAAAAGTGCGTGCGTGACATCTATATGCAAATACCACTTGCGGAGGTTTTCACATTTAGCGCACAAACAAAAAAAAGGTTTGCGTGGTATATCATCGGTGATTAAAAGACAGTCGCGAATTACAAAATCACGCCATCAGGCCATGGGACCTCGACTACGTCAAGATGCTCGGATGCGCTTTTTTTTCAGGCAAAGTTCATTATGCGATGCAGATTTCGGTGGCGGCGCTGTACGAGAAAAACACGGCGCCGTGCACGCCGGTAGAAAAGTGTGGCTCTCAAAGATGCGCCAGTGGCATGCGTATTTCTCTGTGACGTTTTCTCAGTATTGGATGTTCTATCGATTGGGTCTCTGTGAGCGAACAGCCGCTTCCAATATTCCGGCATTTCAGCGAGGTCAGTTGTCATTTCAAGTTGCCGCATTTCATTCTTGCCTGCATAAGAACGCATGACCTCAGGCGAGTCATTGCACGCGATGCCGAGGGAGTATAGGCACGCCAACACGTCACGCCACGCGTAGCTAATCAGAGCCGTTTCTCTCCCGCCAGTGAGAAAAAGGGCTCATGAAAGACAGAAAGAAAATAGCTGGTGTGGTTTAACGTCCCAAAACCGCAATATGGTTACGAGAGACGTCTTGTGGAGGCCTCCGGAAATTTCGACCACCTGGGGTTCTTTAACGTGCACCTGAATCTCGGGCCTCGAACATTTTCGCCTCCATGAGGAATGCGGCCGCCGCGCCCGTCATTCGATTCCGCGACCTTCGGGCCAGCATTATTATTATGTGGGTTTTTACGTGTCGAAACTACGATATGATTATAAGAGACGCCGTAGCAGAAGGCTCCGGAAATCTCGACCACCTGGTGTTTTTTGACGAGCATTAGCATCACACGGTACACGGGCCTCTACCAACACCAGGTGGTCGCAATTTTCGAAGCCCTCCACTATGGCGTCTCTTATAATCATATGATGGTTTAGGAACGTTAAACCCCACATATCAATCAATCAATCAATCATTCAGTCAATCAATCATTTTGCCTCCATTGAAATGTGACTACCATGGCTGAGATCTAACTCGCGATCTATGGGTCAGCAGTCGAGCACTGTATTCAAACCACCACGGCACACTCTTTGGCTCGTTAAGATCCAAATTAGCCACTATAAAACGATGTGAGTGTGCGTCAAGCTGAACTTAGGAAGCGAAAGAAATTCGTTCCACCGATGGTTCCTGCTCTAGCTGTTTAACTGCTTGGTGAGTTTCACAGTGAAGCTCGAGTATATAGCCCCCGAATATACAGGGTGTTTCAAGAAGTGTGTCCGAAATTCTTTTAATATTACACAAAGGATGTATCAGCGTGCTACCTGTGTCGTTCCTCTTACTGTTTCAGAAGTCATCTTCAAATGCGCACAAATATTAATTACGACAGTAATTGAAGAAGTTGACACAATTAACGTTTTAACCAGTGCAAGTGCGGGATCGAGTCCAATGAGCAAGTTCAAGTCCTTTCTGCAAATATATAGTGCTTAAAGACTGCAATCTTTGAAAGGTGGTCACTGGTTATCACTGCGGAGTGATGGAAGCTGGCCAATTTATCAAGCAAAATCAAAACCGACGCACCAAACAGCGCATTTACTATTCACTTTGAGAACAATCTCTGTTAAGACACTGCTTCCCTCGACGTTATCAACCGTCAATCTGCTCTGTGACCGCTTATCGACGCTCGCTTATTCTCCTCCCCCAATGCGAGAAAAACAGTGTCGTCATTCAGGGGGTTTTCGAAGTGGTGATGATTAATGATATTCACCACACGTGTTAACAGCATCTGCCGACCTACATTGGGTAAGAGAAATAGTGAACAGAACCTGTCGGGTTTAACGTCCCAGAACCACCATATATGAATATGTGAGACGCCGTAGTGGAGGGCTCCGGATATTTCAATCACCTTGGGTTCTTTAACGTGCACCAAAATGTGAGTACGTGAGCTCACGTCATTTCCGCCTCCATTGAAAATTCAGCCGCTGCAGCCGAGATTCGATCACGCGACCTGCGGGTCAGCAACCGAGTACCTTAGCCACTACACTAGCGTGGCGGGGCAAGGTGTTTTCGAAGTGAATGGTATACATGCGTTGTATTGTTCGTCGGTTTCATTTTTGCCTGATTACTTGGCCAGCTTTGATTTCTTCATAGTGACTTGTTGGGTGAGTTGGTTCATTCTTAACGTAGCTTTTGGTGCAAAATAAAAACGAGAGACGGGCAAGCGCTTATCCATCTTTCGTGTTTCTTTCGCGCCAAAAGCTACGTTTTGATTTCTTTGTGGTGGTTACCAGTGAACACCTTTCGAAAATTTTTAAACGGCTATGGACTATTCGCGGGTAGGACTTGAATTCATCCATTGAACTCAATCGGCTATTTCCGATGGTTAAAAAAAGTAATTGTTTTAGTTTTCATAATTGCTACTTAATTAACGTTTGTGTGCATCTGAAGATGTCTTCTTCAACAGTAAAAGGAACGCCACAGGAAGCGCGCAGATGCCTTCTTTCTATAATTTTTAAATAATGTTGAACACAATTCTTGAAATGTGTCCAACATTAATTGAAATGTGTCCAACAACAAAATATGTCCATTGGTACAGTGTTACATTTTATTATGTTATCTTAAAGATGAAATAATTCTTCGTTTCGAAAGCAGCCGACAAGCAACGTAAATATAGCCGCAAACGAATTGCCTAAGAAAGTGCAACGCAGAAGCGCCTACAGGTACTTGTATTATTCTCACAAAGACCCATGTTTTAAAAGGAGAAAAAAAGACACTCGCTAAATACTCGCCCAATTAGGGATGAAAAGGAAGGTTTTGTATGTTTTCCCTATTTCTACGCTCAAGTTTATATGCATTTTGTCAGAAGCCAGACTGGCCTTTCACGTTTAAAGTGACACAACACGTTAATGGCTGCGAGCTTCGAAGAAAATGGTGTCGCTGAGGATTTTCAACGTACGCATAAACTGGAAAAACGAGCTAACTTTTTTAAGGACAAGGGCTTCAACAGATACTGACTCGAGCAATTTCGAGGAACAACCGAATTAGCGGAACGCCATCAAAACTTCGCGTGCCGTTCCACTCCACACACACAAAAAATGCCTCGTTTCTTTTAAAAACAGACATAAATAAATACCAAAATATCTCTCTAAACATATGCTCAATAATTTTAGTGACCAAGAGACATGCCGTAAACTGTGTTACAGTCTGTCCATGGAAGACCGAATGAGAAGACGGCGGCAATCCGGTTATTCGGCATTGTATCTGTTTACCCCTTGTCTTCGAAGCAGATGCGGTGTTCCTATATCGCATGCCAGAAATGCCGGAAGCGTGCACATTTCGTCCAAGTTTGGAATAATACAATAGCGACTAGTTTTCCAACAGGAGCGGATGCTATATGACCGAGGCATAGTACTGCTGCAGCTGTCACAAGTCATTACTATGCGATTCCTTGGATGTCCCTGACGATTTAACCACAGTCGCAATGCCGGCTTCTTGATTGTGGCCCGTCTTCCAGAGCGTTAGTTGTCGTTTGCTCCAGCTAGTCTCCCTTCACTTTCCTTTCCTCTTACCCTCACCCCCCTTATCCAATCACCTTTCCAAACCAATTCACCTCTCAACATGGCCGACTAGGTGAATTCTCGATTCATGATACTTGAATTACGAGTAGGTAATTTCATCAGGCGCTTGGGAAGAAAAAACAAGCATATCCACTTCACTGTATACCTTTCAGCGTGCTGCGGTCACCGTTGCTGGCCATTGAAACCACGCCCTCGTGCTCAGCGCAGCGCCGCATCCGCCAAGATACAATAGTGAAGTAATACAGTTGCGTAGTTTTATTGCGATGGTAACTATACGGACACCCTCGGCGTGTACTTACCGCCCCCGTTGCCGTCATGTACCATATATGTACATATTTTAATGACTAAGATCGACATCGAGGTTCTGGTGCGTGGGCAGTTGGTGCGAAGCAGCGAAAGAGGAAGTGAGATAAAAAAAATCACTGCATTTCAAGCTGCTTGAAGATAATTATGGGGCGAAGCTTTCGGAGGTGATTATTGTGGTTAAAGTTGAGATAATACTGAGACTGATTGTGGTTGTGATACTTATATATTTTTTATTCAAAGAAATAGTGCTGAGACTGATTGTGATATAGCGGTGATTCTTCTTTATAGCTGATATGAGGTTTCGAGTTCCGGGTTACGTTTTGACTTCATAATCACAACTTCATTACTATTGTCTCTGGTGTAGAATTTTCTCGTTGGTATTGCCGCCTTGCATCCGCTTCAGGTTGTCTCAACTGCGCATAAGCTTGTCGTTTTTCCCGCTTAGCCTTTCCTTCCTTAGCCCTAGTCTGTGGTGTAGAGCTTTGTTGTCACCATCGCCGCTTTGCATCTGCTTCCTTCGCTTTTGTCTCCACAATAGCTTCCTGTCGATGGCGACGCTGAAACTCAGCACGTCGCGCTTTCCTGCGTTCGTCTTCGTCCATGGAACTTGGATATATATATATATATATATATATATATATATATATATATATATATATATATATATATATATATATATATATATATATATATATATATATATATGTTGCTTATAAGTTGTTGAAGGTTACATGGAAAATGGTGCAGAAATGTCAGACAGATGAAGACGTGTTACGGACAGACGAGAGACGGCGGATACGGTGAGGTCTTAAGGAGCTTCGCCCCTAAAAACAGCTCTTTTTGTTTTCACTATTCTTTTCATTAAGATTGTCACTTTAAATGCGTAACATTTTATATCACCAATTCTTGGCCAATACTTCTGAGTGGAAAAAAAACATAAGGCAGGACATCATCATCATCATCATCATCGACAGCTGATCCAGTGAACGGGTGCTCGGCCAATCCCCTGCATTGGGTATGAGCCATGAGAAGAGGAGAAGAATAAGAACGAGTGATGTCTCAGTCTCCGCATTCATAATAATGACGCAGTCGATGAAAACAAATTACTGCGTCTTTAATTCGTCGTCCACGGCACCCGCCAGTGTGCAGCAGTGATAATCCCTGCTTGAGAACGGCGTCAAGGCCTCCTTGGCACTGGTTCGCCTGCCGTCACTGCCACCACTGTTCTGCGATGGGGTCTAGGCCTCCTCGGCGGCTCCCGACTACTGCACCCGTACCTGTCTACGACAAGGGACACCACCTTTGGCGTCCTCGGCCAAGGATCCCGCCACCGTGAGTTGCGGAATCACCGCGTATTCTGCTTTCACTATAGAGGACATCGCCATCACACTGATTCACAGTGCTTCCCGGGCAGCTGCCCAACATTGACGGCGCTGCCTTGTTGGGCAGCGCAGTCAATCCGTGCCACCACGCGCCTGTCAAAACAACTGGGCAGCTTGGGCTCTCCTTCCTGCTCGTCCTGTGATGCCGCTGTACCTGGGACACCGCTAGTATATATGGGAACACCGCCCAGGGCTCGTTGGGAGCCTCACCCGATAACGACGTGGAGCACTTGCGTATACTCACGCAACTATCGCAGCAGCTCGACCGTTAGGCATCGTTAAAGTTCAGATGCGGCGCTTGTCGCTGGCTCCCGTCGGCTGTTAGGGCAGTGCCGTTGTTCCGCGGCTTTCAGGACGTCTTCGAGTGCGTTTCAACTGTCAACTCGCTAGGCACTCACCATGGCTGGCCGGAGCACCAGAAATGGATGATGGCCATCGACCACTTTCGCGATGCCACCAAGGCATGGCATGCCTACGAAAGTGTCTAGCAGCGATCTTGGTCAGAATTGTGTGCTAAGTCAACTAGCTTCTTCCACTCGCTTTTTGACACTTCTGACCCTTTCCTAAGCAACAAGTATCTACCGCACAGGAGAGATGCGAGGCTCACAACATCGATAGCATAGCTCTGGCTTTCATCATCGTTTTCTCTCACGAAGACCAAGATCGTGAGGGGCACCATCTCGACTCGGATACTGTACCCTGTACCAACAGGCCCCCTCTCGGACATCAAGCTCTGCTCAAGCCTTAAGACAAAATGCTACCCTGGATGCCTTGAAGCTGGCGTCAAACGCGGCTCTTGAACTTTACTGCCTGTCTCCGCCTCTGCGCCGGTATTCAACGCCATAACATCATCGCAAGATGCCGAGGCCGTTCTTGAGACAACGTAGTTTCACAAGTCGGCTCCGCATTTGCCTTTGCTGAGGCACGCGCACATGTCAGATCCTCCCACGCTTGACACTGCCTACAGTGAAGGTACTGGTAGAGCCCAAAGCACCGATCCACAGGCTTGCTGACCAACATCATGAGGGACACGACCTCGGCCCAGGAGATAGACACAGCAGCCGCTACAACGAAAGTTTCGCCGAATTTCTTGAAACTACAAAAGACCACCCACAATCCTCAGCCAGGAAGAAACCAATATCCCTCATTCCTGGCTTCTGGCATGTGAGCTTTCCCTAGAACCACCACTTCATTCAGCCTGCAACTGTGTTACCTTTAGGCCGCGCAGACAACAACTCCGAATGTTGTCGCGCGGCATCCATCGCTGATCGACCAGGTGTTGACAAGTTCGGAGGGAGAAGCACCACAACCTAGTTACATTTGGATATCCCTGTCAAACTTGGTGGGACGTGTAGAAAGCTTCGAGCTCTTTCGTATGCTTCCTCCAGTCAGTCTGTATGACTCCTAGCATAAACGTGGAAGCGAAGGACAAACTAGATCATATGATGATGATGATATATGTTGTTTAATGGTGCAAGGGCTATTGATGACCAAAGAGCGCCAGGAACCAGAACCATCCTCATCGGCAGCACTCCAAGACAGACCACAGCGCGTCCGAGGCCTGCGACCATAAAGACATAACCAGTGCCGACCACTATGAAATAGCCAGTCCCACCCACCAGACACGCTTGTGGCAAAGGCGCGAACCAAGACACAGCATGGCCAAGACAGACCACCGCGATGCAGCCAACCACGCCCACCAGAACTTGACCTATTTGCACTCATGGCCGAGTGTAATGACGAAGATCGACATCGAGGTTTTGGTGCGCGGGCAGTCGGCGTGAAGCAGAGAAAGAGAAAGGGAGATAAAGAACAGCTGGCCGAACGAACAGGTGCTGTCTCCGAGTCTCATAATTCAGTACAATATCAGTAAAAGCCACGAAGAAAAGTAATTCAGAAAAAAAATTGTTTACGAATCATGCGACCGGCAATTAGAGTCTGTGATCATACTCTTCTCAGCGTGCCGTGTCAAACGACTCTGCCACGCATTATTCGTCTTCCACCATGCAAGCAGCGAGCTATCTATATATACAGCATTTATAACTGGTAGTACATGGAGCTCAAAGGTGCTTCAGCGTATTCTTTACCACCCGCGAAGTGGTCGTCGCCTCTATCGTTTCTCGCTGGAGTTGGGTCTTTAAGGCCTTCCCTTTGCCCTGCAAGCCATGGTCACCCGTTCGCGCGTGCCCTTATCACGTGGGGCGAGTGGTTTGCATAGTTTTCCCCGCAGAGTTCGCGTAGAGGTTCGAGAGCGCACAGAGGTCCATTCAATCAGGGCAGTGGCGGATATTGCAAAAAGAGTGAGCTGCCAACTATAAATGCCCAAGTAGCGGATGGTTGGTTGTGCATAGCAATTACTCAAGCACAAAGATGTAACAACTGTGGAAGTTGTTGGTTCGCGCTCGTCCAATGTAAACCTCCGCGTTCTTATGCATGCGAAACAATGTTTTAGGCCTCCAACGTCCGTGATATGTATAGCCACAATAAATTCTTAAATAACTGCAAATAGCTTCAAGTCAAGAGTTGCACGACTTGCATCGAAGACAAGAAGACAAAAAATGCTATTGACTATGATGGCACATGATCACGCAATAGTATCAGCAGTTGAACGTAGCCGTACAATTGTCATATAAATTTGTTTGACTAGCGACAACTAACGGGCTTAACTCAACAAGCCCACTGTTCACATGCATGTTCAATGGCCACTTGTTTTTAATTGAGCGTCTCATATAGTGAAGCAGCTAAGCATTAAAAATAAGATACTTGAAGATAGGAACACTGATATCAAAAAGCACTGCTCTTTATATGTCGGCTTGACGCAAACAAATTCACACGCAACATAAAAAACATTAAGTGTGAAACAGACGAGAAACGATTGAATCAGAAATAAACATGCTTCTGGATGCGGATTCTTATGTGTAACACTGTGACAGTTTTTTTATAAAGAGTTAAGTATTCGAATTGTACAGAAAAAAATTCCCTACTCTGCCAAATAGGATCGTCGATTTCTAGAGCACATGTACGGATAAATCTGTTAGTACAGCACTCAGAACTTAGTCTAGGAATCACTGTGAGAATTGTACAAACATTAGAAAACTACCACCATCTCTGTGAATTTGCTTTTGAAATTATGCCTCTCGCCCCAGAGAAAAAGCTTGCACTCTGAGAAAGAACGCTCGACGTCAACAGTTGTTATGGGAGCTTAGTTGTACTTGGGAATATTCGATGACTTAAGCGACACTGGGATGCTAAGATGCTCGTCAGCGAGTACTTTTGCGACACCTTTAAGGGCATAAAATCTCTCACTCTTGTCGAAGACCACTTGTGACTTCACACGTGCTCTTTGAAGTACTGGTCTTTTAGGAACGGCTACGATTCTTCACTGTACACAGAAAGTTAGCCGTGACAGAGCAGTGGTATATGCTGGCCGGCGAGTCGAATTGCACTGCTGCTAGCGGTTTTATTCCCAAAGTTGGTTAAGGATTATGTAGAATCAGAAAGGATTATGTAGATTCAGAACTCTACATAGTTCTGAATAGTCAGCGTTGCACGATAACGTGAAAAACATATTTGACAGCACTCGAAAGCTAGAATCGATAACAAATAGTGTTCGTGTAGGCATCGATCTTAAAAATGGGTATTTATTAGCACTCGAGGCATTTAAACACAAACCCCAAAAATAGCCATTTATGGGCACAATAAAAACACTGTAAAATGATTTCTTAAGCTATACTTTGTGCTCATATATCAAAATAAAGTGACAGCATTGTAAGTAACAAATATAAAATTCTGTCTTTAACCATGAGACATCAAAAAAGACTGTGTTGCCCTTCCCCGGGGTCCCTAACCTCCATTACAATAATTTTTATAGTACGGCTTCAGCCTATACTTCTGGCAGCAATAACGACCTATTAAAATAAGCAAGATTCGTGACGGTAGTGGGTAAACCTTAGCCAGATTTACGGTTGACGTCATCATTACCTTCGCGACATGGACAGGAAAATACAGCATCGCGCTTCAAAATGTGCACGGTCTGCATTAGGGAAGAAATAATCCTGCGATCTACGTTACACAAGGGCATAAAAGAAAAGTTAGATGTCGAAACAAAAATTATCTGTGCGTATACTTTGTACCAGCTCGAGCGAGTGGTGTCTTGCGTTTCACGTCGCTCTTGCTGAACAAAACAGGCTCCACAAAAAGACAATGTGGCTAAGAAACGTACACTTCAGTTATCATGGTCTGTCGCATGCCCCTTCTTATGATGAGTGCTATAGTGTAGCTGGCTCATAAAAGCTTCACGTATACCAACATCAACATTGAACGTCATCTGCATAACCTCTATACATGATATAGCATTGTGTACGGGTGTAATGGGGCACACGAGCAAAAATTTAAAGAAGCTTCTCACAATTGGTGCCAAGCCAAAAGTAAATGCAGAGCTGGGCAGCCTTCTTCGTTTCTGTTAGGTTTTAGGGGTGAAGCTGCTTAAGGTGTGGGTCATGCGTCACCTGTATGTAATAACCACCTCTCGTTTAGTCTATTGAATGTCCGCTGGATGGCGGTGCTTGTATATGATGAATATATGATGTAAAGATGGGAGATGGCGGTACTTGGAGTGTTCACCACATGGACGGATGAATGAACGGACGGACGGACAGACAGACAGACAGACAGACAGACAGACAGACAGACAGACAGACAGACAGACAGACAGACAGACAGATTGACACGGCCAGTGGATGATTCATAGTTTGCCTATAAAACCCTTCGAAGCTTCACCCCACTCATTATCACTCACTAAATGATGGATATGCAGGGATTTTTTCTCTTCCCTCCTCTCTTTCTTTATTTCTCTCTTTGAAGTTCTTGCGTTCTTTCGTGTCTTTCTACGTATTTCTCTTTTTTAGGGGCGATTCTCTTTATGGCGCCACCCGTTCGTCTTCCGTTATCGTTTGTAACCACCGATGGCACATACCCGAGAGAGCGCTCCTTAGAATGTTCACTGGATGGCGGTACTTGTATATGATGAATACGTGACGAAAAGAATCATGAGAGGGCGGTACTTGTACTATACACTGCAAAATGCAAATGGTACGACACTAGAGGGCGTAACTTGTAGAAAAGAAGGATTGACGTCACACGTACAGAAGGAATGAGAGACGATCGCGCGACTACGATCGCGTGTTCTTTGACGGCGCCGTACACCAGGGGGCGCTCTATAGTACAATAAAACTTTTTGAGCGCTCCCGAGTGACTGCGCAGATAAGTTGTTTTGCATGTATTGAGCATGTCCTTATAATTATAGGGCAGCAGTTAAAATCCTCTTTAGCACTTATTTTATTGTACGGCTTTTTCGGGGGTCAGTCACTAGGTATTATTAGTTTGTGTGTATGTTTGTTTTTTTTTTGTTTTTTGTTGTTGTTGTTTTTTGCCACCCCATGGGGGAAGGTGCACGTACATTAATCACGCAACTTTTCGTAGTAGAGCTTAGACTTTCTCCTTTTCGTAGGGCAGGGCTCAAGTTTTGTAATTATCGAGTGAGGCAAGTCATAGAACAATTGGTGTTGGAAAGACATGGTTAAATAGACTGTGAAGTGTTCAGGACGTGGGGTTGGTTTTAAAATGAACCCAAGTGTAGAAGCGGAAGGAGAAGAGGCTGACGCGAAGTGTAGGCAATGTGGGGTCGAGGAAAAAATGGAGAAAATGATGGTTACCCAGAGTTACATGCTGACGAGAATCACCGAGCTCGACACTGCATTGGCGACAGAGCAAGAGAAAACGAGGTCTATGGGAGAAAAGCTGAAGTCCGCCGAGGAAGCACTAGCCAAGGTAAACAAAGGAGCGGCTTACGAAGAGAACAGTAGGGAACCGGCAACCAGAACTGCGGAGAAGAAAGAGCAAGCAAGTTTGGAAAAAACAAGTTCAGCCGGTTTATTTGTCGAAAGGCCCAGCTTCAGCGAAGTAGTGGTGGGGCTGGGAGGGGACAAAGCAGCCGGCGTCACAGGTGCAAGTAACGCCCAGATGTCGGACGCTCCAGGTGAAAAGTCACAGCATGTGATCATCGCCGGGGTCTCGAAATTAATTCGATGCACAGAAGCCATCCAAGAGAGGGTAAGAGGTGACAAGAGGGTTGCAGTAGGGGCGTTCCCAGGAGGCAAGCTGGAAGCAGTCACGAGGCAAGCGAGCGCTAAACTCAAAACTACAGCTGATAGACGAAACCTCGTGATAATTTAGGGCGGTTTAAATGATGTCTTAAATGAAGATACAGCAGGACTAGCAACTACACTGGCGAAAAGCGTCGATGACATGATATGTGGGGTTTAACGTCCCAAAACCACCATATGATTATGAGAGACGCCATAGTGGAGGGCTCCGGAAATTTCGACCACCTGGGGTTCTTTAACGTGCACCCAAATCTGAGCACACGGGCCTACAACATTTCCGCCTCCATCGGAAATGCAGCCGCCGCAGCCGGGATTTGAACCCCCGACCTGCGGGTCAACAGCCGAGTACCTTAGCCACTAGACCACCGCGGCGGGGCAAGCGTCGATGACACGAGCGCCACTTCTCCTGAGGTACAGGTAGCGTTAAGCACAAAACCGGAGGCACCGGTGCATGATAGCAACCTACAAAGAGCGGTTGTCAACGCAAACCAAGAGATATGACCGATGAGTCGAGAGAAAGGCTTTGAGGTGGTGGAAATAAACAGAGAGGTGCATAGGTGGGGTGGTTTTCAACGAGACAGAATTCACTTCGATGAGCGGCTAGGTCATGAGGTGGGTTGGCGACTTGCAGGACGTGCAGTAGCTTTTTGGGAAGGCAAGCGGGCCCTTCGGGGTGCAGGATAGCTAGTAACGAGAAAAACAACGAGGGAAGCTCTTTGACAGGTGGTATAGACAAATACGATTCCAAAGTGGCGCCAGTATCTAAGATAGGTAGAGTCCGGGGCAGAACTAAACGTAGCCACGAGCGCCGAGCCATTTCAGACATAGGGTATATTATCATACATGGCGGTAAGAACAGGCTGAAGTGGGAAAACATAGAAGAACAGCTAAGGTAGGAGAGGCCGATGGTGTACGTTTTTGTAGAAACGCATCTCACGGACATAGAACAACCTCCTAGCAATGCGGACTACGCGTGGGAATATTGTAATAGAACAGAAGGCAGCAGAAAGGGGGGTGGTATTGGGGCATTCATTCATAAAATACAGACTGGCGAAGAGTAAAGCAGGAGTGCAAGGAACATTTAGGTCTAAAAGGGAAATCGGCAGGGCAAATGACACTCCTTGGTTTCGTGTACTTGTCGACGGGAGCAAAGGCCAGAAAAGAAAACCAGGCAATTGTAGAGTGTATATCAAAGAACATTCAGGAGTTAGGAGGAGAGTGCGAGATAAATACTAGGAGATATGAATGCACACATAGAAGATATAGATGGGTATACCGACCCGACAAGCAAAATGATCATGGATATGTGTGAAAGGCTGGATTTGATCATTTGCAACAGTACCGAGAAGTGTGAAGGGCAAATAACATGGGAGGTAGGAAGGCTGCAGTCGACGATAGATTACGCACTGATGTCACATGGGATGTATGATAAGCTAAGAAGAATGCATATAGGTGAAGGTGGCTCCATAAGTCTGGGTAGTGATCACATACGTATCAAGCTAAGTTTTGGAATAGCAGTGAAAGTGGGAAGGAGACAAGATGAGCGACTACAGGGAAATTTTAATTCAGAAAGGCAAATTGAAATAGCCACTAAACAAATTGAGAAAGTAATCACTGAGGATAATAAAACAGTGTGGACATACACGAATCTAATTAGACTGTTTGAGCTAGAGCTTGCTAAGGCACGTGCCAAGTCACCCCGAAAAAGAAGACACAAACCCAAAAGTTCGTGGGATGAGGAAGTTAAGAGAGCCATGGCAAAACGTCAGGAAGCCTCTAGAAAACAGAGACATTCTAAGCAGCGGGGTGAACCGACAGATGATGTTGAAAGAAAATGGGACACCTTTCTAAGCTGTAAAAGAGATGCATCCCTTCTGATCAATGCAAAGATTAGAAGAAAGGGAGCTCAGTGGCTGACAGAAGTACATAAAAAAGATAGGAAGGCAGCTGCGAAATATTGGAACCATCTAAACTCCCTAAAAAATGAGACGAGCCTAGAGCAGAGTTTTATAACTACAGCCCAAGGTGATCGGCTAGAAGGGGATGAAGCTATTGAATATATAAGAACGAGGGTGACAGAAAGATTTCAACAAAGAAGTACTTTATGCACAACAATAGACAAGGATGAATCAAGTAGCGCAATGGCTCTATTTTCACAACAATAGTGGGGAAGGGCTGAGAATAGGGTTCCTAGTAGTACATCAACAGGCCCAGATGGCATTCCATTTATGCTGATAAAGACATTAGGTCCGAAGTCTAAGCAGGCTTTGAGACAGCCAGTAAGCAAAATATTAATCGATGGAGAAGTTCCCGATGGATGAAAACTTAGCAGGATGAGCGTGATCTATAAAGGAAAAGGGGACTAAGCTGACATAAACAACTACTGTCCTATAACAGTGACATCAGTGGTCTACAGGCTGGCGATACAGATTATAGAGGAAAGACTGCAGGCATGGATAGAGGTTGAGGGGATGCTGGGGGAACTGCAGAATGGGTTTCGGAAACACAGGAGGTTGGAAGACAATCTGTTCTCACTGATGCAGTGCATCGAAATAGCAGAAAAAGAACACAAGCCCCTGTGGCTAGCATTTTTGGATATCAAGAGAACGTACGATAGCGTGGTTCAAGAGGAATTTTGGGGAATACTGGACACGCTAGGCGTGGAAGATGTTGTCACTAATCTTTTAAAGGATATCTATAAAGGTAACAAGGTAATTATAAAGTGGGAAAAACAGCTATCCAAGCCGGAAGAGGTAAAACAGGGGCTTAGGCAGGGGTGTCCCCTGTCACCCTTAATATTAATTATGTACCTACAAGGATTAGAGGCCAAATTAGAGGGAAGTGGACTAGGCTTCAACCTCTCTTTCGTCAAACAAGAAAAACTCATTGAACAGGCACTACCAGCATTTATGTACGCAGATGATATAGTGCTAATGGCCAACAACAAGGAAGATTTGTAGAGATTGGTGGACATTTGCGGTAATGAGGGAGATAGGTTAGATTTCAGATTCAGTAAGGAAAATTCAGCACTCATGATTTCGAATGACAATGAAGGTAGTGAGCTTAGAATACAGGAGGTGACGCTAGAGATAAGAGATAAATACAAATATCTGGGCGTATGGATAAACAATGTGGCTGAGTACCTAAGGGAACACGAAATATACGTGTCAACTAAAGGTAACAGGAATGCAGTGGCAATGAAAAACAGGGCACTGTGGAATTACAATGGGTAATATGTTGTCAGAGGAATAAGGAAAGGGGTCATGGTTCCTTGTCTGACGTTCGGCAATGAGGTATTGTGCATGAGATCAGAAGTTCAAGCAAGATTAGAAATTAAGCGACGTTGAATAGGTAGGCTTGACTTAGGAGCTCACGGGAATACACAAAATTAGGGAATACAAGGTGATATGGGATGGACATCATTTGAGGGCAGGGAAGCTAGCACCAAGATAAGATTTGAGAAGCGATTGAGAGAAACGGGGGAGGAGCGTTGGGCAAGGAAGGTATTCAGCCCCTTGTACATGAAGAATGTCGATACAAAATAACGGAAGCGAACCAAAACATTGACTGGTAAATACTTGGAAAACAGCAGGGGGCCAAACCGAAAAGAATTATAAGTTAAGAAGAAGGTTAAAGAAGCTGAGACCGATCTGTGGAGAATTGGCATGATTAAGAAGTCCGCACTAGAGATCTATCGAACTTTTAGGCAGGAAATAGCCAAGGAAGGGATCTATGTTAATACTCGGAGAAGTTCTCTACTGTTTGAGGCCAAAACGTGAGTACTGCGAACCAAGACATATCAGGCCAAATACGAAGGAGTAGACACGGTATGCAGTGCGTGTGGAGAGGAAGAAGAAACTGCCGAACACTTGATAATGTTCTGTAAAGGGCTTCACCCTGTAGTTCAGGTATATGGCGCAAAGTTTTTCAAAGCACTGGGGTTTAGGGACAGTGAGGGCAAAATAGACTTTAAGTGGGTAGAATTAACTAGAAGGAGGTTATCTGATTGGTGGCTAAAGTCAAGGCACGAGTGAAAATGGAACCCTTTGCTGCAAAGTAAGAATCCTGAACCTCACTATTTAAGGAAAAAAATAAATCTAGTTTTTGGTTCATTAAGTATTACGGCTTGGTGGCGCTAGCCACCGCCCGATCTAAAGGGTACAGCTATATCCATCCATCCATCCAAATAAGAGGATGACTAGAAGGGGATGAGGCAATGAAATATATAAAAACATTGATGACAGAAAGTTTTAAAGACCAAGAAAGCGATGCATGCCCCGTACTAGATGAGGTCGGACCAATTAGCTCAGTGGCTTCACTGGGACAGCGAGACTGGGAAAGAGAAAGAGAAAAGAGTTCTTAATAACACATTAACAGACCTTGATGGCATCCTAATCATGCTAATAAATAAACTAGGAACAAACACTAAGCAAACATTGAGAAAGGCAGCAAGCAAAGCAATAATGAAGGGTGAAGCTCCCGATGGGTGCAAACTAAGCAGGATGAACATAATCTATAAATGAAACGGGGAAAAAAGCCGATATAAACAACTACCGTCCTATAACAGTGACATCAGTAGTTTACAGGCTGGTGATGGAGATAGTAAAGGAAAGACTACAGGCATGGGTGGAGAATGAGGGAGGGCTGGTAGAACTACAAAATAGGTTCCGTAAACAAAGAAGGTTGGAGGACAATCTGTTTTCCTTGATGCAGTGTATTTAAATAGCAGAAAAAGAACGCAGGTCCCTGTGGCTGACATTTCTAGATATCAAGGAAGCTTACGATAGTGTGATTCAAGAAGACTTGTGGGGAATACTGGACATACTAGATGTGGAAGATGGAATAACTTTCCAAAAAATCATATCTATAAAACTAACAAGGTAGTTATCAAATGGAAAGAACAGGTATCTGAACCTATGGAGATACAACACGGGCTTTGACTGGGATGTCCCTCGTCACCTTTGTTATTTATGCTGTATTTCCAGAGACTAGAAGGCAAATGAGAGGGAGTTGACTCGGATTCAACCTCTATTTTGCCAAGCAAGGAAAACACATTGAACAGTCATTACTGGCCTTGATGTATGCAGATAATATAGCATCAATAGCCGACAACAAGGAAGATCTAGGGATTGATAGACATCTGTTGTAATGAGGGAGATAGGTTAAATTTGAAGTTCAGCAGGGATAAATCGGCAATCAAGATTTTTAATGATAACAAAGGCTGTGAGCATAAGATGCAGGAAGTCACGCTATAAATAGTGGATAAATACAAACACTTGGGCGTATGAATAAATAACGCGGCTGAGTATCTAAGGGAGCACAAAAGATATGTAATGACTAAGGGCACCAGGAATGCAGCTGTAATGAAAAATAAGGCACTGTGGAACTACAATACGTATGACGTTGTGAGAGGGATTTGGAAAGGCGCCAGGGTCCCGGGTATGAAGTTCGGCAATGCGGTCCTGTGCATGAAATCAGAAGTTCAAGCAAGATTAAAAATCAAACAACGTGGCATGGGTAGATTTGCTTTGTGAGCACACGAGAATATCCCAAATCAGGGGTACAGGGAGACTTGGGATGGCCATCGTTTGAGTGCAGGAAAGCTAACAGCAAGATAGAATTTAGGGAGTGATTGAGAAAAATGGGAAAGGAGCGTTGGGTTCGGAAAGTTTTCAGTTACTTTTACATGAAGAATGTCGATACTGAACGGAGGAAACGAACTCGTAAATTCTCACGAAGTATTCAGACAGCAGCAGTATACTAAGCCAAAAGGAAACATCGGTTAAGAAGAAGGTGAAGGAAACAGAGTGGAACATGTGGAAGATGGGAATGCTTACGAAGTCATCACTGGAGCCCTACCGAACTTTTAAGCAGGAAATTGCAAGGGAAAAAATCTACGACAATTCTCAGGGTAGTTCTCTGCTCTTTGAGGCTAGAACGGGAGTATGCGGACCAAGACATACCGAGCGAAATACGAAGGCACAGACACGGAATTTAGTACGTGTGGAGAGGAGGAGGAAACGGATAAACATTTGATAACGCATGGTCTGTAAAGGCCTCCACCCTATTGTCGAAGATAATGGCGCCGAGTTTTGCAAAGCATTGAGGTTGAGGGGTGGTGAAGGGTTAATTGACTTTAAACAGGTAGAAATAACCAGAAGGAGGCTAATTGATTGGTGGCTACAGTCGAGGCGCGAGTGAAATTCAATCCTTAAACACAAAGTTATCGTACTTAACTTTATGGCTACGTGGCGTGAGCCACCGCCCGATCTAAAGGGCACAGCCGGATACATCCATCCATCCATCCATCCATCCATCCATCCGCTCCATCAATCCATCCATCCATCCATCCAAATCGCCGTTCAGGCACGCGCGCGCATTCAGAGGCTCGGCGACGGAGGGTGGACAAGGCTGCTGAGTGGCGTGCGCGCCGGGCGGCGGTGGCTCGAGCTCGAAGAAGGGACCCAGACGCGCGGGCGCGCGAGGCAGAACAGCGCCGCGAAGCTGTGCGGCGGTGCTGCGAGGACCCTGCTGTGCGACAACGGCAGCCCGATGCGGCGAGGCAGCGGCTTGTGGACCCAGCTTCGCCCCACTCTGCATCATTCACCCCGTGGATATGCTGCGATTTCTTACTTTCTTTCTCCTTCTTTTAAATCTCTTACTGTCTATAGCGTCCTTCCTCTTTTGCAATTTTTATACGTCGCTTTGCTTGCATTGCGCCAAGTGACGACAGCATAAAACCTCCGCGGCTTTTAAAGGGCTCCGTACCTAATATCATCATTGAGGCACTCGCAGAACAAGAAGACTTCTCTCTGCCGGAAGTGAGCGCTCAAATCGCTTTACTATATGTGGTATTGCTAGCGTTAATTTCATCATCAAGACACTTGAAGAACTAAAAGAAAAATACTTCTCTTTGGCGCAAGCGCTCGCTCAAATGGCTATCCTATGTGTGGTATTATCTCCGTTATTATCATCATCGTAGCACTCAAAGAACAGGAGGAATGCGACCGCCCTGACACGAGCACGTGCTCAAATAGTTATGCTCTATTTGGTATTACCTGTGTTAATATTATCAACAAGGTATTCGAAAAACAAGAGGAATGAGTTCTCTCTGGCGTGAGCGCTCGCTTGGATTCATATGCTATAAGAAATATTGCGTGCGTTAATATCATGATCCAGGTTTTCGAAGATCAAGAGGAGTGAGCGCACGCTCATATTGCTATGCCATATATGTAGTATTGTCTCTGTTAACGTCATCACCGACGCGTTTGAAGAACAAGAGGAATAAGACCTCTCTGGTGCGAGTGCCTGAATGGCCATGCTATAAGTGGTACTGCCTGCGTTAATATCAACACCGAGACACCCAAAAAACAACAGTGTTGAGACCTCTCTGGCGTGAGCGCGCGCTCAAATAGCTATGCTACGTGTGGTATTGAATGCATGCGTTAATATCATCCTGGAGGCACTCGAAAAACAAGAAACGTGAGACCTCTCTGGCGCGAGCGCGCGCTCCAGTGGTTATGGTGTAAGTGCTATAGCGTGCGTTAGTGTTATTGTCGAGACATTCCAATAACAACAGGAATGGGACCTCTCTGGTGCGAGAACGTGCTCGAATGGTTATGCTATATGTTGTATTACCTGCGTTATTATCATCATCTAGGCACTCCAAGAACAAGAGGATGCAACTACTGGCGTGAGCATATGCTCAAATACCTGTGCTATATGTAGTATTGCCTGCGTTGATATCACCGAGGCACTCTAAGAACAAGAGACTTCGGCGCGAGTGTGCGCTCATATGAATACACAGAGTGACGACGACAGCATTCATTCACAGACTACGATAGCCTGGCCTCCTAAAGGGCTCCGCACTTTAAAACCCATTTTAAACAGCATAACAGTTGTAATAATATGTAGTTCTGACACATGTGTCAAAGCTGCATATCATCACAACTGCAGATATGGAAAGCCGATACGTATACTTTGGTAGCATTCACTTAAGCAGCTGTATTTTTGATGCCATGTGCGAATCACTCACTGAATGATCTGGCAACCTTTGTATTTGTTGCTCGACTCAAGCGATTGCTTTTTGAGCATACAAAATTGGATTATTTACATGTAGAAAATTACACCGCTTTTTTGACAGGAACACTCTGGATACTTTTGAAAGACTGTCTTTTACATTTAAATGTCACTTGCATCAAAATTATTAGAATGGTTTGCATCTGAGAGTAGTTGGTCATCTTGCATGTCGAGTGGTTACAGCCAAATTTAAACGCACAGACGAAGGCACTATTCTCATGCTTCTTTTCTTCGACCCTGCAACAAATCGACATGCATAAAAATGAAATCGAAACACTCCACCACATGAGCAAAAAATATCATCGTTCGAACTCCGGACAAGTTTCCAACAATGTGTGGAAGTGTAATCCAACTTGACACATGCTTCAAATGTCACACAAGCAAGCTTTGTTTTTTCTTGGAAAGGACCTAAAAGGAGGTGGAGGAGAACGAAGAAAAAAGGAGGAAGGACAGGCAGGCTAGCCAAAAATGACCTAAGAAAACATAGTTATCTTGGGGGGCAGTGGATCTGCAGAACTCATCTTGTCCACCCCGTATTAGAACAAAGACGACTGAAAAGCTGGAGGAACAACAAATGCTCTTTTCGGTGGCTGGCGAGCCCCCGGCGGTCGTCAACCGCTCGGTGCTGGAATTCCCCACACCCAATGATTCTCTGTCTCTCCTCCACATTTGCTGCCGCTACCCCGTGAGGTCCCCGCATGCGTTGTCGGCGAATAGCTGGTTGTTGATCCGCTGGCGCACGAATTCCGCAATGTGGAAGATCCTGGTTCCGCAACCTTCTCGCCCGCCGCGGTGGTCTAGTGGCTAAGGTACTCGGCTGCTGACTCACAGGTCGCGGGATCGAATTCCGGCTATGGCGGCTGCATTTTCAATGGAGGCGAAAATCCTGCAGACCCGTGTGCTAAGATGGAGGTGCACGTGAAAGAACCCCAGGTGGTCGAAATTTCCGGAGCCCTCCACTACGGCACCTATCATAATTATATGGTGGCTTTGGGACGTTAAACCCCACACGTCATCATCACCACAACCTTCTCAAGCTTGCAAGATGGGCTGACGAAATGCGCCTCAGCATGGACAGTGCACGCAGGGAAACAGCTCTTTCGTTTGCACTTTCTATATTTGATTTCCTCGCACTCTTGGTTGGTGATTGTTGGTGTTTTTCCAGCGTTGTATTTATTTATTTATGCGCCGGGCTTTGCCGCATTACCTGGTTTCGCAGCGCCGTATAGATGCAATCTTGCAATCTAGGATGCCCGACCACGACAGATACATCTTTCTTTCTTCTTTCCTTTCTTTGTTTTTCCTTCACGTGGGTTGATTCTAAGCGCTTTTCCTCTCTCATGCATTCAGGTTGGGTGAGTTTTTTGACACCGCTATGACGCTGCCGGGGCTGCGTGAGGATGCCTTTAGTGAGCGCCATTTTTTGACGTTTAGTACAGTCCACAAGATTAAATATATAACAATAAAGGACCATCAACCAAAGGCTACAATGACCTCATAAACATAAAAAGAATAAAGATGAAGAAAACTCCCGATGTTCATGTTTTCTTTTGGCGCGTCGTACTATTATGGGTTATCCTACGAACGCATTCTTCCCGGTTTCCAGCACGTACAGCGGGAAATTAGCACTCCGTCCTGTTTCTTCTCAATTTTCCTCTTGCGCGTCTATAGGCTCTCAACCTTGCGGACAATGCATGGCCAAGCCTGCCAGCAAATGCTGCTAGGCTACAAACGTAACTATCGTTCCGGATGTGCATGACCATCAAGCTCATCATAAACATCACTGTCATGCGTGCGAATCTTCCGCTCATATTTATTGCTACTTAATATCCGACGCGCACGCAGTTGTTACGCCTTGCATAACAATTAAGGCAAGTGGTTGTCTTCTCGGAGAAACCTTGCTCGCCTCACAATGACGTTTCGGGGCGGACACGGCGTAGCGACGTAGATGTTGTTTCATTTCGAAATGATTTATTAATACGCAACACCATAAAAAGAGTTTCGTTTTCTTTTTTTGTTTGCATTGTGGATGGTTTCTTCCCTTGCTTCTACATTTCGCATTTCTCTGCCGAAACGTTGAGCATACGTCAATGGCGGGTCTGTAATTATTATTCCATTCAAATTAAAACAAAACCTAAGCGCGGTTTCACGGTAACTTCCCAGCATTCACCGTGATATAATTGGCACTCACCTCTTAGCGCTATCATCCTGGCTCTATCTTATTCAATCTGCTGTGCTGGTGTAGCGGTTACGATGCTCAGCTGTTGACAATAAGGTCGCGGGTTTGACCCCGGCCACGGCGGTCGCATTTGAAACCGACGCCAAATGCTAAAGGCCCCTGTATGCGGCACGACATTCAGTGCACGTTAAAGAGGACCTGGTGGTCCAAGTTTTCAGAGCCCTCCACTACGGCGTGCCTTATAATCGTATCATTGTTTTGGCACGTAAAACCCCAGATACTACTATTATCGATTCTATTCAGTTCTGTAGGTCCAATGGTCGAAGAACTGAAGACGATAAAAGACCGAGGTATAGTTGGTATTGGCGCATGGCTAATAACGGCAGCACAATATATACGAAGGGCGTAAATGCTATGCATGCGCTTTGTGCTGTATATGCCTTCTGTTGCCTTCTTTTTCACTGCGCTGTTGCGATTTTTGGTATTGAGCAGTTAGTGGTTCCTGGTGACGCCGTGAATCTTAGGTTCCTTTGTAATGAAACTTGAATTCATGTGAACAATACACCTACCTTCCATGGTCTCGACATGAGACTGGCAGTATTGTAATTAAATAAATAAATAAATAAATAAATAAATAAATAATGAAAGCTCTCGCGAACAATCACCTCCACCTCACCCCAGTTAAGTTCAAATGTTTGCCTCGGTTGCGTTTCTTGTTTCAAATAATTAAAGTATGTCACCGGGTACACTAGATATATATATCCTGAGTACGCGTAGGATCCTGAGTCTGGCCTTCATCAGGATCCAGATGAAGGCCAGCCTCTAGGCCGAAACATCGAAATAAACCACGTTGTGACCACTCACGGAGGATCTACTTGACTATATATATATATATATATATATATATATATATATATATATATATATATATATATATATATATAGTGCTTTAAAAGAGCGATTTGTGCGGCCACCCATGCAGTTTAAAACTCAAAGCATAGGTCGTCACCAACGATTTTTATAAACATTATTTCTTTTGTCTGCTTATTGTTGAGTAAACGATGGCATTTTTGTCTGGCATGTCTTAGACAACACGCTACTATGCGCGGAGTTTATACGTACGGTCACCGAATTGCACGTGTTGCATTTATAGTAATGCGCGGCTTTTCCGGGAAGTTTTCTGTGCAGTATAGTTGAGCTCCGTTTGTAGTTTTTGCTCGGACGTCATCAGTCCTCGAGTAAATTTGACACGTTTCATCTTTGCACGTGAGTTGCCATGCTGTCGAATGTATCGTTGACTTCCACTTGATCCTACGGGTACCCTGCGCTGACGAGGACGAGCTGCGCTACTTCCGATGTCACCATCTGCATTGAGGCCTGGACAGGGGCCTGTTAGCTTTAAAAAATGACATTACACGGAAAAAGCAACCGATGCGGAAGCAACAAAGTGCAATGGTACACAAATCAAGGTTAGCGCACTGCATCTGCACTGGGTGCACACAGGGTGCCTTGCTTGTGTAACGACAGGACGCGTAATGGCAGGATGTTCACATGCACAGGCGAAAGATGATATATACGCCGCGGTAGCTTATGGGTCTCGCTACGTTACACTATCAGATTTCGGAGGAAATAAAATTACATTTCTCAATTTTATGAACTTTCTCGTTTAACTAAAGAATTCGCGCGTGGTGACCACTTTGTTAAATGAAGTTTCAACGTGATCTAGGTATTTATGTGCCAAAGTCATGATATCATTATGAGGCGCATCATAATGGAAGGTTCTGTAACTTTCTGTACCATCTGGCGTTCGTCAACAGACACCGACGTGGCATAACACAAGGGCATCTAGCATTTCTCCTCCATCAAAACGCGACCACGGTGGCCGGAATCAAACTCGTGACCTTCGCGTCAGCACCCTAGCACCGTACGTATAATGCGCCACCGCGGCACACTGGGCTATAATTTATCATCATCATCATCAGCAGCAGCAGCAGCAGCAGCAGCCACAGCACAATAAAGTGTGCACCTACTCACATGAGCTCTCAAGTTCCAATGATGATGAATAATGGCAACGAATGGCCATCACCAGCTAATCTTCTGCGAATGGACCATGTAAGCTAATTCATCATTAGCCATCTCTGGTTAAACGAACTGGTCAAAAAATTTTCGGGGCACGCCCATTTTGCCTGTCTACCAAGCGGCGATCGGAAACAGCATAATTTCATGGCGCTAAGTTGACGAGTACGCAGACATTGTGCTCAAGTGCGCCGAAGAAATATAAAATGCGCGGAATAGCCGACTATATGCTCTATAACCAAAGAATAAATGTAAGCTCTACCTACAAACATAACTCTTCCACCCCGAGAAAATTTGCACAGATGGCTCATTAAATCGAATTTGCTTATTTATGTGACGTCAGGAACCTTCGCGTAATTTGTATCGGTAGTTTTCTTATACAGGCATATGCTGCTGCGGCTGGTTTTCGGTCGAAAACGCTGACTTCCTGTGCAATTTCCGCAAAGATTTTGACATAAATTTCTGTCAAACGGAGTGTTGCTTATTATATTACTGAGCGTAGTATTTATGTTACCAGCGAAAAATTATTCATGGTTGCAACGAAAACCATGTGTGACGACTCTCTCACTCTTATGAATGGCAGGTGAGCCGCAGTTCTGTGGGCAGCGCTTGTATTTATTCTTAGATCGTAACCGACTACAGTGTCCCCTTTACATATTATATGCCCTAGGCTGCAGTTATAAGGGTCGCCATAAATTGCACATTAACTCACTCTTGCCACCAAGTGCGAGTATCCAGAGCCAGAACAATCGGAGAATAGCCATCTACTATTTAGTTGACTGGACATGTTGTCCATTTATTCCAAAAAAGATTGTTTCACTCAGCGCGGGTATACTAAAGCGAATCGGCAAAAAAGGCAAATTCTGCATTTATTTACTTAGGAAAATGCGGTACACACTTTTATGCGCAAGAGCAAAGTCTAAGCAATTTAAAACGGCGCCAAAAGCCACTCCCTCTTAACGTTGCGGTGTATAGGTTGGCATGATGTTTTCCGTCATTGTTTCCACGTGCATATATATTTTATTAACTCAGGCTAGATTGGTTAAATATAATAATTTCCCGCTATTTTCACAACTTTCGATTGAAAGTTGTCCCACTATGGAAATATTTTGTGGCATAGATATTGATTCTCCTTGCGAACACTTTCCGCGCGTGTATTTAAAATTATAAGTGCGTGTTTCTCGCATTCAGTCATTTGCGGAAAATGTCCAAACTTGATGTCTTTTTTTCGCAAAACTATTCGATCGATTGAAATAAAGTTTTTTTTTAGCAAACTCCTTCTAAATAGTTCGAACATATATATTTGAAAACTTTGCGAGCTGGAACTTTTAAAAAAGAAAATTATTTAAAAAGTCTCTTCTAAGGCACTCAATAACAGGGCAAGATTTCTTTTTCTTCTGGGATAAGTCTAGCGATGCATTATTTTGGTTACGAGGGCAACGAGGAGAGGGGAGGGAGGGGTCCAGGCTGAAATTGCGGGGAAGGCTCCAGCCCCCCTCCTTTATTTCCACCCCTGGCGCCACCCTTGGTTCGATGCCGACCACGGCAGCCGCATTTCGATAGAGGAGAACTGCCACCGGCCCTTGTGCTGTGGAATGTTGGTGCACGGGAAAGAACATCGATTGTTCAAAATTACTGTGTACGAAATTTTGGTGGAACTCGCAGACGGCGGGAACGTAGTTCATGCGACGCTAGGTTTTGTATTTTGAGCATAGCGTTAAGATATGATTGAGTAGCTTATCTATTCGAAGGCTCACGAGGGACGTGCTGTTCACTGGCCCCAAAAGGCTAGCGCATGATCTTATCTCACACTACTACCCACGATAAAGCACGGATACGCGAGTTTCACCGAATGAACTGCATGCTGCGGTACTTGCAATGCATGCAACGCTTAAGTATATATAAGTCATAGTAGTGTATGTGTAACGCCTACTGCATTGTTATAAAAACGATTAGCCGCCCGGCCGTGGTGGTCTAGTGGCTAAGGTACTCGGCTGCTGACCCGCAGGTCGTGGGATCGAATCACGGCTGTGGCGGCTGCATTTCCGATGGAGGCGGAAATCTTGTAGGCCCGTGTGCTCAGATTTCGGTGCACGTTCAAGAACCCCACAGATGGTCAAAATTTCCGAAGCCCTCAACTACGGCGTCTCTCATAATCATATGGTGGTTTTGCGACGTCAAACCCCATATATCAATCACTCAAATAATCAATAAATCAAAAGCGAATAGCCAACACCGGAGCTACATTGCCCTTACATTCCTACTAAAATCCTTTTCCGCAGAATTTTCAATCATCGGTGGGGCTTTGTGATAGGTTACTCCGCATGTATACATGACTTTCGTTCTTTGGATTCATTGAAATTTTCCGAGAAACAGGCATCTAACGCTATTCTTCGAGCATGCATGCGGCGCATATATCCGGCGTTTTTTTAGGGGCGAAGCTCCTTATGGCGTGGCTTGGGCGTCCCTCGTATGTAACCACCAGTGGCACATACCCGAAATAGGTATAACGCTTGACCTCCAAGGTGGTGCCAGTGAGAGATTTCTTCTGTGCGTTGTTTAACAATAAAAAATAGTGCTCAATGTACATGCCATTGGCTGCTAATGGAGAATGAGAGACATGAGCATTTGGCTTTTAGTCAACGCGCACGCTGCGATCCCCATTAGCAGCCATTGGCATGTACATTGAGCACTATCGGACAAGAAAGGGATGCAACATTATACTCGCTGGGTGTAACCTCCTTAGCTTTAGAAAGGTTTAGCGAGCGTTGAGCCGCAGTGCCATGAATACAATGAACTTGTATATACCATGAATGAACTCAAGGTGGTTAAAAATGAGAAGTAGATACGAAGCGCAAGCCGTAAGAAAGTAAAAGCCGAATTCTCCTGTCTCTCATTTCTCATTAGCAGCCATTGGCATGTAAATTGAGCCCTATCTGACAGGGAAAGGTTGCTACGTTATACTCGCTGGGCGTAACCTCCTTGGTTTTCGAAAGGTTTAGCGAGCGTTTGGTCGCAGTGCCAGGAATACAGTGAACTAGAATATACCATGAACTCGAGGTGGTTAAAGGTGGGAAGTGGACCCAAAGCGCAGGCCGTAAGAAAGTGTGCGTGTGCCACCTCTCGTTTAGTCCTTGGAATGTCCGCTGGATGGCGGTGCTTCTATATGGGGAATATATGATAAAAAGATGCGAGATGGTGGGACTTGGAGTGTTGAATAGATGAACGAACGGACACACAAACAGATGCATGGATGGACGCATGAACGGACGCAGGGGCGGATGCACGAAAGAACGCAGGGACGGGCGCACAAACAGACGCATGGACGGTCACACAGACGGACGCATGGACGGACGAATGCTTCGCCCCACTCTCCATCATTCACTCCGTGGATATGCTGCCATTTTTTGGTATGCTCGTGGTATACAGGTAAGGGTGACACGTGACGGAGGGAAAGGATTTTATGACGTAAAGACAAGAATATCACGTTATACAATTCCTGACCTGCCAATAAAGTTCGTCATACACTCTCGTACTCATTTAGTAATGTTTTGGTTTATACCAGCAGAATACAACTACAGCACTCAGGCCTATACGTAGCTGATTAGATGATCAATAGATAAAAACACTCAAAGCGCATTCGAAATTGGAGCGTTTCAAAGAAATACTGCGCATTTAAAACTGCATTGTGAGAAAAATGTCATGTCAAGACAGCTAAAACTATGTGCAATGCGAAAAATGCGTCAGTCTGCCAGCACCCAGCTTCATATGCGGTTCTGTAGAAGACTTTTCATATGGTCAGAAAAATTATAATTTCCACTGTCTACCCCATTGATCGGTCTCTGAGATAACAGTGATCATTCAAATCACCTGCTAAAGAAATAGTATTGGGTTGCATTTCTGACACCATGATGCTGCTGCACTGCCATTCCAGGTGCACCCCGCCAGCAATCACCTCTACTATGGTCCCTAGAGTATACTATCGCTAGCCATATCAAGGTTGCAAGGTTGAAAAGAAAAAAAAGTAGTCCAAAACTAAGAAAGCTATCCCAAACGTAGCCAACTTAAGCGAAAGGCTCCTATTAGCCTAAAGTAGCCATACGTGCGTGAGAACCGCTTCGAGTCGCCATTTGATCGACAAAATGCAACAGCCTTTTTGTGAAAATGTAAGTAAATACAGTATTACTACTTCAGAGTCTGAAATGCTTGAATTTAAGCATAAATTGTTGAGCTTAGCAATCACAATGGTTGCAACGGTTGCAACCATTGCAAATATTACAATGTTGCAAGAATGATTCTTCATACATCATGCTTGATTTTTTCTTAAAAAGGACTAGAAGTAGCATTAATTTGGCGACGATAAAATTAAGTATGGCGTCAGTACACTCAGTATCACAATGACGATGAAGTCAGTACAGTATCAACATTTCAGAATCACGATTGCTCGGATAAATTGTGTGCTTCTGTGATCTTGAAAGATGACAAAATTTCTTGCATAAAATACTGTGTTTTCACGTGACTTGCGTGGCTTTTCATAAAAGCACTATAAATAACACCATTTTGGTGGCGTTAAAGATAAATACGGTACGAGTACACTCAAAGGATTCAAGCATAAATCGTAGAGTTCACTTTAGCGATCATTTCTTGCGGGATGAAAAAGTCCGAACAGTTATTATTCCGGAGTCGCCGTCCGAAGTTGATCTTCAGAATTGAAACAAGCACTACATCGGACATTCGATTTGTAATGTCGTACTTGGTTAGCGTTACGCTCGAGAACACTTATTCAGCTTCAGCGTTAGACATGGGTAATACGAGCAACTTCATTGCCCCTGTGATAAGGTGGACCATAGAATTCGAGCCAGATGGGTCCTTGTAGCCATGTACTTTGGTCCAGAACATTAGAAGGGGTTGCTCTGAAGCGATGCCTTCAAGTTGCTGCAGTTGCCTTAGCTCACGATCGAGCTGGTGTTTCGAGCACGCGAAAACACCGGTTGGCAGGTCTTCTAAGGAGTCCATGGTTCGTGACCGAGGGTAGATTGTGGATTTGTGGCCCTGAGCTTTCTTAGCAGCAAGATGGAATTCGGTAACCATTTCTGTAGATCAAAGGCACAGAGCTTGAGAAAAAACACTGGAGTTTCAAGTCTTGTTTCTCGCGCGCACCTAGTTGTGTTCTCTGAAGATGCTCAAAAAAGGCCATGCCAAGGTCAGCATCTTCCAAACTTGAAAAAAAAAGGTTTTTAAATTCGCAAAGATGGGAGCGAGAAACATAAGGTACGCCAGGTTCCTTGCATTCTCAAACATGTCCTTCAGGAGCCTCACGTTCTAGTTTCTTTTTGAAACTGTGGCGAAGTGTAGTCTCAGGACCTCGTACTGGGAAATGATATGGTCGGTACAGTCTGCAATAGCAAGCCACCGCGTTCCCGATAGACAAAGAATTTGAAGTGGCTCACTTTCCTCGTTACTTTCATATCTCGCACGGTTAACGTCCCCATCTTGCCTCAAACTGTTGTGAGCGAAATAACTGGGAGTTTCTCTCACCATGGACATAATGTTCAAGGGCATCGCATCCATGGATTTTGCGGCAACAAGGTCAAATGAATGGCAAATGCCCTTTGCAAGTGTAAGTGATGAGTTATCATATTTCATGTATTCCACAGCGAGTTATGACAGCCACACGTTACACACGCGCCGTTCTTTTCCAGACCTACTTAGTCACTTGGACTGAGACATTCTCGTGAAACACGGCCTTTACTATCTTATAGATTGACTCCGCATCGTTCATCTGAAATCTCTTCCATATCAATAAACGTGCTGACGACCTTCTTTGACAATATCGCTGTAATGGTGAACTGATATCCATGCTAGCTTCTTCACATATGTGTCGGTGGTTTCATCAACCAAAATGGAAACGACTTTCTGCTGAGGTCACGCGCTCCAGTTTCTGCCAAGTATGGCATGATCATTTTCGTTATTAAGACAGTATACACTTCGTCCGGGGCAGCGCAATGTCTTGCGCCCTTGAGGATACCGGAAAGTTGATCCACGGACTTGATTGCCATGTGAAAAGCTGTGAAAACTGAGATTGTCAAAGCACACCACTTCTGCTTTATATCGGCTGTTAAACAATGGGCGATCGTATACCCTTCAGACGCAGCTGGTGGCCTGGCGCAAAGACATTGCAATGTTTACGTGTTTTCGACTGTTCTATCAAGTCCGTGTAGTGGGCCCGCAATTTACAGCAGCAGTATTCGCCAGTTACATACTGTGAATTGTTCTCAGAAGGAGTGATCAAATCTAAAACCAAACAGGCAAACGTAGAGAAAAGAGGTAGGCACGTGCCCCGCAGCGCAATGCGAATCATGCTGAGTTGTGCATCATTCAAAGTTCATTTCGGCTTATTCTTTTGCGGAAACAAGCAATTATTACCTTTTAATATCGGCTCCTCCCTCTACTGCTTCCGTAATATTCACTGTGAGGAGGCGTGCTTCCCCATAGCTACCATGCATGCTCGAAAACGCGCGCAAATAAGCCAGCGCCGTGGACGCGGGAAGTGCGTGTTCACCGGAAATAATGTGTGCAAAAACGCCAAGCTCCCTCGAGTGTTCTAAAGCTCTGACCCCAGGCGCCACAACGTATCTAAAAGAATTTGCTTTTGCGTACTGCAAGTGCCAAGCTTTGGAGATGGAAACACCATGCCCGCCATGGTTATGACAGCATATAAAGTCGAATACCAGGAGCGGCAACGTCAACAGATATTTATAAATTGCTAAAATCGAGCAAACTAACGTAGCCAAAGTAGCCAAGTGGCCAAGATGGGTGTTTTTGCCGCCCGGGCTGCGTATTTGGAATTCCAGGTCCCACATCGCACGAATGAGGGAAAAGAGAGAGTGTGACGAGGACGCCAGCGCCAGCGTCAGGATTGCTCGCGTGCTATTGGTTCCTCTCTGCAGGCGACGTGCACGCCTGTAGCTGACATTACAGTGGCTAGAAGATGGAAGTATGATGAAGGCGCTGGCTAGCGCGTAACGCCTTGGGAGGAAACCACCAGGTGGCGCTGGCACGCGTTTGCACGTCATGGTGGATGGACGTGTTTTTTGAGCGCTCCGGATCGACTGCGCAGATTAGTGTTTTTGCATGTATTGAGCTTGTCTTTATAATTATAAGGCAGTGGTTAAAATCTTCGTAGCACTTATTTTATGGTACGGCTTTTTCGGGGGCCAGTCAACAGGTATTTATCAGTTAGTGCGGGTGTGTGTGTTTGAATGTTTTGTTGTTTTTTGACACCCCGTGGGGGGATGCGCGTACATTGAACAGGAATTTTCGTAGTAGAGATTAGACTTTCTTTTTTTTCGTAGTGCAGGGCTCGAGTTTAGTAATTATCGAGTATAGGGACAATTGGTGTCAGAAAGACAAGGTTAAAAAGACTGTAAAGTGTTCAGGATGTGGAGTGGGTTTGAAAGCTGACCCAAGCGTAGAAGCGGATAGAAAAGAGGCTGACGCGAAGTGGAGGCAATGTGAGGTCGAGGAAAAAAATGGAGAAAATGATGGTTGCCCAGCGTGAACTGATGATGAGAATCGCCGAGCACGAGACTGCGTTGGCGACAGAGCAAGAGACAACGAGGGCAATGGGAGAAAGACTGAAGTCCGCCGAGGAAGCACTAGCGAAGCTGAACAAAGAAGTGGCCTACGGAGAGAACAGTAGGGAACCGGCAACCAGAACAGTGGAGAAGGAAGAGCAAGCAAGTTTGGAAAAAAACAGGTTTAGCCGGTTCAATTGTCGCAAGGCCCAGCTTCAGCGAGGTAGTGGTGGGGCTGGGAGGGGACAAAGCAGCCAGCGTCACAGGGGCAAATAGCCCCCAGGTGCAGGACGCTCCAGCTGAAAAGTCACCGCATGTGATAATCGCCGGGGACTCGAATTTAAATCGATGTACAGAAGCCACCAAAGAGAGGGTAAGAGGTGACAAGAGGGTTGCAGTAGGGGCGTTCCCAGGACGCAAGCTTGGAGCAGTCATGAGGGAAGCGAGCACAAAACTCAAAACTACAGCTGAAAGCCAAAATATCGTGAGGATTTCAGGTGGTTTAAACGATGTCTTAAATGAAGATACAGCAGGACTAGCAACCGCACTGGCGAAAGGCGTCGACGACATGCGCGCCACTTCTCCTAAGGTACATGTAGTGATATGCACGATACCGGAGGTACCGGTGCGTGATAGCAACCTGCAAAGAGCGGTTGTCAACGCGAACCAAGAGATATGGCGGATGAGTCGAGATAAAGGCTTTGAGGTGGTGGAAATAAACAGAGAGGTGCATAGGTGGGGTGGTTTTCAACGAAACAGAATTCACTTCGATGGACGGCTAGGTCATGAGGTGGGTTGGCGACTTGCAGGACCCACAGTAGCTTTTCTGGGGGGCAAGCGAGCCCTTCGGGGTGCAGGATAGCTAGTAATGAGGAAAACAACCAGAGAAATTCTTCGACAGGTGGTATGGACAGATACGGTTCCAAAGTGGCACCAGTATCTAAGATAAGTAGAGTCCGGGCATAAATAGACGTAGCCACGAGCGGCGAGCCAATTCAGACATAGGGTGTATTAACATGCAGGGTGGTAGGAACAGGCTGAAGTGGGAAGAGATAGAAGAACAGCTAAGGGAAGAGAGGCCGATGGTATACGGTGTTGTAGAAACACATATCAGGGACAAGGAACAGCCTCCGAAATATCCGGACTACGCGTGGAAATATTGTAATAGAACAGAAGGCAGCAGAAAGGGGGGTGGTATTGGGGCATTCATTCATAAAAGTACAGACTGGCAAAGGGTCAAGCAGGAGTGCAAGCAACATTTATGGCTAAAAGGGAATGTGGCAGGTCAAATGGCACTCCTTGGTTTCGTGTACTTGTGGACGGGAGTAAAGGCCAGAGAGGAAAACCAGGCAATGGTAGAGTGTATATCAAAGGACATTCAGGAGTTAGGGAGAGAGTGCGAAATAATTATACTAGGAGACATGAATATGCACATAGAAGATATAGATGGGTATACCGAACCGACAGGCAAAATGATCATGGATATGTGTGAAAGGCTTGATTTGATCATTTGCAACAGTACCGAGAAGTGTGAAGGGCAAATAACATGGGACGTAGGAAGGCTGCAGTGGACGATAGATTATGCACTGATGTCACATAGGATGCATGATAAGCTCAGGGGAATGCACATAGATGAAGGTGGCTCCAGAGGTCTGGGTAGTGATCACAAACGTAAGTTTGTGATCACTAAGTTTTGGAAGAGCAGTGAAAGTGAGAAGGAGAAGAGATGCGCAACTACAGGAAAATTTTTATCTAGAAAGGCAAATTGAAATAGCCACTAAACAAATAGAGAAAGTAATCACGGAGGATAATAAGACAGTGTGGACATACACGAATCTAATTAGACAATTTGAGCTAGAGCTTGCTAAGACGCGGGACAAGTCACCCCGCAAAAGAAGACACAAACCCAAAAGTTGGTGGGATGAGGAAGTTGAGAGAGCCATAGCAAAACGTCAGGAAGCCTCTAGGGAACATAGACATGCTAAGCCGCGGGGTGAACCGACAGATGATGTTGAAAGAAAATGGGAAACCTTTCTAAGCTGTAAAAGGGATGTATCCCTTCTGATCAATGCAAAGATTAGAAGAAAGGGAGCTCAGTGGCTGGCAGAAGTACATAAAAAAGATAGGAAGGCAGCTGCGAAATATTGGAACCATGTAAACACCCTAAAAATGAGACGAGCCTAGAGCAGAGTTTTATAACTACAGCCCAAGGTGATAGGCTAGAAGGGGATGAAGCTATTGAATATATAAGAACGAGGGTGACAGAAAGATTTCAACAAAGAAGTACTTTATGCACCACAATAGACAAGGACGAATCAAGTGGTGCAAAGGCTCCATTTTCACAACGAGAGTGGGAAAGGGCTGAGGTACGGGTTCCTAGTAGTACACCAACAGGCCCAGATGGCATTCAAATTATGCTGATAAAGACATTAGGTCCGAAGTCTAAGCAGGCTTTGAGAGAGGCAGTTAGCAAAATAATAATCGATGGTGAAGTTACCGATGGATGGAAACTTAGCAGGATGAGCATGATCTATAAAGGAAAGGGGGACAAAGCTGACATAAACAACTACCGTCCTATAACAGTGACATCAGTGGTCTACAGGCTGGCGATACAGATTATAAAGGAAAGACTGCAGATATGAATAGAGGATGAGGGGGTGTGGGGGGGAACTGCAGAAGGGGTTTTGGAAACACAGGAGGTTGGAAGACAATCTGTTCTCACTGACGCAGTGCATTGAAATAGCAGAAAAGGAACACAGGCCCCTGTGGCTAGTATTTTTGGATATCAAGGGAACGTACGATAGCGTGGTTTAAGAGGAATTGTGGGGAATACTGGACACACTTGGCGTGGAACATGTAGTCACTAATCTTTTAAAGGGTATCTATAAAGGTAAAAAGGTAGTTATAAAGTGGGAAAGACAGGTATCCAAGCCTGCAGAGGTAAAACTGGGGCTTAGGCAGGGGTTCCTCCTGTCACCCTTATTATTCATGATGTACCTACAAGGATTAGAGGCCAAATAAGAGGGAAGTGGAGTGGGCTTCAACATCTCTTTAGTCAAACAAGGAAAACTTATTGATCAGGCACTACCAGCATTAATGTACGCAGATGATATAGTGCTAATGCCCAACAACAAGAAAGATTTGCAGAGATTGATGGACATCTGCGGTAATGAGGGAGATAGGTTAGATTTTAGATTCAGTAAGGAAAAATCAGCAGTCATGATTTTCAATGACAACGAAGATAGTGAGCTTATAATACAGGAGGTCACGCTAAAGATAAAAGATAAATACAAATATCTGGGTGTATGGATAAGCAATGGGGCCGAGTACCTAAGGGAACACGAAATATACGTGACGACTAATGGTAACAGGAATGCAGCAGTGATGAAAAATAGGGCACTGTGGAATTACAATAGGTACGATGTTGTGAAAGGAATATGAAAAGGGGTCATGGTTCCTGGGCTGACGTTCGGCAATGCGGTCTTGAGCATGAGATGAGAAGTTCAAGCAAGATTAGAAATTAAGCAACGTGAAATAGGTAGGCTTGCTTTGGGAGCTCGTGGGAATACACCAAATCAGGGAGTACAAGGTGATATGGGATGGATATCATTTGAGGGCAGGGAATCTAGCAGCAAGATAAAATTTGAGAAGCGATTGAGAGAAATGAGGGAGGAGCGTTGGGCTAGGAAGGTTTTCAGCTACTTGTACATGAAGAATGTCGATACAAAATGGAGGAAGCGAACCAGGAAGTTGACTGGTAAAACAGCAGGTGGCCAAACCAAAAAGAACTATCGGTTAAGAAGAAAGTGAAGGAAACGGAGACTGACATGTGGAGAATGGGCATGATTAAGAAGTCCGCGCTTGAGATCTATCAAACGTTTAAGCAGGAAATTGCCAAGGAAAGGATCTATGATAATACTCGGGGTAGTTCTCTACTGTTTAAGGCAAGGACGGGAGTACTGCGAACCAAGAAATATCGGGCCAAATACGAAGGGGTAGACACAGTATGCAGTGCGTGTGGGGAGGAAGAAGAAACTGCCGAACACTTGATAATGGTCTGTAAAGGGCTTCACCCTATAGTTTAGGATGATGGCGCAGAGTTTTTGAAAGCACTGGGGTTCAGGGACCGGGAAGGCCAAATAGGCTTTAAGCGGGTAGACTGAAGTCAAGGCACGAGTGAAAATAAACTCTTCACTGCAAAGTACGAATCCTCAAACTCACTTTTTAAAGAAAAAAACTAAATCTAGATTTTGGTTCATTAAGTATTACGGCTTGGGGGCACTAGCCACCGCCCAATCTAAGGGGTACAGCGATATCCATCAATTTATCCAGCGTTCAGCGCGGGCGCTTGCGCACGCTATGCTGCCGTTCTACACCTTGGTAAATGAGTGTTGTTTTCTTCCTTTCACTCTTGGCACGCTCCGTGGTCTTTTCATCAACGCGAATTCAGCTCAAAAGACTGCTGGCTTCGGCTGAAAAGTACGAGAATGTTTCTTGCTGAATCCGCGTACGTTGTAGCTCCGTTGTCCGCGATTGAAGTTCTCGAACTTGCTGCGAGATTAGGTATTCCGCCTTGTACTTACGCTTTTTTTCTAGTGTCTCAAGATGAAAGCTCTCTCGGCGTTGCCGTGGCACTAATTACACAATCGCCCACATTGTCGACAACCCAAGTAAACAGCTTAAAGTGAAACTGGGCTAAACGTTACGACACGTGGTCTGCGAACCGCGAACCATTAGTCCCCCCCTCCTTTTGCTGAAGGCAGCACTTTAACTGCGTCAAAGTATTATTGAAACAATACAGTAGGTCAGAAATCAGCACATGCAACATCTCTACGATTTATCGTATAACTTTTCACGACACAAAACTGAAACCCTGAACTTGACTAAACTCACTGGCACCACCTCATCTTCAGAAGCTTTTGCTTTTGCCTCTGCAAATTTCTAGATTTGTTGGAGGCTTTGGCGAGAAAATGCAGCTTCGTAAGAGCCTAGAATGTGATGATGTTTGCTGTCACTTCCCGGTCATGAACTTGGCAGCCAACCATCTTGAGTTCATTGCCTTGGATAAAGCTAAGAAAACAGGTCATGCTTTCAGCATGCAGCTGGTTGCAGCTGGAAAAAACAGTATATGCGTTCTCAAGTTCTGTCACAAGGCGTTCAAGCGGTTTTGATGGGTAAAGCGAGCCACCATGATCAAATGCTTGAGTTAGTGAAGCGTTACTATTCAACGTAGCCTGAACAGGAAGAATGCATAGTGATGATGCACACTCGAGACACGATATTTTCTTCATGGTCTTGGGTACAACATAATCAGCTCCATAAAAGTTAGTCGGCTTTCACTCTTATTTTCTACAAAGTCATCGTGATGTAGCAAGTAGATGTGCTTCTCCACCATATTTGTGGCATCTGCTAAATTTTCTTCATATGAAAGCCTGTGCACGAGAGTTGTAATTTTACCAGCTTGTGTAGATGCGTCAGACGGCTCCAAGAGTGCACTGATCAGCTCAGGCTGAGAATTTCCACCCCTGGGTGGTCTTGCTAAGCTATACAAGCTGAGGTTATTAATAATGATCAAGAACTTTCCTGTAGTCGAATGATCATTACATCCGAACGACTGACGAACAATCCCAAAGACGTTCTCTTCTTTATCCTGACTGAGGTTCGCAGTAAGCAAGTGCTTATATTGAAGCTTGGAAGTGGCATAATCCAAAAAAGACAGCGTATTTTTCAGTGTTACGCGAAGTCCCAGGGCAGTCCCTGCACTCAGAAAACCACCAACATGCTGCATGCTTCTCCCATTTGCTTAAAAAATAATGAACTCTTCGAAGAACTCTGCACTTTTCAAGTCTGATTGAAGACCTCTGAGTGATGTTCACAACATGATGAAAATCAACTTTTCCATAAGCCTTACAAAGTGCCCTGTAGGCTCGACTATACGGATCGTTTCCTGCAGATCACTCTTGTAGAAAAAAAAAGCCCTTTCCGGACCTCCTCGCTGAACACTGGTATGCAAGGTTGACGTGCGTTTTTTTCAAAAGCATTTGGCTCGACTTGTGCTTGTATTATATCTGGCATCACTTTCAGTGTGATGGCCTCTCTGTCATTTTTCCAAGCCTCCTTGATAGGACTGACATAGACGTGGCCTTGTGGGATCTGTAATCCTTTGGAAACAAAGGCATTCCGTGCGCATTTACAAGGTGTGGAAAGTCAGAAAGCATGTGAAAGTGTCTCGAAGAATCAACAGGATGAGGAGCCTTGCATATGATTTCCACTGATGACGCTGCAACCAATGAGAAAATTATTTACCCTAACGCAGGCAAGAAAAACATTCATTGTTTTACGAAGATGCACAGAATGAGGCAACTTACCCTTTATTCTAAGCACTTTCCAAAGACTTCTGTTCCATGGCGCACTATCGCTTGCCCAATAATCAACACGAAGACCTGATTTCTCGGCAAGATTGTCACTTCAAGAAGTACTTTTGAAAGTAGAGGAGCCTTAACGTTGCCTTTGGAAGAAAACACGCCAAGTATTCGGATCCATCTGCCTGTAAAGAAGACGAAGCAATTATTGCAGTGTTTTGGACAAACGAAGGCTCTTTGTTTCACATATGCGAAATTAAAAAAGTGGACAGAAACCAAATTCTTGTTCTTTGTAAGCCACACATGGTATTAATGGACTACAATTACCAGAAACCACCCACCTTGGAAGGCTGAAACAATATGATGAGTCCGTGGTCGCTCAGAGAAGTCTTTGTCTTCTGGTTCAGTGAAGTTGCCAAGGTCTACAAAGTCACTTCATTCTCGAGACGCTTTCACTGCAATATTCTCGGATAGTTTCAGTTCCTCAAAAACAAGGCCCCCTGTCATGCAAGGTTTTTTAGATGTTTAGTAAGAAGAGCTCTCTAAGGTTCAAACCTATGAGAGACTTAACGAAGGGACAAATCCATTTGTACCAAAACTCATACACGAAGTTTAATTGAAACGTAAAAAGACGAAAATCCCCCATAAAACGAAACAACTAATAAACAGTTAACTGGACACAGCGAAATCCATCTAACAACACTCCACAAAGAAGTTCAAAGTGTTCAATTGAACCTAACGTCCGAATGGGGCTGAGCGGTGGAGTAGGGCAAGATATCTGTTCAGACGCTGAATTCTGACGACGATGAGCAAAGCGGAACGCGGTGATTCCGGCTTCAGGACGCGGCCAGGACGAAGATGAAGGAACGCTGGCTGCTAACGACTCGTCGAGAAACCAGACTGGAACGTGGTGGCTCTAGCTTTAGCAGTGTGGACCCATCGGTCACGAGAAAACGCGGGCTGGTGGCGACGCGTCAGGGAACCAGGGTCAACTTGGCCAAGCAGCTGGGCGCACAGCTCGGGCCCGTAGCCCGACGGCTTTTGCTCGCCTGTTGGAACCAAAGTCCGCAGGTCCTTGGTAGGAGTTCAGGACCGGATGGTCATGGTCCTCTCGAGCGGGAACATGATGGCAGGATGCCCCGGCCAGTTGAAGTCCTGCAGGCTCGGGTCCGACGCCCGACGGCCCATCTTCAGTGCCCGGTCCGGTGACGACTTTCCGCTTGCCCCGTCTTCTTCGAACTCTCCTTGATCTGCTCTGCTCAGGCTTCTGCTTCCGCTCTGGCCCACTTGTCTCGTCCCGATTGGAGATTCTTTACTTTTGTGGTACCCAGACATTGGGCCTTGAAATCTCCGTGATCTATGATCATTGGTTACCTTATCTTTCATTTCGTTCACAGGGTGCCACGCGTCCTCATGCACGCGACGTCTTCACTGCGGTCGTCATCGTCGTTGTCTAGGCAGCACCGCGCGCGCACTCTGTTCTCTTCTGTTTTTGTGACGCACATTTTCCAAAGGCGCGTACTTTTAACGCGCACTCCACTCATCACATAGGCCCCCATTTAAATCAAGATTTTTTTTCAAGAAAAAAAAGTGCCGTTGAGTGCGCGTTTCGCACTACACCTCAATTTACCCACATACATGTCCGCCACACAGTTCACTGCATTGTCCAAAGGTCCGCATTTACTAACCTCAAAAATACACAACCAGTGAGAAAAAGTATGGACACATCTGGCGGATCGTGAAAATCCCCAAATTAGCCTGTTTAGTACAACACCTTTTCTTTTTTTGTCATATATACTCTATCATCTCGAAAACTTTACATCATGTTAAGGTTACATTGCATGTAACTTCTTCAACTATTTACAAGCAACTCCCTTCCGTGGTCCGCCATGAAGATCCGAAAGAAACCACCGGGAAATCGAACTTGACGCTTAAGTTATAGCGTCCCAAACAAGTCATTTAACGGCTCTAACCATTTGACGAGAGTAAGAAATTGGACGCCAGTGGAAGAATTCTCGACCGTAAGCTCGTCTGAACCTAAAGCTGTGTGTCAACAGGCACCCAACCTCTAAATCACAAGCATACACGCTGGAATGTCTGTATGCCAGTCGGAGGCGTTGCCTTCAGGTGCACCAGTACAACCACGCCTAAATGATTTCATCCTTCCCAGGAACGCCTTGCTTGAGCTCGTACGCCGCTAATCGTTCAGACATCTTAACAGAAGCGACCTCTTCAACCGAAGATGCCAGAGAGCACCAGTCGGCGTCCTCCCTCGTACAATGACCTGCTGGACCATTACTGCCTTCTGATTCACTTTCCATCCCTTCAACTTTTTGTTTTGCTTGTTCATCAAAACGTTCAACCCTTCTGCCTGGGTCATCGTGAGTACCCTCATTGTCACATATAGCTGACCTACATTGCAACTCTACTCTCTGTTCTTCAACAAGCGCTTTTGCATTTTGCTCCAATATTCTCATAGAAGCATCATCTACAATTTCCCGAGAACTCAAGCCTCTCTGTGTATAGGCAAGTTATAATCATGGTGAAAAACCATTTACGTAGCGTCTGTTGCTATCTCCAGTGGCCCAAAACAACAGGAAGCAGCTTCATCAGAGCTTTCATTAAGGCATTCGCCGGCATTACCTAGGAGACCTTTTACTGCTCCTTCAGCGGAGCTATTCAGAGGCAATCCTACCTCTGCATAAATTGCGCTTGACCTCTCACAGGTTTTGAAACACCCTTTACTTTGAATGGAACGTTCTTGTTCAACGCTCACAAAGCATTCCTGCGCTTCAACAAGCTTCTCGAGTCTCCTAGTATTTTGACTGTTTACCTCCCTGTCATACTCTTTCAGAGTTTTATTTCTCTAGCGAAAGGTCACGTCGATGTACAGGTTCAGTCTCACGTAAATTCAAATCGCTCCCGATGTAACTGCTGTCATAGCACACCTCATCCACTGGTTGACTACTCCGTCTCTCAGACCACGTATATCTAGGGTTTTCATTTTCAAGCCACCGCTGCAAAACCTCATATTCCAGTTCCAGCACTCTCTTCTTTTCGCGCATCTCTATCTCGAGCAGCCTTTTCTTTTCGCGCATCTCTATCTCGAGCAGCCTTTTCTTTTCCCGCATTTCTAGCTCAAGCTGCTTCTTCTTAGCGCGTGTCTCTCGCTCGAGCTTCTCTCTCTCAGCCCGTGTTTCTCACTCGAACTTCTCTCTCTTAGCGTGTGTTTGCAATATAATCTCCTGTTTTTAGCGTCACGTATCGCAGCCCGTTCCTCTTGCGCTTGCGCCATTTGCTTGTCGTACCACTCCTTGAACTCCGCTCCCTTGAGACCGAAACTCTCCGCCAGATCTAATAACTCCGAAGTGCTTTTCACGACTTTCATCGCATCGAAAAATCTACATTAACAAACGACTCTGTCCTGTCATGGACGCCAATTTGTCATGCAAGGTTCTTTTGGATGTTTAGTAAGAAGAGCTCTCTAAGGTTTAAACCTACAAGAGACTCAACGAAGGGACAAATCCGTTTGTACCAAAACTCAAACAAGAAGTTTAATTGAAAAATAAAAAGACAAAAATCCCCCATAAAACGAAACAACTGATAAACAGTTAACTGGACACGGCGAAATTCATCTATAAACACTCCACAAAGAAGTTCAAAGTGTTCAATTGAATCTAACGTCTGAATGGGGCAGAGTGGTGGAGTAGGGCAAGATATCTGTTCGGTCTCACCCACACGCTGAATTCCGGTGACGATGAGCAAACCGGAACGCGGTGATTCCGGCTTCCGGACGTGGGCAGGACGAGGATGAAAGAACGCTGGCTGCTGACGACACGTCGAGAAACCAGACCGGAACATGGTGGCTCTGGCTTTAGGAGTGTGGACCCGTTGGTGACGAGAGATCGCGGGCTAGTAGCGACGCATCAGGGAACCAGGGTCAACCTGGCCAAGCAGCTGGGAGCACAGCTCGGGCCCGTAGCCCGACGGCTGTTGCTCGCTTGTTGGAACCAAAGTCCACAGGCCCTGGGTAGGAGTTCAGGACCGGATGGCCACGGTCCTCTCGAGCGGGAACATCACGGCAGGAGGCCCCGGCCAGTTGAAGTCCTGCAGGCTCGGGTCCGACGCCCGACGGCCCATCTTCAGCGCCCGGTCCGGTGACGACCTTCCGCTTGCCCCGTCTTCTTCGAACTCTCCTTGATCTGCTCTACTCAGGCTTCTGCTTCCGCTCTGGCCCACTTGTCTCGTCCCGATTGGAGATTCTGTACTTTCGTGGTGCCCAGCCATTGGGCCTTGAAATCTCCGTGGTGTGTGATCATTGGTGACCTTATTCTTTATTTTGTTCACGGGGTGCCACACGTCCTCATGCACGCGACGTCTTCATTGCCGTCGTCATCGTCGTTGTCTAGGCAGCACCGCGCGTGCACACTGTTCTTTTCTGTTTTTGTGACGCGCACTTTCCAAAGGCTTGCACTTTGAACGCGCACTTCTCTAATCACACCCCCATGGTGACTGAACTCATTTATTCTCTTTGTCTTTTGCTCCAGGGCTGAAAACACCTTGGGGTTGAAACCAAATGTGCTTTTAAATCTCTGTAAGTGCTTATCCCAACAATTCTTGTTTGGTAGTGTCATGATTTCATGCTTCCTTATATGTTCATATAGCTGTGGGCTGTTCATCCGCATCAGGATGCATTCCAGAACCCACAGCTTGCCGTAAGCCATGCCACAGCTCGACTTCCTTGACGCGGCTTTAAAACAAGTTTGTACAGCCAATCGCTGTTTTTGGCAGCAGTCCACTAATTTTTTGCTCGAAAGCCGTATCGGCCACAGACTGATTCACAAGCCGCAGTTTTTCTACCGTTTCTTGGGCTTTTGCGAGCTTTCTCCTAGTTCGCAACAGCTGAACAGATTGCCTGGCAGCTCGTTGCCGGAATTTCGGTCTGGTATTCTGCTTTGTCGGCGCATCTGATTTGCTATAAGCTTCCAGGTGTACTTGCAGCGCAAACACTCCTTCCCTTTTGCTGTTCTAACCGAGCATGCGTGCGAGTAGTACTATTCACCAAATTTCGTGCACTGACCTGTCTTGATGGGCTCAATACCACACCCAGGGCACAGAAACTGCGCGTCAGCTTTCTTTCACGCCACGAGCGCATAACTTTCAGTGGCCACGAAAAATTCATCAACCTTGACGTTGCGGCAGTATATTCGGCACAACGATGTTTGAGCCTGTTCCTGCGTCATTTCTGAGCACACCGCGAATGTGACGTGCTTGTGAACGAGCACATATCTGAAGTTTTCCCCACGAATGTGCCATCGGAAGCAAAGCTCCCCGGACTCATTAGTCAGCACAATTTTGGTGCAAAAAGCTGACGGCGGTGAAACATTGCTGAACGGGTGAGCAGAAGTCTCCGATGCTGATTGTACATCAACACTCTCGGTGAGTTTACAGTCGGGCATGCCTTCATCTAAAGCCATGCGCTTTGGTGGTGGGTCATAGTGGTTAATGAGGTCTTTCTCTTTTCTTCTTTTTGGAACATGCTTTGTGAAATACAAAGGTGCATCTGTGAATATGGTCGGCACAGCGTCATCGGTCAGCGCTGGCCGTTCGCGTTCAAGCTGCACAGCCTTTCCATTGATGAAACGTTTGAATGTTCTCTGTATGTTGCGTTCATCAAAATGATGGGAACACACCACATATGTATTGTAAAGTACCTTGTCGTCTCGTTTGATGTTTCTAGACCATTCCTGCAGACGAACAGGATCTGTGGGAGCTCAAAACAATGACAATTTCACCTCCGACGACTTGTATAAACCCTTGCTGAGCGGCACAAGCACGTGCTACCCTTACGGGCAGGCATGATCACATATCCGGCGAGAAACGTGAACACCGACAACATATGATGTTTGCAGCTTCTTCACAAGTCAACACAGCATCAGGACGAAGTAGTTTGAAACTGCGCAAGCTCAGCACACGCACAAGTATACTGGATACACCTCGCTACCGCGCCTGACAGGCCTGGCCACGCACTAACTTGCCAGCGTGCCAGCGGGCTGCAGATCCATCTGGCAGACAGATCCTAAGATTGTTATGGGACTTATCGCCCCATAACAATACTGAGTAACACTCTAAAACTCTTCAATATAGTCCTGAACCACAGGCTACAGAATTACTGTGAAATACCTTAATCTTATCAGAATCGCCAAATGAATTTCGCCGAAACCAATGGACAAATGACCATATTTTTACCCTAACCCAGGCAATATAAATGACAAACAGGGACAAATCTCAACTTTACCTGGCATGCTTGGATTTACAACAAGCATATGACTCAGTGCCGCACTCACGACTGTGGGAGAAGCTAGAAAAAAATTAAAATTAAGGAAGAATTCACCAAATTACTACAAGCACTATATGCAGAGCATACAGCAGTGTACAAACTGGGCAAATTTAAATCTATACAGGTGAAACAAAATATTGGACTCAAACAAGGGTGCCCACTGTCACCAACACTATTCGATATTTACATTAACAGCCTACTAGAACTAATCAATAAGGAAGGACCGGGGCTACGTCCCTCCCCCGTAACAACTGAGCGCCAAGAAATATGCACGAAAATTTCATTCTTGGCATTCGCTGATGACATAGTATTATTGACCGAATCCCCAGTGGACCAGCAGCGCCTCCTCGACATGTGTTCTCACGTAGCCCACGAATATTGCCTCAGATTCAACACTGACAAAACACAATGGATGGGCATAAACATTGATGACAAAGACACAACATTCACCATCCGAGGCAACGCCATGAAGAGAACAGAAACATACAGATACTTAGGCATAACAATATCAGACCAAAAGAATTACCTTGTCAAACACCAAGAAATGCTATTAGACAATCCAACCACCTAAAAGATAGAGTGTGGCACTTGTCACGGCATTCCTACAACCCCTACAGGGTAGGACGCGCGCTTTTGAAGACCCTTGCTGTGCCTGCAACAACCTACGCAGGTGACAAACTGTCGTACTCTACCCAAACAGTGGGATCTTTGGACCGCCACCAAAATGAACTGGGACGCTGGCTGCTGGGAGGCAGCTTTGCAACAGCAAACGCAGCAGTAACAGGGGAGTTAGCCTTGTCAACATTCGAAGCAAGGTCAAAAATACAGTATGCGGGCCGGCTAAACTTTCTACCAGAAACAAATTACAGCCAGCGCATATACCTGCACCTTCGATACAGAGGCATAAAAACACAGTGGATGAAACGACTAGCTTCCTTGGAAAGTAAATTCGGCCATAACGGGAAACTAGAAGAAGCAAAATCGGAACAACAATGGCGTCAAATAACAAAAAAACACTATCACCGAAGCTAGCACAGAGAGGTGGGGCACGTCAGCGGCAAAGAAACGGAGCCTGCAGTTATACCTCAAATACAAGATGGCTCCAGAGTGTGAGCCATTTTACAGGGGTGACCGGGAAAGCGCCCTTCTGTTCCAAGCCAGGACGGGGTCTCTGACCACGGAGCAGTGGCGTTGGGAACTGTTCGACGCAGACCCGTCGTGCCGCCTATGCGGGGCCATGGAGGAAACCATCCAACATACCATAATGGACTGCCTGCGACTCGGAGCAAGGGAGCACCCCAAGCTAAGCCTGGCGGAATATCTGGGTCTTTCAGACGATTCCGTCGACATCCGAGTCGAACACACCGAGAGCGCTAAGCGACGCCTAAAAATGTGGGAGAGACTGTGCTGGCATGTGGACAAACACCCCGACAGAGTCCAGCGCAGCAACGATGCCACAGAACACCTACATTACGCCGGCGCCACTGAATAGACTTGGCTTGACTTGGCCGGGGCACTTTTATCTGGTGGAGAAACTGTCAATGTACAACCAGACTCTTTTTTTCTTCATCTGAACAGTGAAGTTGAAAACGTGTGTGTGCTCGCGTGAAGTGAGTGAGCACGAAGTTTTGGTTGGTGGCGCTGCGAGCGCCCGCCTAGTGATGTGTGTGTGTACGTGTGTGTGTATGGGTGAGCGTTAGAACGCACAACATTGTGTCTTGTGGCGCTGCGTGCTCCTGCCCTGTGCCAAAAGGAATTGGGACCACCTACTTACTTACTTACACATTTCACTGCACCCGCGGAGGGCGCTGCCCGCTCGCGACACTAGAAAATGTTGCAGCCTCTCTAGTGGTTCTCTCTACTGGAGGGGGAGTGAGCTTCAACAGTAGACAAATGGTTCGTTGAACGGAGGAGCAAGTGCTCGATAGTCTACTGCTCGCCACCCCAGGTTACAGTGTACTTGTAGGGGGCAGTGGAAAGCGGCCGCGCCACATCTCGGCTGATTCTCTGGCTGGTGATAGTAGCAGCGGCACTGTTGTCCCATCGTACTGAAGATCGCAGGAGCGTCTGCATTGGGAGCGCGCGCGCCGTAGCCTGCGAAAGCGTGTAATTGCTCGTCTTTAGCGCCTTTAATGCGTTTCTGATCCCTTTATAATAAAAGTGGACTCACCTGCTACGCGCCATGCTGTACTAGTGAATATACAGGCACTACGAAATTGCGTCGATACATTCACTGTTTCAGGAGCCTGGCGACCCACAAAAGAGATGTCAATCGGAATTCGCACGGATCGGCCTAGCTTCTCACTCAGGCAGAGCTTTGAGCTGCGTTAGATCATAAGTGGCTACTAGAAGACTACAAAGAGAGAAGTATCAAAACTGCGATTAAATCATACGCTCGTTTTGTCGGCAGTCTCTACGATATGCAGATCACAGTGTTGCTCGTATGAGCCTACATGCGCTCAATAGTTTTACGAGAAACTCGAGTATTAACGCTGTTACAACATTTATTACGGTGGCGACTCAGTTTTATCATGCCAGTTTTCCGGAAGATAATAATTACTGCTTTCTTAAAAGCTTAATAAATACTGAACATATTAAAAACAACACACAAACATATTGAATTGTATATATGGCCCTTCTGTAAATCTGCGTAAATTCATTGTAACCAGTTCTCATTCTGTATCAACAGCTTAAAATATGCTGCTTTCCAAATAATCTATTAGCATAACGCTAATGCCAGCCAGCAAAATATGACGATGTTGTGTATTATAAGTGTAGTTCTATTATTAGGTGTCAAAACTGTAGGAAGGCCGTGGTACATCTTGTTTTGAGAAATGTAACTTGTTGTGATGTAGTAGGTTGGAAAATGCGAGCATAGAAGACGACAGCGCCACATCACCTGGAAGATGACAAAAGGGAAGGAGCATTGAAGCGCGCCCAATGAAAAAAGGATGCGCTCGCGCAGAACGAAGCTGTTCGGACGCCGACAAGACGACGCAAGAGAGCCTATAGGATGAACCCGCAACTACGCGTGACGTTCGGAAGGCCGGGTTCCTGTCCTCCAGCCGTTGACGTCCTCGGGGCACGGCGTGTCCAGGCACGAGTTCTGGGTGAGTGATCCCGCGGACATCTCCCGTACGGCAAGCGTCCTCGGAACACCAGAGCTACCAACCACGATCAGCGAGCCGACGGCGCTCACAGTGTGCGGCCTTGCCTATAGGCCTGGCGATGCCTTCTGCAGTGGGACGCTGATCCATGTACCCAAGCAACGACTGCATCTGAGCACGCCACAGGTCCCACTTCAGGGCACTGGGCTACGGCACAGACTGTGAGACTGTTTTCTCTTTCTTTTATATGTGTGTTAACCACGTGCATGTACGGAGACTGCATTTTTACAATGGTTTTTTTTTCTCCTCAATATAACTTTATTTTGTGTTCGGCACTGTCTCAATCTTCCTCGCGTCCTACGCCTTGCTACGTGGCGAACCTAACCACCACATATCTGCCGTCCGCGAGACAGCACTACTCTTGTTCCGTTCAAGAAGAGCATCACCGCAGTATTGTGCAGCGGGCGCACCGCAAGGAGAACACAGGGCACGGCGCTGAAGCGCCGGCCGACACGAGGTACGTAGCAGCCGGTAGCCAAGCAGGAACTTCTTTATTATGTACAATACCGCGCATATTGTAAGCGTAGTCACCGACTCTTCTTTATCGATTGGATGTGTCATCATCATTTCTGTAAATACCTCATCCGTAGATACAATCATCAGTGTGTGCCAGCTCGAGCTCGTATCGAATAAAGCTCTTCCTCATAAGTGGTAGACGGTGCTTCTCGATCCCCAAGTCCTCTCGCACGCTACTACTGGAGCTCCTCTCGGGTAGTCGTCTACTACCACTTGCCATGGCAGTGTAAAACAATCCTGGCTCATCCAACACCACCGGCCCACTGCAGCCTCCGCCGTCGACCCTGGCCATCCACAGCCACCAGCGTGATCCGCCAGTGTTCTCGGGTCTCAAAGCGGATGACGTTGAAGAATGGCCACACACCCACGACCTCCTCAGCAAGTTAAACAGGTAGGATACTCTACACAAATTACGTACGGTCTCTTTCTACCTGACTGATATTCCCAAAACCTGGTTTTGTAACTACCTCCAAGATCTTCCCGACTGGAACACGTCCGCACGGCAGCTTCGTCAGATTTTTGGTTCCCCCAGGGTTCGTGCTGAAGCAGCAACAAAGAAGCTTGCTGAACGCAATCAACTCAAGGAAGCCGTCCAGGAAGCCGTCCAGGAAGCCGTCTAGGTGGCGCCGTTGCAGATTCCGGCTATATATGAGCGTCCTGTTCACTCCTCGGCCACTGGGCACGGCGGCACAGCCAGTGTGCGGTGGTCTCAAAATCCGTTTGTCTTCCTTCTACAGTTCCTTGGATTGCTGGGCCCCCTTTTAGATGCGGAAGCATCTTATACTCGCGCCTTGTAGTGTGCCGTCCGCGCCGTCCGCACCGCTTCTCGAACATTCGACAGCTGACGCGCGCGCATGCGCCGTCGCGTCGTCGCCCACCATCTGTGCCGCGCGCGCTTCTCCTTCGAGAACATTCGACAGCTGACAGCGCATGCGCCGTCGCGCCGTCGCCATCTGTGCCGCGCGCGCGCTTCTCCTTCGAGAACATTCAACAGCTGACAGTGCATGCGCCATCGCGCTGTATATATACTCAAGGTCGGCGCTCGCTCGCTCAGTTGCCGCTCGTCGGTTGGTTTGTACGGCGCGTCGACGTCCAAGGTCGCGGTGAAATGAATTCCAACGAATCCACAAACACAATGATCGACGTCCCTTCGACCAGCGCCGTCCTTTCGCATACGTGTGTACGTGTTCACTCATTTAACACCCCCTCCTACAACCACGTTAACCAATTTAGCCATCGACCCAAGTAAGTCGCAATTTAACACCCCATTTCACAACCACGTTAACCAATTTAGCCATCGACCCAAGTGAGTCGCACTTTAACACCCCGTTAACCAATTATATGCTCCGCATCCTCCTCAGTGTTCCCCCGAGGGAAGCTGCGGGCAATTTTTTGCCGAACCTTTCAATCTGCGAGTGGGAGATGCGCATGCGCCGCACCCTGCGACCAGCCTCATCTTTCCTTGCCGGTCATCAACTGCACACCCGGACCACCTGCCTCTACAGATATCAGCCACGTGGGCATCACTGATACCAGAAGCCGTCCAGGTGGCGCCGTTGCAGATTCCGGCTATATATGAGCGTCCTGTTCACTCCTCGGCCACTGGGCACGGCGGCACAGCCAGTATGCGGTGGTCTCAAAATCCGTTTGTCTTCCTTCTACAGTTCCTTGGATTGCTGGGCCCCCTTTTTGCCGAACGAGATGCGCATGCGCCGCACCCTGCGACCAGCCTCATCTTTCCTTGCCGGTCATCAACTGCACACCCGGACCACCTGCCTCTACAGATATCAGCCACGTGGGCATCACTGATACCAGAAGCCGTCCGGGTGGCGCCGTTGCAGATTCCGGCTATATATGAGCGTCCTGTTCACTCTTCGGCCACTGGGCACGGCGGCACAGCCAGTATGCGGTGGTCTCAAAATCCGTTTGTCTTCCTTCTACAGGTGAGCAGGCGTTACGGAAAATGCTTTCGCTCAGGCGACCCGTTCTTACTTGTGCTGCCGTGGCCATGGTCTTCTGGTGTGTTTTATGATGTTTCTGGCTTGTTGCGACAAGTGCTCCTTCTGGGCGGAGACATTGAGACCAATCCTGGTCCTGATTTGGCTAAAATTGCTAAACAACTAGAGAGCATAGCTACTGACATAAAGGACATAAAAGAAAAGCGACTAACCGATATAGAGAAAAATTGGACGCCTCGACTATTTTAGAGAACGAAATTGCTGCTTGCCAAACTCAAATAGCTTCTATGAGCACCGTAATTCATCAACTAGAAAAGCAGGTTGATCAGCTCGAAAACCATAGTAGAAGATAAAACCTAATAGTGTACGGCTTACCGGAAAAGGACAACGAGACCAGTGACACACTTGAACACGTTGTCAACAAAGAAGTAATTCAAGACTTGATGGAGCTTGAACCAACTAGGATTGAGCGCATCCATCGAATAGGTAGGCCTGCACCAAACAAGATTAGGCCAGTTATTTTTAAGCTGCAAGACGCACACAACAAGATCTCAATTCTTAAGCAAGGATCTAAGCTAAAAGTTTCAGATTTCTCCATTGGTGAAGATTTCTCCCGTAGAGTGCGAGATGTCAGACGTAAACTGTGGGCAAGTTCGAAACCAAACCGCGACAAAAAAGAGAAAGTGTCACTAGTTTTTGACAAACTATTCATCAATAGCAACGTTTACACTTGGGATACCGAAAAAGATGAACGCCTACTCCTACGAAAAAACGACGAACGAAAGCCAAATCGTCCACAGACGAGGCAACAGGCTCAGGCATTAAACAACACATCATGATCAAAAATACTTCCAAAAGGCCAATCAACCGAAAAACCAGGAACACCCCTAACAGTAATGCGAACCCAACCAAAGAAAAGCAACTGTGCCTGCTGAACCTGAATGCTCGTAGTCTAATAAATAAAACTGACCAGCTTGAAATTATCTTGCTTCAAAATAACCCGCACATTGTCGTAGTGACTGAAACTTGGCTCCGAAGCGACATATCAGATGACAGCGTCTTTCCCGCATCCTATCAGATCTTACGTAAAGACAGGGCTTCCAGAGGCGGGGGCGTGGCTGTTCTTTTGAAGAACAACATACGGGTCGTTTTGTTGCCTGATATCGACGAACTTGAATGCCTGTGCATGAAGGTTTTGTGCTGGGGGTACTCTTTCATTCTTTACGCGCTTTACAGGCCTCCTGATTCCCCATCAGAATATCTAGCTAGACTTCGAGAGCACATGTCGAAATATGTGAACAGCAAAGTTTTTCTGATTGGGGACTTTAACCTTCCAGGGATTGACTGGGAACGATTGATGGCTGGTTCAGAATTTTCAAAACACACAAACATAGTGTTTGATATCATGCTTACACATAACCTAATACAAGTTGTAAACAAACCAACTCGTGTACAGGGCCCTTGTAGTTCCCTTCTGGATCTTGTATTTATTCCCCGTAATTTTGACCGATACTCTGTTACAATAGAACCCGGGATATCTGACCACCACTTAGTATGCGTTACTTTACCCCTTCTCAAGTTAAGCTCCCAAGATAGGTCGACGACACGGCGCTTCAAAGATTACTCACTAGCTAATGACAAATCTGTACTTGACCATCTAGAAATATGTCTTGCTAATTTTGATGGTGATGACGTTTGCAACCTATGGGGCCGGTTCAAAGACATGTGCCATTACTGCCGTGATAACTTTATACCAAGCAAGCGCAAAAAAATTCACAAGTGTACACCCTGGATAACACGCAAAATTGTTCACTTGAAACTCAAACTTAAAAGAATAAAAAAGAAGAAGGCACAGTCTGACGTTATCACTGAGATTAAAAATTCTTTGCAAAACGCAGTGCGCTGCTCAAAGGACCACTACTTTCAAACCCTCCTACCAAACTTCATAAAAAATGATCCTGATAAGTTTTGGCATTACATTACTGATAAAAGGCAGCCTGTAAGGGAAATGAAAATCGATGGGGACCTCGTTTCTGACCCTGCAATTATCGCTAAATATTTTAATCATTATTTTCACAGTGTGTTTTCTCCTGCGCAAACGTATCCACTGTTAATATCAGATCCTGGCATTTATGACGCTGACTTTGTATCTTACTCTGGTGTACTATCTATGCTGTTAAATTTGAAAACCAAGTCTTTATGTGGTGCAGACCAGATTCGAAACGCCTTTTTACACAGATATGCCGAAATACTTGCTAAGTTTCTTGTAGTAATCTTTCGTACTTCTTTGTCCACTGGGAAGCTGCCGAGTGACTGGAGGATGGCTCTGATTGTTCCCGTTTTTAAAAAAGGTGACCGGTCCAGCTTTCAAAATTACCGTCCGATATCTTTAACGTCTCAATGCTGCAAGATCATTGAACATATTATTTTCAAACAGATTTTTGAATTTCTAGACGAAAATGCCGTACTAACAAATTTTCAACATGGTTTTAGAAAAGGTTATTCCACGGCAACCCAATTGGTGACAATAATTCATTCGTTCGCAGCGTGTCTTGACAATAACGGCCAAATCAATGCTATATTTTTAGATTTCAAAAAAGTTTTCGACAAGGTACCACACGACAAACTAATAGCAAAACTTAAAAACATTCACATTCCGGATATTTTTGTTTCCTGGATTGCAGCGTACCTCTCCAACCGCCAACAGCTTGTCAAAATTAACGAAGAAGAATCTCGGTGTCTTCCTGTCACCTCTGGGGTTCCACAAGGTAGTGTTTTGGGACCATTGCTTTTTTTGTTGTATATTAACGATTTAGTAACTGTTGTTGACCCTACTGTTCAAATTCGATTGTTCGCTGACGACTGCGTTTTGTTTCGGGAAGTCACATGTACTAATGATCAGAACGAACTCGAGAAAAACATTGAAAACGTGCGGGAGTGGTGTGTAGAATGGGGAATGGAATGAAATTTGGAAAAAAGTGTATATCTCTGTGTAACGAGAAAGAAAAACCCTAGTGAACACGTGTATAAATTAGGATCGTCTTCTCTCACACAGGTTGACAGTTATAAGTACCTCGGCGTTACGCTAACAAACAACTTATCATGGAACATGCACATAGATATTATTTGCTCGTCTGCCTTTCGGAAATTATGCTTCCTAAGATATAAGCTCAGAAATTCCCCTCCAAACGTAAAGCTTCTTAGTTACTTCACTTTCGTTAGGCCGAAGCTGGAGTATGCGAGTATCGTGTGGGACCCCCATACTAAACAAAACGTTAAAAAACTTGAAAGGATTCAGCGGAAGGCATTTCGGTTTGTTTACTCTAGGTTTTTGCGAACGAACTCCCCCACAGACCTAATGCTAGCTAATAATATTCCTTCCCTTCAGGATCGTAGAAAGAAGTCCCGCCTTGATTTTCTGTCTCTTTTATATAATCGCAAACTTTCCCTTGATCCAACCCCTTTTCTTTCTCCATTAAACACAAGACCGACAAGACATCACCAACCAAATGCACTAACTCCGTACTTCGCGAGAACGGACACGTTCAAATTTTCATTTTTTCCACGCACCATTTCAGACTGGAACCAGACAATCGAATCTAGTACTTGCGATACTGAGTAACTGTGCACTGTTTTGTTTTTGTTTTGTGTGTATTGTATTTCTCTTTGTATTACGCCATGCCCTCCTGCTTGGACCGAAGTGTGGTCCGCAGTATGTATAAATAAAATAAATAAAAATAACTGGCGGGTGAATCATACATTTTGTACATTGAGGATGTTCTTTCCTTGTGCAAGCGTGTAAACTTACCTATGCCTCAAAGCGACCAAATACGCGATATTATCAAAGGCATAAATACGGTCGCATTCAATGCCCTTGCGTCGCGAAATTCTACCATGACTCAAGATGTCATCACCATTTGTCAGAAACTAGAAGTTCAGTCTCTTCGTCTCTACCATGATGCCTCGAACACTCGTCTTCCTGCGTCCCTCGACATCCGTGCCCTGGTCCACGACATCGTTCGTGAGGAGCTTCATGGGTGCTGCTCTTACTGTGCTCCACCATCTACTTTAGCCTCAGCTCCAACCAACTTGCGGGACATCATTAGGCAAGAGATTGCATCTGCGTCACATCCACCTTATTCCGCCAAATCTATACCTCGTCAGGTACCAACGTATGAAGAAGCTGCGGCGCTCTCAGCACCCACCACTATCCCAGTGGCTACACCAGGTGGCCATGTACCTGTGGCATCAGTGTCACCCCCAATGAACAGAGTCGCGGAGAGCCTCTCATGGAGCAGACGTGTTTTTTCCCGTCCCCAGTCGTTTAATTTTGGCAGTTTTTGCTCACTCCCGTGGGCGTATTTGTTTCTCGTCTAAACCTTCAATAGCACTCTCGAGTGCAGCCCTTTTTAGGGCTCCAAGGTTTAGCCTGTGATTGCCGAATCCCCTTTTTTTCTTTTTTATCATTGTTTATTTCTATGGCACCACTCTGGTCGGTCCCTCAATCCCATCTCTAATGGCGGACGGCCTGCCTGAGGGCTTCCCATCAGGTTATGCCCTCGACTTGGCAGAAAGAGCCAAGGCCTGTGACCTACTGCTGAAAACCACGGCACAGGTCTTGCACACAAAACAACCCGCTGACCAAGCCCATCGCGTCCCTCACCTACCTCCAGCGCACGTACCATGGCAGGGAGACTCAAGGCAGCCACGAGGCTGCTGTCCAAACCTCCGCAGCAGACCGCGAGCAACGCTGGTTCAAGGCTCCGGGCGCGAAGAGCGTAAAACTTCCTACCAAAAAAGCGCCCAGTAACAAGAAGGCAGACAGCCGCCGCCGCCATTTTAGGGACACCCGCCATCCTACAGAACCAGTCTCCGTGCCAGGAGACAAAAATTCAAGCCAGCAGCAGTAATGAGGTTGGCTATCCAGAGAAGACAGAATGTGAGCTGTCTCCTTCCCCTCAGAAGAGCGACGCAGCCAGCAGTGGTTCTTTCCCCATCACTGAAACGTGGTCCCCTACCTCCTCCTCGTCGTGATCACACAACACGCCGGCCTCCTCTCCCAACACCTCTGTAGAAGAGAGCAGCCCGTAACAGAAGGAGCAGGGCTCCTCCTCCCATTCGGTCACTGACGACACAGGGACACCTGGAAAAGGAGCCCTCTCTACCCCATAAGCCGAGGGAGAAAAACAAGTTTTCCTCTCGGTCCCGAGTACACCTCTTTCAAGACCGTCTACTCAGCTACGCCGGGATGTAAACAAATCTATCGCATCTCAAGAAACGCAGCCGCGCCCTTTTGCTCGCAACAGTTGTGTGCTGGGGCCGCCCGAGGAACCATTTTCCTCACTGCCATTCACAAGTGCTCCAAACGGCACCAAACTCTGCGAACCACAGATTCCTACCGCCAACACACGGCAGAAGAACCAGTGGGTACAAAAACATGCGGATTCAACCCAAAAATGTACCCCACCCTCTCAGCTAGCTGTGAGCCCTGGGTACACTTTCCAGCTGGAGACTTTCCTCTACAGGCCAACTGCCGGGAAAAACTCCTTTCAGTCTGCGACACAAGAGGCAATCTCCGCACAATTAGCGGCAGTTGAGGGAGCACACCGTGTGCGAATTAACTTCGGCCGCAATGTTATCGCTGTCCACATTGCCGCAGGAGCACCGCTCGCGCCCCTCCTCGCCGTTTCCGACATCTACGAGATTCCCGTGCGTGCCAGGCAGGCGTCAACCAACACCTGCAGTGGAGTAATCCACAACGTCGACCCAGCACTCACGGAGGAGGAACTACGTGACAACATCGCATCGCAGCTCCCTGTACTGCAATGCACGCGATTCGGACGCAATGTTGTCATCATGTTCTCTGGACGGAAACCTTCACAGGACATCGAACTTTACAAACAACGACGCCCGGTCAGTGCTCACCGACCTCGTCCTGTGCAGTCCGAACGGGGTGGTCGCTACGGCCACACGTACATCACCTGTACCGCACATGAACGTTGTGTGCACTGTGGTGGGCCACATCCACATGCCGATTGCACCGTGCAGCGCTCACGTTGCATATTCTGTGGCGCCACCCATCTGGCCACAGAACCCCGCTGTCCTCACTGGCAACAAGAGCGTCAGCTACTAGAGGTCTGCGCGCAATCGGCCCACCCCATGACACGCCACGAGGCCTTTGCAGTTGTTCGCAAAAACAACCCCGTGGCACAGAATTCTGCCACTCGAGAGGGGTTTTCATATTCGGCGGCCGCTGGTGGCTCTATACTGCTCATGCATCAACGAGTACCACCACCACTTCAGAGAATGCCTCGGCGATCTCGGTGCTCGCGGCCGCAGTTCGTGCCGCGTTGGACTTTCTCCCTCGCGACTGTCCGGTTCGCCCGCTCTGCATAGCAGCGCTGGCTATGCAACAAGCTCTAAACAGCATGACCAGTAAAAACTGTGCACGATGGCCGCGCATCCTTCAGTGGAACTGTCGTTCTTTGCGCCGCCATCACAGTGAGCTCGCTGAGTACTTGCGGCTCAACGAGTACGACATTGTCGCACTGCAGGAGGCTTATGTTTGTGGATGCGAATGTAGACTAACTGGTTACTCGAGCTACCATTTTACAGCGAGGTGTAGAGTGCGCGATCGCGACTTAGATGTGTGCTGTGACCCCACACGTCCTCTCGCCCGCTCTTACGCCTCCATCTACGAGCGCAATAGACTCGCACATTGCACTGTTGATGTTTCTGACACCTTGTGCAGTGAGGTTGAATGTGTGGTGGTTAAAATGCGCCTCGGGCAGTGTGACACGGCAGTGGCGTGTGTTCATATCCATCCTGTCCACAGGTGGGACACGGCATTCGTGACGCATTTGGTGCGACACCTACAAGGTGACTGTGTGATCTGTGGAGACTTCAACTCGCACCATACGGCTTCGGGGAGTGACCGCATAGACTGCAGAGGCAGAGACCTGTTGAATACCATTGCTGGGACAGGCTTGCTTATTTTAAATACGGGCTGTCCGACTTTCATCCGTCGCGGCGTAAAGAGCAGTGTCATAGACCTCTCACTTGTGAGTGACGATTGCAGGTACGAATGGAAGAGAGAGGCAGATACGTGGGGCTCAGATCATTACCCCCTCCACCTAGAGCCATTTTATCGGCACCGCGCGGGCACGCGCACATATACTGTCACTAACTGGCTGCGTTTTCGGCAACTCTCGGCTGCCTCCCCACCTTCCGGTGTCGCCTACTTCTCGCACGTCGCCCGCTGCGTCTAAGCGGCCTCGCGCAAGTGCACAGTGCTAGTGGGAACACCAGCTCAGGACATAAAACTTCTCAATCTACGCGCGGCTCGTCGGAGGCTCCAGTGCCGTGCGACTAAAAGCGACCACAAGGAGCTCTGGACATTTTATAATAGCCTTGACGCCGTGTGTCGCCGGCACGCACGGCAAAGACGCGACCGCTCCTGGGGCAGTCTATGCGTCACGTTGGATGACCCGCGACGCTCCGCGCGTGCGTGGAGGATATTCAGTGCCGTCCTCTGCCCCGTTGAGTTACGTTTCCCAGCCCTCACCATTGCTGTTGCACGCTGTCTCACTTACCAGCGATTGGCCGATCTACTGGCTGACACCCTCTGTCTCAGCACTCCCGAAAGTTTGCCCGAGATTCCCGAACTCCCGCTGCACCATCGGCGAGAGTGGTACAAACCTCGCCGCTTTTTCCTCGCCACAGGCATGCGCAACCAAGTACGCGCTTTATGCACTAAGGTTCTCACTCTCAGGGAGTTGCGCCTGGCTTTGGCGTCGCGCAAACAGTGCTCAGCGACCGGCGCTGACGGCGTGCCATACCAGATGCTTCGCAACATCACCCAGTCCCAGCTCCTAGTGCTCTTGGCAGCCTACAACGACGTGTGGTCCACAGGGATAGTGTTACAAGAGTGGCACGAAGCCATCGTCATTCCCGTGCTCAAGAAGGGCAAACCCGTCTCGAAGCCAGCGTTCTATCGCCCTGGTACCCTTACCTCTGCAGCAGGCAAGCTCTTCGAGACCATGGCACTGAGGAGACTTGAATGGATTGCCGAGGCACTGGATGTTTTCTTGCCTTCGTAGTGTGACTTCCGCCGTTCGCGTGCCACTACCGACGCCCTTGTCGACGTCATCGCAACGCTAGAGGTGGCACAGCGCAAAGGAGAGGCCGGGTGCCTCATCCTGTTAGACATCAAGGCGGCATTCGACTCCCTGCCACACCCCACCATCCTGAACGCGGTGCGCGATCTCGGAGTGACCGGTCTCCTCTTCACGTACATCGCTTCTTTCCTCGGTGGCAGAACCATGCGTGTACGCGTCGGTGGAGTCCTTAGTGAGCCGCGTCCCATGAGTGTCGGTGTTCCGCAGCGCAGTGTACTCAGCCCCTTCTTGTTCAATCTCGCCCAGGCTGACATCGATGATTACATTCCCCGTGCTCTTCCCTGTGATGTGCGCGTGGTGTTATACGCGAACGATGCGGTGTTCGCGACGGGACATGTGTCCAGCGGCCGGTGTATTCGCACCAGTGTCCAAACCGTCCTGGATTCTATTCACGCGTTCGTCATGGGCAGAGGGATGAGGCTTTCACCGGCGAAGACAGAGGCGATGCTGCTGCACCCCAGTATGGCGCCCAGCGCTACTCACCGAAGTTTTCTCCAAACAATCCCGATCCCTTGGAAGAGGCGAGTGACCTACCTCGGAGTGCAGCTGGACCAATGCCTCAACTGGTCACCAGCGGTCAGCGACCAGCTTCAAAACGGGCGAAGGGTCGCCTCTGCCGCTCGAGCGCTCCTTTCTCGCGGCAATGAATACACACCGTCCCTAGCTCTCCGCATCTAAAACGAAATGGCTGAGGCGCGCATTTTGTATGGCCTTCCTTTCGCGGCGCTTACGCGTTCCAACTGGGAGACACTGGACGCAGTGCATCGTATTGCGATTCGCCAGTTTTTCAGCTTGCCCAGATCATCTCAAATCGGCCCAACACTCGCTGAGGCGGAAGACATGCCGCTGTCACTCCAGGTCGATCTTCGAGCGCTAAATCACGTAGAGCGTATGAAACGCTCGCGCCACGGAGAGCAGCTGGTATTCTGGCTCTCCTCACTTCCGCCCTCACGGATAGGGCAATGCGCTGCGGAATTTTACGCCCTCGTCCCGAGCTCACCGGATGTGAATGACTATAGTGCCCCGCCCTGCCACCATCGCCCTCTGAAGATACGGATACGGTTACCAGGAGTGGCAAGCAAGCGGACGACACCAGTGTGTGCGCTTCGGCATGAAACTGCCGCCACTGTTGACGAACTTCTCTCGGGGTGACTCCTCGTCTTTACTGACGGTTCAGTGTTGAACGACAGTTGTGCCGCGGCTGCGTGTGTGGTGCCTTCGCTGGAGCTTCACAATCAGTGCCGCCTCGCCTGTGCGGCATCGTCGACGATAGCCGAACTCGCCGCGCTTGACCTCACCGCCGATGCCCTCTTTCAACTTAGAGTTCCGTCGACTGCCGTTCTCTCGAACTCACGTGCTGCTCTCCAACTACTCGCGCAGGACTCCCGAAGACCTCTGGTTGCCACGCGCATCGCGCGAAAGCTCGAAGCAGTGCAGGACCTCGGGTGTGATCTTGTGCTGCAATGGATACCGGCGCACGTTGGAATATTCGGCAACGAAGCGGCCGACGAGCTCGCCAAGGAAGCGCACTCTCCGAGAAGCCCTGTGACTACAGCGGTGAGCACATTCGACGTAGCGCGGCTTCGAACACGGTGATCCGTCACCGCTCTCCACCCGGACCCACGAGTTGCGGCAGGACAGCCTCCACGCCCACTCCCGAAAACTAGATTTTCAAGAGAGGAGCGTTCCCTCCTTCTCCGCCTGCGCATCGGTTTCTACCGTGCAGCGGAATGGGTTCACAAACAGTCGGGATGGGGAGACCCAAACTGCCGTCATTGCCCGCAGCCCGAAACACTCCATCACATTATCTTCAAGTGTGAGGAGTATTCGGACGCGCGCAGATCACTCTTCAATGCTTACAGCAAACTGGGATCTCCACAGCACTGTTGATGTGATTCTCTTTCCCCTTGCGCACGTATGCCTGGTGAAGCGTACGCAAGCTGCCCTCATCACCTTCCTCAAGACTTCTGCACTATTTGAGCGCTTGTGAACTGAAAGAACATTAGTGCCTCCCCATCGAGGTCCACTGGACTCGTATTAGTGAGTGCTACAGACCACAATTTTTTCCGTACAGAGATTACGCGCTTCGGCGAATGCTTCACGCGCTTTCTACGACGCGCCAATTCAAACCGTTGTCTTCTTCTCGATGACGATACCTCTCCAGCCCTTGGGAGCTTTCCTGGTCAGCTGTGTATGGCGCGTGGGGGCTTGTGAGTCCATTGCGGGAAGCCGGTCGAATGACCCTCGCCTCTTTTTTTCTATTTTTCAATCTTTCCCTCCCTATATATTTTATTCCCCATACCCCATTTATGTTGCATGCCGCAATGGTCTAGTGGCTAAGGTACTCGGCTGCTGACCCGCAGGTCGCGGGTTCGATTCCCGGCTGCGGCGGCTGCATTTCCGATGGAGGCGGAAATGTTGTAGGCCCGTGTACTCAGATTTGGGTGCACGTTAAAGAACCCCAGGTGGTCGAAATTTCCGGAGCCCTCCACTACGGCGTCTCTCATAATCAAATGGTGGTCTTGGGACGTTAAACCCCACAAATCAATCAATCAATCAATACCCCATTTCTGTGCTGACCTGTTGAGGTGTCCTTGTAAGGAGAGACAGTTACGGGCCGTCACTTTTCTTTTCTTTTCTTTTGTTATAACCACTTATATATATACACAATGCGCCCACAGCTGTATCACACCATGCCGCCTCCTCCTCGCCCAATCTGTTATTGTCGCGGCTATAGGGGTCACATACCTTGCTTTTGAAGGCGCCAAAGGAACGAGCAATGTGGCTACGTACAGAGGAACGCGGACGCTTCAGTTCACTCATGAACTATATACCAGCGCACGCCTTACCGGTCTTCCTTTCAACGTTCACCCTGTCCACCTTACAGTATGGGTCTGCCTGTGAACTCCTGTGAGTCTCGCTGTAGCTCACCATCTCCCAATCGCCGTTCCGTGTCGCCTCTGCGACCTGCCTTCAATGTTCTGAATGCCCACTCGGAAGACTCCCCAATTCAGTTTTAGAAGAGGAAACTGCATTCACCGGACAGCCAGCAATTCCTCCAGACAGACCATCGAACTTGTTAACAGTGTAAGTAGAAGGTATACGAGTTGAAGCTCTAGTGAAAACTGGCGCTGCTATTTCGATTATTCGCCCTGACCTTTGCTCCCGTCTCTGCAAAGTCACAACACCTTACTCGGGCCCGTCTCTCCGTGCTGCGACGAACGCCATTACTCGCCTACTCGCCCTGTGTACAGTTCGTGTCTTCATAGACGGTATTCATCATCATATTGCCGTTGCAGTTCTCCATGAGTGCACCCACAAACTCATTTTCGGGTGGGATTTCCTGTCGTCTGTATGCGCTTCTATATCTTGTCGTCAGCACCTCATCCACCTCAATCCCACCGACTCTTTTGTATCGGAACACGAAGAGCGCATTCGTCTCGTCACCACTCCAGGTTATGTTCTTTGGCCATCCCGAGAAGAAGTAATTAGCGTTAATTGCATCAACATTGTGGATGGCGACGTGCTTCTACTACCTTAATGCCACACGGTACATCAAGGCATTCTGATCATTCCAGGCCTTGCTCGTTTTTCCGAAGGGTCTGCTTTTATTCCTGCGTTAAATCAGACCGCCGAACCCTTATTGTTGCCCTGTAGATCAACAGTCACATGTGTTATTGACCCGCATCCCGTCGCAATCGTCACCCTTCCAGGTCAAGAAGACCTACCAGAGCAAAGCACGCCGCCACTCAACTCTCCCACGCCTCTATCGGTGACGATAAGCCCTGATTTGACAGCAGTCTAGAGTCAAGAATTACTGAATTCATTGAACAGACATCTCTCTTTGTTTGACGTTCATTCTGCTGTCCTTGGTATGACAACTACCGCGACTCACCGAATTCAGGCTGATGACTCTGGAATTATTCACCGGCGCCTATACCACGTGTTTCTTGCAAAAAGGAAGATAATCGAGGAAAATGTCTCCGACATACTTTGACGGAATATTATACGTCCATCCTTGAATCCAAGGTCTCCGCCAGTTGTTTTGGTGCAAAAGAAAGATGGAACAGTACATTTTAGCGTTGATTAATTACCGGGCACTGAACAAAATAACGTGCAACGATGTTTACCCTCTCCCACGAATAGACGATGCACTATATTTGTTGCATGGCACAGAGTATTTTTCCAGCCTTGACCTGCGGTCGGGCTACTGGCAAATACCAGTGTCCAAATCTGACAAAGAGAAGATGGCTTTTACCACCCCAGATGGGCTATATGAATTTAACGTAATGCCTTTCGGACGTTGTAACGCACCCGCTACCTTCGAACGTATGATCCATAACTTACTGCGTGGCCTGATGCTACCTTGACGACATCATAGTGTTTTCGTCTACCTTTTCGCAACATCTGCAACGTCTCGAAAAGTCCTAGGTTGTCTTGCAAAAGCTGGTTTACAGCTGAATACGAAAAAAATGCACTTTCGCAAGCAAGACGATCAAGGTTCTAGGGTACTTAGTCAGCAAATACGGCATTCGACCAGATTTCGAAAAGCTTGCCGCCGTCCTCGAGTTATCCGTTCGTTGAGTCAGAAAGACCTGCGCAGTTTTCTTGGCTTGGCATCCTACTTTCGGCGCTTCATACGCGCTTTCACAAGGCTTGCATCTCCACTCCATCAACTGCTCGCAAGTAACACGGCATTCGTCTGGTCCGAAGACCGTGAAAAGGCTATCCTGGCGCTGAAGCAAGCCCTGACATCCAACCCGGTACTATGTCACTTCGATCCAGGTGCGCCTACAATTCTTCACACTGACGCCAGTAGTCATGGTCTCGGTGACGTTCTGCTACAGCGTGACAACACCGCACGTGAACGTGTCATCGCTTACGCCAGTCGTGCTTTGACTGCTGCCGAGAAAAATTACACAACAACCGAACAAGAGTGCCTCGCTGTTGTATGGGTGGTACAAAAATTTTGTCCACACCTCCATGGCCGCCAATTCACAGTCTTCACCGACCACAACGCATTCTGCTGGCTTTCGCCGCTAAAGAACTTATCAGGCCGTCTTGGCCGCTGGGTCCTTCGTTTACAAAAGCACAACTTTGTTGTCGTCTGCTGGTCTGGTAAGGAGCACCAAGTTTCTAATGCTCTCTCTCGCTGCCCTCTACCCAACCGTGATAGCCCACCGTCACCAATTTCCACTGCAGCATTACCAATCGCGGGTCTCAGTTGGCTAAGATCTGGCCGCCCATCTACCCTTGTTTCGCATCGACGCGTCGACCCTTACTGCCGCTTTATAACTATCCGCTCCTCCGAACGCCCTACTTCGTCGACAACTGAAACAAATCAAGTTCACGATGGTGTTTTACATCGATATATTTACCACGTTGAAGGAAACAAATGGGTCCCCATTATACCGCGTTGTCTACAACGTCAGGTTCTTGAGACATTCTATGATGATCCTGCTGCTGGGCATCTCGGCTATCACAAAACGTACGACAAAATACGCAGTTGGTTCACCTGGCCTGGCCTCTCATCCGCTATTGCCAAATATGTTTCTTCGTGTGCCTTATGTCAACGGCGGAAACGACCCACTACTGCTCCTTCTGGCTTTCTCCAACCTCTTCCTTGTGCCGCTTCGCCATTTGAAGTCATCGGGGTAAACTTGCACGGCCCCCTTCTTGTGAGCTCCAATGAAAATCGTTGGATTGTAACGGCTGCGAACCACCTCACTCGTTACGCGGAAACAGCCTCGCTGCACGCTGGTACAGCCACTGAAGTAGCCGATTTTTTTCGGCGTAAAATATTTTTACGCCACGGAGCTCTACGTGTTCTGCTCAGCGAACGTGGCAAGGTCTTTCTTTCCTCTATTGTTGCTGAGGTTGCGCGCGCCCCCAACACCATCCACAAGACAACTTCTACTTATCATCCACAAACAAATGGCTTGACGGAATGCTTTCATCTAACCCTCTCGGACATGATGGCCATGTACGTCAACCTTGACCACACGAACTGGGACGCCATTTTGCCATTTGTAACGTTCGCCTACAATACGGCTACGCAAAGCACCACCGGCTTTTCTCCCTATTTTCTGGTCCATGGTCACTCTCCAAAAGTAACTCTTGACGTCTCCTTTCTTTCGGCTCCTGCTACCTCAGCAGGCCCTTTATCCGCACAATTTTTGTCTCGCCTCGAGCACTGCCATCATCTGGCCCGAATCAACACCGGCACACCTTAGGAAGCTCGCAAATCTCGCTACGACTCAACTCACCATGCTGTCAACAACTTTACTCCAGGAGACAAAATTCTTCTCTGGACTCCCGTGCGTGTGCCCGGCTGTCACAAAACGAACGCTCAAAAAGGGCGTGCCACCGAATTCTCGCGACAAAGCGCTGGAGAGACGCCTCAAAGTCAACGATAAAAAAGAAAACAAGCATCCAAAGACTCCCCGGGCGCGCGTCTCTCTCCCTCGGAAGCGTAGGTTCGCCAACGAACCTCCTCACATCGGCGGCCGAGCAATCCCTGGAAAGTTCTCGATGGAAAGGGCGTAGTGATGCAGGGTTGCGTCATCTGTCGCGGACGGCCTTCGAACGGTCTCGCGCTTTCCCAGCCTTCACTGCGTATTGCGCTGACGAAATGATGAGAATTTTCTGGAATCTCGCACGGAAGGTATTTAACCGAGCAGCAGAGATGGGAGATCAGGAGAAGAAGGAAGTTAGCGCCAGTGTGCATGGGGTTATTCCTCCGCGTCTGTAGGTGAAGGTTTTGTCCTCAGTGACAAAGCAGGAGAAGGAATTTCACGCCAGAGTGCGTAGGGTGTTCCGCCTTGTGGGCGAAGCCTTTTGTCTTCCGTGACAAAGGAGGAGAAGAAGAGGATTTCCACCTGAGGGGTGAAGACTCGTGCTACAGGCAAGAGTGTGTGTCTACCGCCAGCGAGCGAAGACGCGTGGCAACAGCTGCGTGTGTGAAGCCGACGTGTTACCGGTGAAGAGGTTTGGAGCCTGGAGAGCGGCCAATTGAAGAAGCGAGGTTTCCTGGAAGAGAAACTTCGGGGACAGCGGAACGACAACAACGCTGGACTTTGAGTGAGTGATTCTCGGAAGAGTATCATTCAGACCTTTGTTCCAAGAACTTTGGACTGAATAGGTTTTCTAACTCTTTAGTCTTTAAGTGTCTTGGTTGTTCGATGCATGCGACTGCATTGTAGTGCGTATTGTTTTCTGTGTCTGTTGTTTCGAGTGTGGCTGATTGTACTGTGTACTATGTTGGTCGATTGGTGACATATTGTATTGAACAATTGTCGAGTGAGGATACTTGTGTATCGTTTTGATTTGCCATAATTGAGAATATAAATTTGTTTTGTTTATCAACTCTCGGCTCTGACTTGTTCTTTGGGTTACAGCCGGCGTCCGCTGGCGCGCCAAATAGGACCACTTGTAAATTGGCCACGCTTTTGTGGTGCGGTTTGGGGGGCCGATACTTAGGCCCTTGGAATTAGCCCGGCGATCGCCTCCCTAATTAACGGTACCCGTGACACCGTCTTATGTGAAGAATTCCTCAGTCGTTTTATAGGACCCTATAAGGTGATTGAACAAACGTCCCCCGTTAATTACCGTATCTCACCACTTAACGCTCCCTCCGACCATCGTTGCCATGGGACATAAATTATGCACGTTTTTCGACTGAAGCTGTATACCCGACGCAATTCCTAATATTGTTTCTTGCGCGGCCAGGAGGCCGCTTCCAGCGTGATGGGGAATGTGTGTGGGCGCAGTCACCGACTCTTTTTTATTAACTGGACGTGTCATCATCATTTGTACAGTCACCGACTCTTTTTTATTAATTGGACGTGTCATCATCATTTGTATAAATTCCTCGTCTATAGATACCATCATAAGTGTGCCAGCTCGAGCTCGTCTCGAATAAAGCTCTTCGATCCTCATAATATATACCCAGGGTAGCGCCCCCTGAGGACGAAAATACTTCACATAGAACCAAATCTGGCAACCATGAAATCGAAATCGAAACCCCACATCATCCCCTCCCCCCTAGAAAGAAAAGGACATGTGGCTCTAAGATCCTTCTACAATGATGAATGGCACATACGTTACTTTTATAACCTCATACAATTTTAGAAAAATGTTATGACTGAACTCCTGTATTGAAAATCTTAACATCCCCCTCCCTTTGTTGTAAAGTAACCAATTGAAGAAGAGAGAAGCGGCATGAGAAGGCTAAAAACATAGCTATGTACACAGCGCACCATGGCTGAAAGCACTTATACAGATAGCATACAACAAAAAATCACAGCATAACAGTGTATCCCTTAAACATTTATACAATAAATAAATACGCAGCATACACACAACAGTGTACACGTATGGCACAGATTCCAACATACGAGTAAGAAAGAATTTAGGACGCGAAGTCCTTAAACCTGGGCGGTTTCTTACGCGAACCCTATAAACGCCGAAGCTCATTGCGCTCTGAAGTCCTCCCTTGAGGAGCAGCAAGTTCTGTATGTGAGGATGAGCCTACTGGCTCACTTACACACTGTTCAGGCACAGATGAGAGCATTGAGTCCGACGACTCACTTAAGCATCCCTAAGTTGTAGCTGGGGACGGAGAACCCTGACGCGAATCATGGGAATCTGAAGGTTCGGAAGTATGCCCATTAGTGTTAGGATGGATACTGGCATGGGTCTGGACTCGTCAGTCAAGTATTGATACAGAGCTTGAGAAGAGTCCGAGGACTCTGAAGCGTGCTCGGTGCACGGTAAAACTTTCTGGTGGCTGGGCACCACAGCCGGACTTGCAACTGGTGCCTGAATACTCGCTTGCTAGATTCCGTGCCGACCAGTTGTGCCCTCGCGATCTCCGGCGTCAGCGTAGCTCTGGCCAACTGGGCTCACCCTACGTCATCTCCTGACGCCGACGACCTTCGACGACAGTGTAGCTCTGACCAACTGGACTTGCTCTACGCCATCTACTGACGCCGACAAGAGCTCTCGCAAGTGGTGCCCGGTCCTCGGACTCCTGTGACCGTGTTTCATCTTTCCTATCTCTCCTATCCCCTCAATATGTCGTCGCTCTCACGCTTACCACCTCACGTCTCTTTCTCTCTATACCTTTATTCTTATCCTTTGAATTCCTCCTCACCCCCAGCCCTTGTGAGCTACTGTTGAGGTGTCGCTCGCTGAAGCACACAGTTATGGGGCTCACTTTTCTTTTCTTTTCTCTCATAGAACCACTGAGAATACCATTTTCCACCGGGAAAGATGGTGATGCTGCAGGAATGGGGATAGAAATCAATCGTGGAACCGATGCAGAGTATTGTGACTGGTTCTGCAAAGGTACTGAAGGGTGCAAGCGTGAAGGTGGTTCCCCTTCGTAATGGATGATTAGAAGTTTTGAAGCATTCCAAGTCGATCCATAACTGAGCCTAAATGCTTGGTATCCCACTGCAGACATAACCGTAGACGGACCTCTATACTTGTGTTTTTTTCTGGAACGCGTACTTTGACTCCTTGGCCAACCTGAATAACTGGAGGTTTGGCTCCTCGCTTCTGATCCACATTGTTCTTCGTGTACTTCTGCCTATTAAAAACTCGCGTCCTTATGGTATTGTCCGAAAATGACTGAAAAGTAGACGGCAACGGCAGATCACTTATGTCAACCGCTGTGCGAGGTTGACGCTTTTGAAACAACATCACGGGAGACGATCCCGTAGTAGCCTGAGCATAAAAACGGTAAGTACCCAAGTACTCCGTAATTGCCTTCTTTAGAGGACGTTGTTCTAGTTGGGCTAGTTGAATGTACTCTTTTAGGACCCTGTTGAACCACTCAACCTTCCCATTGACTTCAGGGTAGTAGTTGGGAGAACAGAGGTGTTGAATACCTCGTTTGGAAAGAATAGTTTTAAACTGACGAGACTTAAACTGGGGACCGTTGTCTGTTACTAAACATGTTGGAAAACCTTCACGGCAGAGAGATCCGCTAGGTGGCCTAGGGCGCTCAGGACGTGCTGACATCGCTCTCCGCTTTATGAAACGCTTTCCAGCGGAAATTTCATTCAAGTCTACTTAAAGGGTGCGTCATCTTTTTTGTGAAGTTGCGAGGATTCGAAGGACACAAAAACCTGGGACCTGGACATGCTTCACGAGAAACTATGAACATTGGAAGACACGACGTGCACGAACGCAGCTCACCATATCACCGGCTTCGGTCGACGGCGCCGGGACGCTTAACCGTGTGGGGTGCGGTGACGGGTGTGTGTGCGTCGACTGGCTCACAACAGTTCGACTGACTTTCTCCGACACTTTCTGACCGAGTCAGAAGCCAACGGTGAGTGCCCTTTAACCTCCCTTTCGGACTATACTCCTTGCACAGAGAAAAACGGAGGTGGGAACATTACTCTGTTTCTACTGAGCATGCATGCATAAGGACGCCTAGAAATTCTTCGTCTACACGGACGTCAACGAAAACCCTCCCGGCGCATCTCTGGTGTCGGAAAATCACCTAACGACGCGCGTAGCGTCTCGTTAAATGGGGAACCAAGTAACGACGCGCGAGCGTCCAGGGGCGTGTCTCTCGATAACAAGAACGACGACGACGCGGGTATGGCTCTTCCTTGAACTAAGGAGGGTGGCACACCGTCTTTTCACGCAGAAGAAAAAAAGAACAATAAAGAAAGCCAGAAAGAGCCCGAGAAGTGACCATAGAAGAAAAAGGAAAAGTCAGCCGGCCATCCGCCTGTCGATGCAGCACGGGACAGCCAAGTCAAGCGGGATTTCCAGCGCAGAAAACGCCGAGGCCCGACGCCCCTTCCAAAGGAAGACATAAAGGTTATCCTGAGACCACACAAGGGCCTCACAGTGAAAGATCTATTTGAATGGGAGTTCTCTACGGCAGTGACAGAAGCCTGCCGGAACAGCTTTGGAGGAGAAAGTTTTTTTGCTGCGGGTCCACCCCGGATCGAGCCTCATAATATTGTCCACGCCACGTGAACATGTGGCGGGCAGGCTGAGAGAGATCAACCAATTGAAAATCAGGGGACGGGTTCACCCCTTTAATGCGTACGTGGCCGGCCCAGAAGACGTACTGCGAGGAATCGTTCACAGACTACCGCATGGAACCACTCAGGCCAACCTGACGGCAAACTTACGAATACGGACACAAGGGGTGAAGATAGAGAGAGTCAGGATGCTGGGCTCTTCGAAGTCAGCAATAATAACTTTTACGGGTGACGTGCTCCCCAGGTGTGTCTATTTTATGGATGCAGATGCGATCGGTTATCCATACAAGCCTACCATACAGGTTTGCAAGATTTGTCGATCAACTAGACACCGAACTGATGTGTGCCCGACACCGAACGCCAACGTGTGTTCCAAGTGTGGGACGTGTGATCCTACTCAAGAACACAAATGTGCCCTGAGCTGCGCCGTATGCGGTGAAGAGCATGGCACAGGAGACAAATCGCGCAGAAAGAAACTGAAAAATGTGGCTCCCCGAATATCACGATTGGAGACGCCTCGAAGACAAACACAGTGGACCTACGCGGAGAAAGAATTCCCACAGCCTGAGAAACACCAGCAGAAACCTCCCCGCTGGTTCACCTCAGACCGAGAGGAAGCGACACTTCAGAAGTGGCAGACATCCAGATCCAGCTCCAGATCGCGGTTCAGGTTGAGACCAACATCAAAGACCCCGCAACAGCGAAACACCAGCAAGCCTGCGGAGGCCCCTTGCAAGTCAAACTTGAAGAAAACACTGAGTAGCAGCTGGGAAACAAGCTCCGCCCATGCCAGGAAAGAAGCAGCAGCAATCACTGGCCTTAGTAGGGAGGACGCACAAAACAATCAAACAAACAAGGTGAGCTGGGCGAGTCCAGTGCCTTCCCATGTTCCGGTAACTGATAGCCCCCAGTATAGGTAAATTCTAGAGGAGAACAAAAGATTAACACAAGAAAATAAACAGCTTAGAAATCAAATGGCTGCGGAGCGTAATGAGTATAAACTGGCCATGTAGTCAATGAAAAGCAAATTTAAAATGCAAATAACAAAATAAAAAACCCCGGGTTGGTAGGCAACCCCAATGAGGGCAATAAAGAGGTGCGAGAGCGTCTAGCCGACATGAAGGATAGCGCAGAAACGAGCGAGTAAATGATAGATGAAGACTCATTCGCTACTTAATCAGAAAGCAGTGAACTAGCAAAGAAAGTGCAGGCGCAGGTTCAAGCAAAGAGGGAAACCATAGCTACTTTACATAAACTTCTATACAACTAATTTTATGGCGGAAATGAAAACATTTGTTGGAGAACTGAAAATTCAAAGGCAGTATGTTAACAATGCTGTGGGAGGATTGCAAAGGGCACTAAACAAACGCTCCTTGTTTACCCCAGTTACTGACAAACCATTCAAAGCAGGACGCGACCACGCAGCATGGCCAAAAAATAATATGATAAGTGTAGAACATTTAGAGATTTCGCAGTTGAACTGTCGCACTTTTCACAAGCGCGCAGCTGCACTCTAAAATTACATAAATTCGGTACCAATGCAGCCAGACGTAATATGCATGCAGGAGGTTGGGCCCAAGATGGTCGAACTGCAGGGATATTATTGTTTACAATATCCAAATTATCCCCGCGTAGCCTCACTGGTTAGCAAAAGTATTGCAGCAAAGGTTGAGCACATAGAAAAATTGCGGATAATTCATCAGATAATCACTCTCCTTCCACCAAAGAGAGGCAAAATGAAAACCGTAATATGAAATATATACAGCCTTCCCAAAGATAAACACGAGGACTTTGGTGCACTGTTTAAAGATATCATTGGCATTGCAGGGGCGAGAGATCACCCAGCACCGTCGGGGTTCATTCGAGAGATTCGCCTATGGGAACGCGTCTCGAACACTCCGTATCCAAACTAGGATTTAGCTTAATTACTCTACTCACAACACTTACGAGGCTGGGTAACAGCGTAAGTCGAGACACGTTCCCAGATCTAACATTCACACGTAATAACGACACTAACTGGATAAACAAGGACGAGAATCTCGGCAGCGATCACCACATAATCAGCAATTTCCTGTCGACTCCAAAACTACGTAGTGTCATAAGAGACGTGGTGATCCCACTGGAAAAGGTACAGACGACGCAATCCCCCACCCGACTCTGTACCGGAGTTGAATGTGGAATGGTCAGAGTACATAATCTCAGTTAAAAAACAAACGTCAAAACGTATCGCAAAAACAGCAGAGACGCCTGCAGTCGACAGGCACCTGCTCCACTTGTGGGAGAGGAGGCACCGTATGCTAAAAAGGTGAAAAAACAGCGACTCAACCGGAACCTTTTCCGCAGAATCGCTGCTTTAGGAGGGGAGGCAAATTCATACGCTAACAAAATTGCAACTGAGGGATGTATACAGTTCTGCAGTTCACTACAGGACACTCCGAGCACTGCGAAAACTTGGGCCATCCCAAGGAACATGCTTGACCCAGAAAAATCGAAATCGGCCATGAGCAGGACACTACAACGAATAATGCATGATTTTCCGGGCATGAAATAGTTGTTAATACAAGCACTAAATGACAGATACATAGGAGAGAATATCAATAGTGGCAGTATTGAAATGCAGTACACTGGGGCGAAAACCGAGAGACTCGACGCCCCAATTACCAAGCAAGGGGTCTTTGCGGCTGCCCAAGCAGCCAAAAAAAATTCTGCCTCTCGTACAAATCAAAATACAAATGCAATGAAAAGAAACCTCAGCGATAAGGTCATATAGGCACTGACAAACCATTTAAAGACAACTATTGGCTAAAACGTAAGATACCTGAGGAATGAAAAGTAGCCAAAATTATTACGATACCGAAAACCCGGAAAAAGCCATCCCTGCGGGAACTCAGACCCATATGTTTGACGTCATGCATGGGAAAGCTTTTTGAAAAGGTTATTCACAATCAGCTCCAAAACTTTATAGAAGACAACAGTTTTTTTTTCAGCTACTATGCTGGGTTTCCGCAATGGCCTCTCCACTCAAGACGCGTTTCTTCTATTACAAGAGAAAGTTATGAGCTATATCCCCACTATACACCTACGGGGAAGAACATTTAGTACTGGCCCTTGATTTAAAATAAGCATTCGAAAATATCTCGCATAGGCCATTCGAACAGAATTAAACAGCATTTGATGTCGGGCCAACTCCTACAATTACATCAAGGCATTCCTCACAGAAAGGCAGGTCTTCGTTGGCCGTAGCCGAAGTCAGGTCAGACACTTTTGAAATGCCAAAGGTACCCCTCAAGGAGTCATCCTCTCTCCCCTGCTCTTTAATATCACCGTGTTAGGACTCACGCGAGCTCTGAATAAAGTGCCGCAGTTAGGATACACTCTCTATGCGGATGATATCATCCTATGGGTAACGCGTGGATCTCTGGCTAACAAAGAGCAGACCCTTCAAGAGGCTGCAACAGCAATTGAAAACTTTGCGAAGGCCAGCGGTCTCAGCTGTGCCCCAGAAGAATCTCAAATTATCAAGGTACATGGGAAACGATACTAAAGTAAGGGAAACATCGACATACACATTGAGGTGTCAAAGTACGTGAGGTAATACCGTGTTAACCATGAGAGGCTGGATAGGTGGGGCCATCTGGAGGCGTAAAAAGGAACCCGACAAGCAGGAAACGTATTCTATTTCTCCGCTGATGCTCATTCGCAATAGCTACATTGCATTCACCCCTCTGCGTATACCTGATGCTTTGCACGCCAAAGCACACCAATGTAGCTAACTAAAACACACGAGTGAACATGGCTGAAGCGTGCACCATCAGGCACCTCTGCAGTGCTGCTTGGAATGGCGTCCATTTCGGAATCACTGTTCTGCAAAAGGTCGGTCGAAGCAAAATAATTCGCGACGTCGCGAATCGCGGGGATTCCAAGCTACAGACTATCGTATGGAATCCGAGTCGACACTTTGTACGGCGATGACAGCAATGCAGGTGACAAGGCATGACTGAATGTGTCCGCCTAGCAGACGAAATGTTTGCGGAGCAGCTAAGCCTGAGGTCACTCTTTTCTGTGAAGAAGAGGTCAGCTGTGGCGGGATCTTGAGGTGACCGCGAGGTAGCGCCACTGCTGGTGCTTCCAGCGGTGAAAATGGCGGGATCGTCAGCCGTTTTGGAATAGTGTTAGATCTCAGTGTTATAAATCAATAAAAGTGATAGTTATTCATTCCTTAGTTGTGGTTTAGGTCGTGAATCGCTGCTACGGGGCCTATAGCTACTCGCTGACGCAAAAATCTTGGCATGAGTAAATTCGATGTCAGTGCTCCTTCAAAATACAAATCAAATATTTTGTGTGTGGACGCTTCGAGGTACAATTTTAACGGTTCGTTGCATCAGTAATTAGCAACGACAACTGCATGGTGACATGTGCATCGCTGTACACGTCCTCGATTGCCAAGGCGGAATGCTTTGCCATTGCCCTTGCAAGCAAAGCGCAGGAAAAGAGAGATAAACCGAAGACAATTATCATTTCCGACTAGCAGGAAGCGTGCCGTTTCCTTTTAAGAGGCTGCCTTCCAATAAAAACAGGCGAATTCTTAGGCGGAAGATCGAAGAACAAATACAGGCTCATTTTGTGTCCAGGACGTGCAGGCCTGGAGGAAAACGAAAGGGCTGACGCTTTTGCTCGAGGGCTGACGAACCGAGCAGAGCTTCGAAAACCCTTTCAATCATTTGAAACACTCCAGGAGGAAGCTATCAAGGAGGATAATCACCCATTCAGAATGGCCCCTCGCGAAATTCTTGCTAATCAATAAGGCATGCGACAAAAATAGAGCGCCCCCCCCCCCAAATCATTAGAAGGGGAGGCCACGATTGACCTCCGCAGAATGCAAACACGAGTATTTCCCAATCTTCAAAGAGAATACAAAATTTTTCCAACGCTGTATGGGCATGCGTGTCTGTGGTGTGGCGGCTCACCATCGCTCTACCACATTTCGTGGGGATGCCTAAACCGACCACCAAATTTAGATACTTTTCTAGGTCAGTACAAGATTTCCAATACTTTCGAGCATTGGGAGGCACAGCCCGCCAGCTATGACCCAGAGGTGCAGCTTGCACTTTTGCGTCACGTCAGGCAGGCGGCAGCAGCCAGTGGAGCCCTGGACTTCGGGCCCTACCCATCAAGATCACGACTTCTGTCCCAAACCTTTGCGAATGAAGTTTTCCTTCCTTCCTTCCTTCACGGCAAAAGACGTAAGTCAAGAAGGTGATGACTGCATCAGACGCAGTCGAAACAAGCCGAATGAAACAAGCCTCACGAACGAAACAAGCCTCGAACGAAACAAGCTCGAACGAAACAAGCCTCAGGCCATTTCGAGTAATAGTCAACCAAAGTGACTGCAAAGCGACAATCTGAGGGAGCATTTGAAAGGGAACCAATAATGTCCATGTCTAACTTCTCCCACGGTTTCTCAGGAAAAGTAACATGGTTGTAGGGGTGCAAAGACAGGTCTTGCCGATTTGTCGGCAGCCTGACAGATGTAACAGTTCCGAACCGCCCCGCCATGGTGATCTAGTGGTTAAAATACTCGGCTGCTGACCCGCAGGTCACGAGATCAAATCCCGGATGTGGCGGCTGCATTTCCGATGGAGGCGGAAATGTTGTAGGCCCGTGTACTCAAATTTGGGTGCACGTTAAAGAACCCCAGGTGGTCTACATTTCCGGAGCCCTTTACTATGGCGCCTCTCATAATCATATGGTGGTTTTGGGACGTTCAACCCCACAAATCAATCAATCAGTTCCGAATAGCACTTTTCGCTTGTTTGACAAGGCACGGCCATCAATACCTTTCGCGAAGCAGCTGCTTTGTACGGATTATGCCTGGATTATTTTCGTGGCATAACTAAATTAATTGCCCCCTGCATGTTTCTGGACCTGTAACATGTTCTCCGCGGAAAATGGAGCCCATCGGCATAAGACAGCTCGTTTTTCACTGCAAAGTAAGGTACTAGTATTGAATTCAAATGTTTCTTTGGAGGCCAACCCTCAGCAATGTATCAAATAAGCTGCTGGAAGGTACCATCATTAGTAGTGGTTGCCTGTAACTCGTTCTTATTTAAGCATGCCGCAACTAAAGAAATAATCTCTTCTTCTGGCGCCTGTGCTGGCGAAAGCTGGGCTGGCAGCCGAGATAATGCGTCCGCTACGACATTATAAGCTCCTTTGCAATATTGTACAGAAATGTTTTAATATAACAGCCGGGCGCACCATCGAGAAATTCGCAAGGGGCGTCACCCCACCGCGCCAGCTGACAGCAAAGTAGTGAAAGCCTGGTGGTCAGTTCGTAATGTAAAATGCCGGCCCCAAAAATATACATGCTATTTTTCTACAGCAAACAAACAAGCAAGAGCTTCGCACTCCTCTGCTGAATACCGGCGTTCTATCGGAGATAATGTTCTAGATGCAAAAGCAACAGTTAGCAGCTGATCACATCTCTGTCGTTGAAGCACTGCTCCGATGCCGACATTGGATACATCGGTTGTAACCACCACCGGAAGATTGTTATCCAAAATTTTTATGACCGGGGTTTCAGCAAGTAGTTCTTTAACTTGGTTGAAACTGGCATTGGCCTCAGCGGACCAGTTAAAACTCTAACCTTGCCAGAGCAGGCAGCGCAGAGGCTCAACAACATTTTCCATATTATCCAACTAACCCCAAGAAGGATTGGAGTGTTTCAACATCAGTAGGAACAGGGGCATCAAGAATGGCAGCGACGTTAGACACAACCGGTGATAACCCCTGATAAGCACTTATGACCTAAGAATGCGATTTCAGTAGCAGCAAATACACCCTTGTCATTAAGCTTCATCCCATAGGAATATATTTTAAACAAGACACCTTTCAAGTGCATAACATGCTCTTCCCGATTACGGCCCCAAACTAAAATGTCGTCTAAGTAACAGACCACACGTGGGCACCCCTTCAGTACATCTCTCATCATTTTTTGGGAAAATATCTGGCGCAGCAGCCAGCCAGAAGCACACTCTGCAAAATTTGTAAAGCTCTTGATGCGTTACAAAAGTAATAAGGTCACGACTCTCCTCCGCTAACTTAACCTGGTGGTATGCGGATGCAAGATCAAGTTTAGAAAACAATTGAGCCCCTGTAATTGTTGTAAGAGTTCCTCCATGTGAGGTAGAGGGAAACTGTCCACCACAACGGCCTTGTTCGGCTCACGGAGATCGACGCATAGTCGGATGGAATTGTTTTTCTTGCGGATGACGACCAAGGGAGACACCCAGTCCGAAGCATCCACCCTCTCAATCATGCCCGTCGACTGTAGTTGTTGCAGCTCATCGGCAACTTGTTGCCCCAGCAACAAGGGAAGACGACGCAGTTTGACCGCCACTGACTGCACACCAGGTCGACGCTTGACAAGAAGAACGTAATTCTGGACGATACCGATGCCCGACTAAAACAGGTGTTGATATTCCGGTGGCACATTCGCCAGAACCGCCGAGGAGTTGACGAGAGAACAAGTGAGGGTCTCAGCTCTGATGATTATTTTCAAAGCTCGGATGGCATCTAATCCCAGCAGCGAGGTGCCTTTGTCCATGACGTAGAAGGGAGTCATGATGCAGTTGCCGTTGTAAGATACTGTTGCCTTGAAATAGTCATGATTATTTATGGCTTGCCCTGAGTATTTTTGTAGAACGAGGTTCGAAAGTAGCAAGTTGATATGCGAAAAGTTCCCTTTATAATCTTGGACGTTGAGTAATGACACTGCCCCAGTGTCGATGAGCATGTTGAAGGTGGATCTATTAATCCGTACGGGAAGATGAAGTCCAATAGTGGTGACCATTTCGTTCACTTGCAAGACAGTAACTTTATTCGTCAACGTCGGTGTGCCTTGATGACTAGTAGACTTCATAGTTGTGCAGCAGACCCGCGTGACATGCCCACGACGTCTGCACCGCGAACACGTACGGATTCTGGCAGGGCAAGTGGCGGAGTTGGCCCAATGCCGCGTCGACCCGCCGCGGTGGCCGGCATCCGCGTGAGCCAGCGGTGAAGCTGAAGAGGAGGTGCACGCAGGATAAGTCCCACTGGCGCCATCTTGCACCAAAGCTTGGGGAGGACGGCCGCCATTTAGCCTGGCATCTTGAATCGCTCGGCGAGCTGAGCCGCCATCTTAAATCAGACGCGACGACACTGCGTCGACTTGCACTCGAGATAACTGTAGCAACGCGCGGTCGACGTGCTCTTCCTCTCTCGCTATGTCGAGTGCCTTCTGTAGTGTGAAGTCCTTGCCTATCTTGAAAAAAGTTCTTTGGAGGTGCGGTTGCGTGATGCCAGAGACGATCTGGTCGAAGGCGAGGATATCGCCCACCGTGCCGAATTCACAAAGCTTGGCTACTCGGCGTACTTCCTAAATGAATTCCACCGCCGATTGGTCTGGACCCCGACGCCGGACTTTGAAGTGAGCGCGCAGACATGCCGAGTTCGGTTGAGGGTCAAAAATTTCATTAAGCTTGGCAAGGGTTGCGTTGTACACGTTCGTACACATCGTCTCCTGAGTAGGCCAGTCGGCTCCCGACTGCTGCTCATCTTCGGAGGCACGCAGGTAGGTGCTAAGTCTCTCGACGCCCAAAGCGTTCAGGAGCAGCGCATTCTTGTGTTCCGGCGTGGCATCCCTGGCAGTGGCGTCGATGTGGACCGGTAACACAGGACGCCACTGCCTCCATGCAATAGGTGGTGCACGGGGCACTGAATAAACAGAGGCGGAAAGATAGCCACGTTCATGCATGCGAAGAGAGCGTCGAGAAGGCAGTTCAAGAAAGACGCGCACATCGGTAGGCCTCGTGACCGGACTGGCATGAAAGGTATAGAAAAGTAGAATTGTATGCAGGAAATACAATACCAGTGGGACAGCTTTCACGGGTGATGAGTTGACAGCACGAGGAAGAAGGCTGTATGCCCACACTATCGCAGGATGCACGTGGATTGCAGATCCCATCCTTGTCACCAAAATGTATTATAGTGCGGCGGACGTGCCACATATGCAGCAGCAGGTATCCATGCAAGCAGGAATTCTATTATTATGTACAATGCCGCGCATGGATGGATGGATGGATGGATGGATGGATGGATGGATGGATGGATGGATGGATGGATGGATGGATGGATGGATGGATGGATGGATGGATGGATGGATGGATGGATGGATGGATGGATGGATGGATGGATGGATGGATGGATGGATGGATGGATGGATGGATGGATGGATGGATGGATGGATGGATCCGGCTGTGCCCTACAGATTGGGCGGGGGCTCACGCCAACTAGCCATAAAGTTAAGTACTATAACTGTGTGTTTAAGGATTGAATTTCACTCGCGCCTCGTTTGTAGCCACCAATCAATTAGCCTCCTCCTGGTTATTTTCACCCGTCTAAAGTCTATTTTTCCTTCACTGTCCCTAAACCTCAACGCTTTGAAAAATTCGGCGCCATTATCTTCGACAATAGGGTGGAGCCTTTTACAGACTATGCATTATCAAATGTTCATCCGTTTCCTCCTCCTCTCCACACGCACTACATACCGTGTCTGTGCCTTCGTATATTTTGCTTGGTACGTCTTGGTCCGCAATACTCCCGTTCTAGACTCAAAGAGCAGAGAACCACGCCGAAAATTATCGCAGATCTTTTCTTCTGTAATTTCCTGCTTGAAAGTTCGGCAGGTCTCTAGTGATGATTTCGTAAGCATTCCAATCTTCCACACGTCCCTCTCTATTTCCTTCACCTTTTCCTTAACCGATGTTTTCTTTTGGGTTGGTATACTGCTCTTGCCTAAATACTTGCTTGAAAATTTTTGAGTTCGCTTCCTTCATTTAGTACCAACATTCTTCATGTACAAGTAGCTGGAAACATTCCTAGCCCAACGCTCCTCTTCCATTTCTTCTGAATCGCTCCTCAAATTTTATCTTGATGCTAGCTTCCCTGCACTCAAACGATGTCCTTCCCTTGTCACCCTGTAACCCCTGATTTGGGGTATTTCCGTGTGCTCCCAAAGCAAGTTTACCTATGTCAAGTTGTTTAATTTCCAATCTTGTTTGAACCTCCGATTTCATGTACAAGACCGCATTACCGAACGTCAAACCCGAGATCATGGCACCTTTCCAAATCCTTCTCACACCGCCATACCCATTGTAGTTACACACTGCCTTATTTTTCAATACAGCTGTATTCCTGTTACCCTTAGTCATTTCGTATCTTTTGTGCTCCCTTAGGTATTCAGCCCCGGTATTTATCCATACACCCAAATATTTATGTTTATTCACTTTTTTCTAGAGTGACGTCCTGTATCTTATGTTCACTGCCTTTGTTATCGTTAAAAATTATTATTGATTTTTCCCTGCTGAACTTCAAATTTACCCTATCTCTCTCATTATCACCGATGTCTATCAATTCCTGCAGATATTCCTTGTTGTCGGCTATTATTACTATATCATCTGCATACATCAATGCTTGTAATGACTGTTAAATGTGTTTTCTTCACTTGGGAAAAGAAAGGCTGAATATACACAGGGTAGCGCCCCCTGAGGGCGAAAATACTTTACATGAAATCAAATCTGGCAACCATGAAATCGAAACCGAAACACCACAATCATATCGCATATGTGTATGTGATGGCCGATGATGGAGGCAGATAAGCTGACGGCAATCGGAAAGGGATTGGGGTCAAGTGGCTCAGCACTAAAAGAATGGATGAACCAAGAACGCGCACGCGAAAGAGAGGCACGTGACGTTTGTCTGGCTGAACGAAAGAAAGCATATGCCCGGAGTCGGGACTCTCCCAGTTTAGCGCAAAACCGGAGCTGACGTTGCCATAGGGAGGTACTCCCTGCCCCTAGACAGGTATTGTTGTAGCTAGGAAAAGATCCGACGATTCCTCGGCCTTGTACTCAGCCTGCCAGTCATCAGTCACAGGCAAGCCTCGTCGGCCTTGTCTTTGCATCTCGAGCTAGCTATGCCTTCTTTGCGCGGCGTGGTGATTGGCGAAAGCCAAGTGAAATTTATGTGCAGGAGTCGCCTTCCATTGAAGGCCTCCGTCAAGACCTGCACATTTAGTTTCGCCGGCTATGACACTGTGCACATGGCCGAGGCTGTCAGTGCGATGCAGTTCCAGCGTGTCAATTTAGCCATTTTAAACGTTGGAGGCAACTACCTGGCCAACGTCAACGCGGAGCCTAAGGAGATATGCGGCAATATTGGGGTACGTAATATTATCTTATGCTTGGCGTGAGTTGCTCAAGGTTGCATTTTCTTTACATTTCAGAAGTTAGTTTTACAACTGCAGCATGACATGGCCCCTATTGTCTATGTCTTCAAGGTGCTCCCACGCTGCTTCATCCCCGAAGACGCCGATGTGGAGCGCAACAAGAAGAAAGCGCGCTTGCTGAACCGCAAGCTCACGGCTACGCTAAAGCGCTGGCCATGTGTTCGCATCTTGAACGCCGAGGTAAGCTCGCGTTGGCATGAAAATGCCGTACCGGCGTGGTCGGCACGCAGCTTTTAAAAAAACTATTTAGCCGCGTTAGTCGCTCATTGTTTGCGGTAAAATTATGTAATAGAGGTATTTAGGATTTAAATGCCGACATGCGGATCATGACCGGCACTGCCAACAGACCCTAATATAGCGGGATGTTAAATAGCGAAATGAAGGTGCTTGTACAGAGTGCGTCAAACCCTGAAAACGATAATGGTAACAACATTGGACATGCTCTTAGCCAGAGTCTCATCTATACGCGTCTGGTGTTGAAAGAGCCGGTTTGTGCTTTTTGTGTTGCACGGGAAAATAAAGCATTCGACACTCTAAAAAAATATCGAGTATAAAGAGTGTCTTTTTGTCCCACAACAATAATTGTCATCAGGCTTGTGTGCGCTTCCTTTCTTGAAAACTCGACGCTGGCCACTTTCCTATTGAGAATGCAATGTAACCCTGATACTTGGTGTGTCGATCGTGACCGGAATGTACCGGGTGCGGGGCGATAGCGCAAGGATGGAACGCAAAATAGATTATGATTATTGTTGTGGGACAAAAAGACACCCTTTTTACTCACTCGTTTTTTAGAGTGTAGCGCAAATCGCACAACTAAGGTAGTTCCTTTTACTTTTGTTGAAGTGAATTTATGTCTTCAGTCTCCAAAACGAAGGTAGGTCAGTAGTCATATAGTTATTGGCTCAGCAGAGAAGTCTTTTGCAACGAATGCAAGACTGCTGGCAATATCCACAATGTTAGCTGGTTTTCACCTTTGTTTGAGACGTTCCAATTAACAGTACAGCATGTATCAATCTGTGGAGAGTAGTGCAGATGGTTTTACTCACACGTTTTTTTACTTACGTGGCACTGCTCTTGGGTTACATACACAAAGCAGCTTTTACCAGTTGTATGTGAAAGCCCACCTCCTGTGGCAGCTTAATATTTACAAGGTGGTCAAACTGGGCATCAGAAGTATTGGCTTTCAAGCATTTCGTGGACATATAAAAGTAGACTGAGCTTGCGTTTTACCAGAATCGCCTTTGCATTACTTCTTTTTTGGATAGTGTCAGTTGAAGAGCTTTACTTCGGTGCTGTCATGTGGGCTTCGAGAAAGTTTCGTTCATGAGTTCCATATTTTTATGACAACAAGGGCTTTGTAGAAGCTTTGCCATGTAATTGAGATCACAGAGATTGCCTTCTCTTCATCAGGCTCAAAAAGGCCATTGAAAGCAGCAACTTAGAGTGTACTTTAGTTACAGCTCGTTAGCATGTTTAACTAACGCTAAATACTTGACCACTACATAAGAAGTTGTTTTGGAAGAGCTGGTGGGAACTTATCATGATTTTAGCGCTAAATAGATGAACTCATGTAAGAATAAGAGCATGTGCTTTTTAGTGCTAAAATCACAATGCTGAGTTGATCACTATACTTGGATATACTGCAATGTAAAAAATATAGAGTAAAAAGGGTCTTTTTGTCCCACAACAATCATCGTCATCCGGCTTGCTCGCAATTCATTTCTTAAAAAGACCTGTGATTGTAATGGCAACCGGCTTAATGCATCGGTGTTCTGATGGTTCTTATCATGCCTGTAGATGATGCTTTAGTCATACGCCGATAACTTGATGCACCATCTGGTCATTCGTGGAGAAAGTACTTGAGCCGTTGGCTTTTCTGGACCCAATTTGCCGAGCAGTGGTTGATGGTCAGTGACGAAAGTCACCTTTCTACCCGCATCATACTTGTGGGCTGCAAACACCACAGCAAGGCCTTCTCTGTCCAACTGAGCGCAATTGAGTTCGGCCGGCCCTAGAGTCCGAGATGCAAAAGAGATTGGCGCATCTCTATTCTAGTCGTCGCATTGAGACAGAACAGCTCCTATGCCGTATGGCGAAGCATCACGTGAGACAAGAAGCTCCTCCTGTTCGTTCTAGTGTGCCAGTACAGTCTGACTGAGAAGCAATTGTCTTAAGCTTGTCAAATTCTCCCATCTCCACGTGACGTCCTTCTGAAGGAGCTGGTAGAGACAGCTGGCAACTGTTGCCCTGTTCTTCACAAATCTGTCGTAGAAAGCCAGCATCCCGAGAACTCGAAGAGACTGTCCTGACCCTATGCGTAAGAGAATGTTGTCAGTCTGAAGCTGTGGTGGGTCATCTGTTCATGTGGCGTTGAACGTGGCCTCACTGATGAGTGTGCAGGCTGCACCCGAAGAACTTGCCAAGAACTTGACAATCCAAGAACTTGCTTAGAACTTCACAATCAAGAACTTTCTTGACTGTCAAATCCTTTTCTGCAAACAGCCGTTGCTAGGCCTGCTCATTCTGAAGACCGCAAACGAAACGATCACGCATCATTACGTTGTGTAATGTCTGCCGTTGTGTCTGTGCTTGTCCCAAAGTTGCATTCTTCCGCTAGCATCTTGAGTGCCGTGGCGTAATCACTGACGCAGTGAAATCACTGAATCAACTACAGGAAAGAACAAGGTAACAGTCGTAGCTCAGACATTCAAGTCACTGCCAGCTTGCGTTCAATGCAAGGCCCGCGCACGTGCCACAGCTGTAGGGCAGTCGCGCGCGCACTTTGTTGTTGTCGTCATCCAAGGCGACATGTCACTTGCATATACTGCAATCTGAAAGAATATCAAGTAAAAAAGCTGTCTTTTTGTCCCACAACAATAGTCTTCATCTGGCTTGCTCGCGTTTCTTTTCTTGAAAAGACTGCGTTGGTCACTTTCCTATCAAGCATCCTATGTCACGCTGACAGCGCGTATGCCATTGGTTACCGGGTAGTGCCAGGCTTGCGGCGATAAGGCAAGGAAAGGAGCGCAAGATAGATGAGGATTATTGTTGTGGGACAAAAATACGCCCTTATAACTCCATGTTTTTTCAGAGTGTATACTTAAGCAGCCCATATATAATCCATCTTGATGACTGAAGGGCAGCAACTAATTGCCTCTGGGACTCAAAATACTGTCCCGCTCACGCACTCAGTGATCCTCCCCGAAGGGAGGGTGACCAGCTGCGTGGCTCTTCAGGTTAATCAAGAGCAGGGGACCGCAACATTTTTCAAGTGAAGTGCCGCAGTATGGCATGAAGCTGATGAGGCAGGGACCACACGTCTGAGCAAAGAGAGGGGTGGTTGGAGAGGGGAAGGGAGTATGCTATGCACGTAATGAGAAAAACATTTTGCAAATTGATAATGATGTAATGATGTCCAAAAGGGGTATAGAAGTCATGTTTGTTTTGAGCACTCACCTCACAGGTTCCAAGTTATAAACATAGGTTACAAAAAACTCATTTATTGCGACCTTAGATTCGGAACATTGTTAGCCAACTCGCGAATGCTATCTACATCAAGGTCATGTGAGCGACAGACTTTGAACATTGTGGAAATGTTTCTAAGTTAGTAAAAGAGCAGGAAGGGGTGAGGGGGGAAGGAAGGGGAGGTCCAAATTTGTGCGGGGAGAGGGGGGGCACATGTGGCCCACTGGTTGCCAACCACTAATCTAGAGTATTTACCTTTGACAAAGTGCTGCATGCTTCTAAAATTGTATCGAACAATACGGAGTGAGCATCAGACTTGCACGGTCAACACTTGCGTGAATCGGATGTGCTGAATAGTTCACATCAGGAAGTGCATTGCTTCCACTTTGCAGATTTCTCTGCCCATTTTGTGCATGTCCGCTGAGTCTGGCTACAGCCATGTCTTTCGCATCTTGCAGTCCAAGAGCCTTGCTGATTGCACTGGCCATTGTGTATCTGTTCGAAACATTTAGTCTGTTAACGTTGACCAAAACAACCTCATTCTCTCTCTCTTTTTACTGTGGTAGCACTGGAGTGTGTCGACAGAAACTACGCCAATACCTGGGACTCGTGACACTCACGCACTATCAATGTGGATTTTCACCTTGGCCTTGTCAAAAGCACCTTTTAGGTATCACCCGAAGTCGTCCTCATGGCATGGTTTTCGTGGCCTTATAGTATTTATGTGTGAAGTCCCCTAGGGAGAGAAATAACATTTCTTTATACATCCGGCGTGTAGGAAGTCCAAGGCTTCGCAGGTCGCGTATGTTCTTTATCTTGAGATTACGGCTATTAGAGTCCGATAATCTTAGAGCCTAGACTTCGAGGATGTCGTGCTCCGACTAGGCGACAGTTACTCGGGTGGCTCCGCGCTCGTTAGACGGATCGCCGGCTACATTTTTCCGTTGCCTGACCAAAGCCTCCTTAAGCCGCTAGAGGCTCATTCCTCTGCTGCATGCCAATGTACGCTAGAGCACGAACAAGGTGGTGGATAATGCCGTCTGCTTCAGCTTCATTCTCATTTGGCCTACAAGATGCAGTAAAAGACGTCTTCTGAGATGCATTTGCCTTCTCAGCCTGAAAGGTTGACATCTTGGGCTTGACAGGATGACGCTATATACTCACAAATTAGGTCATAAAGCGTCTTTGCTTGATCGGTGACCATCTCAGTGTTGCAATATTTGCGCTATAAACTATGGCAGTGTTTCACTGTGGCCTGAAGATTGTCATTCTCATTCCACCAGTTCCTGGGTGTCTTTCGTTTTTTTGTCTCTAAAGCAGAATTCTTTTTGTGCTTCGTACTGAGCCCCAGTTTCACATGAATGTTCGACACAGCTAATACAAACGTGGAGCCGGTATCAGGCCTTAGGTACTCTTTCGCAACTAACTGTCCGCCCGGTCATGCTGTGATCAGCCAACCACTTTGTATCTCTGTCAAGCATTACTGATGCCTTGCAAGCCTTACTCGCTGCCAGCAACCACCTCATATGCCCACTTAACTCTTTCTGTACTGCATTCACAGGGCTTCGATAGCTCACTATCGAAAGTTTGAATTGCTCCATTCGGGACATCTCGAGACAACAATGAACATTTGAGGGCATTCACTTGGGGCTCCTGTTATCACATTTGGCAACATGCCCCAAGCCTAGCTCATCTGGACATGATTGACCCCTCAAGCACTTATGACGACCTGTGCTCGTCGTGGCTCTCGAACAATATTTCAAGGAGCTCACCGAAATGGTGTTTTCCTGTTTAAAACACAGGTGGCAGCACAGGTTTCATGACTCCTGCTTTTATTGAGTCTGCCCGCTAGAAGGGCGATGTGTGCCTTGGTTTTCCCTTCATATTATAAACGAACATGGCCTCATCTGTGAGGCGATCTCATATGGGATATCTTTCTCGTTTAGATGATGAAAGGGTTAGTGATGAGAATTTTGGTGATTGATTATTTTAGTCATGTTTGAATTTTATTTGAGATTACACTTCAAATGCCTCAGTAATGAGGTATTGCACGAATGTGCAAAAAATTATGAATAATGCATTATCTGATGCAGAGTATTTTTGCAAGTAATCCTGTTTTGAACACGTCGCCGAAGCATTTCACATCGTACAAAAATCTTCATTCTTCAAAGGTATAACTGCACTAAGCAGACAGGGACATAGAAAAGCACAGTTATATACCTTTGAAGAATGAATATCAACCAACTAGCCCGATTTGGTGCTGCTTCGCTATATATAAAATATGGCAAATTTCGAACAATTTTTCGTGGTTTATTTGGCACTTAAGGGGTTAGAGACATCACAGTTGCGCTCACATACATTATCTGCGTAGAGAACAAATTATTTTGAATTGAAATTGGCCATCCACCTGTTAGCACAAAGCTACCACGAAATACATACCAATTTCTCAGAAAGAAAGAAAAAAACGTTGTGCTCCTGAGCTGAAGCCTGGAACCAACACTTTTCGGGGGTTGTTACTGTACAGATATAACTAGGAGGCTAGAAATGTGTTGTTCAAGTGCCAATAAGCCAAAAAGTCTGAGCACGTACACTGAATGTGGCAAGAGACCTCCAGAAACATGCTTCAGCTTTTAGCACGTGATTATTCTTTACCATCTAATTGTGAAAATCAAACTTGAAATGATTACTTGCAGCTGGTTATCAATCTCCATGCACTTCTAGTTGAATTCACCCTCGCACTGTGATTGCTGGCAGCATATTGGTTAGCTTAAATGATACCGAGATCATCCCGAAAACACGTCAGGCACGGTTTCAAACTGCACACCATATCAAAATTTTTTACCAACTAAAATGCTGTTCTTCATGACAAACCTATATGGACTTAATTGCAGTTTTCCGCAACAAACAGAAGTGGATGGCCATTTTCACATACATTACCCCTCCTTCGTTCTGCAAAAGTGAGCTGTTATAAACGAGTTATTTTCTTGCAGCTGACAGCACAACACAGTGTTTGTAAAACTGGACAGTTTCCCAACACACCCTGAGAACTGCGCAGCTGCATTGTGGGGCTGAAGCATATGGACAGTTTGTGCCATCGAGCAAGCTTTTGTTATGGTTATGAAGCCCAGCAGCACATAGTGCTGGGATTGTTGACATAGTTCTTAGAAGGCAGTGTGGGTTAACATAGGCACTGCTGAAGTTGAGGCATCTCCGTTATGGTGCAGACGAAAAATGGCTGCAGACATTTCATGTTTTACTGAGAGAAAGCAATGGAAGGCATGGCACCAAGACACCATACCATTTACGAGTTTGCAAGGCATACAATCTTGGCAGGTCAACTGCACCAAGGCGGAAGAACTGTAAACAAGAGAGCCACAAGGTGCTTCTAAGTGTCAGGCTGTACGTCACGAAAATTGAGCTCAAGAAAGTGAGTACATATGTGCACTGTAGGTGACTGCATCTGTTTTTATATCACAGCAAGGTCGACAGCTGGGCTAGTTGGTAGAGTTCTATTCTGATTATAGCAATGCAAACATCAGAACGAAGTGAACACACATCGGAAATAAGCTGATTGTCGCAGTTGAGCGAGAAGGGTTCAGCAAGAGTTTCATGCCACGGCTTGAGTATCCGCTGCCACTGAACAATGTATTTCGCCTTTCTTATCTAGTTACACCTGTATATCCACAAGCTGACCTCCCAGACAAATAGGTATTCTATGGGTGTCATACTGTCAATTTCGATCACGAAGAAGTCTGACCAGATAGAATTTCTCTGTCGTGATTACTGCAAGCCGGTTGCAGAAAGGAGTCGGCCACTATTGAGAAATTTGATCCTGATTCGGCTTAACTGCAATCAATAGTGCATTATACACTACCGGTATTATCTGAGCGGGTGCTGGGCAGCCATTGACGAACATCAGCAAAGAAATATTTATTCGCGCCAATACTTATTACACTTGAATATTGTGTGGAGCTTATATACAGTGCGGTGTCTACGCGTGCATGCACGCTGATGATCGTGTCCCAATCATCGGAAATTAATTTTCAGAGTTCGACGCATCTAGCGCAAGTGATCTAACAGCTCGTACTTTTCGAAAGTAGAGCGCGTGACAATTGTACAAAGCCCTAAGATCAATTGGAAGTTGTTTCATAGCACGTACCTTCCCTGTCGTAGTGGTCGAGTACGAATATCCAAGAGTTAAGAAGTATCACACCTTCACATGTGACAAAACATACGCCAAACTTCCTAACAAATGCAAAAATTAATGTGTATAACTCAAGAAAGTCACGAAAGAATAATTTGTATTGCGCTAACTTTGCATGCATGTTTGCAAGTAAACAATCCGCCATTGCAGACGATGTCGATGTCGATCGAGCTCTTTGTATATTTGATACGAAACGCAAAGCAGCGTAAAAATGTACAAATACCGCAGCAATAGTATTATAATAATAATCCAAGCCATTTAAAACTAATATTTTTAACTGATTTAGACTCCTCCGTAAACTTCAATTGACGCGCCATGCACCTAATCCGCGCGGCTTGAAATGTAACTGCTTTGCATCACCGTTGTGAAAGTAGTGCAGACACCGCGTTCATGCATTATCTGCACAGGAAGACAACCAGGCCACGTTTTCACAATAAGCTTTTATTATAATGCTGTTGGTTGTAATTTCTAGGCCTTCACTTCGAAAAAACATAAAACTTTGGCCATGCTTTTGATAACTTGGTTTTTCCAGAGCTTTGGAAAATCCTTAAAATCTGAAATGATAAATAGTCGGTGAGTATTTGCAGGTCAAGAAATTCACTAACTAAACACTACTCAATACGTTAAATAATTAGGCTGCTGTATCAGATAGAGCAGATGAGAAACTAACATTTTATGATTAGTGGAAGCCTCAGTCCAGTGCCAGTGTCAACACAATGTACTTGTCATCAGTGTACCTGTTCAGGCAGTGGACATCATCAGAAATTGTAATTTTTGTGTTTTACTTGCCCAAACAATGATATGATAAGGCATGCCGTAGTGGAGGGCTCCGTAAATTTTGACCATCTGGTGTTGTTTAACGTGCACTGACATTGCACGTACTACAGTTTTTACCATTTCGCCTCCATCGAAATGGGACCGTCGCGGATGGTATAGACCTTTGGCTTTTGCATCTTCAGCAGCCAAACACCCTAAGCACTGTATCTCTGTGGCGGATTCATTTTAAGCAAGAATTTCTAAATTTGGCAAGCCAAATATGCAAATGCATTAACAGCGTGTTCACGGCCACAACACTGCATACATCACCACAGCAGGTACCGCCAAGTTTTGGAATCTGAAAAATAATTTATTTGAAGAGGCAGTAAAAATATAAATTTATAAGCACACGTTTACATCCTAAATTGCAGCCATTATTTTGAACCTTCCTTCTGTCCACTGCAGATTGATAGCTTCTCCAATGATCTCCAACCCACCCTGTACTGCGTGAGCAGATTTAATTTTAATCCTCTATTTCTGAATTGCCTTTTGCAGTTTGCTGCCCTTCCTATCTCTTGGTATACATTTTTTGGCTCCAATCAACACTCTTTCCTCATGTAGTGAACTGCCCAGGTCCGCTTTGTACTCGCTTAAGGTCTGCTAGGATATTGGTTGCTCCTGTGTGCCCCCAGATACATTTTGCTGACATCCCAACTTTTAGAATTACACCTACAATTTTTCATTGAATTGTACACTCTACAGTTTTTAGCTTCTTCCAGAGTTTCTGCCTCGTATGATAGAACTGTTGGGAATTCCTATACACAAGCAGTTGTGCACTTGTTTCCGATCAAAATACACTTGTTAAGTCCGGAATTCAACCACAAGCTTAAGCTCTGTATTACATTGTAAAACTACAACACAGCCACTGTGGTGTGGTTGCACGACTGCGCCACCACAGGGACTTTACTCACATTTATAAGCAACAAAACACGTTAGAATATATATTATATAACTACATACACCATCAAATTCACTTACAGTGTTTACAGGAATACTTACCAACAGCTCATACAACGAGCTTGGAGGCACCTCTCGTGTTCTAACACACGTACAATCCAGCTGGTATGTATGGCTGCACACCAAATTTACAAATTCTGAGATTGTATCTATTCACTATACACTTACCAACAGCTCATACAACAAGCATGGAGGCACCTCTCGTGCTCTAACACACGTACCATCTAGCTGTTATGTAAGGCTGCACACCACCACAAAGGAGGGAAACCACTGGTCATAAGATAATGGCTGTCGTGATAAGCGTGCTAGTGGACAAGCACTCGACTTGCTTCATTATTCATAAGTCCTAGTAACCCAATATTGGTTGAGCACTTCACCATTTTGACAGCTTCTTTTGCTAACTGTAGTCATGCTCTGCTGATGTGATTATCTCTGCCGACTCCGCATTTCTGTGTATGAGCTGCTGTCTCAGAACTTCCTTTTGAGCTTCGGTAGGCTTTGAAAGACTTGGTGAAAGTTGGGTGATCGAGGCTCCTTTGTGGAATAGAATCTGACTTGACGCTCGACTTTCTTGTTTGCTGGTTCATTAGATTGGTCTGGCATTTTTCTTTTCTTGTTGCCTTCAACAAGCTGCAAGACTGGCTCAAACAACTTATTCGCCTTCTCAACCACTTCCTCCGACACTTCGCCATCCACTATTGCTTGTTTGACAGACTCCATCTTCGCTTTGAATAATGCTGCACTTGACACTTTTGTGGCGGCGTCCAGCTTCGTATAGCTTTCAATTATGTGCGATGCCTGGCTCATTTCACTTGCTAATTCAGGTGGGCTCTCATGGTCATTATTGTTTAACAGTACGTTATGTTGGGCTAGTTCTGTCTCGTCTTTTTTTTTCTCTTTGTCAACCTTGCGCTACGTATTTCAGCCTAATATTGGTGCTCTTTCTGTCTCGTCTTTTTTTTGCTCTTTGTCAACCTTGCGCCACGTATTTCAGTCATTATTGTCACTGCTTGATGGTGTATTAGCAATGACGACACAGTGAATGTGCTTGCACACTGTGAAATGTATCAGGCGTGCATAGCAAGTGCACCTGTAAGTATGCACACACACTGCACATTCCTTGCATCTCAAGGGACAGCAAGCGTCATCCATAACTTTCATCACGGTATAAGAGTGCCCTATAGTAGACTGAGAAGGCACAGTCCACATCCCATCTTCGTTTAATTTTGCACAGCCTACTATTTCACTGCCAGACCTGTGGTACCTTTCGATTGCACTCAACTTTTTGCCCTTTGCTCCTTTGATCATCTGGACCGCCCTCTTCATCAAAAAATGATATGTCAAATTCGTTAGGGCAGAAATTAGTTTATCAACGCGCTTATTCTTCATTCCCTCCAACATGCTGTGCTTCAACGTCCTGTGCATACTCTCAAGGTGCATATTGGTGTTGATACCTGCCGTAGTCCTAAAGCAGTAGGCCCACTCTTGAGGTCTAACAGCATAGTTATCCTTGAAGTACTTCAAAAAATCATTAAGTTTTGCTTCTTGAATGTCGAGAAATGACTGAAGATACTCTTTAAATTCTTGCTGGTCAACGAACTCTGAAAAGAGGCTCACGTTGTGGTAGACGTCCAGCCTCAACTGCTTTTTAACGCACTCAAGTATTTTCTTCTGCCAATTCCTATCCACATGCCAGGCGCAAAGAAGTTTCTGTTGAGGAGCACCCATAACTGATGACCATGCTTTATAAAATTGTGAGGCATCATCAGACATAAATGTTTTATCTTCCACTTTCTTGCTGATGGCGAACTCAAGGGACCTGAAAAAAGAAAAAAGCTGCCAAGTATTCCTCATTCATCTTATTGCAGATAAAATAGGCTATAGGTATACCTGATGCCACTTTATCTAGCACAAGAAGAGTGGTCAGCTCAAACTGGTACCCTGTAGTTCCATGTGTTGAGTCGAGACACACAGTCCCTGTGCCCAGTTTTTCCAACTCTTTTTGTGGCTCTGTCATCAGAGCAAGGGCAAAATCAGTCGCACGAAAAGTACCATTTAGGTCCACTGCACCCTGTGCCTTATACAGGCGCACAAGCGTTTCACCTTTCTCTCGCATTGCTTGCACCCACATATCTACGCTAACAGCATCATTAGGGTGACACTGTTCAGGAGCAGCAATGTGAAACTGCCGCTTGATGTTATGCAGAGTTACGCGCTCTGCCAAGTGTGCTGGTCTTAGCTTGCTAGCAACAGATGTTGTTATGTTTTTCAATGCGGTTTTCATGGGCACACCGCGCTCCAGGTGCTCCGCTATGTTGGCCTTTTCTTCGTCAGTCATCCTCAAGTGGTGAATTTCGGCTTGATGGCCGTAGTGCTTGTTTTGGTACCTAACATTTATGCCGATACCTTCAGCTGCTGGACTCTGAGTGTTCTCCTGCTTCGTCAAAGTGAGAAATGAAAGACATATCTTGCCAGACTTGCAGGTACCCTGACTTTTCTCCCGACGTTTACCATAACCTTCTTTTGGTCTAGCCACTCCTGATTCATTACAGTAGTAGTTGGTTCTTGTTTGCCCACTGGCTAGCTGTTTGGGAGCCGTGTGACGTACAAACCAACAGTTCTCATGGTCTCTTCCTGATCTTTCTATTCACTGAATTCTGTAATGCAAATAAGACATAGTATTACACAGAAAAATAAATTAAAGTAATGGAAATGAGTTTTGCGAAATCCTGCAAGGCGGCGAGAGGGGGGTTCAAAAAAATGAAAACAGACAACCACCGACTTTTAGCACAAAGCCACAAGGAAATCTACGTGGATTTTTCAGAAAGAAAGCCTCTTAGATGCCAAAAAATTGATCCTCGACCACGCTTCACTTTGTGCCCCTGAGCATCGAGTTGTCAATGAATTCATTTTCACGCGGTCATCTGCTTGCTTCCTAGTTGGCGCAGATGATAGAGTGACCGCCCCGAAAAGGCATTGGTCCCGAGTTCCAACTTGGACCAAGACAAATTTTTTGACAAATAAGAGGCTTTCTTTCTGAGGAATCTGCATGAATTTTCTCGCGACCGTCTTGCTAGTTTGACACTCCAAAATTAGTATTGCAGGACGTGATCGTATGACGAGCATAAACTACAGGTGTTAACGTGAAAATATGGATGTCATGACATAAGTACGTGATGGACATAATGACAGGTCATGCATTGTACGTACTAAAGTATACGTTTGGCTAGAATGGCATTAAAAGTTTGTACTATGATGCGTGCATGACAAAGAAACTAAATGCCATGACATGGATGACTTCATTTGCCAAAAGACATGCAAGGCGATGTATACATTCCTTTGCTGGCTGCTTCGCATTACATCAATTCTTACAGCGCATGGGATCTGCTGGAATTATTTTGTTAAGATCGTATCCATGAGCTCGGTCAGCAACTTCTCTGGTATGGTATTGATTGGTGGGGTTCAACGTCCCAAAACCACCATTTGATTATGAGAGACGCCGTAGTGGAGGGCTCCGGAAATTTTGACCACATGGGGTTCTTCAACGTGCACCCAAATCTGAGTACACGGGCCTACAACATTTCCGCCTCCATCGGAAATGCAGCCGCCGCAGCTGGGAATCAAACTCGCGACCTGCGGGTCAGCAGCCGAGTACCTTAGCCACTAGACCACCGCGGCGGGGCTCTGGTATGGTATTAACGGGTACCTGTGGCACAAATTAAGCGGGTGGTTTTCACCACTTCCTGTCGAACTGTGGATTGCACAGATATCGTTGCGCGAATGACAACACGAAAAAACAAAGCAGTTCGACGGAGAAACCATATTGTTTTTGAAGTACAGCGACACACACAGTGGCTATATTCATGATCGGAAGTGACGACACTGTTTGTGCATTTTGATTGATTCAACGTAATAAGTCTCCTGTAATATTCATAAGGTTCGAAATATGCCACACATATGTGCATGAAAAATTAAAAAGCATTTCTTATACTTCATTCAATACAAAAAGAGTTGTTCTTTCAAATACTAACTTGAGAACAATTAAAAAAGCATGCTACGAGTGCTGCACAACAGCCACTGCGAGGCGAGTCTTCTGGTTTGCCTCTGTAAGAGGCACGCAATGATTGGAAACTGACAGTAACGTCAGCGGGAAAGTGAAATGCGAGATGAAACGTATCTTGTCGTCGCATGGTCGAGTTAAGAGGACTAACTTCACTTTTAGTGCAACAATCTGCATCATTCTTTTTGAGTTCATGTGGGCTTACGTTACTACACGCACTCCAGTCTTAAAAAAGGCAGTTGCAAAAGTGTCGCAGGGTCCTTTTGAGCATTTTTTTCTCTTAGTTTCCCTGTTTCCATGGACATGTTAACTCCTGTAATCTTCGGCGCGTAAACAAAGCTTGAGGAACAAAAGAAAAGTTTATTTCATGCTCATGTTTTGAAGCACTCGATGGTACTACGTGATGATTGAAGAATTTACATATATGGTGTGTTTCAGTTACAATAAATGTTAGGTGGAAGCAGCCCTTTGTGTGTCGTTTTCGCTGTCCCGGTCTGGTGTGCTCACCTGTTTCAATACATCATAAGTCTATCGGATATATTTGTTGCGTACAGTAGAATGCATCGGTGGGACACAAGACTTTTGCTCGTCAGAAGAGCTGATTTGGGTCTGATTTCTTTATTGCGATCAACAATGATCGTCGCTAAGCGGTGCAAATTAATCTGGATCGTGTTTAGCCGAGACGAGAGTCAAACCGCAATTTGGGAGCCAGATCACGATCAAAAATGCCCGTGTGACAACGGCAGTGAACGTGACTTACGTCACAATAAGTGTGACAAAACATGTCATGTCAAAAAGGGCTACAAAAGAGATGACTGCAAACGGTCTTCGTGAGAGACCCTGCTACTTACCCGATCATGCAGCGTGAGAAATGGTCAGGTGGAAGCCGTTGGCGCTGAACGCCTTACTTAGTTGTACACGTACAGGATGGGGCACCGCAGAACACAAAGCCGATAAATGCAGCCACGCAGACTCTATATAAACTAAACTTTCACTAAACAAATAAACAATTGTATCGGGCCAGTTGGTAAGGATCCATCTTGCTAGGAAGCGCAGCCACTATTACACAGAACACACAACACAAGCGCTTACAACACAAGTGCAACACAAGCGCTTGTGTTGTGTGTTCTGTGTAATAGTGGCTGCGCTTCCTAGCAAGATGTAAACTATCACATTGTTAACTACTGATGAAGAGATCGTGGCGGAACCCTCCATTATTTTGAACGCAAAACGTTATCACATGACTAGAACAGCCTGTAGTGCCATCATCATTGCCATCATTTCTTGATGACGGCGCCGCGCCTCTCGCGCAGCTGATGCTAGCTCGAGCTGCGCGAGGAAGAGAACGAGCTGACACGCCTGGCGTGGCGGACGCTGGTAACCGACGTGGCTCCGCTTCAGGCCTGGAATAAAGTGGCGAGATCGGCACGGCCCCATCGGCCGCCTTCGACGTCATCTCACGTCACTCTTCTCTCGCCGCTACATTGGGGACCCGGAGAACACGCCCTTCGCCGAACGGCCCGCTGCCATGTTCCCGCAACTATGCCCGCCAGTGCCGCCGTTCCAATCGACCTACCCCAAGGTATGGTTTATGCAGCTCGACGCCGTTCTTGCGGTGAATGGCATCACGGACCAGCTGCTGATGCACGCCATTCTTCTCGACGCCCTTCCGGTAGAGTTGCGCCATCTCGCTGCCACTTCAAACACCAGCCCGCAGCCTTACGATGACCTCTGCTCGGCGGTGCTTGCCAGACATGGCCTCACATACCGTGCGCTTCCGTTTATGGTGCATTCAGACGACGGACCGAATCCGGATTTGTCGTGGACGCGGACGGCTAATCCGCGGATGATCCGCCTGCAAACGCATTCACACGACGGACGGTTTCCTAGGAGAAAACAGCCAGATTACCCTCGACAGCAGGTTCGCCGCTCACCTGCGCCTGCTGAAAGCAGACCGGTTTGAGAGTATTCAACATGGATGCCCGCAAGAAACGACGCTTGGCTGCGATGTCTGTCGCGTTGTGACAAATGAACGAGGCGTGTTGTTCTTTCAGGAGAAAAGGTAGTTGCTGGCAGAATGTTCTTTCAACACCATTGTTCCCCACTAGTAGAACTTCTGAACGCGTCTCCCATCCGTTCTTAGAAGCGGCACGTCGCCGGTTGCAGAAGTTAAAATATTTCCCCACCATGACGGCTAAGAATCTCGCGTGTCAAAACAACGGCGGCGACATTTCCCTAACCACCGAAACTGATTTCTGCGTATCTAATCACCTGAGAACAAAGCCCCCGGAAACTGAGTAAACCATGCTCAAGCGTAGATGATGCCGACCGTGATGCAGCAAGCTGTCCGCGAGGCCTGGAGGACACGCCGCGAGCAGACGAAAAGTGTACTGGTTGCCACCGACCCCAAGCTATTCCGCTGAAGTACCGGCTCTCCCCCGCCAGAATCCCGATGTGAGAAACAGGTTGGGTTCATCCGTCCGCGAGCCGCGCGGACGAGGGGAATCGCTGATGTGAGGTCACGTGACGCGCCGTCCGTCCCGCCACATCGGGATTCGGTCCGTCGTCTGAATGCACCATTACCCGCACAAGGCAGGTTGCCCAGACGTCGCAGAGCAAGGTACGAACCGGTCCGCAGCCCTCCATTGACCGCTACCTCGGTACCCCGGCTTCAACTACTTCTACACCTGATCCGGTCGCAGAAACATTCACTCCTGCACCTGATCATGACCGCGAGGTAGAAGACTCCCCCACTGCGACTGACCTTCCCTCCGAGAGGTACATTCCCTCAGAGCCCCCGTGTGGAGCTTCATCACACGTGCCTGCCACCTGCACGTCTTCCGTGAAATCTACGGCACGTCACACCATGGCCCTACCCGACTCCACGACGGCTACCTGGCCGCACGCCTCGGAGTCTGGCGCTGACGTCCATCCGCCTGTTATTCACCTCCCGGTCGCGGAACCTTCACCATCCCCAATGTACGAAAGAAACTCTCTACCAGCCACAACGCTCTGCGCGTCCTGCCAGCAGGAACCAGCATCGTCCTCGCAGTTTCCCGCAGCTGAGGTTGAGGCCGCCAGCCATCAACCACGGCCAGGCTTTCAAGACGCTGCGACTGTGACCGACGCGCTTGAGGACGACGTGCCCGGTCCGTTTCGGACGGGGCTCACCAGGCATGCAGCGCCTGCGGTGGGGCAGTCTGGGGGGTGTTTGCTGGAGGCGGCCTTCAATTGTGCAGACCTGCACGCCGGCCCTCCGGACTGCACGCGGACTGCCGGAGGTCATTGCACGAGCACAGGTGTCCCGTTCAGTGCTCCGGGCGAGCCCACGCTGGCTGGGTTCCACCACCGCCATTCCCCGGAGCCTTTGCCTCCGGACGGCAACGGCCAGACATGTGTCCACAATGCCAGCTTGTGTGTCACAACCGCGACGGCGCTCATGCCTCATGCGTGTCTGCCACCCGTTGCCCTACGTCGGCGACGACGGCGTGCTTGGCGTCACACATTGCGGCAACTTTTGGGCCGCCCTGCTGCGCGGCCACGGGTTGCGATCACGGCCCTGAAGACGGCGCAGGTGCCTACTCGGCCTGTCCGACGCGGTGTCCCACCACTGGTCGTGTGCCCGACTGCCCACCGCGCACTTGGTGGTATTGTTAGGACACGTTCCTGCGAGCGTCGGCACGTCTGTCTATGCCGGCACGTCAGACGCCGCTCGACTTTGAGGTCTGTGTTGCGTCGACCCCAACGTCAGGGCCCGCACTGCCGGCCCTCTGCCGACGTTGGCAGCATGACCTCGCGACACACGGTCCACTCTCGGCCTGTCCGGCCAGGTCACCGTGAGACCCGCTTGTCGGCTACCACAGCGACCCGGCACTTCCTCCTTCGTCCCTTGCGCTTCTCCCAGAGTCGCCCACCAGAGACCCGCTGCTTACCGATGGCCCATCAACGTTGACAACCTAGACTTTCCAAATGAACAGTTTATGGATTGTCCTTCATGTATATAGCTTTTGTCACTATTTTCTCTTTTTTTTCATATGCCTTCGAATCGCGCAAAGCGCTAGGGGGGGGAGCCCTGTAGTGCCATCATCATCGCCATCATTTCTTGATGACTGCGCCGCGCCTCTCGCGCAGCTGATGCTAGCTCGAGCTGCGCGAGGAAGAGAACGAGCTGACACGCCTGGCGTGACGGACGCTGGTAACCGACGTGGCTCCACTTGAGGCCTGGAATAAAGTGGCGAGATCGGCACGGCCCCATCGGCCGCCTTCGATGTCATCTCACGTCTCTCTTCACTCGCCGCTACAAGCCCATGATGCAATGCGGGACTCGATGTTGGAAGTTGACAATGTATAGCCTCCGAGACATGCAAATATTTTCAATCTTAAAGGCTATTGCTTGTTTTATTACAAGGTAATTTTAGATATTCTACGTGTAAATTGTAATATCAATCTTTAATCCTGTCTGCATTAATATTTTGCTGGCATCTGATGAGCGCAACATAGAAACCATCGTGATGGTGCATCATGATGGTACAGAAAAAGGTGACGAATGCGTAAATTCTGAATTCCTATTTCTTTCTAGTCTGGTTTAAATGTTCGTGGTTGTTGTGGTGGTGCCCCTGTGCAGGGTGTTCATATATGTAAAATGTGGATGTTCCTTGAATAAAGCCAGTTAGTAGTTTGCGCCTGGCATCGTGTGTCTCTTCCTGTGTGTTGTGTGTAAATGCGCCCTCACGATGGTTTCTTCAAAGCACACTTTCGCCCAACAACCAACTCTTCTGATTAGCGCATATTTAACCAAAAATAGTTCATTTTGGCACTGGATATTCCGCTACGTGCCCTGCGAAACTAGGTCTGCTGTGGAATATTCACGCATAGCCAGGTTGTGACCTTATGTTCCAAGAAGTTATTTACGGTACGATTTAAAACGAGCTTAGTTGCTGTGAGCTTCCTTTTGTGCGTTTATCGCGGTGTTCGGAACAGGACCCTCTCCGCAGCCAGCAGGTACAAATTTAGGTAATAAGCGAGGTCAGTGAGGGGCGTAGACAGGTCAGCGAATTCATTCGAGAGTCGACGAGATTCACATCGAACCATGAGTGGGAGTCTGGGTGAATGGTATTCTCGCAAGGTGGAGTCCGAGCCAGTCGGGATAAAAAACTTTTTCTTGAGTCTGATTTAAAAGGACGAAACATATTCCTTGAGTGAGTCTCTGTGAGTTTTATTGCTTTTTTTTGCCCTCGGCTATCTACTGACTAGAACAGCCTTGCCCAGATTAACGTTTACACTCACGAACTACTAAAACTTAGTATCGCTCACTTAAACCCGTCACAAAGGGTACAGTAGTTGATAAAAGGGTACAGTAGTTGATATTATTTGTACTTTATTTAGTGTCTACATCAATACACAATTTGAATCGAAATAGTGAAAGTGAATTAACGTGAGATATTCGTGTTAAAGAGCACCGACACCATGGTGGACTCATGAGTCGATTGATTCCCTCCGATTCCGATCGAGCCATGAGTGTGCGTTTGATCAAGTCCGTGTTAGTAATGTTTTGGTAAGTTTGAGTCTGAGTGAGTCCCGTTCAATAAAATTTTCGTGAGTTTGAGCCCAGCTCAGTGAAATTTTGTAGAGTCCGAGTCCGAATGAGCGCTCAGCGCAAGCTATATTTTAGGAATGAGTGTGAGCGAGCTTCACAATTTCTATCAGCCTATAGTAAGGTAGATGACCGAGTTTAACACAATACATTACAGACTTGCATAATCAACCACTTACCTGCTAATGCCAAACAAGCCTGACTAAGTCATAGCGTTGTCCTGTGGATATTTATTGCGTACACTTAATTCGGTCCTTTGCAAAGAGCTTTTGTCTCAATTCTTTATGCTTCCTTACGTGCCTTTTTTATTCTAAACTCCATCCTATAGACGCTACAAAACCACCTTAAAAATGAAGTTGAAATAGAAACTAGCGAAATTTTGATTTCGACTCACTATCATCATTATCACAACACAGTAGCGTGGAGCATCAAATTTTTGTGTATTCCCACTCTGAATTCTCGGTCAAAGGCGTCAAGTTAAGGTCGCCTAGTCAAGTATGAGGAGTCGTTCAAGTGTGACCGATAATGACAACCACTAGTGAAGAAAGCAGAGCACCTCCACGCAACAGCTAAGCGTCATCAGTGAGCTCACTTGATGCGGATCTTCCTACACAAAATAACGTCCCCAGCAGAGACATCTGAGCGCGTAAGTGCATGATCGGCAATTTGTGAGTGAACTGGATGTTGTTCACACAGCAATTTCAGGTTTATTTCACCGTTGTAAGCCAAGAAACTGCATCTATCGAACGGTTGATAATCCTCCGACTTTTCGTAGCCGGCACGCCTGTTGCCTTTATCTACAACAGTTTAGGCTTTGGTCCTCCAACTTAGGCGACGCTGCAACCAGAAATGGACCTTGCCATTGTGCAGAAGAAGCTTACTGCACACTATACGCGACACACAACGAAGCGTATACCTGCCACCCTTTGCTGCTAAAGCGGCAAGCTGAATAACGTCTCGGCTCTTCCCCACTACCTCAATCCTAGAAGTGCAATAATGTAACAATGAGCAGCAGCACGACAAGATGCTCAGACAACAGTCCTCCCCAGATATGAATCGCCATTTGTGCGAATTAGCTACAATAGTCCACACTTGTCATGTACAGAGCTCACCAAGTTAACCAAACCGTGGCAGCTCGCTCAGGACTTCCATCTCAAATCACCATCAGTCTAATTGAATAGTTGACAGTCACGGTGGTAAATGCAGCTAAGCCTTCATTCAAGGAAGTACTGGAAGTTATTCATGAGCTGCACGTATGCATTTTGGACCACAGATACACACCACGCTAGAACTGAAAGGGAAGCCCGCCTAACTGCTTACAGGCTGCCATACCTACTCTGTCGACAACAAACATGCTGCTTAAAAAACCTACCCTGCACTAGCAGACTCATTAGTAAGAAAAAATGGAATGGATATGGAACTACTACAGAGAGAAAGCATGGGAGCTGCCTTTACTGAAGAAGGAAGACTCTGTTAAGACTGCAACCATTCACGCCTCGAGTGCCATAGGAAAAAGGCTTTGTTTTGGGACCAGTAATGGCCAGATCTTACAGCATTGAAGTGTACGGTGGAGCGCTAAGGAAAAAGTAGCTCATTTGTGACATGTGCCTCAGCCATTCGTGTTGTGACGAACTAGAAAAACACTGCAGTTGACGAAATGCATCAGTCGTCCAAACAGCGGCATAAACGCGGTGCTACTTCTACATCTACTACATAGAAAGCTGCGTGAAGCCATGTAAAGAAAGCATAGCATCTCATTAGCGGCTTTGCCTCAGTTGTGTGCCTTTTCGCATGACCTACTTGAGGAAGAAGAATCACAATTGGTAGTTGCATTTGTTCAAGCTGACATAAGCCTTACAGTGAAAGTGAAGCTCATGCCCGGCCTTGGACAAATGGCAAGAGGACTACAGTAGTCTGGTGTTATTTGTGTTATGCGTGGTGTGTTATGCAGGATTGGCATTTCCTTGTTGGCATCTCCCGGATTTGCTTAGGGTGACATTGCGTGCAAATTACTGTGCCCTTTCAAAATCTGCAATTTGTTGTTTAGGTCATGTTACCAACAACAAATTGTTTTTAGCAGGCCTGCTTTCTCCTCATTGGTGTCTTCTGTGTGTGTTGTGCGTGATCGTCCTAGTTTATTAGTGTGGATTTTCATCGTGGTGCAATTTGATGTTTATATTTGCTTGCAGACAGTGTGATCTGCAGGCCTGGTGTTTGCTGTGTGTGCGGTAAATGATAGCTTTGGCAGTAACAGGTTAACACAATCTTTTACGATTGTTTAATTTTTGGCTGATGATTACTTTCACACAGTTCTGAAGAAGACATGAAATGCTTTCTTGACGATGCAAGTTGCCAACAAAGGTATAAGTGCAGAGCGCCTGAAACAGTTGCTCTATTGCATTTTCATCAGTCACAGATGCTACCAGATACTTGAGTGCTGCAAACAGTTGTGAAGGCAGTTTCGAACCAGAGTGGGCACCCTTTTTTGTCCAAAAGCTGAGCATGTCTATATATTTATTGTCAGTACGACTGTCCTCTTGAACTTCCTACGATCGACCCGCCTCTTCGAACGTTTGTGACATACTAGTGTGTGTGTTTTTCGCTTCTTCCCGTTTTCTTTTTCTAGCTCATTCCGGTTTTCTTACTTTTCTGTCTTCCTTCTCCCTTCCCCAGTGCAGGGTAAGAAACCGTATACTTGCTTTCCGGTGAGCCTATCTGCCTTTCTTCATACCATATCATTCTTGATCGACCGTGATTTTACTGTAGTATTATATCCATTCACAGATTTTTTAGTTTGTATCTTTTGGCCAAATCATTGCCTTTTAAGTTCCCCAACTTTAAGGGCTTTGTGAAACAGAAGTTTTTATAGCTCCACTGTTCCTATTGGTTCCACTCATATAGTTCTTGCCAATCGTAAGTTTGGTTGTGGCTGTTGCCTCGCATAATGCAAACATGTAGGTCCCGTTTTGTAGATATGTTTCTTGTGTGTTTAATCTAAAACGACTCTTTAAACATGATTGTTGGAATACATCATCATTTAGACACAGTTTGATTTCATAACTGCTTGCTCACTTCATCATGTATTGGTTGCCATGACATTTTTTAACCACACAGTAATATTTAAATATACAGGCAATTTGTATTCTTCAAGTCTGAATGCACACAGTTTGAGATGAAGCCTGCCTACTGCAGGCTTTTCGTAGCGTGGATATTTGGGGTCTGAACCCCTTTAACGGAGTCCTAAAAGGCTTGCTCGTGCACATCTTTTTCCCACATATAATTTTATAGTGTTTAGTGTATCTAGGTACAGACATAACAGGGCAACGCAATGTTCTCCACCATGTGATTGTGTCCTTCTGTTTCTTTTTTTTTGCCAATGCAGACACTCTCTGTAAAGAATGTGTGGTGTGGAGCTATAGAGGCCTAGTCAGGTGACTCATGATGTTGCTTTGTGTCTCCTTCACTATGGCAATCGTGTATTGTCAAACAAATATATAAATAAAAACACAGGGTGTAGCTATATAGAGAAGTCTGATTCGTAGAAGGATTAGTGTGTGAAGAACATAGGCTGAACTTTTGTCTGTATTGTTCATCCTTCTTCTATTGATTACTCAACCACACTAACTAGCCACTGTCAGCCATTATACAAATGAGTACATGAAAGCTGCCATGTGTGTTATTGGATGTTTCAGTGATTGTGTTCTCCATGTTGTCTCTACGTTTGCTATTAAACAGGGTTTGATGTCTATATGTAATGTTGATGCAATGTGATTATTTGATTGTTGTTGCCAAATTGCACCATCACGGTAGGGTAACATGATAATTAGAATGTTGTTGCCTCATTAAAAACATCATGTTAAGACAATGTGATTATTTGAATGTTGCTGCATCAATAAAAACACTGTGTTATGGCAAGGTAATACTATAAACGTCGGTGCAATGTTAAATTTTAGTGTCTAACGTTTTCTCACATTCGTTGAATTCAAACCACGTTGGCAGGTATATTTGGTAAGCGCGCCTCTCTTTGCTAGGCGCGTCTGCGCGATGATATATCTCTCAATATAACATTCGCTGCAAACTTATGTGTAAGCTTTTCTTAAGGCGGAGTATACACACGTGCCTGTGATAAAGTGGTCTTCGCACACTCTGGCTCGAACGTTCGGTACCCAAAGGCTACCTTTCGCTGTGGCTCTTTTTACAGCCACGGCAATCTTAATTTTTCTTTCTTCATTCCATGAGAATCGATACATGCCCATTCACGTCGTTTGCCATTCACGATCGAGTGGGAGCAGCCAATGGCTGAACAAATGATCCTGGTTTAGCAGGACGAATGTGAACGGGTGACCACGTGCGCGAATTCCGAATGATGTGAGGCTTACAGCGGAGCGGTTCACCGCCGTCTACTCTCCTCAAACCGGAAGCTGGCAGCAGACGATGCATCCCAGAATCCCTCGCTCTTTTACAGGTCACCTATTATTCTGAGAGCCCCTGTACGTAAGTCTGCGTATGTGTATGCCTGCGTGTCAGTTCATGTGTGAATGTCTTTATTCACGCATGTACTTGAGCGCCTGCGTGCGCTTGGGTATGTCTTCGGGCGCCAGCTTGTACGTGAGTGTGCGTGCGTGTGCCTTTCTTCGTATACGCCAGCGGGTCCATGCATTTGTGCGAGTCTAAACTGTAAATATAAGACACTATAGTATTAGAAGCTTGTGTATGAATAGTCAGGCTTTTCTCTTTTTTCTAGGAGATGGAGGTAAGTCGCAGAAGCAATGAAATGCAATATCACGTTGTTTCATTGGCACGGAATACATGACCGCGCTGGAATTCCACTCTGCCTTTTTGGTAACACATGAAATTTCGGCGTCGGTATAAAAGGTCGTCAGATCTACTTATTTCCGAGAATTCATTATATAAACCACCACATTCTTTCTAGGTACCTTCTTTGAGCTCGTGAGGTCCAGAATAAATGAAAAACGAATTGAGTGTAAGCCTTATGCTCTTACATCGTAGCGCTTAACACACCTCCGCGTTACGGCAAGCCGAAGCGCAGACGGCTAAACTGCTGAGCTGCTAGTTGATGCTATTTTTTTTCTAATGTTTCGGCTTGTACATATAGTAGCGCTAAAAAAAATATATAAGCCACAGCGTTCCATCTGATTCCTACTTTCCTCCAGGTGTTTTTTTTTTTTCAAGTAACAGAACCTCGTGTAGAGCGTGAAGAAGCCGAAAAACCAGCGCGCGAGAATCAATGCGGCTACAGCAGAGCAGGTGGAGGGTTGAGCGGCACACTGGTCGGCGTAGGGTAAAAATTTGAGGTAAATAAAGTAGGAAGCGCACAAGCGTGGAAGAAAGTGTCGCTAGGTTCAAAATATAACCTCGTTCGCAGTGGTGTGCCGCGCAACGGACTCTCCGTGTTTTGCCAGTTTTGCTGAAGATGGCGCCACCTTTCTGTTTCAAAGCAGTAGCGCACGGGGCGGGTAGTGGCTAAGGAAAATTAAAGCAGCTCACAGTATAATATCATAATAGCTCGTGTCTAGAAAAAAGCGTAACGATTTCATTTAGAGTACCAGGTACTCTACTATGGGAGAGCTTAAAGCCGTCCCGTAGGCCTCACTCCTCTGGAGACCGTGTCACAAACATGTCGAAGCAACAACCGTTAGATTTAATAAAAATGTTGCTTATGGGATGATGCAGCGTTCGTTGGATCATAAATCGTGGCCATCTAATTTGTTCAAACTAACTCCCTTTTCTTTTGTTCTTGTTCTCTTTTTGTTGAGTTATATGGTTTGATTTGTGGGCAAATGTTTGTTGATATTATTGCAACGCTAAAGCCTTTTATTGTGTTTGTTCTGGTAAATAGTCTTTTGGTAACTTTTTTGTTGTTTACATGTGGTTGGCGGTACAGCTTTGCAGCTTTTATGCTGTTATAACCTGATATTTTGTTATAGGTTCCTTTTTGATCCGTCGTATGTTTTCATTGACAGGCGGTTAAGTGTCGGTGTTTCTATGGTGTTGAATGAATCAACTGCCGCTATGAACTGGCGGGCTTTATTTAAAGTCTGGCAGTTTTACCGGATGAGGTGGCGGAAGAGGGGATTAACCCCTATCTCTTCCCACTCTCCGTTGATTATGATGGCGGTGCCTCAGGTGACCGCTTGAAGTCCTTGCACCCGGGCGGCATCTTCAGCTTGCCGGACACCCCAAAGCTGGTCGGCCACTTGTCACTTGTGAGTGCCGCCTCCCAGCGGCAGCAGAGCTGACGCCGCCGATCGGCAACAGTCACCGCAGCCGCGGCGGAGGCCGGGTCTTCCCTAGCGCGGTGGTGGCAACAGCAATTGGCCTCGGATTTCATCCCTGCCTAACATGCGTCGCGAAGGGATCAGCGACACTGACGTTAACTTTTCCAGCACACTCCCAAAGCATGTGCTGCAATGTGACTCTTTCCCTGCATGATAACACTGGCGTAGGATCACCGGGCTGAGGACGTATTTGTTTGTAATAACCTCAGAGTTACGGCCTGTTTTTTGTCCAATTTGTTGGGTGTGGTGGGTATTTGCGTCGTTTTAGTCTGTAATGTTGTGTAATGTCGTTGAATGTGTTCAGGCGATCACCCCACGACCATTCCAGTTGTTGTGTGGATAGCGCCATCACCCCGCTCTCGGAGATGAAGGCGGCCACCGAATCGGCCGCGGCTCGGTGAGTGAGATCTCGAGCCGCGGTTGGGGCCGGCTGGTTACCTGTGAGCGAGAAGCTGGTGTGAGCCGGGGTCCACATAAGGAAGACATTCGCATTTTCAGTTTTGAGATACGAGGGCGAAGACGCCGAGGCCATCGCTCTTCGAAGCTCGCCGCCGTCCTTGTTGCCATTACTTGATTGTAGCATCCGGGCCGCCAGACACGAGATGCGACCGTGCGCGAAGCCATGGACGGCAGCTTGCGAGTCGCTGATCATGACCGCAGCCTCCGGGACTGCGACCAGTGCAAGAGCAATCGCCGCCTCTTCGGCCGCCTCTGTGTGTTCCGTACGCACCGTGGCGCTCGCGAGGCGTTTGCCTGTGCGATTCTCAACGGTGATAACCTTAGCCCGCCTTCCCTCTAGGTATCGTACGGCGTCCACGTACACTTCGTCACTCTTGCCATACATTCTTTGGAGGTCACTCGCTCTTTTGTTGCGGCGCCCGACGTGGTGTCTCGGGTGCATATTCCCGGGGAGCGGTGGGACGATGAGATGGTCATGATGAGACGGTCGCGCAATGTTTAGCGCCTCCATCAGTTCGTCCAGGGTGTTGTGCTGGCCCAGCTCGAAGAACATGTCGGTACTCGTGTTGAAAATTATGTCAACCGCACTCTTGAACGCCTTGCGAATCATGCAGTTGACCTTGTTCCGTTCGGATGCCAGCCATTTTAGATAAGGGACGACAAACGTTATGCGACTGATCGCGTACGCCTGTACGAGGCGGATCACACAGCTTTCCCGCATACCGTGTGTCTGTTCGTTATGCAGCGTAAGAGTCGAATTGTGTCTACCCAACGTTTAAGTCTTCGAACTGTCTCACCGTTGTGACCGTTGGCCTGTAGATGTTGTCCCAATATCCTTATATTCTCTACGCTCGGTATGGAACGCCGTCCGCCGTTATTACTCTGATTTCTGATGTCTCTCAACCGGGAAGGACGGTTTTGCGGCTCCTTCTCGTGGGTTTGTATTTCAATAGCTCGGACTTAGCCGCTGAACATTCCAACCCGTACCTCTAAAAAATTCGTGCACCGCGTTCACGCCCATCTGCAGCGTTCGCTCCACGTGGCCATCACATCCTTCTCCGGGGACCCAGAGGGTGATGCCGTCCGCGTAAAGGCTGTGATGCAAACCCTCTTTTCTCACTAGTTTTTTGGGTAGGCCAAGGAGGACAAGGTTAAACAACATGGGCGACACGATGGAGCCCTGCGGCGTACCCGTAGGACCCGTTTCCAATTCCGGTGATTCCGCGTAGTCGACAAAGACGCTCGCACGCCTGCCGGTGGGGAAGTCGCGTATATAGTTATAAAATTTTTGGCCTAATCTCAGCGATGGGACACGGTCGAGAATCGCTGCATGATCGACGCTGTCAAACGCTTTTTTTTTCATATCAAGGCTGAAAATTGCCTTGGTGAAACTAGAAGTGCTGTCTACAATCTGTTGTTTCAGCTGCAGCATCACGTTCTGTGCGGAGAGGTTGCGGCGAAATCCGATCATTGAGGGGGGGGGGAGACGTCAGCGTCTTCGAGGTAATCAGTAACACGAATCAGGACAGCGTGTTTCATGACTTCACCCATGCAGGACGTGAGTGAGATCAGCCTTAGGTTATCGATTGTCACCTGCTTGTCTGGTTTGGGATTCATGACTACGCGGGCCCTTTTCCACGCATCGGGGAGGGAGCTCTCTCGGCAGCAGTGGTTAACGTATTCCATCAGTCGCGTAATCGACTTGTCGGAGCTAACACGGGAAAGATCCAGCCCTTACAGCGTTCAGTTTTTGAACTGATTTTTTATTATCGCGCTGCACCCGCCGCGCGGCCCAAATGCCAACTTCTTCTTCCTTGACGAGCGGCGCATTGAGGCGCTACAGGGCTCCCCCCTCCGTAGAGCGAGAGCCGTAGGAATCACCAGAGGAGTCGCCCAGTGGACATGCTTGGATGTTGGCATCCAGACTTTAGATTGAAACCCCGCGGCCGCGAGAGCGGCGATATACGCAGGTTTCAGTCGATCAGCAGCCACGACATCTTCACGGCCATTGATGTCCAGCGTGAACGTCTTAGGCGTACGATGGAGTACGCGGAATGGTCCATCATAGGCTGGTGTTAGTGGTGGCCGTATTTCGTCACGCCGAACGAAGACGTGGCTGCAGTCATGCAGATCCTGACTGACGAAGACAGACTGGGGGTGTCGGTCGGCAGGATTCACAGGAGCAAGGTCCCGAAACGTGGTGCGCAGCTCTCGAATGTACGTGGAGGCATCGTGAGTGGAAGGTGGCGATGATGGCTCGAAGAATTCTCCTGGAAGACGCAGGGAAACGCCATAGACTAGTTCGGCTGATGAGCAGCCGAGATCCATTTTCAATACTGATCGGATGCCCAGAAGTACGAAGGGGAGGTGGTCGAGCTAACGTTCCCTTGGCTGGTGAGCAGTGAGGGCAGCTTTCAGTTGTCGATGAAGCCGTTCGACCATGCCATTGGCGGAAGGATGGTTGGCAGTTGTGTGGATGTGTCGAATGCCCAGGATATTGGCAAGTGTGGTGAAAAGGGCCGATTGAAACTGACGACCGCGATCAGTGGTGACAACAGAAGGGCATCCAAAGCGCGACAGCCAGCCGTTTGTGAAAGCCTTGGCAACTGTTGGTGCTGTAATGTCGAAAATGGGAAACGATTCCGGCCATCTTGTGGAGCGATCCACACATGTCAGCACATGTCAGCAGGTAACAAGCTCCTTGCGATGACGGAAGAGAACCTACGATGTCGAGATGGACGTGATAAAACCTTGCGTCTGGAGGCCGAAACGGGGATGTTGCCATGACAGTGTGACGGTGAACTTTAACGTGCTGGCACTCAAGGCAGGTTCGCGCCCAGCGTCGGACATCAGCATTGATGCTTGGCCAAAGGAAACGAGATGTGACTAGCTTCTGGGTCGCACGAATACCAGGATGGCTCATGCTGTGCAATTGATCAAAATTGCACGACGAAAAGCTGAAGGCACGAAGGGCCGAGGGACACCAGTAGACGTTTCGCACGTTTTGAATGAGGTAGAAAATGGAAGCGGGCACTCCGTGAACGATAGAGACGTGGATGAAGAGCGAAGACGATGCAGCTCAGGATCGTTGCTTTGGGCAGCTGCTAGCTCTTCCATGTCTAGTGGTGGCTGGGTTGACAAGGCATCGATGCGGGATAGTGCATCAGCAGCAGCAATTTCCGGCCCATGTACGTGTCTGAGATCCACAGTGAACTCTTAAATAAAGCATAGTTGACAGATCTCCCGTGCAGTATGATTGCTGTGATTGCGATGGAAGGCAAACGTCACGGTCTTGTGGTCTGTAACGGCGTAAATGTCCCGGCCCTCCAATAAATGACGAAAATGTTTGATGGCGAGATATACCGCGAGAAGTTATCGGGCAAATGTACTGTATTTTTTCTCTGGTGGCTGCAGTTTTTGCGAGAAAAACCCAAGAGCTGCCAACCGGATACGTGCTGCTCGAGAACGGCGCCAACTGCCACGCTTAATGCATCGGTGATGAGACGAATTGGGGCATCAGGGACGGGATGTATGAGCATGGTAGCGTCTACCAGAGCCTTCTTGGCAGTGCCGAAGGCAAATGCAGTGTCCTTGGGCCACTCCAGTGGCGCAGCCGGGTCTTTCTTTTTAGCCAATAGGCCGGTCAAGGGCTTTAGGAGTGTGGCGCACTTTGGAAGAAAGCGGCGATGGAAGTTTAGTAGGCCCAGAAATTCTCGGAGTCTCTTCAATGAAGTCGGGGGTGGAAAGTCTTGAAAAGCCTTCACTTTGCTGGCGAGTGGTTGGATACCCTTTGGAGTGACAAGGTGGCCTAGGAACTCTATTGTAGCGACGCCGAAGAGGCACTTATTGGGATTAATTACAAGGCCGTAATCATCCAGCCGGTGGAACAGGGTGCGCAGGTGGGCTTCATTCTCAGGGCTGGATGAGCTTGCTACAAGGAGGTCATCAAGGTAGGCAAATACGAAATCGAGACCTCGCGTGACCTCGTTCATAGTGCGCTGAAAGGTCTGTGCAGAGTTGCGCAATCCAAAAGGCATCCTCACATATTCAAACAGACCGAATGGGATGGTGATGGCCGTCTTCGGAATGTCAGCGGGTTCTACAGGAATCTGATCGTAAGCCTTCACTAAGTCAATTTTAGAGGAGATTGTGCACCGAGCCAGATTTGATGTGAAATCCTGTATGTGAGGAAGTGGATAGCGGTGTGGTAAGGTGTGGGCATTGAGAGCGCGGTAATCCCCACATGGTCTCCAGTCGCCAGGATCTTTCTTCGGCACCATGTGGAGTGGCGACACCCAGTTGCTGGAGGAAGGCCAGACAATGCCGAGTTCAAGCATGTGCTCAAACTCACGGCGGGCGATGGCGAGGCGTTCTCCAGATAGTCGATGGGGTCGTGTAAAAACGGGAGGTCCAGTGCTCACAATGTGGTGAGTGATGGAATGCTTCACCGGTGACTCTCTGGTGTGCGGCTTCGTGATGCTGAGAAAGTCGTCGAGTATTTTTGCATACGACGAAGCAGGTGTGAGAGCTCGCAGTCCTGTTGGCGAGGAAGTACAGAGTACACCGTTGATGGAGATGCGGGTGTTGAGATTAATGAGGCGATGAGCATGCATGTCCACAGCAAGGTTGAAAAAACTGAGGAAGTCAGCTTCAATAACACCTTGCGAGACGTCAGTGAGGATGAAAATCCAGCGGAACGTACGGCGTAGTCCAAGGTCAAGTGTAAGAGAGGGTTGGCCGTATGTGCGAATGGCGGAATTGTTGATCGCTTGGAGTGGGCAGGTCTGTTCGTTGCGACGGTGATCTGCACACGAGGCCGGGATGACGCTAACCTGGGCTCCTTTGTCGTCTAGGAAGCAAACGCCAGTGATCTTATCCGACACATAGAAAAGGCGGCATGACTTTCGACCAGTACCACTTGCCGCCGTCAGTGGCAGGTCGTCGCATTTCCCGACCAGGAGCACGGGCGAGTGCACTTGCGAGCAGAGGCACCGAATCGGCGGTGGTACCAGCACACGGTTGAGGATGAAATGTCCCGCGGCGCGTCGGGTGGCCGAAGTTCCGGAGAACGTGGGGGCGTCGAGGAGCGACCGTGTATCTGGAACCTGGATGACGGTCGACGATGCGCAGGTACAAAGTCATCGAGGCGCCTGACAAGGGCGTCCAAACGGTTCTCGATGCTCGCGAGCGCCGGGTCTGCAGCGATGGCCGGTGGCGGTGTGGTAACATCGTTGAGGCTATGTGCCCGCGAGTAGTCCGCCACTCGGTCAGCCATTTCAGCGAGTGTGTCTACTGGGATATCTCCTGCAGCTACGAGGACCGGGACCATGCTCTGCGGTAAGCGCTGGAGGAACAACTCACGTGACAGCTTCTCCTCTTGAGGGGCGGAGGGGCTGCCAAGGAGCTGGCGCATGCGTCACAGGAGCTGTGATGGGTGACGGTCACCGAGCTCTGTAGCCGTGATGAGCTGTTGGAGTCTGCTGTGTTAGGACTCAGACTTGCGGGAAATGATAGCTGCCTTCAACGTGTCGTAGGGATGGCTCGGGTGCGGCGACGCTAAAATATCAGCTAAGTCCTCGGCTACGTCCGGAGGTAAGCAGGATACCAGATGCCAGTGCCTGGTCTGTTGGCTAGTAATTTGCGTAGACGGAAGTGCGCCTCGACCTGCAGAAACCATGTTCTGAGGCTGTTTGGCCAAAATGGTGGCAGGTTGACATGTTGAATCGCAGCGACTGCCGCACCGCTAGGTGTGGCGTCTTCTTGGGCGTCAGGACCAATAGGATTGGTGGCAGAGCCGGCGGGATCCATGCGGGATGATCGGGGCTGTGTTCTTTATCGGGTCACCATTAACTGTCGGAGCTAACACGGGAAAGATCCAGCCCTGACAGCGTTCAGTTTTTGAACTGATTTTTTTATTATCGCGCTGCACCCGCCGCACGGCCCAAATGCCAACTTCTTCTTCCTTGACGAGCGGCGCATTGAGGCGCTACAGACTCATCGTCCAGGTTGCGTAGAGTCTTGTTGGTTACTCGATCCGGGCCCAGAGCAGAGCTAGTGTTGAGGTTGCTTAAAACTGCCCTAATTACAGCTTTACAAAACTCCGCGTCTAGCTTCTCACTGTTGTCTCCCTCATATATTGCGTGCTGTGTTGTTTCTACTGCTTTAAAATAGCGCTCGCGAACAGCTTCAAGAAGTTCATCTGGCGTGCACCCAAAGTCACGTACGAACCTGCTAATCTTGTGCTCCTGAGCGCTCTTGGTCTCCTCCGGATCCAGAAGGTGCCGGAATAGGCGCCATGCGTTCGCACCACGCATCTGTTTCTAGAGGGCATTGCATGTCTCTTCCCATCGAATGCGTCATACCTAAAAAGAATGCCTTTTTGTCTCCCTGTCTAACTTGGCTATGCGCCTACGTAACGTCCTATCATGTCTTTGACGTTTCCTTCTCTTTAGCAAGCACTGTTTAGCCTCCCACATGTGCAGGAGCCGGCTATCTATCACGTGAAGCTTTGCCTCAGGAGGGATCTCGGGCGTTGCTGCCTCCACGTCCGCCCTTATGGTCTCGGTCCATTCTTCAATGTTCGTTATTGGTTGGTCGCCTCGCTCACGTTCCTTGTGTGTCTTACGAAATGCATCCCATTGCACAAGACGGAGCCTGCGTCCTCTGGCCTTCCCTTCGCTCTCGAAGTGACACCCGCTAGCTCGCAATCCCGTGTCTATTTTAATCTCTATCAAGCAGTTATCACTTCTGAGATCCTCCTGCATGTTGCGCTACTGCGCGTTGGTTATGTTCGCCAGGAACGCCAGGACCGGTAGCGTGTCTGCGCAGGCGCTGTTGCTCCTGCGCGTGGGATTGGCAGGGTTCACGATGAGCTCCTGTGGGAGGTCTGCCGAGTCCTCCCACAGGAGCCTGCCCTTGGGTGTTTCTCGTGGATATCCCCAGGCCGCGTGAGGTGCGTTGAAGTCTCCCGCAACGAGTAGCGGCTGATCACCGGTGACTGCATGTACCTTACGGAACAGCTCCCCAAATCTGTGCTGCAGTGAGGGCTTGGTGTATACGTTCAATACTAATAGTCCTTAACCCATCCTCAGAATTATCACTACGAACACGTGCGGTACCTTCACCACTTGAAACTCCGCTACTGTGAGGTCGCTACGAACGAGCACCGCAGCGGCCGGCGTCGTCACCCCAACACCAGTCGACGCAACTCGGCGTCTTCTTTTCCTGTGCTCTTCGTTAGACACGGCCGCATCTATAGCTTTGTAGCCCGCTAGTTTGACCTCGTTATTTGTCTAAGGTGTTGTGGTTTTTTATTCCTTAAAGCATATGCGTGATTTGTCTGACAACCTGAATGTCTAAGACAACCTTCACGTTAATGGCCAGTGTAAAGTGTAGATTATTGATGTTAGCGGAAATGCAAACACGTCGCAGTGGTCGTGCTTTAACAAAGTCGACTCACCGTCATGTGCACACTATTCGCAAACTTGCGGTTGACCATCGACTAATCCTGATACTCAAAAAAAAGATCACAGCATATCTACGGAGTGAATGATGACGAGTGGGGTGAAGCGTCCATCAGTCCGTGCGTGCTTCCATTCGTCTATTCGTTTTTGCTTCCATCCGTCCATGTGACGTTTTATCCTTGCAACCGTCCGCGTGACCGCCTGGGCGACCACCTGTACGTCTGTCCATCCTTACGTCCATCTGTCTGTCTGTCTGTTCGTGCATCCGTCCGTCTGTCTGTCCGTTCATCTGTCAATCTACTGAACACTTCAAGTACGCCATCTCGCATATTTTCATCATATATTCATCATATACAAGTACTGTCATCCATCGGACATTCCAAAAACTACACTAGAGATGGCTACTGCTCAAAACACGGGACGTATGACCCACGTCGTAACGAGTTTCCTTCTTCAAAAAAGGATGTCTTTGAACAACTTGGTTGTAATTGACTTTGTAGTGTTTCCGTGGTTGATATGCAGTGTGTGGTCAGTAATGCAACATGTGTACACTATCACGGTTTTTCTTGCAGTCGTCACCTTGTAACCGGTGTGGAGCTGTGCATGTGACAGATATAATACCGTATTTACTCGAGTGTGATGCAAGGTTAATTTCTCATGTGTTTATCCTCGCATACTGAGTAAGAAATTCTGATTTTGTTTCACTGGACGTAATAAAAAGACACCCCGCGCGTTACGATCGTGGTCGTGTTATAATAGAATATATATGGTGCCTGTAATATACAGTACGATGCTTGCGCAACGTAAGTTTTCATGTGCTTTCTTGAAAGTTTGCAACAAATTTTATTTAAACGCTTGTAATATTTTTCAGTACACCAACCCCTGTGCTCTGATGGAAATCGACGCCGGGAAGCGTCTACGAGGCAACTATGCATGGTCTCGATTATTTTTCCTGTTATTAAAACATTTTGTGATTGTGAATTTGTGAATACAACGATGATGTTTGTCTCGAAGATTCTTTCTTCTCGTCCGATCATCGCACAAGCCGGCATGGTTCACGTTAGCAATTATTCGTACGTGCGAATGTTTCCGGCCGCGCTCGGCAGGGCGGTGCTCTATGTCCACAGAAACTAGGGTCCCTATAATTATAAAGGTAGCAACAACTACACGCGCGCCCTCTGAAGGGGTCCAAGGAGCAGAGCTAGCAGACGATGCTCTACTCACTCGCGTACATTTTGCGGACGGCTGAAACCGCTCTCAGTGCGCGTTTGAAGCAGTTAATTATTGCCCTTTGTGGCGTAAGCTGCCCAGGAAACTTCAAGCACTAGGGACAACGACTAACAATCCCGGGGCGCGTGAAGCTTTGCAATAAAACGTTCGTACTTTCGAAGCTTCTCATTTTATTGAACGGTGTTTCACAGCGGTAGTCATATGGCACTTTTTTACGGTCGTTTGCACAATCTAAAATTCAGCTTACATTGAAGTAGAGACAATATTTGGGTCAACTGAAAGTGCTTGTTTTATAGTTAAAAAATATCGGGGGTTGTGAGCTTACCGAAACTTTCGGAAACATCATTGCGCACTGATTGCTTCTAGTGGTGCGCAGCGAGTTACGTGCGCTCTTATCACGTTTTGCAGTGCTCGGCAGTATTCCCGCGGTCTTTTAACGCTAACCGAATTATTTGTATACACAATACTCTAAGAGCTTTATTTCGAATAAAGGATTTCGCTGCATCTTCGCTGCATCTTCCGCTCTTTTTGTTTCGGCCGATGAGTAAAGATGCTCGGCGGGGCATACGGCTTCAGTTTCTTCTGGCCAGAGCTTTGTAGGATTAATGGCTCAAATTCTCCCACATCAAAGTGGTCCTGTAAAAAAATATGCAAAGTGCTTAGACAAACAAGCCTGAATTGACCTCGCACAAAGCCCCTTTGCAAAACACAGCAAGGTTTGGCAAAACAAAATAAATAAGATATACCGAGAACGGACCTTTTATTGTAAGTTTCAAGTTTTAAAGCCACCCGAAAAAGATGTGAGAATAACAGCTGTCTTTGTGTGGTTCGGGCACATGGTAATAGCTCCATGAATACCTTGAATTGACAGAATAAAAGCAGCCTCTGGCACATTGACACATTTACATCTATGCTCACGTGATCTGGGAGACCTTGCATGAACAGGAAAACTGCAATAAGTTCACTTATACAAGCTGTAGCATCTAAACATTACAAAAGGATGCCCACACCTGAAAAATAACTTTATGTGACACGCCCTGATGCGTAATGCACAAACGAAAGGCTGTTTCAAGCAGACGGGTCAAAGCAACTAAATGACAAGGGGCATTCTGCATTGCTCTAGGCTTTCCTAATCAGTGCTCAGCCAACACATTAGTCGTTTACCCTTGACAAAGTTTGCATTATGATGACATAAACAAACGCAATTGCATTGGGGTCTCGAGCTAATCACTGGGAGAAATACGGGATGTGAAACGTAAATAACTATAATGCGCAAATCAGCCGCATCAAGAACGCCAAAACACTAACAGCGTTGTTGAGATAATGCCCATGAAACAGTATATAAACGAACAAAGGCACGCCATCGAGGCGCATGGCTGGCTGAAATCTACGACAGTGTTTATATTTTATAAAAACCACGAAGTCATTTACCTCGCATAGCCGGGTATTTTCAGTGGGCACGAAATCCTTGCACCCGATTCTGTCGAGCCATATCTTCCGTCTGCTGATGTTATCATCACCGCGAGGAATAGAAAAGAACTTCTTTCCATCCGTCGTACGGTTGCGGCAACCGTAGGCACAGCAGCCCGGCATGCTTACGTGTCATGCTGCAAACGTTGAATAAAAACACGTAATTCCCGCGTCCACTCAAGGGAAAGGTAAATAAGCACTTTTACGTTGCAAAAAGAATGCATTAGAGGCGCAAGAAATGTTTTTACTTACCGAAACGTCCAATTCCACGCTCGGAAACGCAAACAACCACGCGATCCGCATGCACAGCGAACGACTGCTGGACCCTTAGGGCAGGGCGCGAAGGAGAAAAGGTCACATGTCGCCAACCGGTCAATCGCGCGGCGAGGCGGCTGGATCAAGACCTTTCGCTACTTTTCGTAGATAGAGGGACTTTAACAGAAACTGCAGCGCTGTTTCCACATAGGCTTGTGAAGAGTCTTACTATAAGCAGCATTTTCCTGAAGTTTATTTAGAAAAATGATAGTCTTTCTTGGAGTACTTCAACGCAAAACTTTCGTTCTGTCTGTCTGTCTGTCTGTCTGTATGTCTGTCTGTCTGTCTGTCTGTCTGTCTGTCTGTCTGTCTGTCTGTCTGTCTGTCTGTCTGTCTGTCTGTCTGTCTGTCTGTCTGTCCTCCGAAACGAAACCAGAAACGGTCAAAATTCAACCCCATCCGCAGCGCCGACCAATATTACTCAAGTTTCAGCGTTCGTACTTGTGCGATTGTCAAGTAAAAAGCAATGATTTCGCATATCTGAGAAAAAATAACAACACTTCATTATTCTGTACGTGTCTCTTCATACAAGAGAGGCATACGTAGATAACAAAAAGGACAGTAGCGTTTATCATGCTGCGCTGACAATGCAACGCTATGCACAAAAAGGCAAGTGTTTTCAAAGCTTTGCTAAGACGACACGGTGGTGGCACGAGCCCGTCACTTAGCGTTCTACACCTTATCGCCTCCAAGACAGGCGCACATGCCAACCTTCGTTTTCGAAGATGACTGCCAGATAGCGCTCGTGTCTCACGTGCCTCGATGCACTCGTTTGCCTCCGCTTCACGGATCGAGGCACTCTAACGCAGCGCCTCCAGTATACAATTCACCGATTTTCTCACGCAGAAAATCAAATTAGCGTTTCTTTCAGTCTCTCCAGTTGCAAGACTAACGTCTTTCGACGACATTAACAGCAAAACATGCGGATACGGGGACATTTCTTTTCTTCCATTACAGTATCAAGGTTTATGATTCAGGTGGGCGGATTTGTCTAGGATCACACATGGCTACAAACATTTTCAGCACATCCAGACGAGGCTCTTTTATAACGATCTAGAAGAGCGGCGCATGCGTAGTACGTCTATTTATGGTGCATTTCAGGGCGTAAAATGTTGCTAGGGCGCTTTTAATTTAAACTTTGTGCTGTTGACTCATCAATAACTCTAGCTTTCCGCGGCTCCTTTTGCAGCTGTTGCAATGGCGCGTGCCCGTTGCTAAACGCGGCTCAGAGGTGGCTTCTTTGCTGCTACTGATTCAACGTATGCGTAGCTTGGTATTGATGTCATAACAGCTGGCATGGTTCCGAGGTGAGGCCAGGTGGTGGTTAAGCAACGGCGGGGCAAGGTTTTTTACGCGGAAAAGCTGTATTTATTACATGGTTAACCGCTTCGCAATAAAAAAAGCAAGGAAAGGGACGAAGTGCTTCTCATAATGACCTGCCTCTGATCTTTGACATTTCTAATGTAAAGAAACAGCCAGGCTTGCGCGGAACGCACAGCACCGTCACAGCGAAAGCTGGAAAAGCAGCTTTTCAGAACCATTTTTAAACTTTCTCTGGGTAAGTCTCACAAGCACACTTGCAGGGTACCTGCTACCGCATACATCATCATTATTTTTTGTTATAGCGACGCAGTCACTATGCCATCCCTCGTATTTGTCGGAGATAGGCGATACCCACTCCACGCTTGCAAAGAATGTTCTGCTTTTTTCATGCTTTGGCCCTTGACGATGAAGAGTAATGCCTGAAGCTTTCGTAATGATTTGGAGAATTCGATGACCTACTTCTAACACAATTTAAATTGTACGCTTGGCCATTCCTTCACTGTTCTCAAACGCTTTATTAGTGTTACTACCGAGATTCCTTTCCCGACATTAGGTCTGCCTATGGCCAATTTGCACTTACTTCCAAGCGACGTCGTGGCTCAGTGGTAGAGGGCTGGGCTGGCATGTAGGGGTCAAGGGGGTGAACTCCATTGTGTCTCTAGTGTTTTTATTTAGTATTTTTTGCTTCTTTCGCGCGATAGTGATTACAGACATCGGGGGCGGCAAACAACACGCGACCTTTGTTGTGACCCCATAACAGCTTTCACCGTAAAGGAGGAGAAGGCCGTTCTTGGCGATAATTTGGTAAAGCAATGAGGCAGTCTTTGCGTCACCCTCCCTCCTATGAGCATAAAGTGGTGGGGGTAGGGGGTATGAGACCTTTTTACCCCATCGTGGGAATGTCTGGGGCTTTTCTAGTGCCATTTTAAACCCTTATCATCATCATCATCAGCTCATAGTGGGAATGTCTGTGGCCTTTCTAGGGCCACTTCTAAACCCTTGTCATCATCATCAGCCTGACTACGCCCACGGCAGGGCGAATGGGTCTCCCATGTTCCACCTATCAAGCCCACCTAAACTCTCTTAGGGCAGCTTATACGAGTAAACATGCCAAGTGTCTACTAACGCATATATTATATTTTGGGGAAGTTGGGAAGCATCCACTATGTCAATATTTCTCATTCTACAGATAAGTCAAGCACTCGCTATAAAGAGTGTTTCAAGAAATGTGTCTAATATTGTTCGAAAAGCTGCAACAGACGATATTTGCTCGCTGTCTTCAGAGTTGCCTTTTCTCTAATGGCAGACGTCTTAAGAAGGTTGAACCCTTAATTTTCAATGACAATTATGACAGTAAACTAATTAAAATTTTATAACTGGAGTTCGGCAGTTCTGATAAAGAGGAGAATTCAATTCCTTGACATAAAAACTCATTGCTGCTTTGAGATTACAGAAAAGTGGCCCCTAGTAAAAACTAGGAATTAAAGAAATTTTCTGAACCTGAATTTTGCGGGGAAACCGAAACCACAATTACGCCAAGATATAATGAAGGCCAGACTCTAGGCCGAAACATCGAAATAAACCACGTTATGAGCGGTCACGGAGGATCTACTTGACTATATGCAACGCTACAGCCACTCAACCACCATGCCTGCCTATATATATATATATATATATATATATATATATATATATATATATATATATGTGTGTGTGTGTGTGTGTGTGTGTGTGTGTGTGTGTGTGTGTGTCAGTGGGAGTAATAATTCACTGGCACAGTTAGTCTTCGTGAAGGTATGGGTTATGGCACAACGGGAGCGTTGTCAACAAGGATAAATATATTTATTTCCCAACAGTTTCGGGAGGGGTCCTTCCTTCATCAGGGAATGAGTTACACTGACATGAACTTCCAAACTTCGTTGCTGCCGCGTCCCTCTCGCCTTGAAAGATGTTTCCGAGAGTGAGAGGGAAATAAAAAAGGGGGAAAAACAAAAAAGGGGGAGAAAAAAGACGAAAAAGAAAAAGAAAGAAAGTAAAAAAGAGGAAGAACCACTGTCAACACTGAGAACGAAACCAACTGTCCGTGTACGTCCAGATACGGTTCATATCACGTGCTGTTCAGTTCTCGACGTGTGTCGGGCCACCCAAGATTGTCGCCGCGGTGCCGGGAGGGTCCGTGACTGCGTGCGTAAAGAAAGGGTTTCCCCGTAATGGGTCGGTCGGCGTGCGGCGTGCGTAAAGGAAGGGTTTCCCGTTAATGGGTTGGTCGGCTATTTACCTTTAATCTTTGTCAGTTTCCATTCAATGGTCATCAAGTGGTAGGCGAACGTAAACACTTTGTATGTGCATGTAGAAAAAAGAAAAATGGAAGAGAAAAAAAGGAAAAGAAAAAAAGAAAGCCAAAAAACAAGAAAAGACAGTGTACACGTACGAGTCAGTCAGAAAAAAGCATGGTCTCCAGCTATCAATCTTTGTCACCAATTTCCTCCTGGCTTACTTCTCGGAGGCAGTTCAGTTTTCCGGGGTCCTCGTTGATGCCGGCTACTAATGTTCGAAATTTGAAAATAAAATATGCCTCACGCTGTTCGCGCTCGCGTCTGTTTGAGAAACCGGACTGCAAAAGAGTTACGCTGATATTTTCAAAACTGTGGTTTGGCAGGCGCAGATGTCTAGATAAAGGTAGCTTCGGCAGTGAAGTGGCGTGGTACCAGTGATTATTGAACCGCAGCCGAAATGGCGTGTCTGTTTGGCCGATATATTCTTGTCCGCAGATGTTGCAATGTAGCATGTCTATTACGTTACTGGAGTCACAATTAAGGCTTTCAGTTATGCAGAATTTGAAATCTGAGAAGTTCGCTTTGGATTCGCGTGTTGTGACCATCTGTGGGCATACCTTGCATCAAGCTTTTCCGCAGGGATGGCACCCTGATTGAAATTTGGGGGTGTTTGTTTTTGCTCTGACAAGAATGTCCTTCAGATTTTTATCCTGGCGGTACACCACGTGAGGTGGCTTCGCGAAAATAGAAGTTAGTCGTTTGCTTTGCCTGATTATGTTGAAATGGCGGGAAAGTATGTTGTTGATTAGTGGTGCTGATGAGGAGTAAGTTAGTACAAGGATCGTTTGGGAAGTCATTTTAGATACTCTGTTTGGTCCCTTAATTATATCATTCCTGTTCACGTTGCGAGTACGTAGTATGGCATCGTCAATAATGTCTTCCGGATAATTTTGTTTCAATAAGGAATGCTTTAGGTGTTCCGCGTGTCTGTCAAATTCCCGCATATCGGTGCATATTCTTCGGTACCGGTAGGCCTGAGAATATGGAGTACCCGTTTTGCAATGCTTTGGGTGGCTGCTGTTGAAATGTAGGTACATTTGACGGTCTGTAGGCTTTTTGTAAAGGTTTGTTGACAAGCGGTCATTTTCGACAGTGGACGTCATATATATCCACAAGTACACGCATTCAAGTCACATGTCACCACCCCATTAACAATATCCATGCAGTGCCCCTTAGCAGAGCTACTATTTTAGGCGTTGCCTTTCTCGTCCGACTACTTTAGACTTGAAATAGTTTTTGGACGTCATACTGTCGAAAAGGTGAAATTTACAGTACACATTTCTACACAGACACGCTATTTTCAGCTTCACCAACAGTAAACGTTCACTGCAAGACTAGCACCCACAATTTTTTAGGGGGGGGGGGGGTGCAGCAGAACTAACTTTGGCAATTGATGGTCGCTGTGAATGCGTGTAAATATTTAAGTATACCCTACAAAGTTAAATTATGGGAACATTTCGTGGTGTAGGAGATTCAGATTCCCTTCCTCTCTCCTCTTTCCTTGTTCTGCGTGTATTTGAAATAGTATATATATAATCTCACAGCTTTCTGAGCGCAGGTAACTTCCAATAAATCGGCCCAGTTATTTTGTATATTGTAGACGCCTAACTAACGACGAAAGAGTTAAGACAGAAGATTGGCTTGTCATACTTTAAGGGTTATGGCATCATGTGCTAGACACGAATGATGGGCAGGTACGAAGAAATCTGCATCAAGAAAGCGCGACTGAGGAGCCGAAGCGCATAGCAGTCCCTTCACGCAGCACGCGGCTCTTTCAGTACAATTCGACTGCAGCGCCATCGCTATGGGCAACGCAGAAGGGATCAGGCGGCAAGGCGCGGTCACGCCACTCTACACTTCTACTACACTCTATCGAGGGAACCAGCGCTGGAGTTTCCACGAGCACCCTGGCGGTGAAAGCGCGCACTTCTCAGCTGCTCCCGCAGATAAGAGTGGCGGCTGGTAGAGGCGGTGCGTGCTAACAAAACCAAAGGGCGCTGGCCAAGGTAATGTAAACTAGTAGCGTAACTTCCATAGAAGCCCGTAGATCCAGTAGTCGATGGCTCATTGCCACCATCGCCATCTACGTGAGAAGGGGACAACTAACAACGAAAAAATAAAAATAAATTATGATTTCACAACCGGAAGCGGTAGCGACGTCACGCATTTGCTTTACCTGGTGAAAATTGATTTTTTTTCTTAATTGCTGACCTTCTACGTGCCTTTATTATTACGTCATTTTATTGCGCCTTATATTCGCCTCAATAATTGCATGCGAGAGAGAAAAGAAACAAAAATAACAAATATTGAGGAACCAAAGTTGTTTTATTAGGCAAATGATGTTCTTCAAATATACACAAACTTTGCAAAGGCAATTGTGAGGCAACTGTTTATGAGCGAAATCGCATAATAGTTCAAAAACTCACGTTGCCCAATAGTTGAAAACCACTGCAGCGAGACAGCAGTTTTGAAAATATAGCTTTAGCAGCCGTAGAGTACACCATCTTGTTCCTTAGCCTGTCGCGTTCACAGTCGCCAAAGGCGAGAGCACGCCGGCCGTGCGCAAGCGAAAGCAGTCAGCAATCACAGTTCGCAACTTTCACAGGTGGTAGCGTCACCATGCGGCATCCGTCGTAACTGTCGTTTGGGATATGTCCACGCAGCCAGCCCATGCCATCGTTCAGTCGGCCTTATTTTGGCGACTCGCTAGTGTTTTATATTTTGTCGCTAGCAATTTCTACTATGCTTATTGTGAGGTCGGACAGTTACTGCGAGTCGTAGTAGCAATGATTTAATCTTTATTGTTTGCTTGCTGAGCTAGAAGAATCACAAAATATGTTGGATGCTGTTGTGCAGACGCCGTGCAGTCAAAGGCGAGGTTTCCTGCTTTGCACGAGCACGGCCACTCGGTCTTCTCCAGCCGTGGCACGAGCAGCGTCTAGAAAGCTGTACACCACAGCAGACGATGTACCTGGCGTTCTAAACTTCTTTTCCTTCAATATAAGCCACACACGCTTTCTCAACACGCAGTGTAAGAAATAATACATGCTAGAGTCAATAACCTTCTCAGTAAAGCCTTGACAACATGGTGGCTGCAGCCGAAAGTACTACACAGGTCGAAGTGACGGGCACACCAGTGGCGGCTGCCGGCGCACCGGCTGCACGATCCCCCAAACGACAGCCATGTTGGGCTTGGACGAGCGCCCTATCTAGGTGGTGAAAGTTGCGAGTAGAGTCTGTGGGCTAGTTGAGCTATGAAATGCACGTAAAATGAGTAAACTTCTGAAGGTACGCACGAAACAATCACGAAAAAGTGAGTGATGCCTGGTTGACCTAGTAATGCGCCGAACCGAAGAACACGCTGAACTAATCTGACAGCATATTGCCTGAATACGCCCCCCCCCCCCCACTCTGTTGGCCCATGTCACCGGACTGCCGGCATATGTCCGCTGTTTCTGAAACCAAACGAAAAAAAAGGCACTGAACCACAGAGCAAAATTTTATTCAAGTTATCTACAAACTTTTCGCAACAACTGAAATAAAATCATACAAAATAAACGTTTAATTATTTTGTTTTCGCTATTTGTCCCCCCCCCTTCACCTAGTCACGCTTCAATCGTCACATGGTTGTTGATGTGTGTCGCAATGGGTTTCATACCACTTTTCGTTCCGACTTTTGCGACCTATTTAGATTGACCTTGGTACTGCTGTGTATTTGGGCGCAACAATATATAAAAAGAGGGAAGACGTATAGGGGAAATTGACTGATCTGTGGCGTTTAACGTCCCAAAACCACCATATGATTTTGAGAGACGCCGTAGTGGAGGGCTCCAGAAATTTCGGCCATGTGGGGTTCTTTAATATGCAAGCAAATCTGAGTACACGGGCCTACAACATTTCCGCCTCCATCTGAAATGCAGCCACCACTGTCGAGATTCGATCCCGTGACCTGCGGGCCAGCAGCCGAGTACTTTGGCCACTAGACCACCATGGCGGGGCACTTATAAAAAAAGGGAGGACGTAGAAAGATGAGGCAGCGTTGCATCCAAGTGGTCAGGCGAGAAAAATTCTGCTCTCGCTTTCCGGTCTAGTGCTGTCAGGCTCGCTTCTAAACCGAACAACGTATGTCTGCTATATTTATTCGATAGTGAAGACAGCCACCAGTGGAAACCAGGACCAAAGAGTTGAGTTTCATCGACGTTTTGCAGGAAATATAACGAGCGTATTATGCAACATACGGCATATGTAAACTTTTTTTTTTCATCTGGCACACTGAGCGTTGAGTCGTGCACTTCAGGACAAACAACGTTTTTATGCGTCCATCCATCTCACCACCACCACCAAACTCTGCTTCCACAATAGACACGTAGTCTTTTTTTTTCGAACAGTTGCGTGTAAAGGAAAGCTGCCTTGTCTACAAGACTTGTGCGGGGCACATTCGCCTGCGCCTCTGAACTGTTATAAAAGATACTCTCGCGGTGAACACTCGATGCAGAGGTGCCTCTGTTTACCTTAATTTGCGCAAAAGACAAGGTTCTTGTTGCGAACAAAGCAGTGGACTACTCAAAGCTTAGCTTTCTGGAGTCAGCCGATGTGACAAGCGTTTTTCTCATTGGCTGCCGCGGCTAAGTAACATCAGAACTTATGCCCTGCTAGAGAAGTCTCAAATGTCTTCGATTTTCACTCGTTCTTTAGTTCGCCTAACAACACAGTTTCAGTTTTTCTGCATGTCTGTGTCGGCCTGAAATGAAGGTGTTTGTTCAACATCGATAATTGCTAGCCTTTCATGTACCAAACAAGATATCATATTGAGGTACCCTGTAGTGTGCGTAATAAGATTGTGAACGCTTGAGATTCTCTAATGCGCACATATATCTTGGTTCACGGGTGTTCTTTTTTATTTCACCCCCATCGAAGTGCGGCCGCCGTGGTCACTAATCTATTCCGCGACCTCAAGAATAGTAGCGCAACACTACACGTGCAGTATGCTGCCACGGTGGTTTTTTCTACCTTTCCTATCTCTTCTATCCCCTCGATATGTCCTCGCTCGCTGGCCTAGCGCATCTTTCTATATATAGATTTATTCGTATTATTTTAATCCCTCCTCACCCCCACTCCTTGTGAGCTACTGTTGAGGTGTCGCTCCCTAAAGCAGACAGTTACGGGGCTCACTTTTCTTTTCCTTTCTCTCTTAGAACCACTTAGTTTGCTTGCTCAACATCCCCGTGCATACATACCACGGACAGGGCGTTGTTACGACCAGCCGCAGCATTGGGATTCTCCGAAGGTTTGCGAACCCCTCTGGGAGATCGTCGACGCATTCACGGCATAGCCTGCACCTGAGACGGCCTTGCAGCCAAGCGAGAACAAAGTGACTGTTACGACCGACCCCAGCACTGGGATTCTCCGAAGGTTTGCGAACCCCTCTGGGAGATCGTCGACGCATTCCCGGGATAGCCTGCACCTGAGACGGCCTTGCAGCCAAGCGAGAACAAAGGTCAACACACTGGTTTTGCGCTAGCGAACCAAGCAAGAGGAGTTGCGGGGAGAACTGGTTCCTGACCGACTGTGTCGTCGACCTCCACCTCCCCATTCAGGCTCTTCCCCCTCGCCGGGAGAATTCCGGAATCTGCTGTGCGTTCATGACCATGTTTGGGCATCTTTAGGGCGTCGTGACCATATTTGGGCATCGTGTTAGGTTGTGCCCCTCTATGTGTTGTGAGGTGTATTTCCCCTCCCTCGTGGCCGAGGTGCCGGGGCCACCGTATTGGCTGACGATGCGGACAATGGCCCAGTGTTGGCAACGCGGCGCTATAAAATGCCGGAGACGTTTTGTATGTCTCTCTCTCTTCTCTCTTTGGGTAAGTTGATCACTTCTCAACATGTAAATAAATCTCTGTCGTTCGTCCGTGCGCTTCTTCTCGCTGAATTGTCGGACGATAGATCCTGTAATGGGGCCAGCTACTGAAAACGAGACCGGCAGGACCCGGAATCAGAAAAACTGGATGGCAGCGGCGGGATGCCGATGACTCCGAAAGCGACCACTGGACGGTGTTAGCCCGAAGTCCAACAACGGGACGACAGGAGAAGGATGACACGAGCTCATCAACTTCCAGAGGGAACCGAACGGCACTTCTGAGAGGCACGACGCTGGAGGCATGACTGCAAACTGGGTGAGTGCCGGCTTTATCTGTTAAATTTTACCAGGCATTTACTCTAGTGTTAAGTAAAAGCTGGTAGAGAGTGGCTGTCTTGGTCATTGGGTTAACAGGTAACTTTCGTCAGGCAGAAATTGTGTGATAGCTTGGTTTAGCTCTTTCTGTCAGTGGCGTCAAGGTTAACAGTTACAGGGCAGGATTCCGTGTAAGAGCTTTTTGAAGCTTTATTTGTAGACTAAGTTAACGGAAAACTTGAGGCAAGGCAGGAATCTAGAGCTGTCGTCGCCGTCAAGGTTAATTAGTGGCAGGACAGGAATCTTTGTGGAACAGAGACAGCGGTACTGGAGGCAGCCACGAATCTGAAATCCCTGCGAAAGTCCATGTTGTTGCTACTTGCAAGGGACTTGAATCTGGAGGTGTCGGACTCTCAAAGAAAGCCAGAGCTGATAGAGGCGATTCTGGCTTTGGGGGCGGAGGATGACGAGCTGTCAAAATGTGTCGAGAAATTCAGGAGAGGCAAGTGGCAGAGGCCGAAAGAAAGGCAGCGGAGGCCGAAAGGAAAGCGGCAGAAGCCGAGGCAGATAAGATACGAAAGCACGAGATTGAAATGAAGCGCCTCGAGCTAGAGATTAGCCATAATAGTAAAGCAGGAGGCAGCGAGACATCCGGTACCGCAGAGCGGGTCAGGTTCAAAATGACGGACCTAATGAGATCGTACAAGCTAGGGGAGGGCATTGGGCTGTTCCTCGCCAACTTTGAGAGAACTTGTGAAAGGCAAGATTTTGACCAGGAGACAAGGCCCCAACGCTTGTTGTCCCTACTTCCGGGATGGCATGTGAAGTAATTGCGCGCCTGACGTAAGAAGAGGCCGACGAATATAGTAAAGTAAAATCGAGCCTTCCTAAGAAATATAGGTTGTCGGCTGAAGGCTTCCGGCAAAACTTCTGAGATGCCGTCCGTAAAAGAAAAAAGTGAGTCGCACCCGGAATTCGCCTACAAATTAATGGTCAACATGAGGGAATGGCTTAAGGAGGCGAAGGCGTATGGGGATCATGACAGGGTGCTTGAGTGTGTTGGTTTGGAACAATGCTACCAAAGATTGCCAGAAAATGTGAGGTTCTGGGTACAGGACAGACCAGACGTGAACATTGTGGCGAAAGCCGCCGACCTCGCGGAAGAATTCGTTACGCTCCGCGCTCTCGGGGCAAGCGTAGAGCCTAGAGGGGAACGGAAGGTAAGATTTCACCGGCCAAAGGCAGCGTCATTCAGAGAGGAGCCGACCAGTCTTGCGGAAACTTCTAGGAATGAGGGTAACAGGGTACCTCACCATGGGGCGTCGGCAGAGGCCAAGAAGAGGTTTGAGGCAAGAAAATCGGGAGCTTGCTTCAATTGCCAGGAAACAGGGCACATTGTGGTACATTGCACGAAGCCAAAAGTGGTTTTCTTCTCCTTAAATGAAGGCGACGAGAACATGAAACTGTTGGAGCCCTATACGTGCGACCTCACCGTGAACGGCAAGCAGTGTCGGGTTCTTAGAGTCTCCGCAGCCACTATGGACGTCATTCATCCGTCATTTGTGCAACCCGGACAGTTTTCCAGAGACTGTGCCTGGATTAGGCAAGCCGTGGAGGCGAACAGTCAGTGCCTTCCCGTAGCTAAAGTGGTACTTACAGGTGCATTTGGCACGTTGGAGACGGAAGCCGCGGTGTCGCCCAATCTCCCCCCTCAGTATCCTCACTTGTTCTCAAATAAGTCGGATCAAATGCTGAAAGAGAAAGGCCTCACGTTGGGAGAGGGCATAGTAGAGGCACTAACCAGATCAAAGGCGAGAGAACTAGCCGCGAAAGCCAAAGTCATAGAGGCAACCGAGCCTCACACCGACAATGAACCCAGTCCAGAGTTAGACGTGGAGGTTGACACCTCGATGATAGAGCAACTAGAGATCACCGTGGCAACAGAGCCATTTCCTAGTAGCACAGAGGATAGCACAGAGGGTGACCCCTTACAGGTGGAAAAAAATACAAAGGAGTTGTGTGTCACGCCAATATCAGACAACTTAAATCGGCTGCTGGGCGTGAGCACTTCCTCCTTAATAGCAGAACAAAAGGGTGACCTAACTCTAAAGAATTTCCTAGACAGTGCGAAAGAAGGGGTCGCTAAACGGAACGTGAAATTCCAAGAAAGGGGTGGCATACTCTACCGTAAATATCTGGACAGGAGAGGAGTGGAGTTTGATCAGCTGGTTGTACCTCAGGCGTATCACCCGGACCTACTTTATTTGGTGCATGGAGGATCATGGTCAGGCCACTTAGGAGTAAAGAAGACGAAAAGTCGTCTCTTGCAGGAGTACTATTGGCCCGGATGTTTTAAGGATGTAGAAAGATTTGTAAAATTTTGTGATGCTTGTCAGCGAGTGGGTAAGCCAGGGGATAAGGCGAAGTTTCCAATGAAGCTGGTGCCTGTAATCACGGAGCCCTTTCGTCGGCTAGTTATTGACACCGTAGGTCCCTTGCCCAAGACAATCTCGGGCTACCGTCATATCCTGACAGTAATCTGCCCAGCTACTAAATTTCTGGAGGCGGTCCCGCTAAAAGAGCTAAGTTCCGTAGAAATAGTAAACGCAATTCTGTCCGCGTTTGCCCGTGTAGGCTTTCCTGCAGAGGTACAGTCGGACCAGGGCACGGTTTTCACTAGTGCCTTAACTACAACCTTCTTAGAGAAGTGTGGTATAAAGTTAATACACAGTTCAGTCTACCATCCACAATCAAACTCGGTAGAGAAGCTTCACTCCGTGGTGAAACGAGTGCTGAGAGCCTTATGTTTTGAACGAAAAACTGACTGGGAAATGCGCTTACCTGCAACGATGTTTGCACTAAGAACTGCACCACATGAGGCAACAGGGTTTACGCCAGCGGAACTTGTTTACGGCCGCAGACTGCGATCTCCTCTTCGTATGCTGAGAGAGTCGTGGGAAGCTCAGGGTGATGATCCTGTAGTAGTAGAATATGTCCTCACCTTGTTAGATCGTCTAACAAAAGTCCAAGAACTGACCGAGAGTGCGATGACCAAATCACAACAGAAGGCTAAGCTTTACTTCGATCGAACAGCTAAAGCGCGACACTTTGCGGTAGGAGACACGGTTATGTTGCTGAGGCCCTCCCAAAAGAATAAGCTTGAAGTGCAATGGGTCGGCCCGGCCGAAATTACTCAAAAGTTGTCTGACACCAACTATGTGGTAAAATTACCAGGAAGTCGTAAGGTGCATTATGTGTATCACAGCAATTAGCTCAAGCCGTATAAAGAATGGGAGGCAATCGTGAACATAATGTTGAATGTTCTGGAAGGAGTTCCACTAGAATTTCCTGAATTGGCTTCAGAAGCTGGTGAAGTCAGGGTCGAGCAAAAGATCGATGACTTAGTACTGAAGGCGCAGCTAACGACGGAGCAAAAACAGGAATTGCATGCTCTCTTGACCAAGTTTCAGGACAGATTTGTAAGCGAGCCAGGCCGGACATCCGTCCTCACTGATGACATAGAGCTCACCTCGTCGGAACCGGTTATATCTAAGACGTATCGGGTGTCACCTCGCCGGCTTGAGCTAATAAAAGCAGAGGTTAACAGGATGCTGGAATTGGGCGTGATTGAGCCATGTGAAAGTGATTACACTTCCCTGTTAATTCTTGTGGAGGTACCCGGCAAAGATCCGAGTCCTTGCGTAGACTATCGTAAGTAAAACCTCATCACCAAGGATCAGACATACCCAATTCCCCACATTGAGGAACGCGTCGAGAGGGTAAGCAGCGCGGAATTTATCTCAATGCTAGACCTAGTGAGAGGTTACTGGCAGGTGCCGCTCACCGAGAAGCGAGCCGGTACGCTGCATTTATTTCACCATTGGGGACGTTCCGCCCTAAAGTGTTGAGTTTCGGCCTAAAGAATGCGCCTTACTGTTTTTCAAACTTAATCGATAAGGTTTTGCGGGGTCAAGAGGACTTCGCATTGCCTTACTTGGACGACGTCGCCGTGTTTTCCTCGTCCTGGCCAGAACACTTGGCGCATTTGAGAGCAGTACTGACACGCCTACGCGAAGCAGGTTAAACGGTAAAAGCGCCCAAGTGTCAGCTAGCACAAGCAAAGGTACACTATCTCGGGCATGTTATCGGTCGAGGGCATCGCCGTCCCTCTGAAATGAAAGTGGCAGCTATCCGAGACTTTCCCCAGCCCCGAACGAAAACCGATATTCGGGCTTTTCTTGGAATAGCTGGTTACTATCGTAGGTACATCCCTAGTTATTCCGACATAGCCAGCGCTCTTACTGACGCGTTGCGCAAGACCGAACCCCAAATGGTCGACTGGGATGAGGAGAAAGAAAAGGCTTTCCCGTTTTGAAAGCGGCTTTGTCGAGCCAACCTTTGCTTAGTTCACCGGACTACTCGAGGCCTTTTATAGTCCAATGCGATGCTAGTGATAGAGGCATGGGGGCCGTTCTTAGTCAAAAGGATGAGGGGGATGAAGAGCATCCCGTCCTCTATGTTAGCCGGAAACTCACCCTTCACGAGCAGGTTTACAGCGCGAGCGAAAAGGAATGTGCGTGCTTGGTTTGGGCAGTCCAGAAACTGGCTTGTTATATTGCCGGAAGCAAGTTCATTGGGGAAGTGGACCATTTTTCTCTCACCTGGCTACAGACCATGTCCTCTAAGAACGGCCGCCTGCTGCGTTGGAGCCTCGTTTTGCAACAATATACGTTTGACATACGCTACAAAAAGGGTGTACTTCACGGTAACGCTGATGGCTTGAGTCATTGGCCCTAACGCGAGAGGATGTCACGAGAACTCTGGCATCTTTCGTTTTTCCTGACCTAGACAAGGGCTAGTGATTGTTTTTTTTACTCTTTTAGGTGTACTTGTTTGAAAACGTTGAAGACACGGCTATCCAGAGTTTCGGGTTCGGTGTGCTTCCAGTGTTGTTGTTTTGTGTCACCTTAACGTATGAGTAACATTTTGAATAAATTGTGTATTTCCTTTAATATCAGTTAAAGGAGAAAATTGCCTGGTGGAGTTTGGCGGAATTGTCACCGGCTGAGTAATTGTGTTCTCATGTGCGTATGTGTTGTCTGTTGAGCCCACAATGAAGCAGGTGGTGCACTCTACTTCATCAAAGACGGTCGTCACCAAACCGACTGCCAGCGCTGATCTCTCCGGACTGTGGCTGCAAACCTCAGCCCATCGAGATCTTTACCCCCCCCCCCCCCCCGCGCGAGAGACTGTTACGACCGGCCCCAGCATTGGGATTCTCCGAAGGTTTGCGAACCCCTCTGGGAGATCGTCGACGCATTCCCGGGATAGCCTGCACCTGAGACGGCCTTGCAGCCAAGCGAGAACAAAGGTCAACGCACTGGTTTTGCGCTAGGGAACCAAGCATGAGGAGTTGCGGGGAGAACTGGTTCCTAACCGACTGTGTCGTCGACCCCCACCTCCCCATTCAGGCTCTTCCCCCTCGCCGGGAGAATTCCGGAATCTGCTGTGCGTTCATGACCATGTTTGGGCATCTTTAGGGCGTCGTGACCATATTTGGGCATCGTGTTATGTTGTGCCCCTCCATGTGTTGTGAGGTGTATTTCCCCTCCCTTGTGGCCGAGGTGCCGGGGCCACCGTACTGGCTGGCGATGCGGACAATGCACCCAGTGTTGGCAACGCAGCGCTATAAAATGCCGGAGACGTTTTGTATGTCTCTCTCTCTTCTCTTTTTGGATCAGTTGATCACTTCTCAACATGTAAATAAATCTCTGTCGTTCGTCCGGGCACTTCTTCTCGCTGAATTGTCGGACGATGGATCCTGAGACGGGGCCAGCTACCAAAAACGAGACCGGCAGGACCCGGAGTCCCAACAGCGTGCAAACGATGGCAGAAAAAACACGGCGCAGCTACCACTTACTCTGCTTTTGTTTTTGTTTTGTTTTACTGCAGATGTTGGCAGCGTGGTATCCCCGCAGCACGGACTCATGAATGGGGACATGTCAGCCAGTACTATAGCATTAGTCTAAAACCAAGCACGCTACCAGAAAATGAGGACGATGGAGCTGCCATCATGGTACAGCACTGTCCTTTCGATACTATATATGCATAGACGAAGTTCGCTTTGCAGGGCTTCTCTTCATTTTTAATGCTTTTTATCTGAGAGTAGCCTTCAGACAAAGTTATTTTTCTAAACCACAGTGTAGTATTACTAGCGCAATGGCTTTTCGAGCTGTTCGTTCCAAAATGAAGCGCGGCAGCGGCGCACGTGCATGCTCTCAGAGTGGTGCACTGCGGTCGGTCGTCTGTGCCCGAGCAGCTGAGTTGTATTGCGACTCTCCACCAGGTGTTCTTTTACGGCACGCCACCTATTCAGCGCTCATCCCTCTACTATTTGGTCCGATAAGTCTTGGTTCGCACACAAGGAGGTTATACTAAAACTTTTGGAGTTTACGATGCATGGGCGATACCCGCCCATGTATCGAAGTGCAGCTGCGGCGGTCATATTGCTCAGGGCAAAAGGAGGCAGCGCCTGCCTTGTAGCCCCGTAATGCATTGGGCGCTTGCGGCCTTGCGTTTTGTTATAGCACCTAGTTATTATTACAGGTGCTACTAAAGCACCTGTTTATTATTTTTAGGGGTCGAGGCAACGTGGGAGAGACTGATGCACATCTGCTCAAATTTTTCTTTGACGCTTACGGTTTTAAGCATGTTATAAAAACGCCAAGCCAGCACGGCCTTCTCTAAGCACTCTTTGGGATGGTTCAAGTACACTGTTGGGTACCCACAGCGCCATAAATAATCATAAATTTTGTGTAGTAGGTCAGCATTCATCACGATATATCCTTCTTCATTCTTTGGAGAAGCGTACGTGGTATCCTCTACACACTTGTTGGACAGTTTGTTCAACTTTTTTATGCAGTGGCTGACGACGACGAAGAAATATGCATGAAGTGGTTATGTTCCACCGTTAATGGGAGATCAAGAACAATATTTCATATGGGTTGGAACATTGGACGACCCAGTCAATACACAATTCGCATTGTGTGACGCCAGGCTGTTCCTTTGATGTTCTAACACGCTTTTTAGGGGAAAAGCTCTTTATAGCGGCACCCGTTCATCCCTCGTAGTCGTAGTAGTAGTGTGTAACGTGTCTTACATTTTGACCTCCAAGATGGTGCCGATGGGAGATTTCTTCTGTGCGTTGTTGAACAATAAAAAATTCGCAGCGTGCGCGTTAACTAAAAGCTGAATTCTCCTGTCTCCCATTCCCCCTTAACAGCCATTGACATGTACATTGAGCACTATCTGACAAGAAAGGGTTGCTACGTTATACTCGCTGGGCCTAACCTCCTTGGTTTTGGAAAGGTTTAGTGAGCGTTGGGCTAAGGTGGCTAGAAAGCCTACCTAGACCAAGAGGCACCCTGGCCATAAGCACCAGCATCCGCCAAGATGCTGGTGCATAAGCACGAGCATCTTAGCGGATGCTGGTGCTTATGCGCACCCGGGCTACGCGGTCGCGCGCGCGGGGCAGCTGGGGAACGAGGCGTCAGGTAGGAGGGCGCTCTCAATCTCCACAAACTCTGCTCCTCCGGCCCCATTCTTTTGAATATGCAGTCCAAGAATGCGCAACGTTGAAACCTGAGGAATTACGATGCCTTCCACCTCCACTTCTGGGTCCCGTGTCTGAGATGGTTGTCGGCTTCTTGAGTGCTTTCTTCGCATCAAGAGTTCAGGCGCACACCAGTCCACATGCTCCCAGAAATCTTTGTTTGGTCGACCGCTTTTTGCAGAGCGTCTTGCTGTTGACCTGCGCATCCCCCCGTAGTCCAAATGGTGAGGTTGTCAGCATATATTGCATGGTCAATCTATGCTATTTGTTGGAGTTCCTTTGATAACGAGCTCGTCGCCGGATTGAAGAGAGTTGGAGAAATAACGGAGCCTTGGCTGTAATATTGAGTGGTATTTTAAACTTCTCAGAGCGCAAGTTGCCTATTCTTGCTGTAGCTGTCCTTTCTTTCAGAAACGATCTAACGTAGTTATACGCTTCTCCCCCGCAGTTATAGATGTTAAGGTGTTGCAGTATGGCTTCGTGCGACACGTTGTCAAAAGCCCCTTTCACGTTTAGTGCAAGGATGACTCTCTGGGTGTGCGTGGGCAGTCTAGTCAATGACTTTATCTTTCATCTGCAGTATGATGTCTTACGTGGACAGGTAAGTTCTAAAGTGAAGGGTTGGAAGTTTTCCAAGCATCGCTTTCTCCGAATATCCAGGAGCGTCTCAAAAAAGTACGTGAAAAGGCGAATAACCCCCCCCCCCCCGTATTAAATAGAGTTACTCAAACGACCCAGGCTCGATCTCCACTTGTACCCAAACGACCCTGGTGTAGTCCCTACTCTGCTCAAAGATTATTTATCATTTATTCATTTTATTTGCGTCCTTCTCGATTTTTCAGTCACGCATAAGATGATGATTTTTCCCTCACAACTAATGACGTCGACACCGACGCCGGAATTTCGGCGAAACGAGCTCTTGAACGGTATTGCGTTAAAACTCTGTAAATAAAAAAACACGATGGACACATCGCATTCAAACCCAGATCCGCTGCGTGCCAGCCCAGTATTATACAACTGCGCCACACCAGTGGTTGGAACTGATTTCTAAACCGGCCTTGGTAGGCTTGATATCTGGAAAGGAATCGCATTAATACGAGTAATGAAAAAAATGGCAGCATATACATGGAGTGAATGATGGAGAGTGGGGCGAAGCATCCGTCCATCCGTCCGTTAATTCTTGCTTCCGTCCGTCCATGCGTGCGTCTGTGTGGCCGCCCGTGCGTCCATCCGCCCGTCCGTGCGTGCGTCTGTTCTTGCGTCCACACGTCCATCTGTGCGTCCATCCCTGCGTTCGTCCATGCGTCCGTCTATGCGTCCATCCGTCCGTGCAGCCATCCGTGCGTCCGTTCATGCATCTGTATGTATGTCCGTTCGTCCACCTATTCAACACTCCAAGTACCACCATCTCGCATCTTTTCATCATATATTCCTCACATAGAAGCACCGCCATCCAGCGGAAATTCCAAGGACTGAACGAGAGGAGACACACACACACTTTCTTACGGCTTGCGCTTCGTGTCTACTTCCCACCTTTGCCCCGCCGCAGTAGTCTAGTGGCTAAGGTACTCGGCTGCTGACCCGCAGGGCGCGGGTTCGAATCCCGGCTACGACAGCTGCATTTCCGATGGAGGCGGAAATGTTGTAGGCCCGTGTACTCAGATTTGGGTGCACGTTAAAGAACCCCAGGTGGTCGAAATTTCCGGAGCCCTCCACTACGGCGTCTCTCATAATCATACAGTGGTTTTGGGACGTTAAACGCCACATATCAATCAATCTTCCCACCTTTAACCACCTCGAGATCATGGTATATAACAGTCCACTGTATGCATGGCACTGCGGCCCAGCTAGGGTCACTAGATGGGGAGGTGTGAAAAGCAGTCGGCGAAACTGGTCCCCAAAGCGCACCGATGCCGTTTGGGGCGCTGCATGCACAGGCGCGGGTAACATTGCGGAAGAGACTGTAGCGGCGAGAGGAGGGAGACGTGAGATGACGTCGAAGGCGGCCGATGGGGCCGTGCCGATCTCGCCACTTTATTGCAGGCCTGAAGCGGAGCCACGTCGACTACCAGCGTCCGCCACGCCAGGCGTGTCAGCTCGTTCTCCTTCTCGCGCAGCTCGAGCTCGCGCCAGCTGCGCGAGAGACGCGGCGCGGTGATGGAAAAAATGATGATGGTGATGATGGCACTACAGGGCTCCCCCCCTAGCGCTTTGCGCGATTTGAAGGCATATGAAAAAAAGAAAGAGGGCGACAAATGCTATGTACATGAACGGCAGTCCATAGAGTGTTCCTTTGGCAAGTCCAGTTTGTCAACGTGTAGTGACCATCGGGAACCAGTGGGTCTCTGGTGGGCGACACTGGGAGTTGCGCAGTGGACGAAGAAGGAAGGAAGGGCTGGGATTCGAGTGGTAGGGGCCAGCTTGGGAGGAGGGGTGGCATGAGGGGGGTAGCCTGGGTAGGCCTGTGACACGGGCGGGGCGCCACCATATGGAGGCTGTGGTTGTGCGGGATGTGGAGGGGGGCCCTGAGGCATGCCCTGTTGGGGAGGGCCGGGTTGCGGTGGTCCCTGTGCCCCGGTGAGGGCAGCGCCTGGCGGAAAGGGCTGCCCATGTGGCATGCTCTGGCCGACCGATGCCTGAGGAAATGTAGCCTGACCGTAGGGCCCCTGAAGTGGCTGGCCGGGCATCCCAGGAGTTGGGGTGGGGCCAGGCCTGGCTGTCGGCATTGGTGCACCTGCATATCCACCAAGACAAACGAGACAGCACGCGCCGCTCTCCCCGAAAAATCGCTCCCACGCTGTGTGGTAGTGACCCAGTTTTGGTAAAATCATTTTTATCGTGCAAGGGTAGAGCAGTACATGGCACCTAAACTCTTAAAAGTCTCACCTTTCAAAATCATTCTTGAAAAAGCCTGTATATGTTTATTTCAACGTCCCAAAACCACCATATCATTATGAGAGACGCCGTAGTGGAGGGCTCCGGAAATTTAGACCACCTGGGGTTCTTTATCAATTATTTTCCATGATCAGAAGTTTGAATCAATGCGCCCGCACTGTGGGAGCCAGAATATCATTTTCATAAACATCGTATTTATAATTGACATGACATAAAGCATTCGTTAAACGGGGTTGTAGTTGTCACAGGTCCCGTTAATTAGGGAGGCGATCGCCGGGCTAATTCCAAGGGCCGAAATATCGGCCCCCCGAACCGCACCACGAAAGCGTGGACAATTTAGAAGTGGTCCTTTTTGGCGCGCTAGCGGACGCCGGCTGTGGCCCAAAGAACAAGTCGGAGCCGAGAGTTGATAACCAAACCAAAATTATATTCTCAATAATGGCAGATCAAAAAAACAATACACAAGTATGCACACTCCACAATAGTTGCATACAATATGTCACCAATCCAACAACGTACTACACAGTACAATCAGCCACATTCGAAACAACGGGCACAGACAACAATACGCACTACAATGCAGTCGCATGCATTGAACAACCAGCACACTTAAAAGCTAAAGAGATAGAAAACCTATTCAGTCCAAAGTTCTTGGAACGAAAGTCTGGATGATACTTTTCCGAGAATCACTCACTCAAAGTCCAGCGTTGTTGTCGTTCCGCTGCCCCAAAGTTTCTCTTCCAGGAAACCTCGCGTCTTCGCCCCTGAAGTTTCTCTTCCAGGAAACCTCGCCAAAGTTTCTCTTCCAGGAAGCCTCGCGTCTTCAATTGGCCACTCTCCAAGCTTCAAACTTCGTCGCCGGAAACACGTCGGTTTCACACACGCAGCTGTTGCCACGCGTCTTCGCTCGATAGCGGTCAACACACACTCTTGCCTGTAGCTCGAGTCGTCACCCCTCAGGTGGAAATCATCTTCTTCTCCTGCTTTGTCTCTACGGACAAAACCTTCGCCGACTACACGGCGGAATACCCTACGCGCTCTGGCGCTAACTTCCGTCTTCTCCTGATCTCTCATCTCCGCTGCTCGGTTAAATACCTTCCGCGTGACAATCCAGAAAGTTCTCATCATTTCGTCGGCGCAATGCGCAGCGAAGGCTGGGGGAAAGCGCTAGACGGCACGAGGGCCGTCCGCGACGGATGACTCAACCCGGCATCACCACGCCTCTATCTATCGAGAAATTTCGACTGATTGCTCGGCCGCTGATGTGGGGTGAGGAGGTTCGTCGGCAAAGCCACGCTTCCGAGGGGAGAGGCGCGCACCCGGGGGTCTTTGGATGTTTGTTTCTTTTTTTTATCGTTGACCTCGCGGCGTCACTCTGGCGCTTCATCGCTAGACTTTGGCGGCGCGCCCTTTTTGAGCGCTCGTTTTGTGACACTGCCCCTCACTTTAAGAATATTATCTCATAATATTCAAAACCACACAAACGAGCGCGAACAGTCCCCACACACTTAAAGACTGTAACATAGTCCGCCGCTCATGACACGTCACATTCACAATAGAGCGCTCAATACAATTTTACATGGTAATTCAATCTCAAAACACATGAAATATAACCACCGGTGCATGGGTACAACACTCCATCACATATTCCAGACAATACAAATGTACAAAGTTCTCTCATTACAACAATTACTATACTCACATCATTACTATACATCACATCACCGTAACAAACATTTTGACTCACTCGACATACAGTTGTGGCACAGGAAAACAATCACAATAACATGACATATAGCACTGTCAAACACATTCCAAATCGACTTCGACACCTATCCGGTGCATTTAGAGCGGCGCTTGCGCCCTTTTTTGTGGTGCTCTCTCGATCTCTTCTTATTGTTTTTGCTCGTTTTGTTTCGGCGAGCCCCTCCCAACGACGGTATCTGAGGCGGCGTCTGAGTCATCGTTGTAACTTCCGACACTGCTAGCGGGTCATGACGCTCAACCGATCCTGTCCGGTTATTCACCCGCTTGTTCATGTCCCGACATTTGGCCTGGCTGGCCGACTCTGTCATCTTTACATTGTCGGTCAGTTGAGGTCGAGCCGACGTAAGCCTAGCTGCCCAGCACGTGAACTCATTCAACACGATCATCTTCTCATTCACTGTCTCTTGCACCACGGCTTCACCTTGGGCTCGAGGGAGATCAGTCACGGGATGCTCCTCCACGGTATCTCGCGGTCGCTGGTTTCTCGAGGGTTCCATCTTCGGGTCTTCTCCCAATCGTTCTGGATCATTCGGCCCTCGCGCCCCGTCGATGTTTCCGACGATGAGGTCGTACAGGGGGTTCGTCATGCGTAGAGCAGTAACCTTTCCGTTGAAGTACGAGGTTTCAACCTCAATTTCTGCTTCGGGAAGCATCCGAACCGTACGGTCAATTAGGCAAACCGGTTTAGTTTTGCCTGTTAACTCTCTTTCCCGTACCAAATTTCTCCGCACGATAACAGTAGAGCTACCAGTATCTCTTGATACCATAACCTTTTTGCCCGCAACTTTTCCAGGCAGCGTTGGCATTCCCTTCGTAACACCGGTTGGCTGTTTTGTCATTACAGCATCCACCATAGGAATTTTCTCCCCATTTTTCAACTCTACGAATCCATCGGTGACGGCATTATTACCGGATTTCGGTGCCGCTTGCACTACCTGGTGAGTTTGACTTGCTCCGTTTCGACATGCGTCTGCTTTGTGCCCAGTCTGACCACACTTAAAACATTTCACTACCGTAGGGCTCGTAAAGTTAGTACGACAGTTGCTCGCGTGATGACCCACTCGGTTACACAGAAAACATCGCGGAACACTCTCCGCTGCACGCTTCTTTTGTTCGGGTGCCGAATTTTTCGAATCTTCGGGACACTCCTTCTTGACCTTGGCCAAATTAGTTCCACCTTGCGCTTCCAAGAATTGATCAGCCAATTCAAGCATTCCTTCAAGTGACTCAGCTTTCTTCTCTTTCAAGTACAGCGACAGGCTTGGGTGGCAACTAGCAAGAAATTGTTCTCTAATTAGGAGCTCTCTAAGCTCATCGTACTCCTGCGCTGTCCCTGAAAGTTCAATCCATCTGTCGAAATAATGGCTAAGTCGGGCGGCGTATTGCGTAGCCGTCTCGCCATCAGCTGGCTTTCCTGTCCGAAATCTGTCCCGGAATCCTCCCACAGTAAATCTAAATCGCTTCAGCAAAGCAGCCTTCACCTTTGCATAGTTGGCTGCATCGGTCGGCGTCAGCCTACCGTACACACTGAGCGCTTCACCACTCAAGCAAGTACTCAAAGCAGTTGCCCATCTATGTTCCGGCCAATTCTGGCTCCTTGCAATCGTCTCAAATTGGTGGAGGTACGCGTCAAGCTCGTCCTTCCTTTCATCAAACGCTACGAGCAGCTTGCTTGCGTTCAAGCGGAAGCCATGATCTTCCCGTTCGCTGCTTTCAACTCTTGCTTGGACGGGAGTTTCACTTCGCTTGTTCAAACGGAGCCGCTCGAGTTCCATCTCGTGCTGCCGCTGCCGTTCCCTTTCAGCCATCTCCGCTTCTCTTTCTTCTTTCAGCTGTCACTCCCTCGCTTCTCTTTCTTCCTTCAGCTGTCGCTCCCTCGCTTTTCTTTCTTCTCTCGCCCTTTCGGCTGCCAACTTCTCTCTCTCCAGCTCCAACTTCAATTGATGCTCTCTTTCTTCCTTCAGCTGTCGCTCCTTTGCTTCTCTTTCTTCTCTCGCCCTTTAAGCTGCCAACCTCTCTCGTTCCAACTAAGCTGCTTTTTCTTCCTTGGCTCTCTCAGCTGCCAACCTCTCTCTATCCACCACCTCTTTCTCCTTCTGGCTTACCCACTTCCGTAGTTCGGCGCCAGAAAGCCCCATCTTCTCACCAAGAGCTACTAACTTTTCGAGATCCATGGTGTCTCGCAGATAAAGTCTGGCCGTGTGCAAAAAGTATCTGCCTAAATCAGCCTATCGGAACACTCTCCTGCACTCGTTAACGAGAACACTGAACAACACACAAAATCGTTCCGATAGCAGTATCAACGACTCGAGGCTCTTTGTCACTACTTTGGACACACTGTGCACCAAAACGTCCTGTCGCGGACGCCAGATTAATTGTCACAGGTCCCGTTAATTACGGAGGCGATCGCCGGGCTAATTCCAAAGGCCGAAGTATCGGCCCCTTGAACCGCACCACGAAAGCGTGGACAATTTAGAAGTGGTCCTTTTTGGCGCGCTAGCGGACGCCGGCTGTGGCACAAAGAACAAGTCAGAGCCGAGAGTCGATAACCAAAACAAAATTATATTCTCAATAATGGCAGATCAAAAAAACAATACACAAGTATGCACACTCCACAATAGTTGCATACAATATGTCACCAATCAAACAACGTACTACACAGTACAATCAGCCACACTCGAAACAATGGACACAGACAACAATACGCACTACAATGCAGTCGCATGCATTGAACAACCAGGACACTTAAAGACTAAAGAGATAGAAAACCTATTCAGTCCAAAGTTCTTGGAACGAAAGTCTGGAAACCCTTCCGAGAATAACTCACTCAAAGTCCAGCGTTGTTGTCGTTCCGCTGCCCCTGAAGTTTCTCTTCCAAGAAACCTCGCGTCTTCGCCCCCGAAGTTTCTCTTCCAGGAAACCTCGCCGAAGTTTCTCTTCCAGGAAACCTTGCGTCTTCAATTGGCCTCTCTCCAAGCTTCAAACTTCTTCGCCGGAAACACGTCGGCTTCACACACGCAGCTGTTGCCACGCGTCTTCGCTCGATAGCGGTTAACACACACTCTTGCCTGTAGCTCGAGTCATCACCCCTCAGGTGGAAATCATCTTCTTCTCCTGCTTTGTCTCTACGGACAAAACCTTCGCCGACTACACGGCGGAATACCCTACGCGCTCTGGCGCTCACTTCTGTCTTCTCCTGATCTCTCATCTCCGCTGCTCTGTTAAATACTTTCCGCGCGACATTCCAGAAAGTTCTCATCATTTCGTCGGCGCAATGCGCAGCGAAAGCTGGGGGAAAGCGCGAGACGGTACGAGGGCTGTCCGCGACGGATGACTCAACCCGGCATCACCACGCCTCTTTCCATCGAGAAATTTCGAGTGCTTGCTCGGCCACCGATGTGGGGTGAGGAGGTTCGTCGGCGAAGCCACGCTTCCGAGGGGAGAGGCGTGCACCCGGGGGTCTTTGGATGTTTGTTTTCTTTTTTTTATCGCTGACCTCGCGGCGTCACTCTGGCGCTTCATCGCTAGACTTTAGCGGCGCGCCCTTTTTGAGCGCTCGTTTTGTGACAGTATTATACCATAATTTATGTTACTAAGATAAACGTAAACCCAAGTGTTTGTCTCACTAAGCACGAAGAATTAAACGTGGATTTTACAATGTTTAGGATGAGCATTGTTCTACAGGCTACCTTACCTATTAACCACCTTAAACTACAAAGACATTGACACTTTGTCCTCTCTTCTGCCATTGAGAACTCCCTTTGAATCTATTTAAATATTTCAAAAAACGTAGCTTCGATTGGCTGTCTTGCGCATTTTTTAAATAATTCTTATTACTGTATTGTATCTTTTACTGTGATGTCTCTGTGTATCAGTGTATAGCTTTGATCCTAATGATTTCTGACACTTCATTATATTCTTATGTTTAATTATTTCTTACGATTATTTCCCAACTATAGGGCTGTAGATATATGCAATTTTAAATAATCAAAAGTGTCACTTCTGATGCTTCGCCCAGCTAATTCACTTTCCCGAATAGTAGATCTCCCGGAATTTTGGTCACTCTAATTATTGATTTTTGCTTTTAATGTTCATGCTAAGTCAAGATACATATGCATTCCCTCGCTCTCTATTTATGGATCTTCGTTTCATAACTCTTCTATTCGTACTTGGTGTCATTTTATATTTGTAAAGTTTATTTTTTATTCTACATGTGTGAATGTCTGTCGTGTATTGCAGCTTTGCCAACTTGTGTCTGGGTCGGTAATTTGTCAATCCCTCGAGCTTTTTTGGTCGCTCTACTTATTGACTTTTGCTTTTTATGTTCATGCCAAGTCATCATACATATGTATTTTGTCGCACTCTATTTGTGGAGCTTTGTTTCATAACTTTTGTAGTCGTGCTTGGTGTCATTTTATACTTGTAAAATTTATTTTTTATTCTACATGTATGAATGTCTGTCGTGTATTGCTGCTTTGCCAACTTGTGACTGGGTCAGTACTTTGTCAATCCCTCGAGCTTTTAGTCCCGTGCTCCTCGACCTATTGAAAGAAAAGAAATGAAGTCTCTGACCAAAACAACTATAGCTAATTTAGGTGAATCAAACTAGCAAATTTTGCACAAGATGCCGGACGTAGAACACAGTGGCCTAATGTGCACCAGAGAGTTGCATGTGATGGCTTATAACAACGTGGCGCATGTTAAATTCATTTCTAATTGTCACAGAAAGCCAAAATATTATTTCACCGTCAACCCTTTCCGCAAAGATATGATCACTGACCAAAAAAAGTTACAGTAATTCTGGCAGCTTGCATCTGCTAGCGGACCATAATCGCAGATATTCGCTGTGTAAAATATTTGCAGTGTAAATAATTTTTGCCCCTTTAACCTACACAGGGCCCGCTAGAATTGGAACTGTTTATGGAAACGTGAGCCTTGCTTTTCCAGGTACTGCAAACTTAATGCTCCTCGACCTGTACTATTAGCACAAGCAAATTTTATTTTGGAAACATAACTGATAATTAGCGCTACCGTGTTGCAGGAACGAGTTGCTGACAACTACAACTCGCGCACTTTAAGCAGCAGCTCCATTTGTACATGTATAACGAGTGCGTCAAATACTAATCGCCGAAGTAACGTGCTATACTAGCAACGGTGTTACTTATAAAGCGTAATCACCAACACTGCGAAATAAAGCGGGCGTTTTCGCAGTCATCTCGATTATTACGAAGTACCAGATTTCTCACATCGTAGCTTGCCACATAATATACAGGGCGACCATCCGCCGCTTAGCGGTGTACGATTCATGGGTGACAGACACTACTAGTGCATCAGATAGAAGTCTTTCGTACTCTTCCTTATTTTATTCCGTCTCATGCAGTATTTTTTCTACAGACAGAGTGGCTCCACCACTAAGTGATCCATGTTGCCACCCTTGGTACTCTTCAAGAGGCTGAACTGAAGCGTTAAGTTTTGCGGACAGGCATAATGCAGCGACGCTGGATCTACTTTTATTTTTGTCGTTGACGCCTTCAGCCATTTCAGTGTAACTCAGCGCAATCATCGATTGACGAAGTACTTGTAAAGCAGCTACCACCTCCGAAAAAAAAGCAGCGCACCCGAGGAAAACTCTGTGTAGTGTGCCGCTCACTACCCACGCCGCTGCCATCAGCGCCCCTAGCTGCATCGGCGCACCGAAGGGCCTTCTCCAGCAATCAAAAAACGCCGCGCTCATCACACCTTCCATTCGGCCACCCTTGTCTGGGCGAGTCAAGCGTTGGCTTCGACCCGCGCTGGCATGTCCGGGCACGCTACTAGCCACCCTAACGCTACGCTGGCGCGCTGCGCGGGCCTACGTCACAACGCAGCGCCATTGCCCTTTGGGCCGCGCGTGACATCCTCCTCTCCTACGAGCTATGTTGCGCCCGACGATTCGCTCGTCGCGGCAGGTGCTCTCAGGCCTCCACGTGGGGTTGCCACAGAACACCTACTGGGGTTGCCGCGCTGCTCAGCAGGTGGCTTCTCGTTCGTGCGTTCGGCTTGGGTGCTTGTGCGGGAGTCGTCGTGCCCTAGGCAAGCGTTCTTGCTCGGTCTTTCGGAGTTCCCTATACGGCCTGCAAGCCCGTGAGTGTCGCACTGTGCTGCATCTTGGGTTAATAAACCCATTATTTTTGTTTTCCTGCCTCGTGCGTGGTTTCTACGCCGTGTCGGAGAAAACGACGAACCCGGTTGCAGCGTCGTCGCACGCAGTGGCAGTGGAGGACGTCGCACCCCTACACGGTTGCACTTAGTAGGTAAGCCTGGTGCAAAACTATCTCCACAAGTTAGAAAAGGTTCAGAAAACCGTGCTACAGGTCAGTCACCTGATAAAAAGGGTGACAAGCAAAAGCCACGTACTGAAAGAAGAAGGCTGCAGGAAAATGATAAAGGCGTTAGTCGTAAGCATAATCACGTACAGGACCCCGTATGCAGATATGAAGAATAGCCAGAGGATTAATCTTAACACCCTTATCATAAAAGTCTACAAGATGGCCATGGGCCTGTCACCTTTCACATCCACGGAAAACTTGCTTAAACTGGGAATGCACAACACATGGAAAGAGCTCACGGAAGCACACCATGTCAACCAGCTGGAGAGAATGCAGCTGGTGAATAAGGGTAGAGCCCTGCTCCAACATTTGGGTTACCGCAACGAGGATGACAGGCACGTCCCTCCGCGTATTCCGTACGAGATCAGAAATAACTTACATATAAGCAATATACCTAGGAACATGCATCCCGAATACGACAAAGGAAGCTCAAGCCTGGATAAAACGGCTCAAGCAGATTCTACAACGCACCAACAGCAATGAACAAAATGTGAGATACACGGACGCAGCGGCGTACCTTACAAATGACCGTTTTGCTGCAAGCGTGGTCGACGAAGCCGGCTAAGAATTGAGAGCAGCATCCATACATGCCAAGGACGCCAGTACAGTGGAAGAGCTGGGCATAGCCCTGGCCATCGCTACATGCAAGAAACGCGGGCTACCGGGATAACAGATTTGCAAGAGGCGTGTAGAAGATACACTAACGGAAGGATTGGAAAGGCAACACTACATGTATTAAAAAGCACCAAGGTGGACGAAATAACCATCCTCTGGACACCGGTACATGAGTCTCTCACATGAGATCATGTACATGAGATCATGTACTCCGAGCCATCTCCGACACACTGGGATTACGTACCAACGGCTGTCACGACGAGCATGAGCGCATACCGAAGAAGTACGCAGACATTTTGGTACACTACAGGAAGCAGAGGAAGTGGTACCCGCCAGGACACAATTGAAAGTCTGAGTAAAGAACAAGTGGTGACATGGAGAAGATTACAAGCCAGAACTTACCCACACGGAACATTGATGTACGCTATGTATCCAGGAACGTTCAGGTGGGACTGCAAGTTTTGCCCTCCAGACACGTGCAACACTGAACCACATTACTGGAGCGTTGCAACAATCTGGACATACCACCGTCGTCACCGCCAAGTGCAAACGCAAACGAAGAGAAAGAAACGGATAAAGAGGAAGCATTCGAAAACCAGTGGGAGGCTTTGCTGGTGACGCAAGACCCTGACAACCAGCTACGATTGGTGAACCGGGCTCGAGCGGTGGCAGCGAGCCATGGCTACCTGGACTGAGGAGGCCACCCACCATAGGGCTGAAATACAAAGAGCCTGGTCCAAATAAGGTTCATTCCATTTATTCACCTGATAATATTTTCTGCTCTATTATCTGGTCAATGAAATTCCAAGAAGCCTCAATAAATTTTAGAAGGCCCCATTGGTACTGCTACGATGTCTTACCCTTCTTTTTGAGCGTTTAATTGTACCTCGTTCGCGATTAATTCACCATTTGTTTTGTTTTTTGTGTATTTTCTGTACCACTACTTTGTGAGTGAAGTTTGGGGGTGGCGGGATATCGACAGCTTCATCAGTGAGAGGCGCTTCAAGCGAAAGTGTATTTCCATGAATTTTTTTAGAAGAGCTTGTTTCCTTTTTCTCCTTTATAGAGAGAAGCATATTGCTACATCAAAATTTTGGCATTGGGAGCGTAGTGTTCATGCAAATGTATGAAACTCAAAATCCCAGATATGCAGATCCGGTGCTACATTAACTTTCAAAAACGAAGTGCTCACTTGTATTAAGTGCACACATGCACTGGCTTTTGTAAGGGCGCATGGAAACGATGCAAACCCTGTAGCAATGTTACTAGCCCGTCACCTTGTCATTTACCCTGTCTCGTCGAAGTAGGCTTCTTCAACATGTGTACTGGACATAAGTCGCCATTCTTTTTTGCCGCTTAACCTTCTCGCCTCAGAGCGCACTCTCATGTGCTACGCAATATGACGTTTTTGGAATCGTGAAACGTACAAAAATTATTCGAAGTGTCTCTGTGCACCCGGACACAAAAACGAAATCTATGTACTCGCGAATGCAGTCATAGACGCGAAAATATGGGAAGAAAAGCGGGCAAGCGAAGCATGCCTACTTACACATCGAAAGTTGTGCCCAGGGTACGCTTCACACTATTCGCGCAGCCAAATGCTACCCAAGAGGCCACCATCGTCCTTTCGAAAAGTGATTACAGACGTGTTCAGAACCGTCTTGTTCAATTATAGGCACCACACGTGCCATTACTAGCACAAAAACAACGCGAAAGCCCTATATTCTACAACGCGCCAAACCGCTTTCTGCCCTGAGCAATATGGCGATGCGTTGACTGCAGCCACTGGTCCACAGAGCCCTTCCACCACTCCAGAAGCTTTATATAGTATAACCTCCTTGTTCGCAATATTCCAGCCCTGGCCTCAAACAGTAAACAACTACCCCGATCATCTAGATTTTTTCCTTGGCGATTTCCTGCTTAAAAGTTTCAGTTATCTCCAGCGCCGACTTCTTAATCATGCCAATTCTGCCACGGGACCGGCACGGCAGCGCTGCGGCGTGGGAGTTCACCGCGAAAGGCCCTCGCCTCCCATGTATTCGCTTGGCGTTTGGCCAGGCCCCGGAAACTCTCAAGTTGAAGTGATCACCCGTAGGCGGCGAAAAAATCAACCGTGGAAAACAACCAGGGAGACTATTTGACAGGTGGTAAGGACAGATACGATTCCAAAGTGGCATCAGCATCTAAGATAGGTAGAGTCCGGGGCAGAAATAGACGTAGCCACGAGCGCCGAGCCAATTCAGACATAGGGTATATTAACATGCGGGGTGGTAGGAACAGGCTGAAGTGGGAAGAGATAAAAGAACAGCTAAGGGAGGAGAGGACGATGTTATACGGTTTCGTAGAAACAAATCTCAGGGACATGGATCAACCTCCTAACAATCCGGACTACTCGTGGGAATATTGTAATAGAACAGAAGGCAGCAAAAAGGGGGGTGGAATCGGTTCATTCATACATAAAAGTATGGGTTGTCAAAGAGTCAAGCACGGATGCATGGAACATTTATGGTTAAGAGGGAAAGTAGATGGGCAGATGACACTCCTTGGTTTGGTGTACTTGTGGACGGAAACAAAGGCCAGAGAGGAAAACCAGGCAATGGTGGAGTGTATATCAAAGGACATTGAGGAATTAGGAGGCGAGTGCGAGATAATTATACTAGAAGATATGAATGCGCACATAGAAGATATAGATGGGTATACCGACCCGACAGGCCAAATGATCATGGATATGTGTGAAAGGCTTGATTTTATCATTTGCAACAGCACCGAGAAGTGCGAAGGGCAAATAAGATAGGATGTAGGAAAGCTGCAGTCGACGATAAATTATGCACTGATGTCACATAGGATGTATGATAAGCTCAGGGGAATGCACATAGATGAAGGTGGCTCCAGAAGTCTGGGTAGTGATCACAAACGTGTCAAGATAAGTTTTGGAAGAACAGTGAAAATGGGAAGGAGACAAGATGAGCAACTACAGGAACAAAATTTTATTCAGAAAGGCAAATATAAATAGCCACTAAACAAATTGAGAATGTAATCACTGAAGATAATAATAAAACTGTGTGGTGATACACGAATCTAATTAGACTGTTTGAGCTAGAGCTTGCTAAGGCACGTGACAAGTCACCCCGGAAAAGAAGACAAAAAGCCAAAACTTGGTGGGATGAGGAAGTTTAGAGAGTCCATAGCAGAACGTCAGGAAGCCTCTAGGGAACACAGGCATGCAAAGCAGCGGGGTGAACCGACTGATGATGTTGAAAGAAAATGGGAAATCTTTCTAAGCTGTAGAAGGGATGCATCCCTTCTGATCAATGAAAAAATTAGAAGAAAGGGAGCTCAGTGGCTGGCAGAAGTACATAAAAAAGATATAAAGGCAGCTGCGAAACTTTGGAACCATTTAAACTCCCTAAGAAATGAGACGAGCCTAGAGCAGAGGTTTATAACTACAGCTCAAGGTGCTAGGCTAGAAGGGGATGAAGTTATTGAATATATATGAACAAGGGTGACAGAAAAATTTCAACAAAGAAGTGCTTTATGCACCAATATCGACAAGGATGAATCAAGTGGCGCAATGGCTCCATTTTCACAACGAGAGTGGGAAAGGGCTGAGAAAAGGGTTCCTAGTAGTACATCAACGGCCAGATGGCATTCCAATTATGCTGATAAAGACATTAGGTCCGAAGTCTAAGAAGGCTTTGAGAGAGGCAGTGAGCTAAATAATAATCGATGGCGAAGTTCCCGATAGATGGAAACTTAGCAGGATGAGCATGATCTATAAAGGAAAGGGGGACAAAGCTGACATAAACAATTACCGTCCTATAACAGTGACATCAGTGGTCTACAGGCTGGCGATGCAGATTATAAAGGAAAGACTGCAGATATGAATAGAGGATGAGGGGGTGCGGGGGGAACTGCAGAAGGGGTTTCGGAAACACAGGAGGTTGGAAGACAATCTGTTCTCACTGACGCAGTGCATCTAAATAGCAGAAATAGAACACAGGCCCCTGTGGCTAGCATTTTTGGATATCAAGGGAGCGTATGATAGCGTGGTTCAAGAGGAATTGTGGGGAATACTGGACACACTAGGCGTGGAAGATGTAGTCACTAATCTTTTAAGGGATATCTATAAAGGTAACAAGGTAGTTATAAAGTGGGAAAAACGGGTATCCAAGTCTTCAGAGGTAAAAAGGAGGTTTCAGGCAGGGGTGTCCCCTGTCACCCTTATTTTTCATGATGTACCTACAAGGATTAGAGGCCAAATTAGAGAGAAGTGGACTGGGCTTCGACCTCTATTTCGTCAAACAAGGAAAACTCATTGAACACAGGGCACTACCAGCATGATGTACGCAGATGATATAGTGCTAATGGCCAACAAAAAGGAAGATTTGCAGAGATTGGTGGACATCTGCGGTAATGAGGGAGATAGGTTAGATTTCAGATTCAGTAAGGAAAAATCAGCAGTCATGATTTTTAATGGCAATGAAGGTAGTAAACTTAAAATACAGGAGGTCACGCTAGAGATAACACATAAATACAAATATCTGAGCGTATGGATAAGCAATGGGGCCGAGTACCTAAGGGAACACGAAATATACGTGACGACTAAAGGTAACGTGAATGCAGCGGTAATGAAAAACAGGGCACTGTGGAATTACAATAGGTATGATGTCGTGAGAGGAATATGGAAAGGGGTCATGGTTCCTGGACTGGCGTTCGGTAATGCGATCTTGTGCATAAGATCAGAAGTTCAAGCAAGATTAGAAATTAAGCAACGCGGAATAGGTAGACTTGCCTTAGGAGCTCACGGGAATACACCAAATCAGGGAGTACAAGGTGATATGGGATGGACATCATTTGAGGGCAGGGAAGCTCGCAGCAAGATAAAATTTGAGAAGCGATTGAGAGAAATGGGGGAGGAGCGTTGGGCTAGGAAGGTATTCAGCTACTTTTACATGAAGAATGTCGATACAAAAGGGGGGAAGCGAACCAGAAAATTGACTGGTAAATACTTAAAAGCAGCGGGGGCCAAAGCAAAAAAAAAAATATCGGTTAAGAAGAAGATGAAGGAAGCTGAGACTGATATGTGGAAAATTGGCATTATTAAGAAGTCTGCACTAGAGATCAATCAAACTTTTAAGCAGGAAATTGCCAAAGAAAGGATGTATGATAATACTCGGGATAGTTCTCTACTGTTTGAGGCCAGGACGGGAGTATTGCGAAGCAAGACATATCGGGCCAAATACGAAGGGGTAGACACGGTATGCAGTGCGTGTGGAGAGGAAGGAGAAACTGCCGAACACTCGATAATGTTCTGTATAGGGCTTCACCCTATAGTTCAGGTTGATGGAGCAGAGTTTTTCAAAGCACTGGGGTTTAGGGACAGGGAGGGCAAAATAGACGTTAAGCGGGTCGAATTAACTAGAAGGAGGTTATCTGATTGGTGGCTAAAGTCAAGGCCCGAATGAAAATTAAACTCTTCACTGCAAAGTACGAATTCTCTACTTCACTATTTAAAAGGAAAAAAAATAAATCCCCTTTTTTTTGGTTCATTAAGTATTACGGCTTGGTGGCGCTAGCCACTGCCCGATTTAAAGGGTACTGCCATATTCATCCATTTAATCATCCATCTAGCGCGTTTCTACTTTGGTAGGTGTTCTGTGGTTTGGCTTCAGTGTACACTGTAGTTTGGCTTTCGACTTTACCCAACGCCTCTTGTATTAAAGAGAAGGCGTTGCTCTAGCAGACTTTGCCTCGAGAAATCGGTTTAGTGTGAAAACAGGTAAAGCAATGGGGGTGGAACGCTGAATCGGTCACTAAAAACATGTAGGGTATCTCGTTTTAGTAGGCTCACAGACAGCTTACGAAGAACCATCTGAGCTATTCCTGATTGTATGGGTGGACTTAGTTTGGCGTCTGCGGCGGCCTGCGGGCTTCTGCTGGCCACAATTTCTCCGTATGTTTACAAGGTGCGTCACCCGGCACGTGCGTTTTGCTTGCGACGAAGCCGCACGAACGCGATTGTCATCGCTGCATTGCGACAGTAGTGGATTGACCTGTATTACGTGTGTTGCCACAGTCGAGGATAGGTGGTTAAGAAATAGCGCAGCTGCTGGAAGTAAAGTCAAGGACGCTCTACGGCGCACTAAGACTCTGACGACTACGAGAAGCCTCAGTGAGGTAGCCTCTACATCAGATGATTGATTAGTTTTTCTTTAGCTGATTTTACCTGGTAGGTGTTCTGTGATTTTACTGAGTGGATGTTTCAGGACTAGTGTTATTTTTTATTGTTTGCTAAGGTTTATCGTTAAACGTGAGGTGACTGTCTGTACGGTCGATCCGTATCTATTTCGCGTTAAAGCAATTAAGTTAGCACCTCTGCGTAGCGTCAAGTATTTTCTGTATCGTGTGACTGCTTAACTGCTGGCGCTGGGAGCTCGCGTTCCAGTCCACTGCATCAACCTCATTTTGCTTGAGGTGGGAAGTGACACACTTCAGATTGTCACATGTCCCGTGCTGCATCGCGTCTGATTACCCCTTCACGCCCTGTCGACTATCCAGGCATTTGTCGAATACTACTCCAGTAATCCGGAGGCAATGGCAAGCGAGCTGTTCGAAGAATTTTGGCAGTGGAGGCTGAAGGATAGCCCCGAGTTCGCTACCATGGTCGGCTTTCACGGTTACGACCACCTGCTGGAATCCTACTCGATCAAGTCGTTTCAAGACAGAAAAGTAAGCGTGCGTCGCTTTTTTCTTTCTTTTTTTTTCGCTTTCTGCAATTGGTATCCATGCGTGCTTTGGCAGTTGCTTCCTCTCCAGTTTGACCATCAGATGTGTTAGAATTGCCACTGAAAGGCTAGGAGAAAGGTGAACGAATTCGTTCAGAGGCGACGCATTTTGACATCTCGCAGTTAGTAGACTGATTTCACTCTTAACAATAACCCCGCTAGTTTACCGACTCGCAAAAGAAATGCAAGTTTAGGCAGCATTATTGTTCAGAAGCACATATACTTTAGTGACATGCGGTTTATGCAGGCTGTCACTTGGGGAAACTGTTAATCAATGTAGAAATTTGAGCCTGTTGGTATAATATTTTGAAGTTTTCTCGGTGTAGTAGAACAGTGACGCGGTGTAGAAAAGGAATACTCAGCATGTCTCGCTCATTCTTGATCTTTATATTTGTACTGGTTGGACTATACTGAGAAAAACCTCAGGTAACGTTTTACAGGCAAAGCTCCTAGGACCTAGCCTTGTCTGCCGTTGTAGTAATGGTGTAGAGCCATCACTATAGTCGAAACACATGTAAGACACACACACACAAAAAAAAGGTTTTACTATAGACTTCAGCATAAACATAAGCTAATTATAAGGTAACAGGTTGCGGGAAAAAGTAACCCAATGAGAAGAGTATTGTTGAATTGATCTCTACTAAAATGTGCCTAGGTGTTTGAGGCTTCTCAAGGAAACCTGCAATGCAAAGGTATACGTCGAGCACTATATGTCCTTACAAATTATCCCTATTAAAAGGGTATAATTTCACTGGTAAGCTAGCTGGTTCTCAGTTTCACTTTCGAGGCATATCCCCCACTCCAGCAATTTTCTAAATCCTCCTTGAATTGCCTAAGATGATTGGAATGTTAAATAAATCACATTTTTATACCCACTTTATGTCACTCATACTATATTGAATGGGGCAGCACTCGGGCAACGTACAGTTACTCTTGATACGATACCCAGAGGTTTGCCCACTAGTCTCACTTGGTGGAGATGCATGGATTTTTTTCTTCTCTGAGGCACAGGTAGAATGAGGCCTCCATGGTAAAACATGACAGGTGGAGTGCTCCAGTGAAACTTGCTTTTCATAAGAAGTTGTTTCACTATTGAGGAGCCTCATCATTGAGGTCAATGCTGGGGCGCACAAAAAGGAAGGTGCAAGCAATGGACTGTTTGCGGGAAAACTACTGCGCATGAGCAGTAATGGCACAAGTAGCGCCCTTTATGGGCGTTTTTGTTTAGGTTGGAAAACAGCCCGGCCAGTAGCCGGTGATATATTCGTTAGCCGTGGTTGAGCAGCCTTGCTTTTGTAGTTAGAGCAAATACGCCAACACACTGCATGAATTATTTTACTGAGATGGGCATGAAGAGCTGGGCCTGATAGTTCATGTGTAGGTGCAAAAAAAACCTAAGAAAACTACCGGTTACTATGTTGTGCCTTCATCGTCCTTCTTTTTAGTTTTTACTGGTTTTTTGTCCCAGCAAAACCGAGAAATGAGTGCTAATTTTGACAGGTTCTTGACCGCGAGGCTACGTGCTTAAAAGAGATACTCGGATAACAGCATGTGAAGTGTTGGCGAAGGAGGAGCCTTTATTGAAAGAGAGGATTGTGGCAGACGCGGCTCGCCATGAGTGCTGTACCAGCGCTGGCCAAACCAGCGCCTCCTCTGGCCGAACTAACACTCTCTGATCTCTTTAGTGTTGTACGGCAGCACACAAGTCTCGCATATATCAGCAATACTGCACAATACTTCTGTTTATGCGAGGATGTGCTCTCACGTATCTGTGTGAACAATTATTCATAGAAGCACGAGTAATTTAATAATCACAATAGTGGCAGCTGCATGTGTAGCCCTTTTATGTATAGTAGAAAAAAGTCTTGTTACGTGGAGAAATCGAATATAGCATAGTAGGAAAGTGCATATTCATTATTACATCGTAATTTGGCACTTTGGAAATTAACTAGAAGCACTTATATTAAAGTCTACTAGATACGTCTATAGTGTGCTCTAACTATATATACATATATATATATTTATATATATATAAATCTCTTCCGGTAACACAATTGCAGTTCGTTCCGACAATTTGACCCGCAGTAACGACTAAAACTGCCGTTCTCACACAAAAACCACACCTCACAGACGGTGTGCAAGCCACCCTCACTGAACCTAGTTAATCGTCAGACATTTCAGCGGTCAACTTTAAGTGTATAACATAATGTTCTTCCTGAAGGAGCAGGCGTGATGAACTTGGTGAACCGTCGAGGTAACGGACTGCAGGTATCACCTCGCGTCGCCGAGAACTCCTTGTTTTACACCATGTATACAAACGAAAACAGAATGTTTTCCTTCTTTACCATCTTGTTTCAATAATGGGCACGCATTTTTTGCCCTAAAGCAACAAAACAAGGGCATTTGAATTGATAAACACTGCCTTGAGCATATTAGTTGGTGAAGATGTTTTCCAACCAAAAGCACGAGGGAAGCTTTCCTGTTTACGACGACGGGGGGCACTCACTTTTCCGCAAATGGTTAATTGTCTGACTGGTGTTCAAAACTTCTTCTTTAATTTCAAGAATTTTTTTCAGCACCTTAGAAATGAGACTGAAAATGTGTGGGATTGCAGTGGTGTTTGTAAAAAGAGCACTATGCCACCTGTGCAGAAAGTCTCTTAGCTAATCTTTACCTCATGCTGAGTGCTAAGTGGGGCACCAGATGGTTCATTGAATGTGTTGTCTGGCGTTTACCTTGAGTTAAATTACTGGCAACACCGTGTAGAGCGTTCCCTGAGGTGACTGCTGAGCAATGGTCACCTGAGGCAATGCTGTGCACGATGCCAGTGTTTTGCTCTTACCAGAACATATTGTAAATTACTGAGCGTATGTGAACTTTTCACTGTACATGCCGGATTGAAAACTGTGATTTGGGAGCGATGTCGGTATAATAGTTAAAGCATTGCTGCATTTAGACGAAGAGGTGTTTAAAAGTGGAAAGGGCTGTTGGATGCGAAGCAGCTTAGGGTCGAGCTCAATCGGCTGTGCAGCGTGGCTACGCTTACTGCGCATGCGCGTTCACTCATGCTTCTCTGCTCTCCTACGCTTTCGCTCTCTCCCCTCGCAGCGCCGATGCAGGAAGCGTGTGCTAACCTACACTCACTTCCCCCTTTCTTCTCTTGGCATTCCTCCCCACGGCATTTACACCCCCATCGCACATGCGCTTCCCCTGCCCCTCCCACTCCTCTCCTACCCTCCCCCTCCCTTGCCTTGCAACTCCGACGCAAGCAGCATTTCCTAGCAAGTTTCTTGTTTGAAAAAGCCGACGGCTCGCGCTGCACAACCGTTCACTGACCAACTAATATATAAGCACTTGATTTTGACCTCCAATGTAATGCCAGTTGGAGATTTCTCTTGTGCGTTTTTGAAAAACACAAATTCTCAGCGGGCACGTTAACTAAAAGTGAACCGTGGGCTGCTGTGTCAAATCCGAGCCTTCCCTCTCTGATTGCTCATTAGCAGCGATTGGCATGTTCCAGTAGGAAACACTGGCCCATCACTGTGTGCTTTGCGGCTCGCCAGGTTTCTCTCTTGTGCAACATCGCGATGAACACCAGTATCAACGTTGCCGCCAATGTAAGCATTAGTGCCCACTGCTTCGCATCTTCACATGGTTCCCTTTAGTAAGAAAGGGTGTAATTTTTTTATATCCTGTAGCGTTTCGTACTAGAATTAAAAAAAAAGAAACAAGATGTGCAACTGTATGTCCTTTTGGCGAGCGTTGTCTAAGCTACATAGCTTCATTGACTGTTAATATTGTAATCTATTGAGATCATGCATTACAGAAAAAAAAAATTAAAAGAAAAGGTCTGGTATTATTTATAAACAAAAATTAGTGCTTTCATAGTTTGTTTCAACATTCTATGACGTTTATGGGTAATTTTATGCAAGAATTACTGTAGGTAAACAAGACCTCTCATTTTGCAGGAGAAGGTTCAGTATTTCCTCAAAAAAACAAAAGAGCTGCTGCCAAAGTTGAAAGACCAGTGGTCCCAAGCGAGCCTGAACATACTGATTGATGGGCTGGATGGATACCTTCGTGGTCTCGACACACATGGGTACTAAAGCGTTTTATTAATTTTTGACGTACTTATTTAAATGTCAGTCTCTCTCATCCATTTATTTATTTATTTATAATTTTTGTGGGCCAAATGGCATGTAAGGGTAAAATGGTTACAAGAAATGAAATATACAAGACAAATGAGTGCACTAAGTTTGGATAATAATGATTCTACAGGTTATACAACAAACAAGTGCAGTGACTTTGAATTACAAAAAAATAAGCATACAACTGCAAATAGTTCAAGCGGCAGAATAATTCTTCGGTTTATATAATGTTAGCTAATGTTTCATGCATAAGGTTGTTATTATTGATGGTTGCAGTGCTTGGGGGCAGATATTACCATTCCCGAGATGTATAGGAAATGAAAGAGTGAAAGAAAGATTTTGTGCATCATACGATTCAATTCCTATCTTATTACAGTGGTTGATGAGGCTCGAAGTGTATGGTGGTTGTTTTTAACAGTTGTCATCTTGAGATATAAAAAAATAAAACTTGACAGTAATTTTATTGTGGTATAAACCTGTCGTGGTGTATCAGTTTGAGAAAAGGAAGAAAGCGATTGTTGGGCTGCGGTGCCTAACCCTCCTCCTTGTGCATTACCGCATATTTTAGTGCAGTCTACCTTCAGTGATGTAAGGTATATGGATATGATGAGTCATCAGATGAAACAAAGGGAACGTGAGGTAGTGTTACATTTCCCATGCTTTATTTCAGTGATTACTGCTATAATGACTCGAAAAATGCTAGTGATTGAGAGTTTATCACACTAATGCAAAAATGTGAAACTGTCAGCAGAGGTTTTTTAGACAGTACATTTGAACATCAGTGTATATTTTGGAAAGGAGCTTGTCATGGCATTCAAAAGCTTGTTTAATAGGCCATCAAGCTGATCTCTTATTATCACCCTGGTTACATAATCCATGCTAATGGTGTTTTTCAAAGGGACTTTCTACCGTTCGTTATTGCTCTCCTGTTTTGTGGCGCGATAAAAAGCGTATCATGTGAAGTGTCTAAATTTGCAGCTGTTTTTCTGGAGAGTGCATAGAAATTTTTCAAACAGACTATTTCTGTCCACATTATGTCTCCTTCCATCGGTGGGATGAATGACCACAAAACTGTTCGATGCCAGCAAAAGTTCAAAACTGAAACCGTGTGCAGTTTTTGCAGGCTCCATCAAGTTTGGTTTTGAGTAAAACAAATACCTTATGGTCGTTTTAGGTGGGCACACACTTTTTTGTTCTTCTCATGAGCGGCGGCGGACTCCATGGTCGTATTTCTCAGCCGTTCGCAGGCAGGCATGCAGGCAAGCGAACACACCCCCAGTAGTGCCACAGGACACCTATTAGAAAGCGTGAGAAAAAAAAGCAAAAATTGGTCTCTGGTGCCTTAAGCTGCCTTAAGTACATAAAATACAATTTCAAGTTAAATGTGTTTGCTTTTAAGCAAACTAAGTCTACCTGCAAGGATTTCTTGTCCTACAAATAGATTGTGAAGATTGACCATATTTGCTGTTGGGTGACGCTAGTGGTCACTTTATATCTACTTTCAACATCAAGTTTAAATTATAATTCTTTTTTTCTGGCACGAAAGCATGCACCTTGCGGGCAGTGTGATGAACGATTTTTTTCGTTTGTGCCACAATTGGAAAAACTTTTTCGAGTGGTAGACAGTCATTTTATTATGATATTTGTAACTTGGACATTTCTCACATTCAAATCAGCAGGTATTAAAAATGAACTTGAATCGTGCGTGCATGTCTCTCGCTCTCGAAACATCATAACAATTTCATTTATTTAATCGTTGCTGATCTTGGCATATACATTCATAGTACAGTGATTCCACTCCTTTGCCAACTGTGCCAAAGTGCGCCAAATCAGATTTACTGCACCAAAGTTGGATTTGGTAGCATCTATCACCGTCAGTAGCCACACCGGCATGTCAGAACGTGTGAAGCTTGTTCTCGGGGCCGCCAAAGTTGCAACCACATACCTATAATTCTGCTGAATAAACAGTGGTCGCAAATACGTCCCAGGTAATCCACGATGCTGTGCTTGGTGCGGAGCAACTTCTCTTGTGCAAGTCGGCTTAACGGCAAGACGCACTCTTTGCAGCTTAGGGCTTGTGATGTGTATTCCAATCAGTAGCGTGTAGCTGTAGCAGCGATTCATTCACGGACGTCGTCCATTCGAAAAATGCTGCTGATTGCTTGTTTCAAGAGCCACACTGCATGTAACTAAAGCAATGAACTCTAATAGCTGCACACATGCTGCCATAATGTTTCTGTTTCTGGACATGGCGTGCTTCGTCCACAAAAGAACAGGTGCACGGTGAGAACGTGTCAACACTTTTCCTCCAATTTACTTTATGCATGTATCTTCATTCAGGAAAGCTTTTTCGTATTTCCTTCCACCAGCACATCCGCGTTCGTAATGCGCTCCTGCAGTAAATGCCCATAAAAGACAGTACCCTTTCAAGCTAGTGAGTGCTAGGGTCCGAATTCAAATTTTTCACACCCTTTTTTTTCAAAAATGTCATCTTATTAATAAAAGCATGCCTCCTGACTCGAGCAGCCACAATTCGTTTTTAATACACGCAGATTTCAGTAGTGGGCCCATCGCTGATGGCCGTCGTGTCAGAAGGCCCATTGTGAAGGGGCTATGCCATGTTACATGTCCGCCCCTGCATCCCAGTATCTACAGTTGACAGTTGGAAAATAAATGTTACAGTATCGTATTCAGTGCTTCACGTTGATTCGTTATGAGGGGTGGGAGGCTGCGTCGCTCGAAGAGTGCAGTCGCTGGCGCTCACTATCCTCAGGCGTCATGAAACTGCTCATAAACATTCTACGCTATGAACTTCTGCTTCGCGTTGGATAACTGACAATAAAAAAGCCACATCGGCACTTAGGGTGGCCATAGCCCCTTTAAGCGACATTCTGTGGAGTTAGATGATATTGGGTCGAAAGGATGCAATTTGATGTCATCTGCGAGGAGCACTAGCGGTGGAGTTGCCATTTCGAAGGTCCATACACTCGTCGCACATGCAGAAGACTTGTAGCATGTGCTGTGTTCGATATCCGTACGGCGACTTGGATGACTAGAGACCCCCGAAGCACCTCTTGCACACCGATGATCGCACAGCATGAACAGTGCATACTAATGGACTTTCAAAATCGTGTGACGATGGTGCGGCACCCTTGCGATCAAGGTTCAGTGCATACATACCCCTTATGTGGCCGTTCCAGGAAGCGAAGCACTTTTCGCGCAGTCTGTTCACGTTGAGAGTACAACACTTAGAATGGTATACAAGCAGTCCACAATGTCTGCCAAAATAATGCATTCACGAGCAATCATGCTCTTAAAGTCAAAGTTCTCAGTTGCTGCTCCAGGGCCACAATGTCCCCCCACCCCTTGCATTTGTTTGTGCTCCTGTAAGACTGGCAGTGCGTTCCTCTCTGCTCGAGTAGCGATCTATGGCAGGCCTGGCACGCGAGGTGATGTTACTGCATATGCCCTTCGTGCAACGGAGATACGTCTGCTCATTTTATCTCTTCTTCAGCCCCATTCATCACCCCGCTTATGTGCTTTTACACCCCGTGTAAAACATGGAATGCGCTGGGGGGAGGGGGACATCGATTTGGACATCACACAAAACATGACAGTGACAGCAAAAACCAGTCGCGAATGTCCATATAATGGCTATTGCAATAAAAACAATATATCTTTTGCCTTTGAGTTGGCTTATGTGTATGCTTACGGTACTCTGTGATAATTTTTTTTCTTTTTTGCACTGCTTGTTACAGGACACTAGGGGTTTTTCGGTGTAGAGACAGAAAGCCCTAGCCATATACAACTTCACTGCAAAAATAAAAGGAAGTTTGTTAAATCATGTAGTCCTAGCACAGAGAAGCCTCAAGATGGAAGTGTAGGAGGAGGTTGAATTTACGGGGCTAGCTAAGTGACATCATGTTATGCCCAGAAATATGATTGATAGTGAAAAAAAAAAGAACCTTTATTTTTTTTGGAGTTATCCTGGGGGAATACATTTGAGACAGTGTGAGTCTCTTGCGTTCTACGTCATACCATTTGTCTACCATGTCTCCTGATAACTACGTAGGTGTACTTAAAATGTTATTTTCTAAAGTACCACTTTATTGAATTAGTATTCTGATTACTTGCTACAAAAATAATCACTGATGAAGTTGAATGTTGTGAGCACGAGGGGGGGCAGCCACCCCCCTAGTCACCTAAGATGGGGTGGGGGTTGCCGCGAACCCTGCCCCATACATTCAAGTAATAAGGTGGTGAGTGCTGCTATTCTGTTTTCGCTTCCCCCCCCCTTTCAAGGGGATCCCCACGCACGCCTGTGCTTAACAGCATGATGCCATTATCTTTGCATCATCGAGCGAAATAGGGAGTGCTAAGATCATTGGCTCCGTGACATTTGCAATGAATCGAAATATTTCTAGCTCTTCACAAGAGCCCGAAAATAAATATTCATGCCCATGAATATAAGTGCAACTTGCTTCTTCAGTGTATTCTGTCTTGTGAAAGCTGCTCTTGAGTGCTCCCAGATTTAAGATTACCTGCTTCAAAGTGCACCAAAATGAAAAATTTTGCTGCTGCAAAGTGCTCCAAAATGAAAATTTTGCTGCTCCAAAGTGCTCCAAAACGAAAGCTTTTGTGCTCTAAAAATTGCTCTAATTCATAAAACCTCGGTAGCATCGCTGATAATGAATACTTGATAGAATTAAGTTATTCTTGTATGAATGTAGCTTCTTTTTAATAAGGCCTGACTGTGGTACATGTTTGTACATGTGGCCTGAGTGCGATATTGATAATCACATTATGTACCTGTGGGCTTTAACTTATGTGTTTTTGCCCTATTTCTGGTTCATTTTTCTCGTTGATCTTGAAAAGCTTCTGTTGATTTTCTCCCTTCAGCCACCTTTATCCAATCAGCTTCATTGAAGGAGTTCATGTGGACATTTTCCAAACCGTCGACTACATGGTGTTCAATACTGTGGAGGACTACAAGAAATTATTGTCCAGATATGAGAAACTTCCTAAGCAGGTTCGCAACATTCATTTCAACTTCTCTTTCAATGTACTTCTTCAATATTATCATTTTTTTTTTATCTTGTCACTTGACCTGCACATTTCAATTTCTTCATGGTTGCACCCAGGAAACCAAGAATTGTATTGCTATTATCACATCTAGAAAAACTTTTAAAAACTATTTTCTAGGCTGCTTTTGGACTTGTATGGGAGCAGTACTTTTTCTGACTACCGTGTCTTAGTTCGCTGCAACAGAATAGTGAGTTTTTAAAGAGAGGTTATTCCCATGAATATAAGCACTAACCTGTACAGCACTCTACATTAATGAAGTGTAACTGAAAAATAACTATATTTATTGCATGCATAAGTGGAGTGCTTTGATATTCATTACCATAAAATTTCAAGCAGGCGTCCCCACCCCCAAAACAGTGGCCTGCTTGAGTCCAATACAGTCCTACTTAGCAGTCCATGGACGCCTGCACCTAAAATTTGTTGTCAAAATAATATTTTTTTTTTACTCTGCAATGATTGCACCCCAAACTTGGCACATGATACCCATCTTGCCTTCTAGTTTTCCATGACCAAAGAAAAGCATTGCCTTTGAGATCTGTACTTGCAACTTCAATACAGTATTCATGATGTATCTTGGGGCACATTGCAAAAGAAAGGCCTCCGAAATCAGTCTACTGCCCATACCTATTGCAATCAGAGGTGGTTTCATGCCATTCTTCCTGCAATCTATTGCATTGTCTTGCATTTCGTGCGTTTAGAAGTTGTCGTCTTAATGCTCTGTGCCATGCATGAGACTTCTAAGGAAGTCCATGTGCATGCCATATTTTCCTGGCCAGAACTATCTGAAATTTACCGTCACTGTAGTTAGTTCTTTATTGGTAGAAGTTAGTACTACATGAAAATATGCACCACTTGTTAGACCCATAGCCACTGGATAGTAAGGGATCCAATAAAATATACATTTAAAGGAACAGGTTAGTTCAAACAAAGCAGCTGTTAAAAGTACACTTAAGTCATAACAAGAAAAAAATGATCCAAACAAAAAAAATCATATTGCCCTAAAAGACCGCTCCCAGGGAAATGGCAATACCACGCAACAAGGCATGGATATGCATGCAACATAATATTTGTATTCATTACATCAAATATAAATACATACAGAATAATGTCAAGTGCAATATACAATTAATATGTCATTGCAGGAAATGTGCATGTTAGTGTAACTGTTAATTTTTTTAAAGAAAGTACTTTTTTAGCACGCAGGAAAAACTTGTGCTTTCTTTTATTTTGTACAGAATATTATTTCAGATCTTAACATCTGCAAATTGTATTAATCGTTGTCCATAAACATGATTAGTAGGTGGAAGATTGAAATTGTTTAGTGTGGCACGTCTGGTAAGGTGGAAGATGAAAATATTGATATATGAAAGGGAACATTGTTATGATTGATGTTATGAACAGTAAGTGCAGTCTTTTGCTCTTGTAAATGATCGAGTGGTTTCTCAGCTGTCTTTAATTATGGTGCCATTCCAGGATAGCACAAGTGTGTACTAGAATGAAGTAGAGGGTTCACAGTGGGCTCTGCACTGAGGAATTAATGAAAATACAGACAGCATTATCATTGCCTTCACCTTAAGACAGGGCCCTTGTTGACACGGCTAGGGTCTGTTCATTCAGACGCTGTGTACACCAGCTGGCACTTTGGCAGTCGCCTGTCAAACATGGCAGATGGTGTCGCACCATGTTTCAAAACAATTCAACAAAAGGGAAGGAAACGTTTATATGACTAAATATTCTACTTGTCAGTAGTAATTATAGTGTTAACCATGTCTTTTAATTTATTTTTGTATAAAAAGAAGCTAGAAAAATTGATGAAGAAAAAGGTGCATGTTCGGTCATATTTTGGACATACGATGCTGCGTCAAGGAGACAGAATTAAGTGCTTGATGCTTCCGTCAGTGTGCTGCCATTATCTCCCCACCCTTAATCTACTGCTGAAGCTAACCATAATTTCAAGTGAAAGCAACTGCCGTGTCACTGCAAATGTTCAGCGTTCTTTGCTTCAGCATCACCACTTGCTGCTGGTTTACCCACTCCTTCATTTTAGTACACTCCAACAGCATGCCACTTTTTTGCCAGCGAGAAACTTAACAGAGAGAGAGAGAGAAATGAATGTTTATTGTGGCAGAAAAGTTGAGAGGTCGGCCTGAATCCATTTTCTGGCCTGCTGCTCAGCATTAGGAAAGGGGAGGAGGGTGGAAAACTTGACACAAGTGTCTACACAAAATTATACCCTTGTCAAATGTGCTAACGTAAGTGCACTTTGTGCGAGCACACTTGTGATAACAGAATGTCGCTTTAGCAGTGCCCTGCTCCACGAAAAAGCTAAATGTACTTTGGAAAGGATGGAAGTGACAATGGACGGATTAGTATCCCAACATTTTGCGCCTGTATCTCAGTACCGGACCACGATTGTCTTCATAGAAGTAGCACCAGTGGCACACGCATTGCAAATGACTAGGGAACGACTGACCTGCACATGTGCAAAGGAGTAAACAACGCAACGAACGCAGCCCGCATCCCCCTAATGCACATGGCCACAAACTGCCCGAGAGTGAGAATAGTGAGGTTTTTCTATCTAGTGTGACTTGTTATAATACACAGCGTTATTCTTGATAAGAAAAACAATAGTTGAAAATTACTATGAGCACCACTTGATGCAATAGCATATTTATGTACGAGCCACTTCTAATGAGGCTACACACACTGCCACAGCGAAGAGAGGTTGGCGAACGCACTTGCCGGCAAGTGTACTTTGCAGTGAGTGATGCTAAACTTTTTCCTGTGACAGCGTGCAAATGACACTCATGACTAAGTGCACTCAAGTTGCAATCTCAAAGTGCACTCAAGTTACCACATGTGACAGTGCTATTAAACTTATGAGTATAAGTCCGCCTTCTGTGGTGTTTTTTTATGATACACCTCCAAGATTACTCGCGCAGTCTGGATAGGGTGACTGGGCAGAGTTACAATAACTTAACAATGATCTGAAAAGAGCATTTTTTTTTCAGTCACATTTCTGGTTCAGCTAATAGACCTTTTTAAGCACACGAGCGCCACCAATTGGCGCGCAAGTACTCATGGGAAAAAGGGGTATGCCGCAGCAGCCGCCGGCACCAGCACGCTGGCCTCAAGTTTTAGCCTTCCTTTTGCATCCTGTCAGCGTTTCTGAGATCGAGTGAACTTGGTGAGGTGCTTTATATTACTGCATGATTCACTCAATACTTTGGTGTTTAGCTGCGATAGCCTGCCTACTATTTCCACCGTCACCTTGTTAAACCAGCCGAGCGGCTCAGAGGCTTCAGTTTTAATATTATCCTTTAGGGTCAATACGCCTTTGGCATAAATGAAAACACACACACACACAATCTGGTTGCCTAAAAAGTGCAGCAGAAGTCCATTCACGGATGCTTAAGAATCAGTGGCCATCGGCACTGTACCCAAGTAAATTGTAAGCTTCTGGCATTTAAAGAGTGTGCTAGAAATACAGTAGACTCTCGTTAAACGGAACCTCAAGGGACCAGAAAAATGTGCTTTGTTTGAAAAGAGTTTCATTTACGGGCTGATGAGCAGAAGTGCAGAATTCAGGTGCGAAACTAATTGTGCTAGAGGCAGCAGTTCCGTTTAACAGATTTCTATTTACTTAGAATGCACTGTAACTATACATGCACTAGACCGAGTGTGCGTTGCTTACACGATATGCACATACCAACTTTCCGTGGCACTGTTACTACAGGTTGGAATAAAGCTTACAGAGTGAAGAGAAAGAAGTGGGACAAGGAAAGAAATATATGCCCCGTGAACGCTCACTCGTAACTGAAAGGTTATTGCAGGTGTTAGAAAACATATGTACAAAAATAAGGTGCATTGCGCATGTCACAAAGGGGCACAGGAAGGCAAGCAACTAAGACGCGTGTTTACGGTCGATTAATGAAGTCAAGTTTCTTGCGTTGTAACAATGGAAGGTTGACTTATACAAAATGCGGTGTTCTTTACGATGTGCCTCCGAGATCACTTGCATAGTCTGGATAGAGTGACTGGGTGGAGTTGCTGTGCCTTCGAAAATGAAATGAAATGAAACAGGTGGCTCAGCCACTTTAAAACACACCATGACCTAGTCCTCAAAGCAATCTCAGGTGAGAGTGCTGCAGTCAACAGGGACATTTGCATCGACTAACAACAGGGGCGGCGCAAGGAAATTTTGATGAGCTTTGAGCCACGAGACGTCTTCAACATCGACAAGATGGGTATTTTTTATAAGGCACTTCTATCAAAGACTCTCACCTTAAAAGGCGAAGCTGGTAGTGGAGGAAGACGCAGTAAAGATCGCATCACTGTGCTGGTGGGTGCAAACATGGCAGGAGATAGGAAATTGAAGATGTTGGTAATGGGAAAATCAAGGCAACCATGTTGTTTCAAAGGCATTTGACACTTCCCATTGTGTACCATGCAAACGGAAGAAAGCGAATGACTATGGTCATTTTTGAAAACTGGCTATGGGAGGAAGACGCAACATTTACGAGGCAAGGCAGGAAGGTTGTCTTCATCGTGGATAATTGCCCAGCCCACGGTCAGTTGGAAGACTCCAAGCCATCATTATGGAGCTCTTGCCAGCCAATGCAATGGCAGTGATGCAGCCGATGGATCAAGGGGTTATTCAGAACATTAAAGTTCATTACCGCAGACAATTGCTTCATTGAATGCTGCTTTGTGCAGACAGCGGGAAATGCTACAGCATAGATTTATTGGCAGCTATCCACATTTTGGCTCGTGCCTGGGAGCAAGTGAAGGCAAGAACAATACAAATGCTTTCATAATGCTGGCTTTCAAGTGCAAGAAGCAGTACCTGATTAAGAAGAAAGCCCTGCTGATGCGGACATTGAGGCAGTATTCATTGAGGTCGTGCTCTCTGCCCCTTTCACGCTGCAGGACTACGAATCCATTGATGAAAATGTTCGTTACTGTCGTGAGGAGACCGTCAAGGAAATGATTGCCGAAGTGCAAGATGAGGATCAACTTTCCGGTGATGAATTTGATGACAATGTTGCCAGTGCAGTGGTGCCACCAGACCAATCAGCTAAAGAGGCTATTGAACTTTTGTAGCGCTATTTTGAGCATGGGGCTTGTCCAGAATTTCTGGCTAGTTTGTCAGGCATGGGTGCGTACCTTGTGAAAAAACAACTCGAGCTTGCCAAACAAACCACCCTTCACTCCTTTTTTTTCTCCTACTCCTCCTCATGAGTAAGATGAGTAGGACAAGCCTCACCTTACTCATCCTCATGAGTAAGGTGAGGCTTGTGCAATTCGAATAAAAGTTTTAATTCACTAAATAAGTGTACTTTGCTGAAATGAATTTTCTGATAAATGGAACAGTTTTATGGATCCCCTTCGAGTTCCATTTAAGAGGAGTTAACTGTAACTAAGGTGTGGAAAATGCAACACTCGCCCCGTATCGCTTCCCAACATTCCCTCAGAGTGTGCGACATATGTATACATGGGATAACTGCAGTATTCCTAGTTTCTTCATGGGTGGCGGACGCCCGTATTCTCCCCACAGGGGCGTATGGCAAGCAGGCATTTGGTGTGTAGCGACACCACGGGCCCAAGCTAATGGGGTGTTTCGACCTCTCCCATGCCTAGCCGTGCATGGCTGAGCCGTGTCCGGGGAAAAGGGGATCCTGGGGGTTGAGCTGACGCTGGGCGATTAGACCTTTAAAGACCAACTACGTTGATTTTTTGAGGTCAATGGATTTCAATGAAATTCGCTGGGTATGTTCCTTTGCACATTTCCCTTATTTATGACAAATTGCAGGCTTAAAAGATGCACTGATTGTGTACAAATGAATTTCAAAGATTGCCTCGAAAAGCTGACCTCGCTTGCCAAAACTATTGGCAACACTGTCTGTGGGACGTCGTGTTTGGCATGTCAACAGAAGTGACGCAGCTGATGGCATCACTACTTTGGCCGCTACAGCATTTATTGTGCTGGCCACAAGGCGACGGTAGTGGTGTTTGGCATGGGTATAGCACAGAAAAGCTTTCTTCCTTCCTCTGTGGTGTTTGGCCGATGCTTCGCTGGTCTGGCTTCAAGTTTTCATACTACGCGCCGGCTGGACCAGTATACGGCCTCCGGTTCTTACTAAATAGTACGTCATACACAGACAGGGTGCCCAGTAAGATTTCGGTTTTGCACCTTTTTTTTTATCAAAAATTATTTTCGAATTTCTTGAGCATTTCAGCTATTGAGCTCATGACAAGAGTGTCTCAGGAACATAAAAACACCATTACCTTGACATGGTCGAAAAATTGCCGGAGCTGACCTTTAAGGCGCCCCGGCAAAGGCAACACACCCCTTTGGCTCCGGCTTCACGTGGACGACACCCATGGGCTGACCCACCCAGGGAAAATTGGCAGTCGTCGCCTCTTCCTGTCTCCTTCTCTCTCTCCATCTTCGTCTTTTCTACTACTTTTGATCTTTCCTGTCCTCTCCTCACTTCTTTTTACTCCCACAATTTTCGGCGGCAAGGGTTAACCTCGTGTAGATGTGCAACCTTGGGTACACATATTAGGTTATAGGGGCCACGTACGGCTGGCGCTTGTGTCTCCTTCGCGTCTCGCAGCCTCCCCTTGTTGGGCTCGGAAGTGGGGTGGCTGACATGGCCGCCGAATAAGCTACCTAATTCATGGGAACTCCTAGCCCCCTCACAAGCGATCCCCCCTCGAAGAGATGGTGCACCGATGCAATTTTCGAATTTTTTCCAAACAAGAAAGATAACTTCCCGAAATACCACATAATCCACTGTGAAAGTACAGAAAAGAAAGATAGAAGCATTTCACCTTTCCTTGTGTCGAGGAGCTAGAAGGCATTAAATTCGAGGAGCTAGAAGGCATTAAATGGGATATAATAGGGCTGAGTGAGGTTAGGAGGACAGATGAGGCGTATACTGTGCTACAGAATGGGCACGTCATTTGCTATCGGGGCTTGGCAGACAGAAGAGAACTGGGAGTAGGATTCCTAATTCACAGAAACATAGCTGGCAACATAGAGGATTACTATAGCATTAATGAAAGGGTGGTAGGCATTGTAATTAAACTGAATAAAAGATACAAAATGAAGGTAGTACAGGCTTACGCGCCTACATCTAGCCATGATGACGCTTCAGTTGAAAGCTTCTATGAAGACGTGGAATCGGCAATGAGTAAGGTGAAAACACAGTATACTATAGTAATGGGCGACTTTAATGCAAAGGTAGGGAAGAAGCAGGCTGGAGACCAGGCAGTAGGAGATTATGGCATCGGCACTAGAAACGCCAGAGGAGAGCTACTAGTAGAATTCGCAGAACGCAATAATCTGCGTATTTTGAATACCTTCTACCGAAAACGAGAAAACCGCAAGTGGACATGGAGGAGCCCTAATGGCGTAAATAAGAACGAAATAGACTTTATAATGACTGCACACCCAGGAGTCGTGCAGGATGTGGAAATAGTTGGCAAGGTAAGATGCAGTGACCATAGAATGGTACGGGCTCGAATCCGCCTAGACTTGAAGAAGGAACGACAGAGACTGATACGCAAGAAGCAAATCAATGAGCTAGCACTGAGAGGGAAAGTACAGGAATTCAGAGTGTCACTGCAGAACAGGTACTCTGCTCTTAGCGAGGAAACCAACCTTAGCGTAGATACAATGAATGATAATCTGACGAGTATCATCACGGAGTGTGCAGTGGAAGTTGGAGGCAGGGTAGCTAGACAGGACACCGGCAAGCTTTCCCAGGAAACGAAGAACCTAATGAAGAAGCGTCAAATCATGAAAGTGTCAAGTACAACAGACAAAATAGAACTGGCAGAGCTTTCGAAGCTGATTAATAGACGTAAAGTATGCGATGTAAGAAGGTATAACATGGAGAGAATTGAGCACGCTCTGAAAAACGGAGGAAGCGTCAAAGCAGTGAAGAGGAAACTCGGGATAGGCAAAAGGCGGATGTATGCACTAAGGGACAAAGAAGGCAAATTAACTACCAATATGGATAGGATAGTTAAAATAGCGGAGGAGTTTTACAGAGATCTGTACAGTAGCCGAGACAACCACGACCTTAATACTATAAGAACTAGCAGTAACCCAGACGACACCCCACCGGTAATGATAGAAGAAGTCAGAAAAGCTTTGGAGAGCATGCACAGAGGCAAAGCTGCTGGTGAGGATCAAGTAACATCAGATCTGCTGAAAGATGGAGGACAGATTGTGTTAGAAAAACTAGCCACTCTATTTACGAGGTGTCTCCTGACGGGAAAAGTGCCAGAGTCTTGGAAGAACGCTAACATCATCTTAATACATAAGAAAGGAGATGACAAGGACTTGAAGAATTACAGACCAATCAGCTTGCTCTCTGTAGTATACAAGCTATTTACAAAGGTAATTGCTAGCAGAGTAAAGAAAACATTAGAATTCAATCAACCAAAGCAACAAGCAGGATTTAGAACAGGCTACTCAACAATTGACCACATTCATACTATCAATCGGGTAATAGAGAAATGCTCAGAGTATAACCAACCACTATACATAGCCTTCATAGATTACGAGAAGGCGTTTGATTCAGTAGAAATATCAGCCGTCATGCAGACACTGCGGAATCAGGGCGTAGATGAAATATATATAAACATTCTGGAAGAAATCTACAGGGGATCAACTGCTACCATAGTGCTTCATAAAAAAAGCAACAGAATACCAATAAAGAAGGGTGTAAGGCAGGGGGACACAATCTCCCCAATGCTATTCACTGCGTGCTTACAGGACATTTTCAGAAGCCTAGAATGGGAACAGTTAGGGATAAGAGTTGATGGAGAGTACCTCAGTAACCTGCGCTTCGCCGATGACATTGCATTGCTGAGTAACTCAGGGGACGAATTGCAACTCATGATTACGGAGTTAGACAAGGAGAGCAGAAAGGTGGGTCTTAAAATTAATCTGCAAAAAACGAAAGTAATGTACAACAACCTCGGAAAGGAGCAGCGCTTTGCGATAGGTAATAGTGCACTTGAAGTTGTAAAAGACTATGTCTACTTAGGGCAGGTAATAACCGCAGAGCCTAACCATGAGATTGAAGTAACTAGAAGAATAAGAATGGGGTGGAGCACATTCGGCAGGCACTCTCAAATTATGACAAGTAGATTGCCACTGTCCCTCAAGAGAAAGGTATATAACAGCTGTATCTTGCCGGTACTTAGCTACGGAGCAGAAACCTGGAGACTCACAAAGAGGGTTCAACTTAAATTGAGGACGACGCAGCGAGCAATGGAAAGAAAAATGGTAGGTGTAACCTTAAGGGACAAGAAGAGAGCAGAGTGGATTAGGGGACAAACGGGAGTTAAGGATATCATAGCTGCAATAAAGAAGAGGAAATGGACATGGGCCGGGCATGTAGCACGTAGACAGGATAACCGCTGGTCATTAAGGGTCACCAACTGGATTCCCAGAGAAGGGAAGCGGGGTAGGGGGAGACAGAAGGTTAGGTGGGCAGATGAGATTAAGAAGTTTGCGGGTATAAATTGGCAACAGCAAGCACAGGACCGGGTTAACTGGCGGAACATGGGAGAGGCCTTTGTCCTACAGTGGACGTAGACAGGCTGATGATGATGATGATGATGATGATGTGTCCAAATGCCTCGTATAAACTGTAGGCGCGGGCTACAAAACCACAAAGACCACCAGTGGTGACCTGCTACTTGAATTGAAAGACCATAACCTTGCATCATTTGGTGATCAGCCTATCACCATATCACCGCATCGAACGATGAACACCGTGAAGGGTGTTGTATCAGATGGAGACCTGATGGAACTCTCTGATGAGGAACTTCTAGCAGGCTGGAAAGACGAAAATGTCATCTAGGGGCAGCATATCAAAATAATAAGAAAAAAAGAAAGAAACCCCAACGAAACACATCATACTCACTTTTGCATCTAGCACTTACCACAGTGAAATAGCAACAGGATATCTTAAACTGTCAGTGGGACCATACATACCCAACCCGCGGCGCTGCTTTAAGTGTCAGAGGTTCGGGCATGGCTCTCAGAGCTGCCGAGGACAGCTTACCTGTGCGAAATGCGGCACAAAAGGTAATACCGTTGATGATGACTGTAAGTTACAAGTCTTATGCGCAAACTGTGAGAGTGACCATCCCACATATTCCAGGTCATGCGTGGCCTGGAAAAGAGAAAGAAAAATAATAATCACAAAGTTTAAATTGAACATAAGCTTCCGTGAAGCGCGGCAGCGCATTTCCCCGTATTTTGCAGGGAACATTTCATAGGCCGAAGTGGTGCGAGAGGGGTCAGCACCACTTCGGTTTTCGGCAATGCCTTAGATTACGCCTAGCGTGCTGAGGCAAATGCCACAAGCCCCCACAGGGGGAGCAACCTTGGCTGCCCCGCCCTCCCAGAATACAGCCCCACCGAAGGCCCGTGAACCCTGGCAGCAGCCAGGGCACCACATAAACTAAAGAGGTCCCCTCAACCTCCAGCCTGATGGGCTTGAGCTCCGTCTATCATGACGAAGGCTACAATGAAAACAGCACTGTCTGACGCCTCTCCTGAGGCGATGGACACATCCAGTGCATTGGCGCAGACGGCGCCAAAGGAGCGGCGAGGTCCCCTCGACTGCTCTAAAATAGACAAAACAGTTATTACAGGGCTTCCTAAAGGCTCTGTAAAATAAGTCACTTCTCTCTTTGAGACACCATCCACACTCATTTCGTACACGCAGCACTTCTTTACTTTTAATATGGATGGAGGCACAATGGAGCGTCGGAGGACTGCTTCGAAACCTCGGCGATGTCCAAGAACTCCTACATAGACATTCTCCAAAAGTGGTGTGTGTACAAGAAACACACCTAAAATCCAAGAATACAAATTTTTCGCGTCAATATGTCATCTTCCAAAAGGACAGAGATGATGCTGTAGCGTCATCTGGTGGTGTAGCTATAATTTTTAGTCGAGGAGCAGCATGTACTCATGTACCACTTCTGACATCCCGAGACGCAGTGGCTGTTCGAGCAGTTCTATTGAATAAACTTGTCACCATCTGCTCTCTATACATATCCCCACAACACCGCCTTGAAAAACATGAATTCCAGTCTTTAATAGATGAGCTACTAGAACCTTATCTGGTCCTTGTGGACCTGAATGCGCACAGCACTTTAAGGGGTGACTGTCGCTATGATGCACGAGGACGTCTCATCGAACAGTTTCTCTTTTCATCAGGTGCCTGTCTGTTGAATAGCAAAAAGCAGCATATTACAGCCTCGCTAACAATTCTTACTCGTCGGTAGACCTTAGCATTGCATCTCCATCATTTTTATCCCTACTCCAATGGAAAACCATAAAAAATTCATTTGGAAGTGACCACTTTCTTGCTGTATTGAGCACACCAGTATTAAACAAATGCCCTCTGCAGGTTCCCAAATGGCTCATACAAAAAGCTGGTTGGGACCTGTTTTATAAAATTACTAGTTTATGTAGGGCTGACATATTGTGTTTGAGCGTAAATGAAGCTGTAGAGTACTTTGTAGCCTTTTTGACTGATGCTGCAATTCAATGCATTCCTCAAACATCTGGACTACCCCGCAAACCAGGTGTCCCATGGTGGAACGAGTGCAGAAATGCTCAAAAGAAGCAAAATAAAGCATGGAAGTTACTTCGTGACTCCCCAACAGCGGAGAATCTTACAAGTTTTAAAAACATAAAGTCCCAAGGGAGCAGGACATGCCAACAGGCAAGAAGGGAATGTTGGTACAAATTTCTATTAGGCATTACCTCATATACACAAGAGAGTAAAGTCTGGAACAGGGTTAGTAAGGTGATTGGAAGACCAGTGCATTTGCTCCCTCTTGTAAACACTCAAGGAAACAGCTTGGAAGACCAGGCGAACTCTCTAGGCGCTTACTTCGAGCACATCTCCAGCTCATTGCACTACTCCCAAGCTTTCCAACTGTACAAAGTGAGAATAGAAAAGCAGGAACTAGAACGCAAATGTCAAAAGAATGAGCCATACAACTAAACTTCAGCTTGGCTGAGTTACAGACATTGCTGAATAGCGGTAGTGACCCCGCCCTAGGCTCAGATCGTGTGGTCTATGAAATGTTAAAAAACGTACCTCTCGAAACACTAAAAACCTTACTTTTTCTGTACAATACCATTTGGTTCTCCGGTGAGTTCCCTACTTCATGGAAAGAGGCTATTGTCGTTTCAATATTGAAAAGGTAAGGATTCGTCCTCTGTAGTGAGTTACAGGCCGATCGCATCAACAAGTTGTCTCTGTAAGCTTTTCGAAAAGATGATTAACAATAGACTAATATATTTTCAGGAAACAAACAACCTACTGGACTCATACCGGTGTGGATTTCGCGAAGGTAGATTGACCACTGAGCACGTATTACGCATTAAGGCATAGATCCGCGATGCTTTTGTCCATAGACAGTTCTTCCTTTCAGTATTCCTTGGTATAGTAAAGGCGTATGATACCACATGGCGTTTTGGCATACTGTGAGACTTCTCGCACCTAGGTGTGCGAGGTAGTATGCTGACCATAATCGAAAGTTACTTGTCAAACCGCACTTTTCGTGTCCGAGTGGGGAATGTCTTGTCCACAACATTTGTCCAATATACTGGAGTGCCACAAGGTGGTGTACTGAGTTGTACACTTTTTATTATAAAAATGAATAGCCTACACTCCTACATTCCACGCAATATGTTTTATTGCACGTATGTCAACGATGTACAGATAGGTTTTAAATCATGCAACCTTGCAATATGCGAGCAGCAAGTCCAACTTGGCATGAAAAAGGTAAAAAAGTGGGCTGATGAGAACGGGTTTACTCTTAATTCATGAAAGAGTACATGCGTTCTGTTCTCAAGAAAGAGAGGTCTCCATCAAGATCCGGTCATTGACTTGCACGGTCAGCGGCTACCAGTGAAATCTGAACAGAAATTTTTAGGTATAATTTTAGATTAAAATAACATTTGCACCCCACATTAAAAATCTCAAAAACAAGTGTTTAAAAACCATGAACATTCTGAAAGTGTTGTCATGCACAACTTGGGGAAGTGAGAGAAAATGTCTGATGGATCTTTACAAAAGCCTTATACTAACACTTCTAGATTATGGTGCTATCGTCTATGAGTCTGCAACACAACGAACTTTGAGAATGCTCGATTCTATCCACGGTTTGGGCATCCGACTCTCTATGGGTGCTTTTTGCATTAATCCCGTAGAAAGCCTGTTCGTCAAGTCGAACGAGTGGTCATTGCAGCTGCAGAGGACTTGCATGTCTTTTGTGCATTACCTCAAAGCAAACGCAGACAATAAGCACCCCTCACACTGTATGATCAATGACTTGTCCAGTTTCACACTGTATGATAACCGTCCTTCGCTTCGACGGCCCTACTCGCTTAGAGTGAGAGGCTTCGCTGAAGAAACAGGAGTGCCATTGATCAGTGTCTGATGGCTCCTGCCGCGTATCTGCCACCGTGACAACAGCAGCTCATAGAATGTGATATATCCTTCGAGGAAGTTACGAAACACGCTCCTGTGGCACATATTTGCACGTACTTCCTAGAGCTTCAACAGAAATACAATTGTCCTGACTTTTTCACAGATGCCTCCAAGTCTCACACTTCTGTGTCGTACACAGCAGTAGGCCCATCTTTTTCAGAGGCCGGCATACTGCATCCTGATACGACCATCTTCACTGCACAAGCCTGCGCGATACTTGCGGCTGTCAAACACATCAAACAATCAAAACTACAAAAGGCAGTAATTTATACAGATTCCCTAAGCGTCATAAAGGTTTTGAAAACTTTTAAAAAACACAAAAACCTTGTCCTTGTCTCGCTTCATTCACTACTATGCACGGTGTACAAGTCCAAACAGCATGCTGTAGTGTGCTGGGTACCAGGACATTGCCAAATATAAGGTAACGTGATGGCGGACCAGCTAGCCGCATCTGTCCTTGACAGTGCTGTTATTACATCCATAGGTATCCCTGCTCTTGACCTAAAACCATATAATAAACGAAAGCTCAGAGCTTATTGGTAGAGCACATGGGATAGCCACTCAGAAAATAAATTACGCGTCGTCAAACCGCTTCTTGGTCATTGGGCGCCGGTATCAAAATCACACCACACAGAAGTTACACTTACAAGGCTACACACAGGACATACTCACAGCACACATTCCTACCTTTAGTGCGGTGGCGATCCACCTTTGTGTGATAGATGAAGTGAATCACTCACCGTCAACCACATCCTCTTCCAATGCAGTGAATTAGGCTCTATTAGAAAAAAGCATTTTTCATTAGCTTATCATGAATACATTCCACTTCATCCTGGGATGTGCATTGGCAAAAAACCACGTTTTAAATATCAGTCATTATTTGCATTTTTAGATGAAATTCAAAGCTTCAGCATCAAATACAAGGGAAATCTGTAGCATAACCCCTCCGCAGAAGTTGTTGCTGCGGTAGCTACCCTGAAAAGCGCCTGCCTCTCACCCTTTAGTTGCAAAGGGGTTGAGGAGGCATTCATGCTATTTTACAATCGCTCACTTGTAGATACCATGGTCACTTGCAATTCATTGCAGACCTATGCATCAAATCACGTATTAGTCATAATTTTATACTTTATACACATATTTTACGCTTTTATACAGAACGTAATTTTAGGCCTTTATACAGCCGTATTACACCTTGCCATCACAATCATTGGTCATTGCTTACATCACATCAAAGACATCGCGCTCTTTGGCCACCCATGGCCCTTGTACCACAAAACTTTAATCATCATCACGTCCGTATTCTCTCTCTTTCTCTCTCTTTTTTTTTCCCGTGCGCATGAGTGGTTCGCAAACCGATGCAATATGATACGTAGATTGTTGTGCCTCCTTGAAGTGATAAATTTGCCGCTGGAAACTATTGCATAAGTAATAAGCGCAAGTATTATTGTTTTTCTTTTTTCTTCAATGCCAGGAGTAAGCATGACATTATTATTTCTCGTTCAACAATATTTGAATGTGCCGACAAAAAATTAAATACCGATTTCGCTGAATGCAGAATATACTGCCAGCAAACATGCCCCACAGTGACAAAGATTTTTATTCAGATACCGTAAATTATCTGAGCAGCGTACTTCACAAGTGGATTTTAGTTCTATTTCTTCGTCCTTAAACACGTTTCGAATGTGGTCATGGTGCTCTTTGGCCACCCATGGCCCTTGTGCCACAAAACTCTAATCATCATCACGTCTGTATTCTCTCTCTTTCTCTCTCTTTTTTTTTCCCGTGCGCATGAGTTGTTCGCAAACCGATGCAATATGATACGTAGATTGTTGTGCCTCCTTGGAGTGATAAATTTGCAGCTGGAAGCTATTGGATAAGTTATAAGCACAAGTATTATTGTTTTTCTTTTTTCTTTAACGCCAGGAGTAAGCATGACATCATTATTTCTCGTTCAACAATATTTGAATGTGCCGACATAAAATTCAATACTGATTTCGCTGAATGCAGAATATACTGCCAGCAAACATGCCCCACAGTGACAAAGATTTTTATTCAGATAACGTAAATTATCTGAGCAACGTACTTTACAAGTGAATTTTAATTCCATTCCTTCATCTTTAAACACGTTTCGAATAGGGTCAGTGTTTTTTATTAATAATATTATTTTACAGTGTGTGAATAGTCAATAAAAATCAAATCATTTCTTAACACTGCTCTGCAGTTTTCCGTTAACAGCCTAATCACACCGCGAAGGTATAAATGCCATAGTGCCTTGTGAACAGTCAATTGGTAAATAAATATGAATTCAGTGTCCCACCTCACATTTTTCCTGATAGCACGTTTTGACTACATGTATCAGTACACAATACTGTAGTATGCAACAACTCGCGTGCCGCTCAGCTCATCCGCCCGGTGATATGTATACACTTACTGCGTTATTCTTTCTACATTTCATGTTTAGAGATACATCTAGGTACATTCGGACATAATTAGTGTTTAGGATATTACTAGTGCTGCTTAGGATATTACTTATGTCCAACAAGCGGTGACACGTTCGTTTCGTTTCGTGCTCGCACGGCACCAATGGGCAGCGTGCGCACTAGAACAGCCGCCTCGCTCGGCGCACACACTTTGCCCATATTGCTTTGTGCACCGGCAGGCTTTCCGGGATTCCTTGAAAAAGGTCTGTTATTTTTGGTGCTGCATGGTCCTCTGCTACAACCTGCTGCTGCTAAAAACAATCTTTGTGGATCTATTCTTACTATCACATTCTTAGTTTGACATCATCAGGAGTAGGATACTGGTCTATGCTTTTTTTCAAACAAAACCTAAGGAAAAGTTTTAAGAGCATAGTTGCAAATCGACAGCAAGAGTGGAAGAGAAGAAAGTAGCATAAAATGAATTCTGCAAGAGTGGTAATGTATACACTTCAGTAAGTTGCATGTTGCACCAGCAAAGGTTGTCATGAGTGTTGATGTCAAGCAGTGGCATGTTGCGTTAGCAAGTGTTTACTTCTTACCATGCTAATGTATCGAGCCTTATGTCTCAGGTAGTGTCAGAGTTCTGGACTTTGCTGCTTCTGTTGTGCACCTGCAAAACCAGTTCTAGGACTGTGTTTTTATAGTGTTATCAAGCATTCTTTATTGTGTGTAACAACGGAAGCATCTAAGTTAAGCACTACTTGCATATGCCCAAATTTTACATCATTCATTTGCGCTGATGTATTGTGCATTGTACTCAAGATGGCGTTATGTCAATTTATGGGTTCTACATGTGAAACTGAAGAGCTTACATCATAATTATGTATAGAAAACTCAGTGCTAAGAAGGTATGCCCCAGTCTGCCTCTGATGGCACCTGGTGGAGTCCCAATCGTGGAAGTCATGTAAAAAAAAATTCAAAACATTTCATCACTTTCATTGTACAACAAGTGCATTGCACTAATTTGCAGTAGTCCCACATTCAAACATAACGTTAAATTTCTTATTATAATAACTTCTATGCGCTGTTGCTCAAGATAACCACATCATGTCCTGATAAATTGTGTCTCTGAAAATAACATTGGCTATGGTCTACACATTTTAATCAAAATTTAGCGAACATTACCAGAACTAAAGAGGGTGCAAATGAAAGTATGTGTGTTACTTAGCCTTAAGTAGTCTTGTTATAATCCGTGAGTACTGTATATTTTAACAGCACGTGACATCTGCATAATTTTTCTTTCAGAGTGTGGTTTTTCTTAGAAACAACTTAACTAAGCTAGGAATTGATCATTCTCTAATTAGAAGTGGAGAATACGTAATGTCATCATTACAGTTGACCCCATCTTTAACAATATTCAAGTGCCATAAGATTTGTTTGTTATAACTGGTACTTTTAATGATTTATTTGTAAGTTACTGTATTTACTCACGTAATGAATGCACTTTTTTTATCGAAAAATTGGAGAAAAGTTGGGGGTGCATTTATTACGCCGGGTAAATTTTATGAAAAGTTTTTCGGGGTAAAGAAAAAATGCGGTAATGCAAAAAAAAAAAAAAGTTAGGTCGCTTAGCCTTTCGCAATTCACATACGTCTACACTGTTTGGAAACAGCTTCTTTGTTGCACTTTACTCATCTTCACTGGTAGATGGCGCTATCTTCTGCAAGCTGCAAGCTTTTTTCCATTAAGATAGAGTTTTTCGAAGTAGAGGCATTAGGCCAACATCAAAAAAGAAAAAAGTTTTTTTTTTTTTTTTTGTAGAGCCTGGTGGCATACTTGTCACCACCTCGTTATAAAGGGGACGCTCATAGCATCCATCCATCCATGTCCCCGGGCCGCCCACGCAGGCTATAGCAACTATCTTTTCTCGCAAACGTTTAACGGCAACAGTGGTATCTGCTTGTGATCTCAAGGGGCGCCCAAAAGTGTGCACTCACGTGGGAATGGGGAATTAAGGGACAGTTTGAAGAAAAAAGAAAGTAGGTAGGCCAAAAAAGAAGGGAGGGGGGGGGGGGTCCACAGGAAGTGACCGATGTCAGTTGGCTGGGCAGCTTGGTGACTTTCGCTCATGCCCCATGCCTCTACACTCCCACCCCTCGTGAACCCCCCCTGTGGCGCGTAGATAAGATGGAGGGGGATGTGCCATGCACAGGTAGAAAGAAAAGCAATAGGCACGCAGCACCGGGCGAGGGGGGATGGAACAAGTCGAGGTGGTTGAGGGGGTTGGCAAAATAATAAAAAAACAGAAGAGAGCCGATAGGTGAGGAGGCGACAGGTGTCAGTTAGCGGGACTGCAGCAGATGAATGTAGGGGATGTATTTATTACAGAAGAATTAAAAGCAATATGGCACGTGGCAACCGGCGAAGGGGGGGGGGGGGGGGGGGGGAGAGTGAGTCAAGTTGGTTGATGGCGGTTGGCAAAGTAATCAAAAGCATAAGAGATCCAACGGGTGAGAGGGCGCCAGGTGTCAGTTAACGGGACTGCAGGAGATCAATGTAGAGGGTGCGTTAATTACGCAAGGCAAAAACTCCAAATTTTGATTACTGAAGTTGGGGGTGCATTTATCATGCGAGTGTGTTCATTATGCGAGTAAATACGGTACATGGAAAAAACAAAAGGGCAGGAATAGAGTCTCAAAGAACTGCTCCTACTATAATGGCAGTGCTGCTGGTTCACTCTTCCTTCCTCTTCCTGCTATAGATTGCGTTAGCTTTTTCATCTTGAAGAAAAGTTGACCTCGCTTTGTGTGTGACAGCGGATGTACAGCTTTGCCTGTTATGCCTCATTGTCAAGTGGACAACCTGCGCATCCCTTTTATGTGTAGCATGCAGCAATGGTCCCTTTAGGAAGTTGGAATTCACTGCTATCTTGCCGCCACAGATTTAATTTTTGTGATCTATAATGCATTGCGAGAGCATTGTAGGAAGCCCTTCTTTTCCTTTTTTTTTTGTTACCATAAGAGACACACAAAAGTTCACAGTGCAGTCACTGCTTGTGGTTATTTCTGACAATATTGTTAAAACCAGCATCATTAAAAGTGGATTTTATAGTGCTTGCAGAGGCTTGGGTTTTTCTTGCATCTAGCTGTAAACACACACAGCACAGATGACCCTATATGCCATTTTATTTTTCTGTAAAGCCTGCACAAAACTAATACGATAGCTGGCTGTGAACAGTGATAGATGTGAAATTACTGTGTAACACATTGTTTATGTGAAATGCTATGCTTTTTCCCCGTTTTCATTCTGTGTGAATAAAATGTCATTATAAAGGTTATCTTCAACCTTACTATTTCATTTTTTTCATAGCTTGAAGAAATTACAGAACTGATGAAAGAAGGGATCAGACTTAAAAAAACTGCACATGCTGTGTCCATGGTGAGCTCATATTTACACTACCTTGATTGTATTACACATCTTTGTTATAAATTTTTAGGTAATGAATGTACTTAGAAGGCACATGAGTGCTTATATATGTATAAACAAACTGCGGCGAAAGCTGTACAAATGTACGTTGAAAAGTAGTGTAATATTTGGAGGTACAACTGAGCACCATGGAGTTTGTTTGCCACATTTTGGTTTCCATGTTTGTATAGATCTTTTACGGTGCCTTAACCTCAGGCGCAGCAATAGTCATGTGGCAGCATCGGCCATTGAGTGCCTTCTGAGTAATATTCATTTGCTTCTTTAGTATGGCCACATCAGCTTTATGTTACAGCTCAGACAGTCACTGTTTTGGCCACTGTCGTGTGCAGTGAGTATAAAACTTGGATTGAAGTAAAAGAGGCAGTGTATGTATATGTACCTCTTTTATCTATTAAATATTATTGAGTACAAGCTTATCGGCTTCATGCTTCTCGATTTTGTGGCGTTGTTGCTGAGATCAGTCAAAATTTCATCACTCCGTAAAAATTAGCAATGTACACTTTTTACAAACTTCAAAAAAGCAGCTAGGGGCTCTTCGCCGAAGGACTTGAAATCTCCCATTTTACAGAGTAGGCATTCTTTTCTAGTTAAAAACCTAATTACTTTTAATTTTTATACTTGCAACCTCAAATAATGTCTATTTTCATATTAAAATGCCTGCTACCTCTGCAAACATAATGCCAAAGGAAGAATACCAACTCACCCAGTCAACCATATTGCCAAAGGAAGCTAGCAAATATTTAATTTTCTATGTTATGTGAAGGAGTGTGGTGCCTTTTCTCCACAGTCTGAAAACTATGGTGAGAGGGTGCAACTCACCTTAATATAAATGCTTATGAGTACCACTAGTAAAATTTTAATATTTAATACAGTTAGTATTTACCAGCTGCAAATTATGAATGGAATGAACTGAGACAAGATAGGGAGTCAGACAAGCCATTCAAAGGAACCAGCCGTAATATATTATTGGATTCTAACGGAAATGGAAAATTCATGATAAAGTGACTGAATCAAGCATTTTTGGGGGGGAATATGAGCAGAATTTGTATTTTTTAAGTTGCATTTTAAAGTATCAAAAACCAGTTTGTCATTCTTCCTGGTAGACAGGCTTTAACACTACGTGAAGGAGTTGCTCGCATCGGTGTATGTAACTTGTTGTTTATGCCGGCCATTATTAGTGTTTAAAATTAGTCTCTATACTATTAGGGGCCTTCACTTCATTCTATGCTTATTACGAGGTAAAGGTATTGAACGTTGAGATGCCTGAACTATCCCCTAGACTAGCCTGTGCTTGATAGTGAAAGCTCTAGCACTTGTGTGGTCCGTTTCCCTCCAAAATTAGCTTCCAAAGACAGATTGCTTTTATATCGCCGTGTTTGTGGGCATCACTGCCTAGGTCATCGAACCCTCCTACATTCAATGCAGAAGCTGTCATGCACAGACAAAGTACTATGGCAAAAACTGCAAACTCAAAGTTTTCTCTCCCCTGTTTTTAGTTCCAAAATGCGCCTAGAAATATGCCGTTGCTCAGCCTATAGTTCTGTCCTGCCAGCAAAGCAGGCCTAAGCCACATTATGTGCTAATGTAAAAAGCCACTCTCCTCCCCCTAATCTTTGTACTGTTCTATGTTGTGGGGAGCCGTGGCAGGTCACCATGTGCAGCTACATCTCCAAACATCGGGAGGCTTTTTTGAAGTGGGCAGCGACAGTAAAGGAGGCCACTCTCACCTTCTTATCGTTGCCCCTTTCTCTTTGAGATAAGATAAATGTGGTTATCTCTTTGTGACACTCAGAATCGGTGTGGACTTAGCGACAAGAATGTTCTAGTACAACTAAAAAAGTTCCCATTAAGAAAAAATATATATATACGACAAAGGCAGTCATGTCTACGCTGGGCTACCAGTGAAAAGTTCATTGGCTGCGTGTTTTGGACCCCTCGTATAGGTACTAGTAGTTGTACAATTTTTTGACTCGTACAAAGCAAAACATACACAAGTTGGATTAAGAAAACCACCTATGACCTAAAGTTACAAAGCATACAAAAGTGCAGCAAAATGCTAGTGATCTAGCATTACATACCTAGCAACGCTAGGTATGTCAAGTATAATTGTCATGCAAAATGATTATGGATTAAATGACCCATGTATGATTCAGTCACCCACATTTTGTGTCATACAGGAACTCTTGGTGCACCAAGAGTCACTATGATGTCACCTCATGAACTTTTATTGTGAGTCTAATTTGTCTAAGATAACAGCTATACATGTAAAAGTGAAAAAATTTTTAATGCCTACTTGGGGGGGAGGGGTCATTACTGAAAGGTATTTGACTGCCTGTGGACTCTGGTTCTCATACAGTGCCCCTTCTTGCACTATGCAGTATGCTGTAAAAAGGTAACGTCATTTTCACTTCTTTTAGAAAAATGTACTGGAAAGGCTATCTTCATTTGAAGAGCCAGCAGAGAAGTCGGAGTTTTTTCAACGCTTTCAAAAGTACCCCGATGCCATTTCTGAACAAGACAGGTTGGTATTATTTTTCTCTAATCATTTGTAGCAGGAATTCTGTTTTATCACTAAAAAGTACAGTATGGAGTGTCTCGCTAGCAACCTAGAGTTTCAATTATGTTTTCTAACTAGGGCTCCCTGTTTTTGTATCAATCGGGGGAAAACAAATCGAATAAACACTCATAAACACCTGCTGGTATAGGTTTTGACAATTCGGATTTATCTTATCAGTTCTGAGTTTTTTAGAGCATTTTTCAACATTCAAGGGGCATTTTCAAAGCTGAGAATCATCAGTTGAAAGGATTACACCTTCATCTGTGGCAGCAACCTCGTAAAGAATGCTTGCGTCTAATACAACAAGCTTTAAGGTTGTATTACAAACTAGTGTAGGTGTTTTGTATTCATGTATCTCAGCTTTCATATATATGTGTGTGTGCATTGAAACCTTCCAGACGTCTAAAAATACATTTATTGTGTCCACGTGTTTTCATGTTTAGATAGCATTTGACCTAACATTTCGGAGTATCGAAAATAATAATAGTAATAATTATGTGTTTTCCATCAATAAGATAAGGGCGGCTGGGAGAAAAAGCGAAGAAGCAGGTTCACTAGCTCCTGCTTCCCCAAAAGCATACTTTGGTGAGTTACGGCAGTAGAAATGAGCAGCCTTATTAAGGGGAGACGCGGGTCATGAAATGGCGAAAAATCACAAAAAAGTGGATTTTTGACGAAGTGCAGTATCACGAAGTTCAAACAGTTAATAATCTCCCGGCGAATTCGAAAGCTGTATTCAATCAAGAATTATTAAAAAAACAGCATTTTACAGGTCTAGGTGGAAGCAAAATGCCCGAAAATTGGGTAAATATGTTCGAAATTCACGCACTCGTAACTTCTGAACGCGTTGACCGGGCGCTGCGATCTTGGTGTTGTTTGGAAACTGCTTTCTTTGTGCATCTTATCTCTATTTTGGAAATGGCGTCGGTGCAGGAAGAGTGACACTATCACTCCTTTTCCAAAGGTGTGTGCACGTGATTGGTCAAAGCATGTGCTCGCCCTGCACGCTAGCCTCCTATTTGCCTGCCGCATATATATATATATATATATATATATATATATATATATATATATATATTGTAGGCATCTATTATGCGCTTCATCCTCATCTGAACAGCAGTCAATCATCATCATATGTTCTGGCTGACAATCATCATCTTCTTGACACGAGCGCTTCTTTGTCGGGCCCGTTGCGCTTGTTCGTTCCCGAGTTCACGACGAATAAACCTCGTTACAACCGAGTCGTCATACGTGGTGGAGGTGGATTGACGTTCCCAGTACCTCTTCTTACAACGCCTACTCGCTGGAGCTCCGTTCAGGCCGCCGCTTGGACCCTCAGTCCGCCAACATGTCTCAGAGTGAGTGGGTGGATGCCCTTTCTGCTCCCGTCTCTGCGCCGCAAGCCGTAACTGCGCCTCAAGCCCCCCCTCTTTACATCGTAAACCACCAGCGTGACCCTCGGATCTTCACTGGTCTCCGCGGTGAAGATGTGGAGGACTGGCTCGATAACTACGAGCGGGTAAGCGCAACTAATCACTGGGACGACTCTAACAAGCTCCGCCGAGTATCGCTTTATCTCACGGGCGTTGCCAAGACATGGTTCTTGAACCATGAGATCGACCTCACCGACTGGCCTGCCTTCAAGCAGCAGCTTCGCCAAGTATTCGGCACGTCAGCCGTTCGATCCGCTCTAGCGAGGAGGGCCCTAGATACTCGCCAACAACATCCCGGCGAGTCATACACATCTTATATCGAGGATGTCCTTGCGCTTTGCCGGCGTGTCAATTCTTCGATGTCCGAGTCGGACAAACTGCGCCACATCCTGAAGGGCATCGGAAGCATTGCCTACAATGCCCTTGTTGCCCAGAATCCTTCTACTGTCACTGACGTCGTCTCTACGTGTCAGCGTCTCGACGAACTTGATTCTGTTCGCTTTCAGTCGGGCAATAGTGAACACCGTACCGCAGACCGGGACCTGCGTGACATGATACGGGAGATCATACGAGAAGAACTTCAATCAATGGGCATCTCACAACCTTCTCCATCTGTCACACAGCCTTCAAGCATGGCCCTCCGTGACATCGTAAGAGAGGAACTAACATCATTCACCGGTCCAGCCTACGTCCAGCCACCTCCGTCTAGCCCTCCAACGTACGCGCAAGTTGCGGCCGTGCCTCCTCGCAACGTAAACTCTACTTCACCGCTGCCATCATTCACGCCGGTTGCTGCTGCATCACCGGTCCAGTTCCGGCCAATCCCACCCGACCCTCCGTCAGTCCACTTGAGTGCGCTATCTCCCGGTGTGCCGAACGCCCTCTACTACCCGCCTTGGCGCCCGTCTCGCCCAACATGCTTTTACTGTGGATATCGTGGCCATATATCGCGCTACTGCCGCAAGCGCCAGCAGGACGAGCGTCGCGGGTACGACATGCGCGAACGGGACTTTTCCAGAGGGGATTCTTGCGCTCAGCGTTATTCATCTGGACAGCAGCGGTCTCCATCTCCACCCACGTCGACTGAGACGCGGAACACTTACCGTTCAAGCCGACGCCGATCACCTTCGCCCTTCCGTCGCTCCTCCTCTCCTCTTCGGCCAGCCTCTTTTACTACTCACAACCGGTCGGAAAACTAAATGATACAGTTTTCGGAGGAGAAACTGCATGTAACAGTAGGACTCATATTCCTCCAGCACGCCCGTTCAACATGGTTTCTGTTACGGTGGAAGGAGTTCTCGTGGACGCTTTGGTGGACACCGGTGCTACAGTTTCTGTGATAAGGTATGATTTGTGCAAACGCCTGAAAAAAGTAATGACACCTTATAATGGACCCAATCTAGTCGAAGCCCAGGCGAACGCTATCCGCCCTTTTGCTCTTTGTAATGCTCGTGTGTTTGTTGATTACATTTTGCATTACATCGAGTTCACTGTGCTTACCCGGTGCTCTCACCAGCTAATTCTAGGGTGGGGCTTCCTATCTTCTTCTTCAGCCGCTATATGTTGTGGTGAACGGATTCTGCACCTAACTAATACGGACTCCATGTTCGACGAAGGCGTCTACAAGCCTCTACGCCTGTTCGCTCGCGAAGATCTCGAACTACCGCCACATCAAGAACGAATTGTGACCCTGATCTCTAAGGACATCGACCACGGTGACGTCTTGGTGTCCCCTTCGTCGACTTGCGTCGCAAAAGGCATAGCCCTTGCATCAGGTGTCGTACGCTTTCACCATGGCTCCGCGCTCCTCATTGCTACGAATGAAACGCCAGAGAGAGTTCTCCTGCCAGAGGGCACTGCAGTAGCCTGTGTTGTGGATGCTGAGCCTGTCAGCGTCACCCACTTAACCCTGCCTCGACCAACGACCGTTCTATGAATAAGCCTGCCTCATCCTCTCCCTTCGCAGCTCTTATCAGTGATGACTTAACAGCTATGCAGGCGCAGCAGTTGCTTTCGTTATTAACGAAACACGCCGATTCTTTCGACACCTGCTCCTCAACGTTCGGCCGAACTACCACTGCAGCGCATCGCATTCAGACGGAGGGAACATCTATTGTACATCGCCGCCCGTACCGCGTGTCTCTCGCTGAGCGAAAAATCATCGAGGAAAACGTCGCTGACATGCTCCAACGAGAAACAATTCGTCCATCAACTAGCCCTTGGTCATTCCCTGTTGTTTTGGTACGGAAAAAAGATGGCTCCGTGCGCTTTTGCGTTGATTACCGGGCACTTAACAACATCACACGCAAGGACGTATACCCCATGCCACGCATCGATGACGCCCTTGATTCACTGCAAGGCGCCGAATACTTTTCAAGCCTTGATCTGCGTTCGGGATATTGGCAAATTCCCATGCACGATGACGACAAAGAAAAAACGGCATTTGCAACCCCCGATGGCCTATACGAATTTAACGTGATGCCTTTCGGGCTCTGCAATGCGCCCGCGACATTTGAACGCATGATTGACACCGTCCTGCGTGGTCTGAAATGGAAGACGTGTCTCTGCTACCTTGATGACATTATCATCTTTTCATCAACGTTTTCTCAGCACCTGAGCCGCTTGGATGACGTCCTAACATGCCTCGCCGGTGCGGGTCTGCAGCTCAACACTAAGAAGTGCCGTTTCGCCACCAAATCCATCAAGGTTCTCGGTCATGTCGTCAGCAAGGACGGTATTCGCCCTGACCCCGAAAAGATCGCTGCCGTCCTTTGATTTCCATGCCCCACAAGACTTAAGGATTTGCGAAGTTTTCTTGGCCTCGCATCATATTTTCGTCGCTTCATACAAAATTTCGTTTCAATAGCTGCGCCACTTCACAAACTACTTGCATCTAATGCACCCTTTGTGTGGTCCGAGGAATGTCAGTCGGCGTTTCACCTGTTGAAGAAAGCTTTGACGTCAGAGCCTGTACTCTGCCATTTTGATGACACCGCCCCAACACTCCTGCATACCGACGCCAGCGGCTGCGGTATAGGTGCTGTTCTCCTCCAACGCGATAACTCTGGACGGGAAAGGGTCATCGCATATGCTAGCCGAGTTCTAACTTCTGCCGAAAAAAACTATACCATCACTGAGCAGTAGTGCCTCGCTGTGGTTTGGTCCATATAAAAGTTCCGTCCTTATCTGTACGGCCGTCAATTCACCATCGTAACGGACCACCACGCCTTATGCTGGCTTTCTACAATGAAGAACTTTTCTGGACGCTTGGGTCCTTGGATTTTACGCCTACAGGAGTATCAGTTTGAGATTATTTATAAATCGGGCAAAAAACATCAAGACGCCGACGCTCTTTCTCGTTGCCCACTACCTACGGCGTCGTTCGACACTCCAGCTGCCACCTCCAACGACACCATTGCGGACGTGACTCCCACTTCTGTTGCCTTGCTCGCCTCGCTGTACCAACCGCCAATCGACGATGAACAACCCTTCAGTTCTCGCCAGCAGGCTGACCCGTATTGTCGGCGCATTATAGACCACCTTTCAGGAGCTACGCGTCCACCCAATGCACGCCTTCGTCGACAACTCGAGCACTTCAAGTTTCAGGACGGTGTGCTGTATCCTCACATATATCATCCTGACGGCCAACGCTGGGTACCTGTTCTGCCACGCGCTCTTCAACATCATGTACTTAACGCCTTTCATGACGATTTGACTGCTGGCCACCTAGGTTTTCACAAAACCTACGACCGCATTCGAAGCCGCTTTTATTGGCCTGCGATTTCTACCAGCGTAGCAAAGTACGTGGGTTCCTGCTCTCCATGCCAACTTCGCAAACTTCCGACATCTCCCCCAGCTGGTCAGTTACAGCCAATGACGTGCCCTACAACACCTTTCGAGGTCGTCGGTGTCGATCTTTATGGACCCCTTCCTGTTACTGGTGCTGGAAATAGATGGATAGTCACCGCCGTAGACCATATGACACGCTACGCCGAGACAACTTCACTAGCTACTGGTTCAGCATCGGAAGTTGCTGACTTCGTCCTTCAGGCCATAATACTACGTCATGGTGCACCTCCTGTACTTCTGAGTGACCGTGGAAAGGTGTTCCTATCACAGCTTTTAGGTGAAGTTCTTCGCGTTTCTGGTACCACACACAAGATGGCGTCTAGCTACCATCCTCAAACAAATGGTCTGACCGAGAGATTTCATCGAACCTTTGCCGACATGATCGCCGTATACATTCAACCGGATCACAGAAACTGGGATAAACTTCTACCGTTCCTCACTTTCGCCTACAACACCGCTGTTCAGCGCACAACAGGCTACTCACCGTTTTATCTAGTTTACGGACGTTCACCTACTTTCTTTATCGATGTTTCCTTCTTCACCAGCAGTGGCCCTACATCACCATCTTCTTGCGAAGAATATATTTCTCGCCTTGCTCAGTGCCGCCAGCGCGCTCGTATGAACACGGAAGCTACGCAACAAGCAAGGAAGGCCGTCTACGACACCTCTCATCGTGTGGTATCATTCCGACCGGGTGACGAGGTGCTGCTATTGACACCAATTCGCACACCTGGTCTCTGCGACAAGTTCCAGCCTCGATTCATCGGCCCATATGTTGTTTTAGAGCAGACTTCACCTGTCAACTATCGTGTGACGCCTCTTGTCGGGCCAACTGACCGCCGTTACCGCAGCACCGAAATTGTACACGTTTCCAGCATGAAGCTTTTCACACGACATTCCTCGTCACCTTGACTACCCGCCCGCAGCGGCCAGGCTGGCCGCTTCCACCGGGGGGAAATCAGTGTAGGCATCTATTATGCGCTTCATCCTCATCTGAACAGCAGTCAATCATCATCATATGTTCTGGCTGACAATCATCATCTTCTTGACACGAGCGCTTCTTTGTCGGGCCCGTTGCGCTTGTCCGTTCCCGAGTTCACGACGAATAAACCTCGTTACAACCGAGTCGTCATAATATATATATATTTTTTTTGCCCAGTTTTGCGTTGCAATTGCACACTCGCTCGGCTTGTCCTTTCGACTGCTCCGCGACGGTCTTCAGGTTCACTACTTCGCTACCACATTTAAAATACTGCGATTATTGAGCTTGTCAAATGTCGGAATACATTCGCCTGAAGAAAACTACACGCCACGTATTCGGCAAGAAACGACGGCAACTATGGAATGCGTGACGACATTGCGCGAGGCATGTCCCACAATAGCCACTTGACGGATTGAATACACAGCTGCATCTGAACATGGACGCTTCGAATGCCAGCACGGAACTCATCATAATTATGAAATTGCCTGTTTACGCATCAAATACAGCTCCGCAGTCCACTAGATTGAAGGCGTGCCTCAAGTGCTCGCTAAATTGAGAAATGCCTCGAGTACTGCCACGGAACGCGTCTGGGATCGTCGGTTGGTGATTTGTGTAGGAAAACCCAACTTGGCACATGTAGTGAGTATATTTTGTTGGCCCGAGCCTCAAGTGTTGTCACGGAACGCTTTGAGAACGTTTTCATATCGGCTGAAGTAAATAGCCAGTGTGCAGCAAGTGTAGCGGACGTGACAAAGCACTTGGCGTGAAGTCTGAAACGGAATGAAAATTTTTGAACTTCTCGGCATCGACATAAAACTGGGGAATTCTAGTGACAGTGGAACGGAATTGTTGATCGTACATTAAGTTTTCGGACTTGATTTGTGCCTTGTTCGGCGAGAGTGTCTTAGGGCCTGAGAAAAGAAGGCTTTAGTGTGAAACTCGTGATGGCATGCTCAAGGTGCGGCATGTGCAATGAGCGACTTGCTTCACTGAGGGTGACTGGAGATTCATCAATGTCATTTATATATGCAGCAAAGACCATGCAGCCAGAAATGCCACGAAAAACAAGTTCGTGAATAGGCACGAGCCACTGCCTACAGCCCTGATCAGCTGTAAATTGTAGATTCAAGCGCATGTCATTTTGAGAATTCAAATAATGTTATTTCCCCCCCCCCTTTTTTTTCTGACCTTGACCTAGGTGCAAATAGTGACAGCACAGGCCACATAGGCATGTCATTTTTATGCACAGTGTACACATACTAGCCGAAATACAATGGTGAAGTGATTGGTAGCAGCTTTCTAACTATTTTCAATCACTATGAATGCTAATACAGCAAATTTTTTATGGTTCCTGCAACATTGTTGCAACATATATGGCATTATCTTGTTCCTGAAGAGCAAAGCTACATAATGATGTTATTTTTAAAGTTATATTGCAATACCACGTCAGTTTATGGGAAACTAAAGCTTCAAATTCATTTTTCTCAGCTTCATGTTTTTAGACATAACACGTAGCCTTACGGTGCATTTTGACATGTTCTTATTGACTAACAACAACAAATTTGATACCAATGTGTTCGTATTGAATAGATCTGGCCGATGATGCTATTCATTTCCTTCTATATCTTGTTCACCAAATTGTAATTCATGACAATTGTAAACAATATGTGGCAGACATTTTTCACTCATGTTTGTATCCATTTATTTCACATTTGAAGTTTGTTGTAAACAATGAAATTAGCATCATCGGCTAGACTTGCTCTCTGGCAATCTGGATATATACTTTGTTTTTGTGTTTGACATAGTGAAATTGCCAAAAACCCCCGTAAGAAATATGCTGATTACGTATTATAGAATGTTATTATCTTCTGTTCTAATGCAGCTATCAAATATCTACTTCGAGATTTGAATCGGCAGAAGAAACTGAATAAGTGTATTAGGTTTCATTCGATTCAAACAAATAATTTTTTAAAATTTTAAGACTGTTTCCTCTTAACAGGGTACACGAATAAGAACTGAGAAAAATATGAAAAAATGGAGAAACAGTGCACTCAAACTGCATCATACAAAGTGCCATCCTATATGAAATTAGGTTTGTTATATCCAAAAATTCTTTAAAATGGTACATTCCGAACACTATGTCTGTTGCAAAACTATCCTTCATTTACTTTGTCATAAGCAATATTTCGTTATATCCAGGTTCATTCTATTGAGATTTGAGTGTATTATTAGCAACAAGGAAGGCATTTTTATTGGAAACAAAATTAATAATATTGCAATGCAACAACTTGTAATATGAAATGAAACTGAATTTTGGAGAATTGAAGATTTATAAAAAATAAACTCCAAAAAACACCTTCCGAATTTCAAGAAAAATAAGCCTCAAAAAACAAAGAGCCCTATTTATGACTAATAAGCAAGTAGTAGTGTGCATGCTAATTGTCAATGAAGTGGAAAAAGAGTCCGGTAGTGCTTTCCCAGCCTACGAAAGCATTTTATTGACAGCACTTTAAATTGCCGGAGTTGTAATCTTAAATATGGCAAGAATAACTGCAAATTATCCATAGGCTATCTATATGTCTCTCAAGACATGTATTGGACGGAAAACGAGCTCCAAAAATGAGCACATTGGCCTTATTGCTAGCTGCCATGGTCAACAGCGGTTACAGTGACCCGATTAAACTTGACTACGACAAGAAGGCAAAATGCTAGAGGCCCGTGTAGTTCAATTTAGGTACACATTAAAAAACTTCAGGGGGTCAAAATTTTCAGAGCCCTTTAGAATAACGTCTCTGATAATCATATCATGGTTTTGGGACCTAAAAAAATAAGGTGTTTTATTGACCTTAATGCTGTCTGATGTAAAAGTGCGGACATTTTTTAAAATTGTGGCAGGATACATGATGTGGCAATGTAGTAGCACTGTGCCTGCAAAACTTGTAATTGTAAAAAAAAAAATGACACCAGAATCTTCCCATGGGGGGAACTCGAGTAAATGTGTCGCAGAGTGGTGGGGGTATTGCATGAATGTTTCGTAATATAGTATGGCTGTGGAATGTTTAATTAGGAGGGTTCTTATTTATTGAATGAAGAAGAAATGTTGCCTTCAATGTCAAGCGTAAGCCAAGTAGATGCCCTTGACTGAATTCCTAATGCACGATCCAGTGCCTACATATATGGGGTGGCCAGTGAATAGTGCAGCGCAAGCAGTTTTTTTTAACTAGCAGACACTACCTGCGTCAGCCTTGCGAGGCGAGAGAGGGAGATGGGAGTGACAGTTTTATGGGTGTCTTCCTGGGCCGGCACAAGACGCGAGCATTTGGCATAAGAAGCGAGGCGCGATCATGCACAGTAAGGGTGTGGACGGCGCCACCGCCGAAGCTGAAGCGTGACATCGTGCGATAAAGAAATTCTCCGCATTTAAAAGCTGTATCTGAACCTGTCACATTGATTTGTGGGGTTTAACGTCCCAAAACCACCATATAATGAACCTGTCACATTACAAGCTCTTAGAAACAGCATAAACAATGCTACATTATGGCTGTGTTGTTTCATTGTTACATTAGAAGAAGTAACTATGTGAACACAGATAAAACTTTATAGAGGCTCTGTTCTTGACAATAGCAAGGCTTTGTACCCTTCAGAAGGCTTATCTGTAACTTAAGCTTCACAGCATGTTTTTTTATGCCTTTACAGTTAATATTTCAAGAGTCTGTATAAGTCTTTATGCATTTTTTCCTTTCAGAATTGTTTTCCCACTAAGCAGTCGTAGGTCTAATATGTAGTCTTGAACAGGTCTTTGGCAGATGGTGTTTCAAAAAGGAGTAAGGTGACACTATCTTTTGCAGCCTTTGTGGGAACTTAGCTCAGCACCATACAGTTTAAGAGAGAACTTCTTAACCCTTGCTTTATCAGTTACAAGTAATCTTAATGAGTAAAAAATGTTTTCAGCGGGTGCTGTCTATGATTACAACTGTCGATTTGTTTCTAGCTGCAGTTTGTATGACTAGACTGGGAGTTTCTCTTTATGTTCAAGGGCTTGATGTGTGCTCTGGAAATATTTCCACACTTTTGGGAAACTTGGTACATATTGACACAAGGCAGTAGTGGGATTGGGGCATAAAGCGGTAGAGGGTCCCTGCCTGAAAGAAAATACTACGAAGTGACTAGAGACTGGTCCCAGCCCGCCAGTGTGCCAGGCATTGTCGTCGCGTGTAATAGTCGTAAATATCTGCAAATATACATTTCCTTGTAAGATTATTGATGGAGGTGCTGGGTACGCCTACCTGGTTTTCCCGGCAAACCAACACGGAACTTCGGAATGGTCGCCACCTTCATTTTCCTACAATGGCTCAACAGGCCCACCCACAAGAGCAGCAGCAGCAGCAGCAGCTGCCTCCTCTGATTCTCCTGCCTCCACGAGACCCCGGAACCTTCTCGGGCACAGGCAAGGACAAGGTGAATGTTGAAGATTGGGTCGCATTGTACGAGCGCGTGAGCGAATACTATAGGTGGGACCCTACGTTTATGCTGGCCGTCGTTGTATTTTACTTGCGGGATACGGCGCTTACCTGGTATGAGACGCATCAGTTGGAGTTGACCAGCTGGGACGTTTGCAAACTGAAGCTTGTCGAGTTATTGAGCAGGCCATTTGGCCGACAGCAGGCCACGAGGAAAGACCTGGAATGTCGCATGCAGACATCGACGGAATCATTTGTATCTTACATACAGGACGTATTGGTCCTCTGTCGAAATGCGGACGAGAATGTGAGCGAAACTCACAAAATCGCTCTCATAATAAAAGGAATTGCCGATGACGCCTTCAATCTGTTGATCATTAAAGATTGCGCCACCGTCGACGCGGTTGTGAAAGAATGTCAGCGCTTCGAGCACGCCAAGAACCGTCGCATAACCCGCCAGTTTGCGCGTCTGCCTAATACTGCAGCCACTTCGACCTGCGAAAACAGCCCCAAGTTCACGCAAGCCACATCGTCCGAAAATGTCACCCGAATCATTCGCCGTGAACTCGAAGCAATGGCTCCTGCTGCCATCGCCTCCGACGCTCCTCAAGACAATGCATCCACCGTCTCCCTCATCCAAGCCGTCGTTCGCCAAGAAATAGCAAATCTCGGCATCGCACCTGTTTGCGCTGTTCGCACTACCGAGAGCTCGGCTTCTGTTAACCAGATTCCGGTGTACCCTTCACGCTACGCTTCCCGCTACCAGAACCCTGCTGAATGCTGAACGTCTGATGATAGACCGATCTGTTTTCACTGCTCTCGCGCCGGCCACATTGCACGCTACTGTTGCAATCGTTTGACATCCAATTCATCTTGGAACACTGGGCCATGGCGTCGCTTTGAATGCAATTCTCGCCGCTTTTCTACTCCGTACGATCCACAGCCTGCTCCTACTAAAGTTCAGGGTCGAAGGTTCAGCTGGTCACCATCACCCCAAGGCTGCTGATCTCTCTCGCCGATGATTTCTCGATCCAGGTCCCCTGCACGACCTGGGCCCTCAACCTCGGGAAACTAGACCATGCAGCTTCCGGAGGTGACGTTGCATTAACGACCCGGTTCTGCAAATCCTCTGTTGACGATTTCTACACACCGCAATATTTTGGACCTTTTGGTGGATGACGTTACCGTTACAGCCCTCATAGACACTGGCACACAAATTTCAGTCATGAGCGCTGCTCTCTGTATTAAATTGCGAAAAGTGATCACGCCTCCTATTAAGTGTGCAATAATGCTTGCCGATGGGAGCACATCTACCGTTCTCGGCATGTGCACCTCTCACATGTGTCTTTCTGAGCGCCAGACCGTCATATTGTTCACCGTGCTTGAGCAGTGCCCACATGACGTCATTCTTGGTCTCGACTTTCTCTCTGCGCACTCCGCCCTTATCGACTGCTCGACGGGTCTTCTTCAGTTGGAACTGCCTTTTGACGCCGCTGTTGCCCGTGATGCTCAAAGTCGCCTTTGTGCCACAGAGTTCCTGCATCTTCCGCCGCAACCCCCGACTTACGTGCAGCTCGTGTGTGATCCGCCTCTGCGCGATGGTGAATATGTCGTTTCATCTATTACCGACGTTGTGCTAAAGCACTCCATTGCTGTCCCGCACATCGTGGTGAGAGTACGCCACAACCAGACCCATCTGTCTCTTTTGAACTTTGGTTTCTCCGCGCACGTGCTGCCTGCTGGTATTAAACTAGGCGTCATGTCGTCGTTGCAAGAGTGTGATATTTCTGAACTGTCGGCTCAGCAACCTACTCCGCACGTCAACTTGCTCACTGCGCCCAACCTGTCAAGCATTGACATTGCCAAAATGATAGCGCCAGATCTTTCGCCCTCCGAAGCACAAGACCTCCACCGTCTGTTGACATCCTATGCGGACATATTCGATCTTGACAACCGCCCTTTAGGCCAGACATCAGTTGTGACCCATCATATCAACCCCGGCGATGCCAACCCAATTCATCGCCGCCCTTACCGCGTCTCCGCTGCCGAATGCTCTGTCATCCAGAAAGAGGTCGAGAAAATGCTCGCCAAAGGCGCCGTCGAACACTCATTTAGTCCGTGGGCATCCCCGGTCATGCTTGTCAAGAAAAAGGACAACACATGGCGGTTTTGCGTCGACTATAGACATCTCAACAAGATCACTAAGAAGGACATTTACCCCTTACCAAGAATAGATGACGCCCTTGACTGCCTTCATGGCACAAAGTTTTTCTCGTCCATTGACCTTCGATCTGGTTATTGGCAGATCGCTGTTGACCCACGGGACCGAGAAAAAACGGCATTTGTAACCCCCGATGGGTTATACCAATTTAAAGTAATGCCGTTTGGGCTTTGTAATGCGCCGGCCATCTTTGAGCGCATGATGGATTCCCTTCTGGGCGGCTTCAAATGGTCCACTTGCTTATGCTACTTAGATGATATAATTGTTTTTTCACCGACGTTCGCAAGCCATCTTGAGCGACTGTCCAGTATTCTCCAAGTATTCCGCAACGCTGGTCTCCAGCTGAACTCCTCCAAATGCTGTTTCGGTCGTCGCGAAATAACTGTACTTGGTCACCTCGTTAACGCATCTGGGGTACTGCCCGATCCGGACAAAATTCGCACAGTGACTCAATTTCCCGTGCCCTCTTCTCCTAAGGATGTCCGGAGCTTCCTTAGTTTGTGCTCCTATTTTCGCCACTTCATCCGGAATTTCGCCGATATTGCGTGGCCTCTCACTGAGCTTTTTAAAAAAGACGTCCCATTTACTTGGAATTCGCCTCAAAGTGCTGCATTTTCGGCGCTCATTGCAGCCCTCACGACTACGCCAATATTAGCCCACTTCGATCAGACTGCCCCGACAGAAGTTCGTACGGACGCGAGTGGCCACGGAATTGGTGCTGTTTTAGCTCAGCGTCAGCATGGGCGTGACTGTGTCATCGTCTACGCCAGCCGCCTTTTATCCCCTGCCGAGAGAAACTATTCTATCACCAAAAGAGAATGTCTTGCTCTTGTTTGGGCTGTCGCTAAATTTCGCCCGTACCTCTTCTGCCGCAGTTTTACTGTTGTAACTGATCATCATGCACTCTGCTGGCTTTCCTCGCTCAAGGATCCCACGGGACGTCTTGGTCGTTGGTCTCTCCGCCTCCAAGATTACACCTTCTCGGTCGTGTATAAATCTGGTCACCTCCATCAAGCCCCCGACTGCCTGTCACGGTATCCAGTGGATCCACCAGACGCCACAGAGAGAGCTACGGAGGCTTGCGTCTTATCAATATCAGACTTTCTTGATATCGCTTCTGAGCAACGCCGCGACCCGGATTTACTTCCCATCATGGAAAGCCTGAGTTCCGCTACTCCACCCACTTCTCTGAACTTGTATTTCCTTCATGAAGATGTTCTCAACCGCCACAACATGCGCCCTAATGGTCCTGACCGCCTTCTCGTCGTGCCTTCCCATTTGTGTGTAGATGTTCTCCGACAGCTTCACGATGAACCTGCCGCTGGTCACCTGGGAGTCACCCGCACTTATGATCGCGTCCGGCGCCGTTTTTTCTGGCCACGCCTATATCGCTCTGTGCAAAAGTATGTCGCCAGCTGCGACCTTTGTCAATGTCGAAAACGACCAACATCGCTTCCAGCTGGCCTTCTCAACCCTATTGAGATCCCTGCTGAACCATTCTACCGCGTAGGGCTCGACCTTCTCGGGCCATTTCCCACTTCTGCATCCGGGAACAAATGGGTTGCCGTAGCGACCGACTACGCGACAAGTTACGCGATCACCCGCGCTCTTCCAACCAGCTGCGCTACCGATGTCGCCGACTTTCTACTGCATGACATCATATTGCATCACAGCGCTCCTCGACAGCTCGTTACTGACCAAGGCCGATACTTTTTATCTCGTGTCGTCCAGGATATCGTACGTTCCTGTTCCACGAACCACAAGTTCACAACGACATATTATCCACAAACTAATGGACTTCCAGAGTGCCTGAATCGCACTATCACGGACATGTTGTCAATGTATGTTTCTCCGGACCACCGTGACTGGGACGTAACGTTACCCTACGTCACCTTCGCTTACAACTCCTCCAGACATGACACCGCAGGCTATTCCCCGTTCTACCATCTGTATGGACGGGAACCCTCTCTGCCTCTTGATACACTCCTTCCCGCTGGTTCAAGCTCCCCTGTCACATACGTCCGCGATGCCATAGAGCGAGCCGACGCAGCACGACAGATTGCCCGAGAACGACTCATATTTTCTCAAGCCTCTCAGAAAGAATGATACGATCATCACCACTGCGAAGTTTCAGATGCACCAGGTTCTCTCCTACTCTTGTGGACCTCATGTCGTCACATCGGCCTCACAGAAAAAAATTTTATTTCGCTATGACGGACCATACACAGTCCTGTGTAAGATCACCAACCTCACCTACGAGATACAGCGAGTCGTCGACGAAGCGCACTCAACGCCACCGCCATCCACTGTTGTGCACGTCGTAAGACGGAAGCCTTATGTGTCACCCAACACTCCCCTTTCGTGACAAGCGCCGGGTCGGCGCTTTAACGCCGCGGGGTAGTGCCACAAGGCAGTAGTGGGATTGGGGCATAAAGCGGTAGAGGGTCCCTGCCTGAAAGAAAAGACTACGAAGTGAATAGAGACTGGTCCCAGCCCGCCAGTGTACCAGGCATTGTCGTCGCAAATATCTGCAAATATACGTTTTCTTGTAAGAATATTTTCAAGTACCTGCAATATGGAAGGGGTTAAATGGCACCAGATTACTGAAACAAGCTGTGGCACTTTGTTCATGCAGTCATTGACTTTTCATGTTTTCAGAAAATTCCTTAAGCAGGATGCAATAAAAGTAATAGAGTCATCAGTGCTACCAGCCTTCAGTAACTTGAGGAAATTCATTAAAGAGGTAAGCTTCCCTGAGTGTTCTCATTTTCAAATCTGAATATTTTTTTTTGCATGTTCCAATCTTGATACAATTGTGTTTTCTTCAAGTGATTTTGGCTGCATACTATAATATTAGGCAGCACTTCAAAAGTTGGCTCAGAGGTTTTATTCCTTTTATACAAAAACAGCCAACAGCCAGAAAATCTGCATTTGGGACTGCGATCAAAACAAGCGATAATTTTTAGCACCAAACTTCATACTTCGCTGTGCCTAGCCCTAGCCCCCCATATATATATATATATATGTATATATATATATATACGTATATATATGTATATATATATATATGACATCTAACAGACAATAATGCCAAGGAATGTATACAGGAAGTTATTAGAAACTATTAACTTCGCCTATACATTCCTTGGGATTATTGTCTGTTAGATCTCATTAATATTGTGTCAAAACATGGAAAAACGAGCCCTTAGGTATACACCTCTTTCTCTTATATATATATATATTTATATATATATATCATCATCAGCCTGACTACGTCCACTGCAGGACAAAGGCCTCTCCCATGTTCCGCCAGTTAACCCGGTCCTGTGCTTGCTGCTGCCAATTTATACCCGCAAACTTCTTAATCTCATCTGCCCACCTAACCTTCTGTCTCCCCCTTACCTGCTTTCCTTCTCTGGGAATCCAGTTAGTTACCCTTAACGACCAGCGGTTATCCTGTCTATGCGCTACATGCCCAGCCCATGTCCATTTCTTCTTCTTGATTTCAGCTATGATATCTTTAACCCCCGTTTGTTCCCTAATCCACTCTGCTTTCTTCTTGTCTCTTAAGGTTACACCTACCATTTTTCTTTCCATTGCTCGCTGCGTCGTCCTCAATTTAAGCTGAACCCTCTTTGTAAGTCTCCAGGTTTCTGCTCCATAGCTAAGTACCGGCAAGATACAGCTGTTATATACCTTTCTCTTGAGGGATAGTGGCAGTCTACCTGTCATAATTTGAGAGTGCTTGCCAAATGTGCTCCACCCCATTCTTCTAGTTACTTCAATCTCGTGGTTCGGCTCCGCGGTTATTACCTGCCCTAAGTAGACATAGTCTTTTACAACTTGAAGTGCACTATTACCTATCTCGAAGCGTTGCTCTGAGGTTGTTGTACATTACTTTCGTTTTCTGCAGATTCATTTTGAGACCTACCTCTCTGCTCTCCTTGTCTAACTCTGTAATCATGAGTTGCAAGCCTGTGCCCATTGAGACAGGGTTGTTCCGAATGGAACATGATGCACGTGTCTCCTTTCCTGCATCAGTGGCCACACTGGGCACAGCTCTGCTACGCTAGCAAAACACGAGCACTGTATAGTCTGGCGCGACTAATGTCCGTTGGCATACCCACAATTGGTATAATTCTGGGGCATGGGGGCATTTGTGACTTTCGGTCGATTTCGCCACTTTTCGCGGAATAGAAAAAGTTGCTCCATTATGTGGATCTCGCGGCAGAGCTGCTCTGGATCTACCAGTAGAACATACAGCGAGCACTCTCAATGTGGAACAGACTTGCTCCACGTGGAGCAGAAAAAGTGTTCACAGAAGTGCTCAGAATCTGCCAATAGATGACACGATGTGGGTGCTGTGCTAGGTGCTTTTTGTAAGCCATTTTCACCATATGTTTTTGTACTAGAATTTTTTTGTTCTGTACAAGTGTGTACATGTAAATAAATCTTTACCATCTCTAGGAGTACATGCTTCACCTAAGGCCTGAAATAGCAGCCACCTCCCTGCCGGATGGCAAAACTTACTACAAGGAGTGTTTGCGGTACCACCTTGAGCTGGACCTTACACCTCAGGAGGTGCATCAGTTGGGTTTGGATGAAGTGAAGAGAATATCGGACAGCATGAAGCAGGTAACATCATCTTCACACATTGTGCCTGTTGAAATGAACTCTCAAGAACCAGAAGCATTTGAGCTTTATGTCTTGAGTTTTGGCTAAGGACATGATATGTCAAAAAGTACAAGTTGTGGCATTTTTAGAGCTGTATAATCCTCCTTATGACTAAAAAAAAAATGTTCTAAGCAACATAATAGAAGTCACATTTTTGCCCTTGAATGCTATGTATTGAATGACCTTGAATGCTATGTATTCAATGTAATCGGCATGTACAAATGTATGAGTTGTTAGCATGCACTTGTTAGCATGCACATACGCAATCGCATTTGAGATCATGTGCCATGCAGCCCCCTCTACAGGACCTCCTATGAGCATTTCATGCAAAAAAGGCCTCCTATGGGTGTTTCAAGCAATGGAGAATGGCTGGGGTGTTTCACTTCCATTTGAGCCATCCTCGCCTGCTAATACTTGTACATAGAGATTGCGACATCTGGGCCCATGTTATCGTCTTTGGACTTCATTTGAAACCTCAGTCTGCTGCCACCCATGATGCGAAAATGTGCCTTGATTGCCTATATAATTGCTATCCCAATATAAATCCTATCCCGATAATAACAACCTAGCCAATGTCAGTGAACAGAGAGGCCACAGTTACTTTCGTATACAGTTGAGCGCACATATAACGACCCCACTTAAAATGAACAATATCTTGCGTGAATGTGAAAATATACATTAGTTTAATGGCACAAAATCGCACTTACAATGAACGTCTCCAGGCGCCGCTGATCGGTTACAGCGAACGGAGTCGGCGCTCTGCCGACTTCCTGGGAAACCACTTGCCACCCTGGATCAGGCATCGGCGAGATGCCCATACATTCTAATTGTTGAACGCCAACCCTGCCTCCGTGCCCCTCTAGTTGCTGCTCTCCCCGACCGCTTTTTGTTATGCACCCTTCCGTCCTTTGTCCTCACGCTACTCTGAGCACCCCGCATTGCCAGACGAGGCCCATGTTATCACACTGCCACCGATCTTTTGAAGACCGGCCGGTCATCTACCCTGTTTTTGATCGCTCGTACTGTCGTTGCTGTCGCTGGCCTGGAGTGATTAGGCCATTTGCCAACATCGTCAGCGTCTAGTGCACGCGCGTATGCTACCCCACCGATTGCAATTCGTTTCGTGTTTAGGACTTGTTCTCGCTCACTTCGCACTCAACTCAGCATGCCCTCCGTACGCGTGCGGAAGGGTGGGAACGGCTGTTAATTTGCGTGGAACGAATCGCGAAACATCGAATTTGGTGAGGCCGCGCAAATTCGCCGGCGCGGGTTTCAAGCTCAAAAACTCTTTCGAGTTTTTCTACTTGTGAGTTGCAAGTTTCACGGACCTTTCAAGCAAGCTACCCAGCCTGCCTCCTTCCCGTGTGTATTGGCTTTCAAGGTCGCCCTCCTGCCGCATCCTTCCCTCTCTATCGCAACGCCTTGCCCTTCTCTTGCAAATCTAGTCTCCTCTTTTAATCACAACCCCTTCGCCCGTCTCCACCGCTCCGTGACGCCAGTCACGCTGGAAAAAATTTGTTTCATTTTCCGACTAGAAACGGGCCCGGAGGTGTTCTACGCGTTCTGGCATGCGTGTCGCGTGTGCGTGTCTTGCTTGCTCTTGGTGTGCGTGTGTGGTCAGGGTGGCAGACGAGAGGACTTACACGCTTTTGCCTGCCGCTCAACGAAATGTCGAAAGTGTAGCCGTTGGCTTGAGCGTAACCCCCGCGTTAGGGGCCGCGTTGCGGAGTGCTTGCTCATAGCTGTTGACCACCTGGCAGCCAACTTGCCGCTTCGGAGGTCCCGGTATTCAGCTGTGGAGATGGTAAATATTTCGTGGGCGGCGGTGACAGCTACATGTGTGCGGAACTGTTTTCGCGAGGCCAACTTCGTCGACGTCAGGCCCGATGTCGAGCCTGAAGCTTCCGAACAGGATCACTCCGGCAGCGATTTGTGGCAGCGCATCGTCAACTCTGACCTGGGAGAGCGGGTAGGACATCTGTTGCGATGGTTTAATTATAGCCAATGATGGTGCCGACACTGCGGAACCGTGCACGGATTAGGGCATTGTGAATGAAGTACGTGGCGAGAAGGATTTGGAGGAATCGGATTGCGAGAATGACAATACTTTGGAGACAGTGCCTCATGCAGCTTATGCCGCGGGCCTTGGCGAACGAGCACCCTGCTGTTTTAAATGAGCTCAAGACCGCCCTTGTTGCTTCTGCTTTTCGAAACATGTGCATCACGAACTTTTTGAGCAAAAAAATTTTGTGTTTTCACTCACAACTTTTTTAAAAGCTGTGTTTCATTTACTACAAACTTTGGGATACAGCAAATGGATGCCACGTCAGGCTCAGATTCGTTATAAGCGGGCTTGACTGTATTCATGAACTTGTGGCATGTGAGCTACTGTGTTAGTCAGCTAGATGAACACTTATTCAAAAGTTTTTGTAGTTTTTCAGCTGTTCTCCATTGAAGCTTTTTTTAATGCGAAGCATTTCTTAGTGAACTTCAGTGACTTTGAGCGTATCTATCTATCCGTCCGTTCGTCCGTCCATCCCTCCCTCCGCCCGCCCGCTTACGTTTGGTTGCTCTCGTGGTCACCCCCTTAACTTCGCGTGAACCAAAATTAGCATGGGAGGGTAAGATGGCTTGACGAATATGAAGCAGTGGTCAAGACATGAACAATGTCGCAATCCTGTCACGTATTCAGACAGTGGCACATACCCACGTGCAAGTATGCACCGCTGGTATGCAGGTATGTGCCAAAGATGATTGAAACTTAGTATCTACCCAGGAACGACGATTACACACATAGGCAATTTTAATGCGTTTGCATTAAACAATACCTGACATCGGTAGCGTCAAATCAACGAAGGCATAGAGTGATTTCAGTGTTAAGGAAAACCTGATATATACAGCGTTGACCCCCCGACGAATGCATATAATGAATTTCAGGGTCCCAGCAGGAATCGAACCCAGGAATTCTGTGTGGCAGTCAAGCATTCTACCACAGAGCTAAAACGCATCTCGGAACTACTTTTCAAATAGACGCTAAACTTCATGAAATGCCAATAGGGATTGCAGTGCTACCTACCCAATTTTATAAACGTTATATATGTACTCCTTTGATACAGCCATCACGTCGGGTTAACGTCAATTGTGGCTAGTTGCCATGCGCTGAAGTTGATTTTTGTAGCAGTGTCCAGGACCAGCATCCTCTCGAGCATCAGTGCTTCATATCAGCTTCTGGTGTTGCTAATACGCATGCTCCAGCTGACGTCGTTGCGCAAGTGCAAACTACTGGTCATGTATGTAAACATCTGCAGCTCTTCAACATATGTCTGTACGTGAAACATTCTATATAACGTCATTTTATGGCGTGTCGCTCAATAAAAATATTGAAACATGGTCACCTTCCCTCTGCATGCTTTGCATAACGTCGATTCTCAGGTACGTGGGATCTGCTGGTTTTTTTTTTTTTTTTCTCTTAACAGTTAGATAAGATGTCCTTCACATTGTACAGAGTGTGCAATACATATTGCTCACGATAGTACTGTATTTACTTGCATAATGAACCCACCTTTTTTTCAGAAAAGTTGACACCAGTTTGTTGGAGTATTCATTGCGCAGGAGAAAAAAAAGTCACGGGAGTTATAACAGCGAAAATTTTGCATGATGGTTTTGCTTGTCTTGGTCTGTGAAATGTGCAGCGAATCGTTTTTGTAGCCTGAAGCTCTTCTTGTTTTCTATCGTAACAAACATGCATGGATCGACGCCGAAATGTCGTCCAGATGGTCGGTTCCCGTGCTCCACTGCATGCTCGACAAACTTTTAGCCTAATGGCCCTGTACAGCACATGTTCACTACAACAAACCCGATAACAAAAATGGAGCAGATGGTGGTGCAATAACGTTGCAGGAGCACAACACGCCATCGGCGCGGTCGCGCTTTTCATGGCCTCTGAGATGGGGGCGCATGGCGTGTTTCTACGTCGCACGCTAGCTTAAAAGGCCATGCGCTTTGTTTTTCGCTTTGTTTTCTTGCTGCTGTGCTTTCGTGGCGCTATAGGCAAAGAGGTTTCTCCTGCATTCGACAGATGGCGCTGTGCAGCAAAAGGTGCAACTTTGATTTACGTCATCTGAGCTCGCGCTGCTCGCAACTGTTTAGCATGATTGTTTTGACAATGTTTTGACTTTTATTGCGTCAATATTTTATGATATAATGGGTTGTTTTAATGTTGTTTTGATCATCAATGGTACTGGTTATCATACAAAACAAAATTAATAGATACATTAAACTTTTCTTCTTCTTTTTCTTCTTTTTTTTTTCGAAGACAAAGTTGGGGGGTGGGTTCATTATGTGAGTAAATACGGTACTTGTGCTTGCGCAGAGGTGTTCGGAAGCTGCCAGGCCGCTATACTATGTAATCCTACGGCATCGCAGCCTGGGAACTTTTGACCACTCCTGTACAAATAAATGCCCTTACATGCATTAGGGTGTCCTCAGACACTGTGCACTAAGAAGCAACAAGGTTGATAGAATTGTTGCCAAGCTCTGCACTGGAATATTCTACCTTAGTGCTGACATTAAAACGTTTGCAAATATTGCAGTCAATAGCTGTTCAGACTGCATAGCCAACACCACAGGAAATTGAGAAATAAGCATAGCACTTCAAATTATATTTATTTACAAATCATGTGCATTTAAGTTGGCTTTAACATTTTCCAGATTATCAAGTCTTTGGGTTCTGATGCAAGCCCAAAGGAATTTTCCGAGATGATTCGCAATGATTCATCTTTCCTATGCCAATCAAGCGTGAGTTTTTTACTTCATTAAGTATCAAATATTACAAGTGTTGTCGTATTATAGATGCTTCTCAATATGTCTTATAGATGCCTCTCATTGGACACAAAAGTGGCTCCAAAAGTTAAAAAAAAATCTATTTTGATTGCAAAATTATGCTTAAACATGGTACTTTTATGTGTGAAAAAATTCAAGCCATTTCTTGAACCAGACTACTGTAAGAAATTATTTTGATCGAAGCATGGTAAATCTGTAGCCTTTCTTTTTGCAATCATGCTTAGCTGAGGAGTCTTAGCACAAGTCGAGATGGGGAGCTTTCCCGGTGCAAGAGCAAGCACTTGCCAGCTTCGCTCAAATCATCATCAGTTCGTTCTGCACATTCCATCAGTGCTCTGGTGAAGTCTGTGCTTCCCACGAATGAATACAGCCAAACTTCTATATGAGACACTGATTTAACAATGCGTATAAGAAACGGCAATGTTGCTACCTTTAAATAGGGTTTGATAAGGAAGCACATACATGGTACCCTGCATATTAGAGACACCTCATATAAAGGACAAGAATTGCTGTTCAGTGCATGTCTTTTAATGAAGGGGTTCAGCTGTAGCTGACAAGCAAAAAAAATGGCTTTTGTGATTTAGTTCTCAAAGTAAATGTGAAACAGCAACTGAGTCTGAATAGCATTATTTTGTTTTCATGGCCAAGGACAAGATTTGCGTTAGTTGCATACTTTTGTGGACATTACCATTGTGGGCATTACCTACTCTATGGCCATAGTGTGGTTCAAGAAAAACCACTAAGGCTTCGTAACATTTCTACAAGAATTCGCTATCTTTCAACACTGGAGTTATTTGTGCTGAGCAACCATTGCTGGAAAAAAAATAATAATAATGTTTGCTGTGCATTTACATTCTAAATCCACAATGCGATTAAGAGAGATGCCATAAAAGAGGGTTCTGGAAATACAGTATTAAAAGAATCTGTGAAGCAGATCACTGAAACCAAATGCTGTCATTGGAGTGTGGAAACAGATGAGCTCGGCGGGAGAAGCAAGCTTGAAAAAAATCCTAAGATACTACCAACGTAACATAATTTTTAATTGATGAAGCATTTCACTTAAAAGGGCTTGGCAACATTATTTAATGTAATCATCAAATGGCTTCATTAAAAAATACATTGCCTCACGAATCAACTGCCACAAAAATTTTCAGAATTCATTAATTACAAGCAGCGTTACAGGGTTTTTGTTGCACAGGTCAAGCACTTTATATCTCCTTTTGTTCTAGCAAGCATGCTGAGAGTTACACCAGGAGGGGGACGACAACGGTCTAGAAGTTGTATCTCTTCATCAGCATGCATCATGACATATTGAGCACTTTTTTCTTTCTTTCTTTTTTCTTTCGTCGTCTTCTTCGAACAGGCAGCTTTCTGTCTGTGTGATTGCGAGCAAATACGCTGGTTCATCGCGGCAGTCCATGGTGGTTGTGGTACTAGCTGTGCAGCTCGCCATGCTCATATCTGCCACTGCCGTTGATTGTGTGCTTATGGCATGGTCATTGGGATTTTTCGCGTCATTTGTCGAGAGAATTAGGCATTTCTAGCTGACTTAGAAAATTAATTGTAAATTCTAGGTCGTGTGCTGTGCTGTAATGTTTGGCTTCGCGTGTACCGGGAGCCTCGACTAGTGATCGACGGCATTTTACGACCATGCTCAAAAAGTTTGGCAAGGAACTGTAGCAGGACACTAAAGAGAAAACTGGTTTTTCTCATATTAGTTAACTACTCCTTTAAAATATTAAAATCACCATGCTTGTCGCAAAAAGAAGCATGGTGAGCGAAAAAACAAACAAAAAAGAAGCGCAAGTGGTGACATCATCTTCAAATCACTGCATTCATCGTGATGACTTCACAGATTTTGACAATGTCTGCTAGGGCCTATATAGTTCCTATTCAGTAAAAATAAAGGGGATTGACCAATGAGAGCACTAGAGACTGAACATGACAAGTTTCAGGATGTTACAATGAGACACATTGGTAAAGTACGAAAAATCTACTTTGAAATGTGTGACATCATGCACAGAGGTTTCGGCGCAAAATTTAAAGGCGAAGCTTTGAGCTTGATTTGTTTCTTTATTATCAAAGCTATGATTGTGCAATCAACAACATTAGAGTTTTTAAAGTAAAAGTTATCTATGTAAACTGATTCACTGTTTCACATTAGTGTCAAACAAAAGGTGCATTCTTGCTCGCATGAAGACACGAACAATGAAATGCTCAACTGCAACGGCTTCTTTATTGTTCAAAGCCTCATTTCGTGTATTGTCACCTATCAAGGGCATGGAGTTTGACAGCTGTTACAGCAAGACCCAAAGCAAAAACAGAATAGACCAAGGTGACATTTTTTCTTAAAATTTCATGCTAGATGGGACCCAATTCCAAGTTCGTGGCTTGCTTTTTCAGAGAATCATACTGAGGGACAACTAAGACTCTTCATGCCTTGCACCTTCACTACTCTTAATGGGCTGGCCATCAGTGGCTTTATCAGGTTTTTAGACCTTGATGTACACTGTTCTTAAAATCTGCTTCTGCACAGGATTAAGTCTAGTCCACTTATACCGATATTATTTAAAACAGTATATTAGATATAACAATGAAAACGATGGCACTTTTCACTTTTGTGTACTTTCTATGGTAAAATAATAAACAGCTTTTACCATGTTTCAATGCTGTGACATTGGAAAGAGAGATTAAATCCATTTTTACGTTATTGCACACTGCTTGAAAGACAAACACTTGAGATGAGGGACTAGACGGACACAAGCGCTTGTGTCCGTCTAGTCCTTCATCTCAAGTGTTTGTCTTTTAAGTAGTGCGCAATAACCTAACAATGAATAGCCACCAACTGGCCCCAGCAAGTACCCTTATAGATTAAATCCAGCTACAGCGCACGCTGAAAATGGCTGTCACACCAACAGCACGCACCTCTATGCACCCCGCACCTTGTCCACACCCTCACAAAACAAGTCAACTACACCTTTTACAAAGAAACATTAGGAGGAGGAGCTTTTGTTCCGAACTTCTGAAGCAGTGCCAGGAGAGGCCTACAAAGTGCCCATCGCCGAAGAGATGCCGAAGTTGTGGTTGGCGCTTAACGAAGATGTGTTGTGTCTGGAAATGCAGACGATGTTGTGAAAATGTCAGAGTGCCTCTGTGATGAGGTGATAGTTGCACTTATATGTGTTGTAGACAGCGGTGAGAGCGGCGACTTCGACGACGTGGTTGAGCAGACTACCCAGATACTCTCATCACAGAAGGCCCAACAGCTGATACTGTGTCTCTGGAGCTTAGTTTTCGCAAAGGATCTCCCGCTCAGCTACATAAAGCACCTTGAGGTTCTAAAGAAAGATGTGCACAAGCTTCGCGGGAAGCAACCAAAGCTGACAGGCTGTGGCTTTTCTACAAAAAAAAGTACTAGTTGCTGTATCTTACTTGCATGCAAATAAAATGCTTTGACCTCTTGTTACATTTCTTTTCTCAACCTGCTTATAGCAATTATTTGTCATAACGATGGGATTTTGTTGGCACTCGGATTTCGTTATAAGTGGAATGCACTGTAGTTATACGTATGTGGTTAAGTCTGGTAACCACTACTTCCCATGACAACAACGATTAACCCTTGGCCCTTAGCCCCCAGCGACTGCGAAGCAACTGTCCAAGGCAGCGGTCGGACCTGCGAAGCAGTGAAGGGTGCTAAGAAACTCTGGGTCCGGACAGACCGCCATTAAAATCTGAACTTGGCTACTATTAACGATAGAACGCTATCTAGTGAGGCTAGTCTAGCTGACCTGTTCGAGGACCTACCCTCGAATGCAGAGATGTTACTTGGCTCGCGCCTTCGACATGACTTGAGTAAGGCTGCGTGAAGCAAGCAGCGGACTTCAAAACGCCCAAGTCGGCCTTTGCATTTCTTAGATGCAAAGGCCGACTTGGGCGTTTGCTTGGTTAAGTCAAGAATGAGCTTCAAAGGAGAAACATATTGCTCACCTGGTAACGAGGTTAATAATGAAGTTGTTCGCCTGATGCCCGTGTTACAGCAAAAAAATATCGTACATTTTAAAATAACTATAACAACGAAGTGCCACAAGCATACTTTTGCCATTTTGCGGCTAACAAAGGGCACGTGGTGCTTGCCGCCGCAGCAATGCGCAGTGTTGCTTTTGTAAAGCGTCTGTTGCCCGCTGGTTTCAGTGGCCACCCAAGTGCAGCACCTTTTTCCACGCTTGCTTGTTTGGAGGCGAAACAAGCATATTATAGGGTTCTTTCGTTGTTTTTTTTTTATTATTATTATTGATGGCCACGGCATGTATTTGTGCTGACTTGGCTCGCTAAATTGTTGACTGTGTACATTAACGCATGGTCACATGACAGGGCATTCATGATAGTTTATGTTTTTGCCACCAGAGACGCCACAGGCCATTTTTCGCGAATTTCAATGAAGAAATAAAAATAAAAATTGCCTTCTCACGAGAAAAACAGAGTTGGTTTGAATCACTTTAAGGGACAATCTTTCCATCCGTGCAGTCATCTCATTTCATGTTCTGGGCAGTTGTCGGTCCCTTTAAACCACCTTTGTCACAGTACACTATTAGCCTGCGAAAAAGCATATTAAGATTTGGAAGGGGCTTTTAGCTCTAGTCGCAGTCGCAGGACACGGAACGTTTTGTTCAATTAATCGTGCGTGCGTACACCGCAGAAAGCACTAGTATGATCGCTGATGTCTAAAAAGTTTCTAGCAATTATTGGGAACAGTGTATGACATTTCTGCAGCCCTTTAAAAAAAAAAACTATGTGCCTTTATTTTTTCGCCACCATACTCCTCAATTTTACAAATCTCCTGATTTTCAAGTTTGCTGGCTTGCAGATTCACATTTCAATCCTCAGAGTCTGTCAAATGCTAATGTTAACTTTATCATTGTTTCTCAGTGGGATGCTTCAAAATACTACTTCTATTGAAATAGCAGTGTTCATGTTTAGGTGATTCAGGTGTTGTTGAATGGTGCGTTCTCATTTCTTTTTCTAAATGTAAGCCTTGTTTTTTATACTGCTTCAAATTTGGTCTTTCGTGATAAAATAGTTTTTTTTTTTGTAACCTGCCCCAAAATTTAGATTTCGTGCTCCAAAATTGCTTCGAATTCTATTTCAGGTGTTTGCACCCCCGTTATTAACAAAGATGGATTTCAAAGGAACCCTTTAGCACATTGATGAAACAGAAATTTTGCTATTTAGGTATACTGAAACAGAAATTTTGCTATTTAGGTATACTGTGAATGCTTTAAACATGGTTCTGTTTTGACAAGTTATTTAAAGAAAAACATTGTACAAGCAGCAGCATTTTGAGTACCTAAAATATAGCTTCCAATTCCTCAGTATTGGAGGTAATGGTCACAAAACAAAGTATATTGTAAAAAAGTGTTTTGCACAAGAGGGGAAGCACTGCAAGCGATAACAAGGTCTACCATTGCATGGAAGGGGTTTCCGAATGCTGGTGCAGTAAGATCATCACCAGCAGTATTGCAAACATTGCAGTTCATCAATGTATGAGATCAAACAAGAAGTGTCAGCACTTGTCACTGCTAAAGTAAAGTTTACATAGACTTAGCTTGATGTTTACTGTTTGTTTTACTCACATTCAGACAAGCGTGTGCATCAATGCGGAGTATGCATAGCTGGTCAGCAGGAATGCTACTGCGTGTGTGTGTGTACAGTGCTCGTGAGCCGGTTTTCAACCCAAATGTCTTGTTCTCTTTCTGTAGGAGGAGGTTGTGAGGATGTATGAACAGCTGCTTGATGAAGAAATCAACCCTAAGCTGCTAACTATTTTTTCTGCAGTGCCAAAATCCCCTCTCAGGTTAGTTTTTTACATTATTTGTGCTCATAGGTTGCATCATATTTTGAGGCAGTGTTACTTTGATGAAGATCAGCAAGAAGGCACCTCTGCATTTTCAGAAGTCTTTCACACCTTTCTACATTGACAGCGAAAGTTTGAAATAGAAATTTAGATTTACATCTTTAATGATTGTGTATGTGAAGAGGGCAAATGTAATGACACAGGTCCATCCAGCAAATTATGATGCTGGTAAATGAGCTGTTGTCCACACTTCTTTGAACCCTTAAAAGTGTCGTGAGCGAGAGATGTGCCTTCCAGTGAATACAACACTTGAACCTTATCAAACAAAGTTAAAAGGCGAGCTAAAATTACATAGTTATAGCCATTATTGACCGTTTGCTACACATATGCCCAGTCAGGCCTGCATGTTTGAACATGTAAACAAGAAGGTGGTGTTGTGGCTGTGTTCTACCTCTACTCATCTTCAGTGGGTTTCTTTGCAGTGCACATAAAAGACAGAATAAATTTAGGCACAAATACATACACAGGTTGCTAACTTATAATAATGGTTTACTTTTGGAAACCAGCTTATGCTTACTTATACACCCCAGGAATAGCCACGTGATCATGTTGAACAAAGCGAGAATTATGTTGATATGTGAAGGCATATGCAGATATAAAATTTACTCGCATAGTGAATGCACTTTTGTTCTAGAAAAATCTGAGAAAAGTATTGGGTTCATTTTATTATGTGGGGCAAATTTTGTGAAAACGTTTTTGGGGTGAGCAAAAATGTGGTGATGCAAAAAAAATAGTTAGGTGCCCTTCGTCTTTCAAAATTGACATACGCATATACTGTTTGGAAACAGCTTCTTTGTTGCGCTTCACTTATCTTCGGTGTTTGAAAACACTATCTTCTGTAAGCTGTCTCTGCACCACTGGTGCACTCCATAGAACCATTTCGTGGTTTTCTTTTCTGCGCAATCGTTTACCCACAAAAGCGGTATCTGCTGTCATCTCGAGGGGTGCCCACAAGCGTGCGCTGTTGTGACCAGGGTTTGCGGCACCGATGATCCGGGATCAAGATGTCGAGGCAGGAGGAGGTTGAACTTCGTAAATAGTGTTTATTTACATTATTTACATGTCACGGGCTCTCTGGCCCAAAGCTCTACACTGAAAACTCTACATGGAAAAAGGCTATCTATTGAACAAGCTCCATGAACCACCCTAAGCAGCCCGCGAGGGCTGATTAAATACAGTCTCATCTCCCCATTATAATAATGGTTTACTTTTGGAAACCAGCTTATGCTTACTTATACACCCCAGGAATAGCCACGTGATCATGTTGAACAAAGCGAGAATTATGTTGATATGTGAAGGCATATGCAGATATAAAATTTATTCGCATAATGAACGCACTTTTGTTCTAGAAAAATCAGAGAAAAGTATTGGGTTCATTTTATTATGTGGGGCAAATTTTGTGAAAACGTTTTTGGGGTGAGCAAAAATGCGGTGATGCAAAAAAAAAGTTAGGTGCCCTTCGTCTTTCGAAATTGACATATGCATATACTGTTTGGAAACAGCTTCTTTGTTGCGCTTCACTTATCTTCGGTGTTTGAAAACACTATCTTCTGTAAGCTGTCTCTGCACCACTGGTGCACTCCATAGAACCATTTCGTGGTTTTCTTTTCTGCGCAATCGTTTACCCACAAAAGCGGTATCTGCTGTCATCTCGAGGGGTGCCCACAAGCGTGCGCTGTTGTGACCAGGGTTTGCGGCACCGATGATCCGGGATCAAGATGTCGAGGCAGGAGGAGGTTGAACTTCGTAAAGAGTGTTTATTTACATTATTTACATGTCACGGGCTCTCTGGCCCAAAGCTCTACACTGAAAACTCTACATGGAAAAAGGCTATCTATTGAACAAGCTCCATGAACCACCCTAAGCAGCCCGCGAGGGCTGATTAAATACAGTCTCATCTCCCCAGATCCCTAGATCGGGGAATAGGTCGATACGGCACTGTCCAATAACATGTCCCGCAGCACACACGAGTGTCATTATGCTGGCACCGCCCCCAACAAACACACATACACAAACCAAACACGTGTATTTTCCCAGCGATGCTGCCTCCTCCGGCGAATCCTGCTTCCAGCGAGCGGGGTGAAACGTGTTTGTCATCTCGCCACTCGCGCCGACCACGCAAGCTTTGTCGAACAGCGATCGCGATCTAGGCGCCTCCGATGGGCCATACCTGGACATCTGGTACTCATTTGAGCATCGGCGGCTCATCAGTCAGAGACGCACAGCGTGGTGATTCGACGTCCGTAATTGGCGGAAGCTCGGCATTGGGCACAAAGACGCCACGTGTTGCATCTCTGCCCGAACCTGAAGGACAGCGGTGCTCCGTAGAGTAATTTCAGCCACGCAGTGTCCAGTACATGGAAACAGCAGAGCGTCTTGGCGCTGCTCCTCATCTCTACAATATGAAGCGGCTGCCTTTCTTCCGTTCTGGTGGCTGCGGAAAAAAATTTGTGCCGCCAAAGCTAGTTGTCAGTTTCCTTTTAGCTCACAAAGAGATAACTGTCATACTGCACAAGCATCAGGAACATCCACATTACATGTCCCCAAACGCACGCTATAGCGCTACTGCGTGGATGAACTACTAATTAACTTTCTCTTGCGGTTACCACTCTTTTAAAACATACTCGTAACCTCATGAACTAACATTCTTACTCACATCCACACCGGACACATGTGAAGCAAACAAAAATAACAACAGAAAAAACTGCCGCATGAACCCTGAAAACTTACAAAACATATCCTTGCGTCTCCGCGCTCACTCAAAATTTCTTTCTAACGTTGCCCTTACTCAACAAACACTCCTAGGCGTGTTGTTATGCAACCGCGCAGCGCTTACCTTTAAAATCAAAACATGCACTGCTTTAGAAATGAACAAAACCTAGAACTTGTTACCGAAACGCTATTGCGTATCCGAAATACTTACAAAACACTTTCCAAAGTTAAAACAGTCAAAACAGAACTTCGAAAGGAAAACACAAATAAATTCGCTAACGAGCTTTTCTAAACACTTACCGTTGTCACTCAATTTTGAGACGAACGCGTGGCGGTCGAGCCCTGTGGGCCTTTTTTAACGAACGGGGGAGAGAACAATTGCAAAACTCATTCGCTTCGCCTTCGAGCCCTGCTAAGCTCTTCCTCGCTGGTGACCTGCATTGTTCCCCTCGCTCGGCTATTTCTTGCGAGCCAGCAACCTTGCGCACCCCTGTCCCATCAAACGTGTCGTGGATAAAACTACAGAAGTCTGACTGTCTCTTCCCTTCTTTTTGGATTTTCACCCAACGCGCTTTTTTTTTTCTTTTTGTTCGAACGCTCGGGCGCATGCAAACCAACTTCGGCACGGACGAAAAGGACCTCACTCTGTTTACTACGCTCCTTCCTTCTGTTTGCATTTTCACCGAATGCACTTTTCCTTTCCTTTTCATCTGGCACACAGGTGGAGCAACTCTGGTGCCGTCAACAAACGCCTAATTCGGCTCACTGCGTTGGAATGCTCATTGCCTTTCTTCAAGCGTGTTGTGCTTTTTGTCGCACTCCTGCCATTACGATGCCGCTTCCGCCTATGCCTCTTTTTGGGGTCCATTTCTAACCCTTCCACTCGCCTCTCTTGCTCACCAGTACTCGGAATGGTTTCGTTAGCTGTCTTGCCCGCACAGTCTGAATGATTTGCACACAAATCATCTTCTCCCTCACTCTCCAGACTGGTGGACAGCTTAACACCCCTTGTAACTCTGCAGCTGTTTTCTTCCGAAGAAGCTAGCTCGCACTTCAGGGAGCTGCCCACTACTGCATTGTCCTCACCCATCTCTATTATCTTTTCATCCCCTGAATTCACCCCATTGTCCCTGACAAGTGGGTCGAAATCCTTTTAAACACCGCATGCAGGACCCACCGTTGCGATACTCTCACACGGACCAGGCTCACTTACTTGGGAGCTGTCCAGAACTACTCTACCCTGCGCTGCTTCCATACACTCTGCTCGCCCTATGCTGGTGTTTTTTCCCAGCGGGTCGAAATTTCCTCTGACTCTACGGACAAGATTCCACATCGGGACACCCTCATTTTGTGTCTGTGCCAGGTTGTCTACAACTATCTTGGCTGTTTTACTAGAATTCTCCTGACACAGGACTTCACCACATTTGCTATGGCCTTCGTCGGCCTCTCCTCTTATTGCGGCTTCTTTCGCAGCTGTCAACCTTGGTTCATTCGTGAACCTACTGCTATCCTCGTAGTTGCTAGCTTTTCCTGCGGCTCCGATTCGCACCGCACTCAACTGTTCCTCGCACTTCTCGTGTGCCAGCTGTACTGATTGACCACTCCTCTGCTTCGCATCTAACCTGTGTTCTAGTCTTTCACACTCGCGTTTGAATTTTTCCTCCTCCTCCGCCATTTCTTGCGTCCCCTTCCTGTGTTCTTGATCCTTTATTCTCTGTTTCTCTATCCATTCTTGTTTCATTAAATACATATTCCCGAAGTGCTCAATATCAGCTGTGCTACTTTTACTTTCGAGAATCACCCCACGGAGTTTAAATGCAGTCATATCATCCTCGAATTCTAGGTTGAGATCCCAACTCAGGTTTCGCAGGTTATCTCTCGTCAATCTCATCAGGTCCATGGCGACTACTTTGCTTTGGCTCAGCTGTGAAAAAAATACAAACCCACCAGCGTTTCAATTCTGGGTCTGGAGAAGTTGAAGCCTGGTAAATCCCACAGCGGAAACCGAAAGCATAAGCACACAAGTAGAACTATGAGGCCAGTCTCCCTCTCTAGACTTTTCCTATTTCTTTTGCACGCCTCTGCTCTCCTCAACTTCCCAAAACTTTCCCCCAACGTACCTTCACAACTTGCGCAAAACTCGCAAGTTCCTGCTAAATTATCTGAGCTTTCGTTCTTAACCCACTTGCTGAGATAAACATCCAGTGCTGCTCTGTGCTCTACTTACAACCACAGGGGCTAGGAAGTTATCCATTATATCTGTCTTTTAAGGGGGCAGACTCCTTTTATACACTTTTTCATTATTTTTTCAGTGATCTTGATGAAACTGCACAGGCTTGTACAGTTTTGTCTGCTGATTTCAAATGTGCAATTACTTTTCCTGTAACTCATTTCATTCTCAAGATAATGCAAGTTCAACCCCCATTGTTTAAGGCCTCGTTAGAAAAAAAAGCAACATTTAAGATATGGCAACATAGAATAATGATGGAAGATTGATGAAATAATGGAAGTAGTTTATTTTATTTGGCTTTTTTAGTTATTTTATGGCAGATTGAATTTTACACTCAGAAAAAGCAGTTGGTATGCTATTACAAATTTGATAAATAATTAAATAAAAAGGCTTGTTTTCTAAATTCCATTTCCATACTTGCATTCTACACACATCAGGTTTCTATAGCAAAGAGAATTCTTGTTCTAGCTGCCATAGCTGCTGAGATATTGAGGCCTCAAGATTGAACAGAGTCATAAATTCACATTTTGAGAAAAATGGCAAAAACAGATAACACACACTTTATACAAAAAAAAACAATAAGAAAATGCATATTTTACAAAGTAGATACTAATATCCACCAGGAACATAGTCTGACTGGTGCTTAGCACTGCGGTGGCGCTTTTTTAGTGCTTGCTGGAGCTTTTCACTCGAGGCACGCTTGCGATTTGAGTCAGCTACTCGCCACCTGTCCTTCCCTTCTCGGTCATTCGTCTGATGCTTGGGAGGCTGGGGTTGAGTTTGAGTTCGTCGAGGATGCCTGTTGACGTTCTCAAGTTGCTGCTGTTGAATTTCATTACTGCTTCCGCAACTGCAGCTTCAACCGCAAACAGTGAAGCATGGCGCTGCTTAGGTGCCAAAGCCGAGATCATAGAATGAAGGCTTTCATTGCTATTCTGGGTTTTACCTCTTTGGCACCTTTCTAGAAGCCCTCTATCAGACAGGCACTCATATACTGGCAGAAGAGCCTTGCACACATGTTGAGGCAAATTGTAACGGTGCCTCGGAGCTGGCTCCCCTTTGGCAGCAGCTGCGTTCTGCCTGCACCAAGAGTCCGGGCCTGTGGGACACAGGCTGTGATTCGACTCATTATCATTCGAATTGACGTGATAGTAAGTCGCCACCACAGCTCCGTGCATGGCGTCGACATCTCCTTTGTGAGATTTAAGCGCCCAGCCGTAATAAGAACTCAACTTTGTGATGAGGTCCCCGGTGAGCTTTCCCCTTCCTCCAAGAGTTTCACAAGCACCTCCTTTTTGTCTTGCTACTAAATTGCGTAGGGCAGTGCCCATACGCTTTTGGACGCGATTGACACAGTCCTCCTTCTGTACTTTTATGAAGCCATAGACATCCGCTTTTTGCAAAGCTAGAAAGGTGCGGCTGTCACCATCTGACAAAATTGTCATGTATTTCAGATTTTTTTTAGGGACCTCTCAAAGAGGAGCACTGCTGCCTGAACTTCCATTTCGCCAGCTTTTTTCGTACTATTGTTTTGGCACATGTGGGTGTCTTGCCAAGCCTGATATGCGGGGTCGTCTTCCTTCGGTCCACGCTCACACCCGGCACAGTAGTTACTCAAAACCACGTAGACCAGCACTAGGCCAGTGAAGAGCTCGATCACTGCACCCACGCATATGTGGGACGAGTGCCCGCGTGTCATCCACGAGCCGTCATACGAGACTGCAATACTGTCGGCATAGTCAATATGCAGCTCCTTGTACAGCTCGCGAACTGCACTCGCCCATCACTTTTTCGGCCGCGCTACAGCTGCAGGTGTCAATTTTTGCTTCACATACTTCTGCCAAGTTTTCTTGTGAAGTCCACGATGAGATATATTCATAGTCGAAAATATATCATTCATAGCCGCTTGGCGGTTCTCTGCAGACTGCATGGCTCGAGCGGCAAGAATATTGACGGCGAACGAATTCACTTTTTGTGCGCCATCCACTCGAGAGCTCCACGCTTGCGCAATGTCGCCACAGTTCACGCAATGCGCACACATCTTCATGGCAAGGCCGTATTGCCTCTCCTGTCAGTGAATACTGACGCTTCCGGGGCAAATTTTACATCTCATGGCATCGAGCAATTGACCGATGCAGCCAAGATCGGCGATCAAAAAACTTGCCTCCTCTTCGCTTTGCTCCGGGGGAGCGGCGCTAGCGGTGCGTCATTCCTCAAAAACTCAAATTTTCTCTTCGACGCGGCCGTCGATGTCAGTTCTTGCAGCCTCGAATCGGCCTTTGTACGCCTTACCTGCAGCTCCGATTCCGTTAGCAAGGTTGTGTCACGGCGGACGCGGCCGCTGCTTTGCGAAGCATCGGTGGCCGGCGGACCCACTAGGCCTAACTCCCCGTCGACTGTCTCGGGCGCCTCAGCGATTCCTTCGCCGTCGGCGGACGCGGACGAGATGGCGGTCATGTAGTCTCGATGTGCGCAATGTTCATTTGCACGTTCTGATTACGGCTGTACTGGCGATGCGTCAGATTTGGGAACATCGCAGGCTGGCAAGGCCGTCAAGCTTGCGTCGGCGGCATCGGCGGGCGACCCATCCCGTTTTTCATTGACGCTACTCGCCAAAAGATGCGCCTTGAAGTTGTTCGCTTGAGCCTTTCTTCTTTTTTTTTTACCGAACTTAGTACGGGTGTGAAACTTTCGCGATGATCCCGGCATTGCAACAACTTCGATCGCGAGCACGCTGTCAAAGCACGGGCGGTATGTGGGCAGGACACGTTGTTCACGCCACAGAACACTGGTTCATGCACTCGTCACGTAGCGGCCCCGCTTAGAAACATCGCCAGGGAACAAACAGGGGCCAATTCTGAAAAAAAATATGTCGCTACGATTTACATGAAGTTGGTATGCCTCGTCAAATCTAGCGAATGGCCCGTGACCTTTTGGAACATTTGGTCGGGTTGGCTTCATCTCACAGTTTTTTAGGAACTAATCTCGGTGTCCCAGCTCTCATAACTTGATGTATTGTCGGACTCCACCGAGGTTAGATGCGCCTTTGAGATTTCTCTTTTTGCACGCTCAAGCAGCGTTTTGTAGAAGCACTGCCATTCATCACGAGGAAGTCCGACGACTCGGCGGAACATTGGCTGCACGGCCGGCTTGTAGGGGCCTCCATTAGGGTCACACTCGAGTTCCCAGTTTTCTTGCGACTCGGGGGCGAATAGTCTCTCAGCGACAAGTGACGTTGCGTCATAGTCTGGGCTTTGTTTCCAAACCGGGCGCGGCTTGTGGCACTTCGAAATATGAATGGAAAGCCCTTTTCACCTTTATGTGTGGCTCATACGGGCAGCGCATGAGGTCGTCATCAATCAGTTTGTACGTGGCCATGATTCTTACCTTGGTGATAATCAGTACCTTGGAGCCTGAGGTGACCACAGGACCACAGCACTTCAACGTAGAGTACGGTCCACTGTTAGGGGGAACACGCAAGCACGCTGCTGGCGGTCCGCGGGGCGCCAACTGCTGGTGAGATTTGGAAACGCGGAGCATGCGCGCAGAATCGCAAGGGCGGTACTTGCCCGCGTCGCCTGCTACTACCCCGCTTTACGCTCGGCGCACGCTAGCGACAAGCTTGCTGTGCGCGCTTCATCGACCATCAATTTCCATGTCTGTTATCAAAAGCGGCTGGCTGGTTCGAACGGCTTTTGAAAAGCTTGTGACTACATTTTTGGTGAGCACAAAAATTAAGCTATGCGAGTAATGGGCTTCCTTATCGCTTTCACAGGCTTCCACATCTGGGGGCGTATTTATTCGCTGATCACATTTTTGGCGGAGCTAGTTCTTAGAAGCGGCACGGCTAGAGTACCTGAGGACAAAAGGCTTCGAGTAGTCAAGCTGTACACCAAGGAATACAGCCACCGTGATGTCACTGCCATCGTGAATTGGCCGCTTTCTGATTACCAGCGTAATCATCGGCATTACGAATGTCTTTTTTTCATTTCCAAGTTCTGTCATGCGTATAGTCCTATTTTGCCTACATATATTTGCATTTTATTCTGTGTTTCACAGGGCTCAGATGTGTTCCACTACATTTGCATTATTCAAATGTTTCGAGGCGACAGATCTGACCTCATGCAACCTGCCTAAGTTTGAGAAATTAATTTTTTGTTGTTTACTCCATAGCAATCTACGTACACCATTTTTCAGCGCACGTATTGGTGAAATGTAATGATTTTCGAAAAAGTGAATACTATTGCATATTCGAAATAAAGAGCTTCTGGTGTTTTTGCTTCAACGAAGAAAACGAAATGTCACGTGAGTTAGAACTAACATTTGCTGCGTATTGCAATCCACAACAATTATATAATTCGGTGCCACGCCGCAGTGGCACACATTGAAGTATTCGCAAGCATGCGTTTCCTTAACATGCTTCTAAATACCATAAGCATGTGGCTTTTCTTTGCATTTCGCATGTAATCTAAAATCGGCTGCTGTGGCCATGAATGGAATCGCAACAAAGCTGCCGAGAAAGCACAAAAACAACCGACAGGCACTTTTTTCTGCACGCTGATTACCCGGGGAGGGGCAGGCAGAGTGGGTAAGTGCGAACAATGTATTCAGCGCGCGGCAAGCGCCAGAGCGGGAAATAGCAGACGAAAGGGGCCGAACACCACCCTTTCGCGTCTATGCGCATGCGCAGCGTTTACAAATTTCGCCGCCAGTTTGCGCCATGCGGGCCATCAGCCACGCGTTGCCGTGTTCCCTCCAAGAGTGGACCGTACTGTACATGTAGTGGAGTCAAACTTGGTAGGTGTTCTGTGGTGGCATGGAGGGGTTCACGCGTTGTTGACGCGCCGAACAGACGATGCGAGCCCGATCAGCCAATGAAGTAGCCACCTCATGGTCACGTGCACTTAACAACCAATAGCGTCGCATACATTTTTTGTTTGTTTTTTTTTGGGGGGGCAACCAATGAGCGCAGCAAGGTTGTTTGAGCGGGAATCGAAAGATGGAGAAACGCACTTTGAAACGAGACCAAGATCGTGGCTATGCCTTTCGGTAAACGGTAGCCCTGCGTCGCAAAAAAAGTGGTGTTTTTTCGTCAAATTCTGTGCAAATCGAGCTCGCGAGTCCTCTTTGTAATGATATAACAAGTAAATTATCGCTTTCTGGAGTCTGAAAATTGGCAGGCAGGTGTAAAAAGGCTTGCAGGATTCAAAAACGCCATTGAAAAAAAAAAAACATTTTTTCGCGATTTTTCGGTCCCAAAGACTCGTCCGCCCCCTTAACGGGTCTAGGCTAAAAGACTTGATACATCACAAGCACAAAGCCAGGCACTCACCCGATTAGGTGCAGTCGTGGTCCGCTGCTTTCATCCTGCCGAATTCTAGGGCTAGGGCTTTTGGCTGACCTCCGGTTCATGTCACTCTCCATTGCTGAGTCTCATCCCACCGCTGCCATCCATTTGTTGCGACCGGGGTTCGCGGCACCAGAGATCCGGGATCAAGATGTCGAGGCAGAAGGAGGTTGAACTTCGTAGAGAGGGTTTATTTACGTTATTTACATGGCACGGGCTCTCTGGCTCAAAGCTCTTCATTGAAAGCTCTATATTGAAAAAGGCTGTCTATTGAACAAGCTCCGGGAAACACCCTAAGCAGCCTGCGAGGGCTTATTAAATACAGTCTCATCTTCCCAAATTCCTAGAATTGGGAATAGGTTCATACGGCACTGTCTAATAACATGTCCCGCAGCACGCACGAGTATCATTATGCCGGCACCGCCCCCAACAAACACACATACACAAACCAAACACGTGTATGGTCCCGGGGATGCTGCCTCTTCCGACGAATCTTGCTTCCAGCGATCGGGGTGAAATGTGTTTGTCATCTCGCCGCTCGCACCGACCACCCAAGCTTTGCCGAACAGCGATCGCGGTCTAGGCGCCTCCGAGGGGCCATACCTGGACATCTGGTACTCATTTGAGCGTCGGCGGCTCATCAGTCAAAGAAGACGCACAGCGTGGTGATCCGACGTCCGTAATTGGCGGAAGCTCGGCATTGTAGCTTTTACCGTGGCACGAAGACGCCACGTGTCGCATCTCTGCGCGAACACGAAGGACAGTGGTACTCCGTAGAGTAATTTCAGCCACACAGCGCCCAGTACATGAAAACAGCAGCGCGTCCTGACTCTGCTCCTTATCTCCACAAAATGAGGCGGCTGCCTTTCTTCTGTTCTGGCGGCTGCGCACGAAGTGTGGCCCCCCAAACGCAACAGCGCTGCGACGCACTTTGCCAACTTCATGTCGACCTTTGTGAGGGCAGGTTTTTGAGTAATTACGGCAACTCAAAATACTTGCTGTTAGGATTGGCGAAAACATGAGGGGGAAAAGATGTTATGACAAAAAGGGACTACAACGGCGAGCATCGTTCTCAAGTCACTTAACACAGTTCCCCACTACACTAAACAAGGCTGACAAGGTTTCACCATGTCCAGGTCAAAGACTGCTTTGTCAATGAGTCGCTGCGTGGAGTCTCACGCCGACAGCAGGGACAGGCCAGGCATGGTTGAAACCCAGCAGAATTGATGTCATGAAAGGAACTCGTCTCAGGACTAATGGTAGGCCCGAGTTTTGAATACGCCCAGGTTCCAGCACACTGGACCAGCGCCGATTACTGGAACACCAGTCAGGGTGAACTACTCATGAGCAGACAGAAGGCAGCGGTCTGCTTCGAGAACAGGATCCGACGAGCGCCTCGGCCTGCGATCTGCTTCTCCGTCACATTCTCCAACTCGCGTCTTTTTTTTTTCACATCTCTCTCTGCCTGTCCGGCTTGGCTTCCGATCACGATTTCGTCTCCCAGCCTGTTTTGTGGTCGTCTTCATTGACTCATCACACAGCACAAAACCACAATCACCGCGCACCACACAAAAGTACGCGCACAACATGACAACCTCGCACCATGACGACGATGACGCTGTTGACATTGCACCATGCTACTACTGAAGCATCAAAACAAACCATCGATAAGAAAATTAACGACAAAATAGGGCTGCCCTCTTGTTGTTCACATGAGAAGTTACTGCAGAAAAGGCAGCCTATACCTTGTGTTCCTTAAGATTTGCGCGGATAACAAGCGTGAGGAGCAAATTGCAACTGAAGCGAGATTCGGCGGTGCTACAATGTTGCGGAAATCATCACGATCTTTTCTGGGCGACAAGCGATTGTTTTTAGTTTTCCAGAAACCTGCAACGCGATGGCGCCAAATGGCCCTTAGTGACAGCCATGGACGGCAAATCCTGTTGACATTCGAAAATCACAGGGATGTGGTTGGGCCATGAAGTTTTATATCTGCAGGAAGCGACCGTGGGTGGTGCGGGCAGTTTCATGACCATCACTCTCTGTGTGCTAATCAGCTGCGATGTCTCTGCACTCGCACCGTTCGTGAACCCTGATGTGACCCGCAGATAATAATAAAAAAAAAAGACGGGGGATGTGCCGCACGCAGATAGAAAGAACAACAATACGGCGCCAGGCAGCGAGCGAAGATGAAGGAGGGAGCGGCCGAGATGGCCAAAGGGCGTCGGCGTAATACAAAAACGAAATAGATCCAATGGATAAGGAGGCGCCTGGTGTCGGTTAGCGGGACTGCAGCGAACGAATGTAGGGGGTGCGTTTATTATAAGTGTGTTCATTAGGCGAGTAAATACGGTATTCCATTTTATTACAAGTGCAATGTTCCCCTTTTTTTTGTCAGGGTTCTCTGTGATTGCACCCAACTTACAATGTAGCATTCCTGTGTTTATGGGTCTGGTCAAGCTTGAGGAAATTACAGTTTCTATTACAAGGGCTTAATTGTTTTAAAATTTGAAATGCAAATTTTGTATTACTTCAGCCTGTTCACTTAACTGCATCAATTTATGCACAAACAATACCAGTGGAAGGGCACTGATTCAAACATCCTGTATGGCTCCTGTAAACTAGTGGCTGGTCACCTATCATGAGCATGCAGTTGAATATTGTTCAGAAAAAGGCAACAACCCGTCCTCGTCAAGCTGTTGCTAGTACCATCAATAGTCACTATTCAGGTTTTCATTGTGAACCTTGTCTCCTGTTTTTGACATAGTGGGTTGAAACCTAGGAAGAATAAACCAAGGGGATAAAAAACAGCTAAGACTTTTTCAGTGTCTCAAGTGTATTTGATCACCTCCTGCAATGGAAGAGAGCAGACACGAATTGCCGATATCAAGAAGGCATCGTCAATTCGAAAACTGTTGCATCAGGGAAAAAGCTCATCCAAACTGGGAACAACTGTTTAGCAAAGCTTGAGTCGAAGCAACATTTTGCAAAGAGTTACAGTTAGTAGCCTTTACCTTAGAGTTTTTTGATATACACTAGAGAGAACTCTGGTGCTAGTGTCTATGGGGGCTGCAATGCATGGCGCTTCAGAAAGCATGAGAATGATGGGTAGTATACACGGATTTGTCTAATTTTCGTACTTTTGGCTCCGTGTGGGTTGGAGCTGTTTTCTCATGAAACAAAAATCAGCAAATGTTCAGGGGTTGCGCTTCACCACCTTATTCGTTTAGGCTTACCATTTCAAATCGGGCCACAAAGTTCAAAAGATTTCGTTCTTCCTTTTGAAACAAAATGGAAACACGGCAATAAATGAAGCCACAAGTGCGATATGCCACATGCAAGTACGAAGACTAGGCAAATCCGTGTACTACCCATCGTTTCCATGGTCGCTGAACGATAGCAGCGCCAGAGTCCCCTACAGTTAATTTTAGGAAACTCTATGGCTTTTATCACTTGTGAGAGCATGGTGTAATTTGCTGAAGACTGTGAGGAAACTGGTTCATGTTGTAGACATATGGAATGGCAGAGTGCTTTCCAGAAAAAAAATTGATAGAATTTACACCAGAAATTGGGCAGAATATATCAGAGCTAGCAAGATCACTCGGCTAGCTCCTAGTGTGGCTGAGAAATTAGTTGCTTAAGATTAAAAGCTTCGAGAAACCCAACAGAGAAGTAAAACACACTATTGTTAGGAAAACTTTGAAAAAATAATTCAAAATATTTTAGCGCAAGCGATCAGTTATTGTATTGCTGAAGGGAATCTTTCAGTTACCCAAGTCAATGCAAAACATATTTGAGAGAACCAGAAAAATAATTGATAAGTGGGAGAAATCAGGATAGTTAAGGGAAGAAAACTTTATAAGCATTGTAGACAAAAATAGTGACATCTTTGACTTAGCACTAAGTTTCAATGTAAAAACTGATGACCATATGCACCTAACAGCCTCATGTTACCCGGACGAAGGAAATTTTGGACAACACATAAGGCGATTTGCCAATGAGGAGACACTGAGATGGGCGGAGCAGTCTCAAATCCTTGGCTTATCAGAGCGAACAGTTCACTGGGGCTAATCAAAATATCTGAGTTATTTCTGCAACAACATATCAGTGTTTTGAAGTGAGGTCTAATAACACAATATTAAATTTATTCCTGCCTTGAAGGTCACATTTGGTACCCTGAGGGTTGTACTTAATAAAACATTCTGCAATTATGTCAGAATCAATGATGAAAAAGGAAATTTTTGAAAGGGATTACTAAATTGAAGCTATTTTTCTTGTTACTTTCTATAACCATAAGAATTTCAGCTAAAGGAGGCACAAAATAGTAGCAGATGATAAATTTGGCTCCACGGGAGAAAGAAGCTTGACACAATACCTTGTAACTCTTCACAAAGCTGGTTGAGCAGCTTGCAAAGGCAAGCAGCATCAACAGGAAGTTTAACCTTTTATATTATTGGCCTGTTACATGCCAGAGTGTATTTAGTAGCATGGGCTTGCTTCTAAGAGAAGTTACTATCCAAACATCATAGTAGATTATAAATTAGCAAATGTTACTGTTAAATTAACAGGATTTTTGGCTTTAGGCTGTTTATTTCAGCAGCTTAATGCCATCCATGTCTAAAATATAATAGCTAGAAACATATTTCATGTTATTCAGAAAAAGATGAATAACGCATCTTTGTAAAGCTACTGGTATCATCATTATTAACCTTTATTCAAAAAAGTGTGTGAGCAGAGCTTCATTCTTGAATGGCCTTGTCTCATGTTTCAATCACAAGCTTCTGTTTGAAAAGGGGGCATTTAGAAACCGGGTAATGATTACACAGTGCTCAAGAATTTATATGCCACACATTACTATAAGTTTGTTTTGATTGTTCCAGCTCCATCTCATATTTATGGAATGTGTTTTCACACAAAGCCCAAGAAGTTGTTCCGGGAAAATTTTTTTATTTACAGTGCAAATGACAAAACTTGCTTGGCTAAAACTTTCATTGCTTGTGCAAGTGAGCTGATTGCTGTTGAGAAATTCAGCCTTAATCTGGCTTGAGCACTGTTGAAAGTGCACTGTGTGACACCATGCTAAAACAAGGAAAATGCCACTTATTGTAATCAACCAGCCATCAGGAGAACAAATGCCAGCTGTACAGCTGAAGGGAAGCTGTTGTAGAACTCATTTCAGATAGTGTAAATTTTTATGATATGAAAGCTATTTTGTATGTTTGATAGAGATTTGATTGATTGATTTGATTAATTGATATGTGGGGTTTAATGTCACAAAACCACCTTATGATTATGAGAGACGCCGTAGTGGAGTACTCCGGAAATTTCGGCCACATGGGGTTCTTTAACGTGCTCCCTAATCTGAGTACACAGGTCTACAGCATTTCCGCCTCCATCGGTAACGCAGCCGCCGCAGCTGGGATTCAATCCCGTGACCTGCGAGTCAGCAGCCGAGTACCATAGCCACTAGACCACCGCAGCTGGGCTGTTTGATAGGGAATTATACCATTTGTGCTCAGTGACCAGTTTTTCATACATCATCGCAACACTGCCACTAGATAGATCAACGGTAATCCTTTACAAATAACTATAATCATACAAAATAATTTAACCACCACATATGCAATCACACATTTTCTTTCTGTTTATGCCTGTGCATTGGCCTGAGAACTTAGACATCACTATAAGCAGAGGAGAATTTGTCATTGTTTTACTAAATTGCCTGTGCATCCTCAAAATCAGAAGCAGAGAATTTCATTGTCTAGTTAACCACATAGTTTCCGGCCAAGCAAATGGGAAAACGAAGCCATGCCAGGGCTGGCAACCTGAAGGTTCCGTCTTTACTTTCCTGTGTAGAGACTGCATGGCAGTAGTTCAAGTACACCAGTGTGGGTGCATGTATACATGTCCACAGCATCATGTTGACAAATTATCCTGGCCACTTGTGAATTCAGCGCTATTTTCTGCCATATTAATTCTCTCTCTTCTGAACTTCTGAATATTCAGTATGTCTGACACACTCCGTGTATTGCCTTATAGTAAGTTTTATTGTGCATAATAGGGTACATCAACTGGCACCAACATCGTATAAATAAATAAATGCAATAATTGTTAATTGATGATTTACAGAACTTTTGTCTGATTCAAATAAACACCAAACAAAAACAAATAATAAGTTGACATTGATCGCTTAAGTTGAGATCCAAAAACCTCTTGGTGCTACTTTTGTGTGAATGATATTCTTATTTTGAAATGAAATCACGTTTCAATGGTCCGCACAGCATTTGTGTACTTCAAATCAACCGCAAGGCTGTGAGCCTCCTGGTGTAGCGATTGCCTTGCCCAATGTTGCCCGCATTTATTGCATGGCCGCCAACATATGCAAAGGGTTTTTGGAATGCAGGGTTGCTAGACGATGGTGTCGACATCTTGTGACACTTTGTGCAACCCCAGTCATAGACACGTTCGTATCTGCCTAGCATTTTTTAGGGGAAAAAATTATTAAAAATGAAACTTATTACTGCTCTGAACTTGTATATGCTTTGTTTATATACCAACTTTTGTATTGCTACCCTTATTTTGTTTCATACTTCCAATGTTGCTTCCCTGTTTGTTTTTATTATACCTTGTACATTGTTTTTCTCATGCCCCTCCTGCTTGGGTCCTTACCTGGGCCTGCAGGCCCAGTTAAGGACCCAAACAGGAGGGGCACTGTACTACGCCGCAGCACCCTAGTTTCGCCGCAAGTCGCAAAGCTATACAGCCCTATGGCCGGAAACATGGCTGAAACATCTCTTTTTGGTTTCATTTAATCAGTCATAGTTTTGGTTTCGTCTATGCTGAGATCGCTCCAGCAGAAGCTGTAAACTAAGGCTGCAGTTGCGATTGCTGACATGCGCACTATTTCGGCAGGCATCAGCGCTAATGGCTCATGGACCTTTCTACTTGCTGCGCTCTCAACTTGAAGAGACTGTGGAAAAAGAGCATCTCTTCCTGGCGCGGTTGTTTTCTCTTACACCAGCATTTTTTAGAGTTACTTACGCGATATATCTGATCCAAAATAGTTAGCTGCCAGCCTTACTTTGCATAACTATATAATGTATTATTATCACATTCATTGCTTTGCTCTCGTGGTAATACTGTCTTTTTTTTTATTATAAGTGTACGGCAGCATTCAGAAAAGAAAAAAAATTGGTAGATCTCTCGTACAGTGGGAATCGATGATATGCGAAGCACGAATGAAGAAGGTTGAATTGTCACAATAAAATCAGCACAACGTTACGAGAAGAACGTAAATTGTGCGGTACATGACTTATGTCATGATTATCATGTTTGCACCTGGCATTTGTACTCGTCGTTCGTCCGCGTCACGTAATACCAAATTTGGTATATGTGAAGCTAGCGAAACGGCCACAAGCGCATCATGTGTATGGCCTGTAGTCATGTTCTTACATGACACACGTCATATTGTCATGTTTGCAACAGTCACATACCTTCGTCATTCATTCACGTCACGTAATACAAAATTTTGTGTATGTGAAGCTAGCGAAATGACCGTGAGCGCATCATGAGCGTGGCATGCAGTCATGTTTTTACATGACAAGCTAGTCATGATTTTCATGTGAGGGCCTGTCACTTATTTTTGCCATGCTGTCATGTCATACCATACCAGTTTTGCGATTTGTTATGTGTGTTATGCTCATTCTACAGTCATGTTATGCCATACCAATTTTGGTATAGATCCCATTATCCAGGCGGGCAGGAGAGCTTAAAGTCGTAGGTGGCTAGATAGATAGATAGGTAGGCAGATACAATCAAACTTGCCGAAGTTCGCTGAGAAATGCTTTGCACTTAAAAATAATGGTCATAACGGTGCTGAAAAGACCGGGGTGGTGTCCAATTCCTTGAACAGCCTAGCCAGGACAGATGCACAGAAGTGCTTATTGACTCGGCAGTTGACGCTCTCTCGTGATCAGGTTGAAAACAATGGGCGGCTGTTCATAGCTAAAAAAAGTTTGCTTTCGTGCAAGGATAAAACAATTAATGCACTAGTAACAAATTGTAATATTGCCGAAGTGTAGCTGTCAGCTGCCTCTTTTGAATCCAATCTCACGTAACTCTACAAAAAGTTGGTGTAAAATAATACGGCTGCTTCACGGAAAGCAACCCTCATTGCCCAGTCTCTTTGCGAGGAGAGTGCAGCACATAGAAGCATAAACAAGCCAACTGCTGAGGTAGTGCGCGTGTCAGCGATCACGAGAGAGAGAGAGAGTGGTCTAAAGAAACAGGAAGATGGAAGAAGAACGCTATTTTCTGCCTCCCGTCGGGGGGGGGCACGGCTCAGCACTTTTTGGAATGGGAAAGGAGAGCTAAAGACGATAGGAAGGCAAGATGATGGCGCACTTACAAGCGAAGTCCACAGTTGCTGCTCAGGCAATACCTCCATCTCTACCACCTTGGCATTTTCTCATGCTCATTCAAGACGGGCGGGATGTTTCCTCTCTTCTACGACGGCAGGCCCGATCGCAGTGATGTTATCAAATTTCCGCTCTGAGTGACGGACTCATTTGATCTCTGCTTCAGCCACATGCGCCGCCACCGCTCACACATTTTTACCCGCAGGTAAAACCTACGATGCCCACATGGATTTGATCGATTTGGACTTCATACGAGACATGACGGCAACAGTGATGGCAAAAACTCGTCGAGAGGTGCACATATAATTGCTATTATTAATAAGTGATAGCACAGTTTGCCTTAGTGATTGAAGAATGCAGCATTGGATAAATGTTGTTGACAAGTGCTGTAAAACCAGGATACATCTGATCAGAACATTTTAACTGCATCAAATTTAATCGAAAAGTCTTTTTTAGCTGCCTCAAGCTTGCTTGAAGATGTCTTTTTGGTTGCTGCAAGCTTGCTAGAGAAGGCACTTTTTCCTGCTCGAGGACTGCTCCCAAACCCATGTACCCTCTTACACCCCTGAGTATGTCACAAATAAAGATAAATGAATTATGCCACTGCAAAGCATTCACTCCAAAAATAAAATGCACAATGTTTCTGCAAAAAAAAAAAAAAAAAACTTTATGCTTGCCTGGTTCAAGTGGGCCTTGCTAAATGGCACCACCTGTGCAGCCTAACCAGGAGAAGACATAACTTTTGAACCAATCATTGCATTCCCCATGGTAACGCCAAGCAGTTCTTTTTCCTATGAATCAAACATATACAGGCAAGCAGTATTTTATTGTGTATTGTAATGCAGGAAGATTCATTTTTTATTTCAACTGGTTTCATTATGAGTGATTAATTGTATTCAAGACTTATGACATTATTAAGATCATTTCAAAATGCCCCACTCATGTTGCGTACAGTGTCATACATTTACCTTAATTGCTTGACGAGGTTGGTAGGTAAGGCCCCGCCGCGGTGGTCTAGTGGCTAAGGTACTCGGCTGCTGACCCGCAGGTCGCGGGATCGAATCCCGGCTGTGGCGGCTGCATTTCCGATGAAGGCGGAAATGTTGTAGGCCCGTGTGCTCAGATTTGGGTGCACGTTAAAGAACCCCAGGTGGTCGAAATTCCCGGAGCCCTTTACTACGGCGTCTCTCATAATCATATGGTGGTTTTGGGACGTTAAACCCGACATATCAATCGAGGTTGGTAGGTAAGCTACTTTATTATTATTTTTAGGGCATTGATATTGATAATCAGGACATTTTAGACGCCCTCAAACATTGACCTTTCACTCTGATGTAAACTCCTATTTGTCTTTAGTTTCTGTTGATATAGAGTAGAGTATTTCAGGTGCTCTTGTACATATTTATATTTTATAGAGTTTTGCTTTTTGCAATTGTTTCAATGAAATGTATTATCCTTCATTTGTGATGCTTTTTTAAAAAAGCGAACACTTCATGGTTATCTTTTCATTTTGGCTGGACTGAAAGATTTTCTGCGCCTTTGTACTGACGGGTGCACTGCTAAACAGAACACTCGCGTGCAAGATGTTTGGATTTCGCTATCATCTGAAAGTCTAGTGGCTTAAATTTGCCTGTGCTGACTAGTGTTGGATGATAATTCTCACTCTTGTCGACTAGTACAGTGCACAGACAATGTTTGCGCTTCCACTTACAGTGAGGAGACCAGTAATAAAAAAGGTACTCATTCGAGTGTTCCATTTAACAGTGGATTGTACTGTACATGGATGCTTACGGTAGGCAGTCATGTAATACATTGTCAAGATTAATTAACCTAATTTACTTTTTTATAGAATTCAGCTTCAAGATGCCTCCAAATCTAGTGGACCATGTGCCATGTACATCCAAGGCACAACTGATTTTTCTCGCCCTGGAATATTTTATGTCAATGCTGCCGACCTGACCAGATCGTGAGTAGCGTTTTTTTTTTTCTTTTAATATTCGCAGGTAATATTTAGGAGCATTTTATCCTTTTAGTGAACTTCTAAAATTCTAATTTCTAAAAAGGTCTATCAGAACAAAAAAACAAAGATGGAAAGATATGCAAAACATCACTTTTGTATCCTAGCTTATTTTGGTCACTCAGCATTCTGGGAATGGTTGTTGTTTCGGACCATATAGGTGACATAAACAAACATATTGTGTGTTACAGAACAGTGCCTTGATTGAATTCGATGTATTCAACCAGAATCTAGGATAATGAAGGATTACTGATATTTAAGGTGGATGAGGGAGTTGTGCATTTTTATATAATCAAGTTAAATTATATTTCATCATTTATAAGGGTATAGCGCACCACGACAAGGACACAAAAAGAGAGACGCACACACACACAGCGCTAACTTGCAACTATTGTTTTATTTACGATCACACATGCTATATGTACAGTAACAGTGGACCGATAAAACCAGGAACATATCATGTTAAGATACAGCACGCCTCATGCACGCGTCATCATCGATCGCGACAATCTGAACTCGCCAACGTCAAAGTGAAGATTCGAGATACTTCTTTTCTTTAGCTGACAAAACTATTGAAGCCACACTCACACATTTATCTTTTATTTTTTTCAATTTCAAAGGCTTCAATGATTTCACCTGTAGTTCCTGGTTTTATTTGTCCACTGTTACTGTACCTATAGCTTGTGTGATCGCAAATAAAACAATAGTTGCAAGTTAGCGCTGTGTGTGTGTGTGTGTGCGTCTCTTTTTGTGTCCTTGTCATGGTGCGCTATACCCTTATAAATAATGAACCCCAACCAACTAGCCCGGCAAAGTGTCTTAGTAAATTACATTTGTTATGCTGAAGGCATAGTTACACATTAAAGTGTTGTTCTTGAAGCATTGACAGGCAGTCATTGCTTTGCTCGGTTCTCTAAGTATACCATAAAAATATTTGCCAGGCTATGATGTTACACAGATAAGATATATATGTCTAAGGTTTAGTAAACAGCTCTTTTTGTTAAACTCTGGTATGTGTGAGTTGTATTTAACCCTCATTTTTCTGTTTAAGGTACAAAAAGTACTATTTTTAGCATAAGAAACTGATGCGTTATAGGACCAAAACTTGTATGTAATTTTGGTTAAAAAACACGCTTATTTTTTATGTCAACGTATGCTGCTATGAAAATTGAACTTAACATTATTGGCTTCTGTAGTCTTTGTACTCCATATAAATATAATTTATGTGGAGTGGCCAGTGGCAAGGTCACAGTGGGGAGATATATACCCATGCAGACTGGCAGCTTTGCCACACTTTCACACTATCGCATGCATTTTTTATTCCGTGTGGTCACATGTTGATACTTACTGTGGTCCTTAAAACTGCTTCCTATGTGTTCTTAGTTCCATCTACTGGGGAAAGTTTTAGTATGGGAAATATTGAGGCTTTCATCAGCTTTAGCTATAGGAGAATGGCAGATATTATTTTTACTCATTTACCCTGATGTGGTCAGAAGGGCTTTCTGCTTTGGCTTTATTGTCAACTTACCTTCGTCCAGGCCCAAGTACCTTATGCCTGCATTGGCATTGCATGAAGGTAACCCTGGTCATCATTTACAGGTAGGTTGAAAGTATCTATACTAAATTAGCAATTTTCAACTGCTTTATTCATTAGGTTGGATGCACTTAAGTGCCTCTTTTGAAGATAGATTCGATTGAGTCAGTGCCATGAGCAGTTTGGAACATGCAGTAAAGCCTTAGCACTACATATTTCTCAAGGTCACCAGAAATACTTGTATCAAAAATTCATGTCACCTGATAGCAATCGAAATTATATGCAACAAAAGAATACTGGCATGCCTTTTATTTTATTTTTACAGGGCCGCAGCAATATCACGAACAGTGCTGAATGATTGGAATTAGGGTTTTTAGACATAGACAGTGATGTACTGGTAAATATAGAGTACATGCAGGTGTGTGTAACTTACGAATCAAATTCGTTGCGACTCATAACAGCTAGTAGCCCCTTTGCAATCTTTTTACACTTTTCAGCATGCCATTAAAGTACCGTGGCAAAAGTGCCATTAGAAGTGCTTTGCTCACAATAGATGAAGACCAGAAAGTTGTAGAACTGCTGTTTTTGTTAATATTTTCTTATTGTGGTTGTGGTGTTGGAAATGTCAGGAGATTTATGGTCGTACCCACATAATTGAGGCAGATGTGCCCATCCCCAACAACCGCGCGTGTTGACGTTGTGAGACCTAGCTCCTTCACTAAAGCTGTCTGCTTCTTCTTTCGGTCCATATCCAATTTTCCTAAGAAGTATGATGGTGAGGTCATTGCTTTGGTCAATGTGGCAAACATGTGTACTATGGCGATGCTGCCTCGAGCACAACACACGTCGACATGCTTTAAAAAAAAAATTGCAAGACCAGAACCATCTCTAATAAAAACTTGAATGCACGTTAAGTTCTTCAAGATTCGCACGCACTACCTCAGAGGTTATGGCACAGTGCATTTGCCCGCGCTTAGGTTCCCGCATCAATGTGTGATTGCCACATCATCCACGACAGTGGGGTAAGCACTTGTTCATTCCTGAATGCTTACAAGCAGTGCGCATGCAAGTTTTGTTCATGTGCATTCCCAATTTCTACTATGTTACTGAGCAAGTAGTACAAAAAACTGATGACTTTAAATCGGCAGCATAGGCACTGCTTATAAGCCTTTGATCTTTAGATGCTCGTCAGTAGTTTTAATCTGTAAAATATGCTCAAATTATTGAGGGTATCAGGAAAACAAATAAATGTCTACTGCAATAATATAATTTTATTGACTGAATGATTCCCCTAATCCCACTCTTAATTTGCGCAAAAGCCGCAGTTCTTTCTCGCATAGCTTTGCTCGTCATACAGCCCTGGCGTGAAACCTTTGTTGACATCTTAGATGTGCTTTTCACCATCACCTCTCCCCTGTTTATTACCACTACCACGTTATGCGCATAATCTTTTTTTCCCAATGAGTTAACCAGAAATAGATGATCTATTATTTTCGACAACTTTGTGAATGAAATCATAGCCACTATTATAAATAGTGTTTATCATCTTGAAAGGCATAAGTGCGGCCTACATGCTCAAGTAAAAACAAAAGAACTGTCTGCCAAAACCACTATGGATGGCGCTGGGCAGCAACACAGATGGTGACCATACAGTTCGCAGGGTGTGGCACCCACACAGCTATTGACCACTGCAGTGTGACCAGTACTAGTTAATGCACTAAACATTCTGACTTGCTCTGTCTCTGATGGTTATGATGGTTATCGCTGTATGGGCTGCATCACTATGTTTCAGCTGGACACTTGCCCTGTTTTTATTCATTTGCTTTGCTTGTTGCTCAGTGCAAGTGGTGAATCACCCAAGATAACCAAGTAGTGAAATATAACCAAAATTAACCAGATTTTAATGCCATTAAATAACGCATATTTTTGCCAGGGCCAGATGATGTGTAATTTATTCACTTTTTGTGATTAATGAGGGTTTAATTGATTGATATGTGGGGTTTAACGTCCCAAAACCACCATATGATTATGAGAGACGCCGTAATGGAGGGCTCCGGAAATTTAGACCACCTGGGGTTCTTTAACGTGCACCCAAATCTGAGCACACGGGCCTACAACATTTCCGCCTCCATCTAATGAGGGTTTAACAGCAAGCGTTATGTATGAACATCTAAACAATATGCATGCAGTGGCTCTTCCCAGCCTTCAATTTTTCCATGGCCCCGCCGTGGTGGTCTAGTGGCTAAGGTACTCGGCTGCTGAATCCCATGTCGCGGAATTGAAAACCGGCTGCGGTGGCTGCATTTTCGATGGAGGCGAAAATGCTGTAGGCCAGTGTGCTCAGATTTGGCTGCACGTTAAAGAACCCCAGGTGGTCGAAATTTCTGGAGCCCTCCACTACGATGTCTCTCATAATCATATGGTGGTTTTAAGATGTTAAACCCCACATATCAATCAATCAATCAATTTTTTTTCATGGTCGGAATCATTTCTTTTCATAATCGGTTGCTCATAAACAAAAAGATCTACTTGCTTAAAAAAAATATTGTTGGCACTAGAAAGAGGGTAGCATCTGCACATAATATAGCTTGCTAACAGTGGTGCTGAACCTACTCACAGGGCTCTTATGCTATGGAGCTACCCGGCATGCCATCATTTCGAAGCCAGATTGAAGATCGACGCTACAATGATGGACCTGTGCATTTCCCTCTCCACACAGCCTATGTTGAGGTGAGTTCCAGAATCGTAGTGATACTGCCCTGCTTGCCTTTTCCAATAGATTCTACTTTCCTAAACATGCCAACATGCCATGAACCTGTTGTGTTGCTGTATTTTAAAATTTATACTCTTTCATTCCAAGACTATTTAATATGTGTATCATGCATCACAACTAAGAAGGTGTAATTAGGTTCTAGCAGTTATCATTGCCAGCACATTTGAAAAGTTATATACTTTATCTGCATGGTAGCGATGACAAGCTTTCTGCAGACTGCTTCTGCAGAAATCAGTTTACATTTAAAGTGTATAAAACTTTTAAACGGACAATGCCAGCTTTATAAATGCAATAAAACATCCACTTACTATTGTGAAAGGCTAGAGGAAAGTATAACCTGTTTATTTGAAATGCCCATGGGTTGTCATGCCACCAAGTGGATGTCGGGAGGAGAGTTAGCAGACGACAAACCGGCAGCTGCTCCCTATTTTGGCTGGGCTAGCCCAATTGTCAACGCATTGGTTGGAAAGAAACCCTACAAACTTGCATGTTTCATCAATCCGTCAATAAACCAGGCTGTTCATGACAAGATAAATTCGATCCTTTCTTGCGTGACACGAAGGTTTCAAGTAAACCCACTTATAACGTAACAGTTTATGATGCGGATATTCATGACTCTCGCAACTTAGGTTATAAGCGGTCTATACTGTACATGGCAAATCACTGTGTGCAAGTCGTGCTGCCAAAGATGGCACACAGCGCACACATTTCAGCTCTGCAAAGTTTTCTGTGGCCACGCAGGTTAGTGAAATGTTATTGTCTGTCTTTTTCTGTCAAATCTCACGCTATTTCGCTTGTATCTCCACGCAAGACTCGAGTTACAAGTTTTTTTGTATTTATAAAGAAAACACTTTATTTTGGACAAATGAGACCACCTTATCACAGTGCACAAGTTTAATAGACATAAAGCACACTGGCGCTCATTTAATGAAAAAAGCTCTATATTCAGGGATTACAAGGAACAAACAAGAAAATCTTTGCGGGCAGCATACAAAAAGTTCGACTCTTCATAAAACCGTTTTGAGCAATTTCATACTGTATGAAACTGCTTGTAGGGCCAGTAAACAGCCCGGAGGTGAGTGAGTGAGTGAAACAACTTTATTCGGTCCACAATAGACGCGAGTAAAATCAGCGTCACCTGGCTAGGCCCACTCGGGGACCATCAGGTTAAACCTGACGGCCCTCGCGCGGGCCCTCTGGACGGTAAAAAAATTGTTATGAAGAGAAATACGTGCACTTTTGGTATGTGAACATGCTACCGCAAAAAATTTGCAAATGTGTGCTATTATAAGGATACTTTACGTTTATTAATCAACTTCGTAAGCTCTGCCAATTCTGTTTAGTCTGTTGTATTTGAGGCTTTTATGCTTTGACGCTTCTTAATGAGGTTCCTCGTCTCCTGGGACAGCTTACCTGTGTCCTAAGAACCGTACTTCCAACTTCCACTGCACACTCCGTAACGATACTCATCAGATTATCATTTATTGCGTCAACGCTAAGGCTGGTTTCCTAGATAAGAGCCGAGTACCTGTTCTGAAGCGAGACTCTGAATTCCTGTACTTTCTCTCTCAGTGCTAGCTCATTGATTGGCTTCTTGCGTATCATTTTCTATTATAAATAAGTTATTATAAGGAAGTTACAGGAGTTAGAATGCCCGTTCACGCGGATTTCGAATTTTGCATGGCCTCACTACCCTACCCAAAGCGTAGCTCGTCGTCACGACTCCACCCACTTCGGCAACGTGACGGGACGTCAGCGATAAGTCATTGCGTGCAGCAAACGACTGAGCAGAGCATCCCTCAAATAAGCAAGTGTCATAGCGGCGCGCGAAGAACAAGCAGTTCGAGGAGCACTCTCCCATAGTGGTGAAGTAGCGAGATGCCTCTTCATCTCGGAGGTTTTCGTTCTGGCAATAACACTTTTCCTGGTTGTCTCTGGTTCTACAAAATGGCGGAGGGCAGCACAGGAAAATGAAAATTCGCACTGCGCGGCCGAAACTGCATCACCGCAGGACCAAGGCCGATCTCAGTGGTATGTAAAGTTGCTTATGGGCAAGCTTTCGTCACTGTGCAGTACGAGGAGGATTGGTCCCGCGAAAAAAACAGGTGCACTATTGTTTTTCGAAATGGAGAGTCTGTGCGGCACGCATTGCTGCAATATTCTGAAAATGTGATCTCCGCGGTCTACTGTACCAGTTGGCAAGCTTGTTTGGAGGGTGTAAAAAATAAGATGAGCCTGTTTACTGGCCCTTTAAAGTAGTTTCATGAAGTAGTGATACAAAGAAAAAATACACAGTGAGTGGAACAGAACTTCTTGCATTCCACACACCTTTCGTTACAGTGCCTAGATGCTGACTTTTGTGAGAAAAGTTGGGGCAAATGCCTTGCTCTTACTCTCCAAAATGGGACAGGAGGCAACAGTGTTGTCGTTTTGACCAAGTGCTTTGCGGGCGGCCCATTGTAGTCATCTGCTAGGGATTCTGCTCTCAGTAAATTATTAGCCTGTAGTAGTACTGCTCTCAGTAAATTATTAGCCTGTAGTAGTTTGAAATCTAGTTAACTGAGTGTGCTCTTTCTTGGAACATACAGGAATTCGCAGTTTTTCATCAGCTGCAGCCATGTGTTTACTACTACCAGATCCGCAAGGAATGAAAAAGCACGTACAGTGGATTGTGTTTTCCTTGACTTGCTCGGGTAGACTCTTACCATTCTGTCGCTGAGGACGACCCATTTCATGCTTTTGTTGTAGTCTTCTACAATTGCAAGGCAATGCACGTCCTTATAAACTCTCTTCTCTTTGTACCGTTGCATTCTCCTACTGTTTGCATTCTTATCTTCTTGCATTCTTCTACTGTTTCCTCGCCAGCATGAGAAGATGCAAACGTAATGAGCTTGTTGTGAATCCACTTTACAATGCTATTACCATCAGCCACATTGACAATCTTCCACAAAGATCCCTGGCCTTTTCTTGCCCATGTTTCATCGTTCTGGAGCTTGCACTCTTTTGGCGCCCGATTTTTCATAATGGTGCCATTTGCATGCAGGCCTTTACTTAATAGGTGCCAGAGCATTGGTGCAGCTCTGAAGTATCAGTCTAAAAACAAAGAACTGCCTCTTGGCATGGAGTTTGACAACAAAGCACGGCACAGACACCCACACCCAGTTCCGATGTGTTGGTGGCAACACATCGGAACTGAATTTCTATGGTAAATTTCAAAGTCCAGGACTCTTCCACTTGGGCTGGAGAGCACAAAGTTCTTCAGCCCTGTTGGATGCAGTTTATTTGGAATGTATTGCTTCAGTGTTGTTCTCCTGGTAAATGGAATTATTTTTTCATTGATGCCTCTGACAGGCTTCTTGGGAGCTGGAGATAAGCCATCCATATTGTTTCAATGAACGGTCTAAACCTCCAAAGCCGGGCGGTTTTACAGTGAAAGCTGTTATGAGATCACAACACGGGTCATGTGTGTGCCGTAGTTGTTCGCTGCCGGTATCCGTAACCCTTATCGCATGAAATAAGAAAGAAAATGTCGGTAAATAAAAAAACACCAAGGATACTATAGGATTTGAACCCGAGTTCTTTGCATGCCAGCTGAGTATTTTACCACTAAGCCATGCCAGTGCTTGTAACTCCCTTGCAAATTGGCCTTAGGCAGGCTTGATGTCATGAAAGAAATTGCGTTAATGTGAGTAATAAAGCATTACAGAACAGCAAAGGAATGACCAGAAGCAGGTGTAAGATAATGTAATTGGTCAACGAATAGGTCGTCGAATGCTCCAACCTTTTACAAAATCTTGATCTTGTTCACCTATTATCTGTGGTGCATATCACTGTGGGGGATCGGGGGGATTACAAAAGCTTCTAGCATAATTCTTCATCGTTGTCAGCCACAGCGCACAAAAATTGCACAAAGTTCCTTGTGTAGCATTGATATATGGCACAGGCAGCAGCAGCACCAGTGAAAGAAGAGAAGAAAGAGTGTTGTTGCTGCTCGCGCTCGCTCTGCTTGACAGCTGGTCGGCTTTACCTGTGCATTTCCCCCAATAAAAGTGTCTTCCGCTCACTACTAAAGACGTACTAACAAGTGGTGGAGAGTGCTGGATTCATTTCTCATCCTGGAACTCCGCAACCGAACTCTACCTTCGCCGTCAACCATGTCCACTGACGTTGCACAGCAGACCATTCCTACATCCCCTCCTGCCCGCTGTCCCGGTGTCCCGAGAGAGCAAGACCCAGTCATCTTTAGCGGCACCGATGAGCAGGACGTCGAGGACTGGCTCTCTTCGTACGAGAAGGTAAGCGTCAATAATAGATGGGATGAAAAGGACAAACTTGGCCGCGTCCACTTTTACCTGAAAGGAGTAGCGGAGCTCTGGTTCAACAACCATGAAGCTGAGCTTACTGAATGGACCACTTTCAAAATCACCTTCGCGGACGTGTTTGGCCGACCAACAGTGCGCAAGCTCTGCACAGAACAGCGCTTGCGAGATCGCGCCCAACTGTCTGGAGAGGGTTTAACGTCCTACAGTGAGGACGTTGTAGGACTCTGCCGTCGCTACAATACCGACATGTCCGAAAGAGCCAAGGTCAAACATATCATGAAGGGCATTGAAGATGATGCCTTCCACATGCTGGTGGCGAAAGACCCGCGAACAGTAGCGGAAGTTATTCAGCACTGCCAAAACTACGATGAGTTGCGAACACAGCGCATTTCAGCGCGACGCCCTACTTTCGACATGACAGCCACGTCGCCAATGACCGTTGGTGCAATTTCACCGGAACGGACGGTACTGACGCCGCAAATCCAACAGTTCATTCGAGCGGAAGTAGCTCGCCAGTTGTCTCTTGCACCCTTCTTTCCCAGCAATACTCATGGACAGACCTCGTTGCTGCGCCAAACCATTGAAGAGTAACTCTGCGAGGCACTCCCGCCCACGTACCAGCCACCGCCTGTGTCCGCTCCCCTGACTTACGCTGACACGCGAAGGCTGGCACATGCGCCGTCAAACGACGTCGACTCTGCCCACCAAACGAACGCCTTCTACGCAACATGTGCACTGGCAGGTTCGCATGTTCCCCTTTCCCGCCGTCCTTCAACGCTTTCCAACAATCCTTGGCGTACAGCAGATAACAGACCCATCTGCTACTACTGTCGTCGGCCTGGCCATGTTGAGCGGTTCTCTCTCCGGCGCGTCCCTCATCCAAGTAAGTACCAGCGATGAAACCTATGGCTACACCCACAAAGAGCCATCACAGATGCTGCCTCTTGATGCAACTTCGGATACCCCTCCACAGAGCCGCCGCGCCTTCAACCAGCACCGATCCCCCTCCCCACGCCGAGATTCGCCTTCACCGATGCTTCGGCATGCACCACCTGCCCAAATAGAAAACTGACCATCGCAGTTCTGGAGGCAAGAACTGCGCCGCCGTCGAAATCTACAAGGCCTCGTCCTCTACCCACTAACGAAATAACTGTTTTTATAGAAGGTGTTGCCGTTCAAGCATTAGTCGATACTGGAGCTGCCGTGTCTGTATTGAGTGAAGCAATGTGTCCAAGATAAAGAAAGTTATGATTCCGCTTTCTGGCTTCTCCCTGGATACGGCAACCGTGCATCAAGTAAACCCTTTTATGACGTGCACGGCTCGGCTATTTATCCAGAACGTTCTGTACGTGGTCGAATTCATCGTTTTTCCATACTCCTCGCATGACGTGATATTAGGCTGGGACTTTCTTTTCACAGATCATGCTGTTGTTGATTGTGCCCAGGCCGAACTGGAATTATCATCACTCGCAGACAACGATTCTAACAAGCCTTTGATTTCTCGTGTTGTCGCCGCCGACACGGATATCCCACCTATGTCATCGGTTATTGTGCCAATCTCCTGCGACCATGCTGCTTTTTCGAAAGTCATGTTCACACTGTCCAAAGACTTCACTTCTTGAAAAAACGTTCTTCTACCTTTTGCTCTTCTGATGGTTGAAAACACTTCCGCAACCATTTAAGCCACGAATCTCCTTTCACTGCCAGCCAGATTATTTAGTAACGAATGCATCTGCCGTTTGGATGACATTGATTGTGTTTGCACCTGTCAACTGCTCGATCAGGCAGCAAATCTTCAGATCGCCAGTGTTACTCCCGCTCCCACGTTCACCACATCTTCCCTGGACGCCTTCCTTCCATCGATTGATTCGAACCGTCCTGTTGTCCAACGAACCCAGCTCTTGACACTTCTACACTTCTGAACTGCTTCGGACGTCTTTCGACTTCAAGCAAACCAATTTGGGCCGAACATCTGCAATTCTTCATCGTATAGACACCGGCACCATTGCGTCAGCGTCCATACCAGGTCTCTCACTCTGAACGCCATGTTATTGACAATCAAGTGTCTGATAGGCTTTTGAATCCCTCAAGATACGAGGCATTTCTCCGAAATTCGGCCGCCTGTTCAATGTCCCCACTGTGGCTAGTGTTGAAACAGTGCCGCCTGACGACCTTGCTTTCACCATATGGCAGATCGTCAGAGAAGAGCTGCTTCGATGTCAGCAAACCTATCATCGCCCCAGCGATTTTCAGAATGCGTACGCAAGCGAACCAGAACGTGTGCGGACTCCTGCTTCTCTTCCAACATAGCAATTATCGATCAACGCAGCAGACGCTTATGAATATCAAGGCACACGGCAGGTTGGAATCCCGCGTCAACCGCCTCCAAATTATGAATGAAGTTTTCGCCCGCCTGTTTACCCAACATCGCCTGCCTACGGTGCCCCTCAAGAGCAGCACCACTATTCCATGCCTTCCGAGAGGTGTCGTTACTCTGAGCAGCCACATGCCACTCGACCACTTTCGGTGTGCTACAACTGTGGCGTCCCGAGTCACATCACGCGTTTTTGTGACCACCGCCCCTATCAGCGACAGTCTTGGTTCATGTCTCACCAACCTTTCGACCATTCGCTCTCCATGTCACAGAAACCACGCGCACCTACCGGGTCATGCTCTCCTCGCCGGCCTCTAATCGAAGTTTGATTCCACCACGAGCTCCACGTGCTCCACGATCGTAGTCGCCACGAAGACGCGCACGGACACCGCCACCGGAAAAGTAGTTGGTGCAGCCAGTGGTGGTGAGGCCGCGAGATTACAGGCGCTTCCCTTGTTTTTCCTGGTAGTGACACTTCGTATCAATATGTTGAGTTTACATTCCAAAGCCACAGTATGATTATGAGAGACGCGATAGTAGAACTTAGGAAATTTTGACCATCTGTTGTTCTTTAACGTGCACTGACATCGCACAGTACATAGCAAATCTAATGTCATTTACAACGAATGCCATTAGTTTGTAATGTCATTTGTTCACTATCACACCAAGAAACTAATGTCACTTGATGAAAACGACATTTTCAATTGAGTCAGTTCCCGGAACTTATTCACATTAGCTTTCGGACCAAATGCGTAGTCTCGACACTAGGAACTTGCTAGGGAGATGGCTATTATAATTCGTCCACCTCGATGTAACACTGGTTAAGGTGCTCCGCTGTTGATCTCTGATTTCGGTGGAGGCAAAATGCTAGAGGTCCATGTAGCGTGCGATGTCAGTGCACGTTGAGGAACACCCAATGGTCGAAATTTCTCTCCATAATGTTTTTCATAATTGTATCATGGTTTCGGAATGCAATACTCCAGGTAATATATTATTAAATTCTGTAACTACTAAGTTTACTTTTTTATTAGCTTATGATTGGTTTGATAAAGCAATAGCACTGGTGGAAACTTCTAAAAGACACCTACACAACCACAGCGGCTGGATGTCGGTCATGTTTATTTGTGCTGAACTGTCGTTGACTGTATCGCAGGTGTTAATCATTTCATTGAATGTGTTTTGATCGGAGTGGTGACTACACAAATTAGCTGCTGCTATTTTATTACTGCAGCCAGAGTGCTAGCCATACTCTTGCTTCAGTTGACTGTGACTATGCCCCATCATATAGTCGGCAATGTTGGTTTTCGATTGGCTCTTGGTTTGACCATTTGACTGTCGTTTCTTTTGTGCAGCTGTGGGCCTGTGGCAAGTTGAAAAAAACGGCAGTGTTTATATTCTTCCAATAGCTTTTCATTGATAAACAATTATTTTCGAGGATACACGAAAGCTTCAAGCAAGTTTTAATAAATTTTTATTTCTCTTGAAGTTTTAGGAAGACTCGGGAGGGCTAGTGTCCTAGTTATCATCAAAATAAAAATCACAGCATATTTACGGAGTGATTGATGATGAGTGCGGCGAAGCTTCGAAGGGCTTTATCGGCGAACCGTGAATCATCCGTTGGCTGCATCAGTCTGTCTGTCCATCTGTCTGTATATCCGTCTGTCTGTATGCCTGTCCGTCCATCTAGTGAACACTCCAAGTACCGCATAATATATTCATCGTATACAAGTACCGCCATCCAGCGGACATTCCAAGGACTAAAAGGAGAGGTGGCTACTACATACAGGAGACGCACAACTTACGCCCAAAGGACCTTCGCCCCTAAAATAGTATTTATTTTTGTCATGTGACATTACGCAGGTGAAATGACATTGAGTTCACGTAATGTCATTCGTTGTAAATCACTTTACATTAACTACCGTATTTACTCGATTCTACCGCGCCCTCGATTGTAACGCGCACCCGATTTCCACCGCGAAAAAAAAAAAAACCTAAGACATCGATTGCAACGCGCACCCATTTTTTCTCGCTGGCCCGCATGATCACACCACTCGAAAAAACGACTCCTTTCGGGAGCGTCTTCCATTTAAATATGAGGTACGGGCGAAGCTTGTGCCCATCTGACGTGTAACAGAGCATTGCCGTCACTGTAGTTTTACCGTGGACCGATGTCAGCACGCGAACTTGCTTCGCCCCCTTCTTCTCGACGGTTGTGGTGCCAGGCATGTCGAAGTAAAGAGGCGTCTTATCGGCATTCCCGATTTGCCCAAGCAGATAGTCGTTGTTGCGCCGCAAGTTTAGGACGAACCTCTGAAAACTGTGAAGCTTTTCATCGTACTCCTCCGCAAAACTTTTCGCATATGCATGTTCCCCTTCGGAGGGAAAAGCCTTTCCTCTTCATAAAGTTAGTTAGCCAGCACCTGCTCGCTTAAAACTGGCTCCGCATTAGACATTTTTCTAAGACTAATTGTATAGCCCGCACTTGGAGCAGTTCTGCCGTCACGGGCCGCTGTGCTGCTCGCTGCTAAAGCACATACTCGCCCAGCAGCTCTTTAATTTGCGGAAACCGACCCTGCTGTGGTCCACTGAAGCCTTTGCGTAAAGCTTTGCTGTCGAAAATCTGCTTTTGTTTCCGCCGGTCCCGCACGCACGTTTCGGGAACTCCGAACGACCGCGATGCGGCCCGATTTCCGTCCGTTTCTGCACACGCGATGACTTTTCTTTTAAAAGCGGCATCATGGTGCACTCGAGTTTTTGGAGTCGGCAATTCCACGCCGTCGATGCTAATGCACTACTAGATGACGAACTCCTCAGCACACGTACGAAGTGCCGCACATGAGAAACACATAGGCAGAAATGGACGACGCGCCATGCCGACGCACGTAGGGGGCGGCCATTTTAGATTTGCCGATGGCAATAGATTGGCCGTAATTTTTTTGTTCGTACTCGATTCTAACGCGCATGCGATTTATGAACTCGCTTAACCGGAAAAAAGGTGCGCGTTAGATTCGAGTAATTACGGTATATGACAGGGGTTTTAAAAACGGTTTGTATGCCCAGCTGATGCAAAGCTTTCCGAACAGGGCGTGTTGATGCTCCTTGAAGAATATAAGAAATAGACTCTATGGATGCCGTCTTCCCTCGTTATACTTTCCTCGTTGCTCTTCGCACATTTTAAAGAAATAAATTGTATAATTTGGTATATAATCAATAACTGATTTCCAACACTAACTTTTTTCATGGTAAATGTAACTGTAACCAGTTGCTTCACTGAAGTAGGCCCGTGTGCTCAGATTTGAGTGCACGTTAAAGAACCCCGGGTGGTCGAAATTTCCGGAGCCCTCCACTACGGCGTTTCTCATAATCATATGGTGGTTTTGGGACGTCAAACCCCGCATATCACTCATCATCAAATCAAATCAGTTGCTTCACTGAAATCGGTAACTGTGACTGTAACAGTGTTGCTTTTTGCCATTAATGTGCCCATGACTGCACACAAGTAATAATGACGGAGCAACATGTTTAGAAACAATCGTCACACTAAACATGCACTTCTGTTCAGCAAAGATGACGTTACTTGCCAGCGGCCTATCATATCGGCAAATCTGACAGGCAGGTACAGTACATATACTTGAAGTGCCGTTCAGTTCATACATTTTCTATAGCATAGCACACACTGGATTTCGTGAAACTTATGCACACTAACAGAGCCAAAGTATAATTTCTCACACTACGGTAAATGATGAGGTAGACTAGCGAGCATTTAGCACTTTCCATCATTTGGAAATGTATTTTGGTCTCATATTCATTTCAGTGCAGCTCATGCCCTCATCCAGTGAAAGTGGCACATGCCGTATGACTGCATGTCTTATCTCTTTCTATACTAACAAACAGGTTGACCCTCCTCCAAGCACCATCTTGAATCGCACAACGCACCACCCGTAGTTCATGGGCACTAAAAACATGATGTTTCACTTAATTTATGAGTATGAGTTTAATCCTATTTTAAAGCACTGAATGTTCAGCTTTAGTGAACCAGGTGACATTATCATAGACTGCTTCAAAAACCATTGCTTCTGTGTAAGTCGTTATCATACATATCAGATCAGGTATCATAAAAACAGTAAGATATAAGCCAGGAACATGTACACAAGACGAGTGCTAACGTCAGACTTTTCAAACTATGGTGCGGGTGAATTCTAATGTCGTGCACTGGATCTGGATACCATAGCTAGCATTGTTTGCAGTTTTTATGAGGCTATCACTGCTACAATAGAACTAAAACACTTCTATTACCTTCAATTGCTTTTTTGACTTTTTTTTTTTGGAGGGGGGGGGGGGCAAACTTGGTTTTACTGCACAAAACTTTATGTTGTACATATTGTGGCCTAGTCAAGGGCAAATTTGGCACACAAGAAAGATATGTGAAATACACTTGTTTAGGCTTTAATGCATCAGTTTATTTTTAAGGATATATATTTTGAATTAACATGGGCACCAATCACTGAAGATGAAGCACCAGGTATAAAACTCATAAAATAATGCTTGCCAAGGGAATGAAATTGTTGCTTATTGGCACTCGAAAGAACATTGTGGATGGAAGCATTTTGCATTGCTCTATTCTGTTAACTTAGGTCATCAATAGCTGCACAATTATGCGCTAGTTTTCACTTATGCATTTCACTTAAGATATGAAAGCATTAAGGTATTTGAAAATTACTAGTATTATTAGAATGAGGACATCAAGCTGTATGTGCAGTACAGTTTTATTTCACCTAGCATCAATATCTTTAAAAATTAGAAAAGTTTCTGAGGGACATCTCTTCCTAATGCTGTAACTGACTATCTGTTGCATAGCAGTCAATTTTTTTTAACTTAATTTTTCTCTTAGGAAAGTGTTCCTCAGCAGTGGAACACCAACATCAGATTTCATTTCATTATACATCCCATCACCATTAAAACTTTTTCTAAAAGGGTACTGACACAAAATTTCGCTGCCGTGATAGCGTGCGGGATCGATTCTCATTAATATGCATATATAATTAACAAATTATCAACTGCGAATGTAGCTTGTAAGGTACTTTAAAGCAATTGTGAAGTTTGCATGAGTGATCAACTCCCTCATGCTATTTGACACCCTCAAAGGTGACCCTTGGTGACCCCCTTACTTTCCTCTTGTGACCACATTGCCACAATCCATGATGACGTCATAGCTGCCATTTTTTTCTTAGCCACATTTGCATTAGCAGACTATTACTCGGCAGCCGCTCACGACTCCGTGGTCATGGTGCATGCGTTGAAAGTCTTGTGTTTGGCGACACTGCTGTCTTGTTTCCTGTCTGAAAGGACTTCTTGATGCCGACCGTGCAGAAATGCGTCGCAGTTCATTGGGCTGATGTGGTTGAAAGTTGCACACGCTAGGCAGTGATGGTACACTTGGCAACTTGTCGTTTTTGGGAGCTCTCTCAAGCCGAAAGTTGGACTCGTTCATTATGAGAGGCCTGTAAATTATCTGTCACAAGCTGCAGTAAAACAAATGCGAGGCCAAAGTATTTATACCTCTTTAAGTCTTACACGTTCATGTGAAGGGCGGTTAATAAATTGTAATAAAATGGGAGAAACAACCAACGCAGAGAATTGTGAAGACTCAACTGCACCTTTGCTGTGGCCTTGTAGTGAATAGTTGGTCAAAAAGCAAGGCACAGATCAGACAGGGTGTGCTGTCAGCAAAGCAAAGTTTCATTTCCAGCAATAAATTCTAACATACAGTAATCTCAAAAGTATAGCTCAGACATGTGAACAAGACCAGCCGTAGAGCCTGACAACTGCATTCCTTAATGTGGAGAGCTGCTGCTTGTGCAACCCAGCTACCGTATTTACTCGCATAATCGACGCACTCTCATAATAGGCGCACCCCTAGTTTGGTCGCGGAAAATTCGATTTTTTTTAATTCCGCGCATAATAGGCGCACCCCGAACTTGGCCGTGATCAGAAACGATTCTACCCCCAGCGGTACAGTTGGAACGCGGTCCCCGTACCCTGAAGGAAAAAAGAACGCAAATCGACGAGCAAATAAAAAAATTCGAAGTGCAACGACCTAACTAACGTGTTTGTCGAAATAAAACTTGAAAAAAAAAAAAAGCGTCCATGAGCGAAAAAAAAAAAAACAGCTGTTCCATCAATTACTGATACCCCCCAAATCGCCGCGCCTTTTGGAGGTCACGTGTACAACGCCGGGGGCTCGATCGCCATCACCACCATCAGAGAAAAAGAAAGAAACGCCATTTTGCAAGCGGTGTGCGTATGTTGTGGTCGTGTATTGAACTTTGGTTCCACCATGGGGAAGTACGCGAGCTACACGGCTGGGTTTAAACTGAAGGCAGTGCAGTACGCGCTGGAGCACGGCAACCGGGCTGCAAGCAGGCATTTCGGCGTTGGAAAAACCAGTATTCGGTACTGAAGGGACCAAGAAGAAAAACTTAAGGCGACGAAGAAGACACGATGGGCTTTCCGCGGTGCCAAGACCGGCAGGTATCCGAACGTCGAAGAGCAACTGGTCCGGCATATACGGGAGCTATGACAAGACGGCTGTGCTGTGTCGTTGGATATTGTGCAGACTGAGGCGCGCAGAATAGCCCGAGCGCAGGGCATCGAAGCAAAAGAGTTCAAAGCCAGCTCCGGATGGACAACTCATTTCATGCGGCGCCATGGCCTCGCACTGCGAAGGCGGACCACCTTGTGCCAGCGCTTGCCCGCAGCATATGAGGACAAAGTGGTGGACTTCCACAGTTTTGTTATAAAGCTCCGACAGCAGAAAGACTTCATTTTGTTCCAGATCGGCAACGCCGATCAGACCCCCCTTTGCTTTGATATGCCGCGGAACACGACAGTGGAGGAGAAAGGTGCACGGAGAGTCATCGTCAGAACCTCTGGTGCTGATAAACAATGATGCACCATAATGCTGGCGGTGACAGCGGATAGGCGTAAGCTACCGCCCTCATCATTATCATCTGCCTGACTACGTCCACTGCAGGACAAAGGCCTCTCCCATGTTCCGCCAGTTAACCCGGTCCTGTGCTTGCTGCTGCCAATTTATACCCGCAAACTTCTTAATCTCATCTGCCCACCTAACCTTCTGTCTCCTTCTAACCCGCTTCCCTTCTCTGGGAATCCAGTCAGTTACCCTTAATGACCAGCGGCTATCCTGTCTACGCGCTACATGCCCTGCCCATGTCCATTTCTTCTTCTTGATTTCAGCTATGATATCCTTAACCCCCGTTTGTTCCCTAAACCACTCTGCTCTCTTCTTGTCCCTTAAGGTTACACCTACCATTTTTCTTTCCATTGCTCGCTGCGTCGTCCTCAATTTAAGTTGAACCCTCTTTGTGAGTCTCCAGGTTTCTGCTCCGTAGCTAAGTACCGGCAAGATACAGCTGTTATATACCTTTCTCTTGAGGGACAGTGGCAATCTACTTGTCATAATTTGAGAGTGCCTGCCGAATGTGCTCCACCCCATTCTTATTCTTCTAGTTACTTCAATCTCGTGGTTCGGCTCTGCGGTTATTACCTGCCCTAAGTAGACATAGTCTTTTACAACTTCAAGTGCACTATTACCTATCTCACAGCGCTGCGCCTTGCCGAGGTTGTTGAACATTACTTTCGTTTTCTGCAGATTAATTTTAAGACCCACCTTTCTGCTCTCCTTGTCTAACTCCGTAATCATGAGTTGCAATTCGTCCCCCGAGTTACTCAGCAATGCAATGTCATCGGCGAAGCGCAGTTTACTAAGGTATTCTCCATTGACTCTTATCCCTAACTGTTCCCATTCTAGGCTTCTGAAAACCTCCTGTAAGCGCGCGGTAAATAGCATTGGGGAAATTGTGTCCCCCTGCCTTACACCCTTCTTGATTGGTATTCTGTTGCTTTCTTTATGAAGCACTATGGTAGCAGTTGATCCCCTGTAGATTTCTTCCAGAATGTTTATATATACTTCATCTACGCCCTGATTCCGCAGTGTTTGCATGACGGCTGATATTTCTACTGAATCATACGCCTTCTCGTAATCTATGAAGGCTATGTATAGTCTTTGTACTGATGTATAGTCCTTGGCCTTCGGTTGTCTATTTACGAGATTTTAAGAAAAATCGAAGATAGGGTTTTTTTATTATTCAAATTTCAGTGGAGTACACTTTCACCAATATGAGAACTTTGGGGCAAAATATAAAAATTTACATTTGCCCTACGGCAGCAACAATTTATGTACCTAATGAACACACTATATCCTTGAAACGTGTCAACTTTGAAAACGCTGCTTGCATTACTTTCGGAGAAAAAAAATGGGGAATACGGAACTTATTTTAAACTGTTGCAAAATTAGACATTTTTAAAAGCTATTTTCTCGAGGTCTACAAACTTGAAACCGTATGAATTCATTCTTTATTAGACATGCATTTCAGGTAAAAAATATCTTCCTTGAAACAAAAATATTTGTCTTTTTATAGCATCTGCAATTTTCGAAAATGACAGGTGACGAAATTGGTGCCTTCGTTTTATTTTTTTTTTTTTCGTAAGTTAAGCCGTTAATCATAAAATGATGTTGGCTTTCGGGCTACCTAGCGAGAGGTGCACGAAATATAAAATACTCAATGAATCTAAAATATCAACTTTTGGACCCGTGTCGATCTCTCGTAGAATCACCCATGTTCAGTTTTCTGCAGGCACACATTTTGGTTGACCAAGAGATCGGTTTCTTCTTTTTTTTTTGTACTAGAAGTAGCGAGACAGGGATGCTTCAGCTTTCACTAATTAGTATCACTATGTTGCATTGTCTTGTGGCTATTAAGAGCCGTCGTGTCGACTGATTTGCAGCGAAATCGAGATCTGAAACTGGCACATTGCACCCAAAGTTTTCGAATTAACCAGACTGGGGCTGGCCGCCGCTTCAAATTATTCACTCAAACTTACATTGCAAAGTACGGTACCACGAAAATCCTTTGAATTAAACAAGATTTCAAAATAACCGAGTTTAAATTAACGAGGTTTTACTGTATACCATGTTTACTCGTGTAATGAACCCATTTGCACAATGGCTCACCCCCATCTTGATCCCTGGAAAAAAATTACTTTTCATGTATCTGTTCATTTTATTTCGATGAGATAGCCACCAGTGCCGTTGAGGACCTAAACAACGTTCAATCGCTCTATTATATCACAAAATAATGATGCTGTAAAAGTCAAAACACAGTTAAACAACCTTGCTAAAACATTTGCGAGCACCGTGAGTGGAGACAGCATAGAGTTTCCTAAAATTAACTAGAGGGGACTCTGGCGCTGCGATCGTTCAGCGACCATGGAAAATATGGGTAGTACACACATTTGCCTAGTCTTCGTACTTGCGGGCGGCGAATCGTATTTTCGGCTTCGTTTATTACCGTGTTTCGGTTTTGTTTTGAAAGAAAAATTCAACCCTTTGGAACTTTGTGACCGGATTTAGAAAGGTAAGTCTAAAGAAATAAGGTGGGGAAGCGCAACCGCTGAATATTTGCTGATTTTTGTTTCTTAATAAAACAGCTCCAAGCCACACAAACACATACGGGGCCAAAAGCAGGCCAGAAGTACGAAGATTAGACAAATGTGTGTACTACCCATCATTTCCATGCTCGCTGAAGCGCCGTGCGTTGCAGCTCCCATAGACACTAGCGCCAGAGTTCTCTCTAGTGTATATTAGGAAACTCTATGGCAGACAGTGTCGATCAAAATTTAAAAATTGCACCTTTTGCGGCAGAGTGCCACTTGTATAACGCAGAAGAAACATCTTTGCTTATAGCACCACAAAAGTATAGCGCGCGAAGACAATTAAAAAAAATAAAGTGCAACCACGCCCACTGCACTGATGGCGCGATGTGCACCTGCAATGCATGCGCCACTATTGGACGCTGCGTTTTTGTAGTCGGGTTTGTTGCAGTGGACTTCGTTTGACACCTGCTGCGCAGGGGTTGATCGGCCTGTAGGCTAGCTACACAGACAATTTTAAAGTTCGTCGAGCATGCGCTGGGGCATGGGAACCAAGCAGCTGGATGACACTTTGGCACTGAGTCGTGCACATTTCGTTACTGGAGAAAACAAGAAAAGCTTCAGGCTACAAAAAAGCTTCGTCACTCAGGGACAAAACAAGGACAGTTTTCTCTTGTAGATAGCCAAGTTCTTGAGTAGAAGCTCTGTAGTCCTCCTACTGAATTGTAGGCCAGCAGCAGTTGGACATCAAGTTTCGGAATACCATCATGCGAAATTTTTTCTGTTATAACTCCTGTGACTACTTCTCTCGTGCGTAATGAACCCTCCCCCCAAATCGGCATCAACTCTTCTGAAAAAAAAAAAATGGTGGGTTCACTACGTGAGTAGTTACGGTATTCATTGTTTGTTATGCACAACGTTTTAGTTAAATACATTTTTATACCCAATTGTCGAAGGCATTACTTGTAACTTCCATCACCTAATTAGAAACGGATATGCTCTTGCTTCAACAAAACATGCACTTTGGTATGCATAACTATTCACAACTCTAGAAAACGCTGCTTTTTCTGTCAGCACTACTCAAACAAAAAAAAAGATGGCTATAATGGGTGAACATGGCAGTTTTTTTGCTATACTTTGATTTAAAGGGGCCCTGCCACACTTTTTAAGCATGGTCGGAAAGAGCTGTCAATCGGTAGTCAAGGCTCCCAAGAACACGTGAGCAAAACTTTATAACATGGCTCGTGGCCTAGAATTTACAATTAATTCTGGAGGGCAACTAGAAATCACTCCCTCTTCTTCCTGCAAATGGTGCCATATTCCTAAGTTTCTGCACCATATACCAGCATCCGCAGCAGTTGTCTGATTTGAGCATTGTAGTTACCGTGGCCACTGCAAGATTACACAATGTGATCTCATGCGATCACATAGAAACTAGGTTGCATGTTCGAAAAGAAAAAAGAAAAGAAAGTTTTCAAGGTCATGACATGCACTGACCAAGGAATGCATCTTCTTGCACCTTTGTGATCTTCCTCCCTGCAGAGCTTTCGTGGGCTCGCTGATAAGAAAGGAGAGGGAAAGTGCTGGAAGTGCGCTCCAATTTCATGCAACCCCCTCATACTTCGCAGATTCTAATAACGTTTGCAGCATGTGATTCGTGAAGTGTGATACACTATTAGTGAGATTATTCCTGTATAACTTGGGAAAGTGTTGCAGGGCTCCTTTAATGCTATGCTGAAGTTTGTGGATTGTGGTGCTGAATCACAGTCAAAGGCTAAAAGGTGCCTGCTGCCAAAATTGTTACACTGTGCACGCAAACCTGTTCAGCAGCTGCATCGTTTCTTGTTTTTATATATATATATATATATATATATATATATATATATATATATGAATGAGATCTAACAGGCAGTAATGCCATGGAATGTACAGGAGAAGTTATTAGAACCAATGGAATGTAAATAAGAAGAAAGAAAAGTGGATAAAAAAATAACCAGCCGAGAGCATCGAACGCGTTATTTGAAGGCCGTAGGTTCGTTTCCTGCTCACGGCTGGTTATTTTTTCGTCCACTTTTCTTTCTTCTTATTTACATTTCATTGGTTCTAATAACTTCCCCTGTACATTCCTTGGCATTAATGTCTGTTAGATCTCATTAATATTGTGTCAAAACACGGAAAAATGAGCCCTTATATATATATGGAGCATTTCTTCAGTCAAAGGCAATCGACTGCCATGCTTCAGTCATCTGGACGTGGTCTCTCCTGCATTCTTAAGTTTTATCCAACTATAATCTAGTGGCACTGGCCAGTATTTTGTTGACAAACTAGTATAACTAAAATAAAGGTTACAAAGTACAGCAGCATAAAAAAAACTGAAAGTTCTTTCTTTCTATGGTCTGCAGGGCTGGGGCCTCTACAGTGAATACCTTGGTTATGAGATGGGTGTCTACAGAACTCTCCATGACAAGTGAGTGGAATCCTTAAATGTAACTTCGATACCCCTTCGTTATGCGGTTAACTAACAACCACTGCATTGTTTGTTTGCATCAGGTATGGACATCTGACCCAAGAAATGCTTCGTGCGTGTCGTCTTGTAGTTGATACGGGGATGCATGCACTTGGGTAAGATCTCCCCACTTGCTTTTCTCCCTCAGCGTTCACGTTTTTAAACAGTGAAAAGCAATGCTGCTTTTCATTTATGAAATCATTGCTACGATTTGCAAATTGATTTTGTGCACTGTAAAATAAGTTATTACAGAGCCTCAGTGATAACTGCTGGTATACAGTAAGCAAAATGTGGTGCTTATTGAGTTGGAAAAAATTATTTTGCCACTTCTGTTTTTCTCTTGTAAGTAGTAAAATGAAAGAAATCGAAAAAAAATTTTTTCATCCTTCAAAACATGCAGTTCTCGTTGTAGGCCCTTTCAGCTGGGCTGCTGCTAAATGGGCATAGTGCAAAATTTTCGAAAATTTTGATTGATACATTGGAATCAATATAGTTTAACTATGAATTGATGGGTGAGTTGTTAATTCATTATGAAATAATGTGCTAAAAAAACAAAGAACAGCAGAAGGTAACAGCACCAGTGGTCGTATTGTCACCCTCTCCGATTATTACAAATAAAGGCAATAATAGAACAGAATGTCAATAAATAGTACTTTTGAAAAATATGATCAACTTTATAATATACCTAATTATAAACTAAGCTTACAGACATTTCAATACCTCGTTAATTTCATTAAATTCCAAGCTCCTTCATGCTCATGCATGTTTTTCTTGATTATTTTGTTATTAGTATTGAAGAGTTGCGTTAAAACAACCAACATTTCATCTCCATCATTTTTCTTGTGGCAGGGTTTACATCTGTCCAGTTACCTGCCTGGATGTTTAAGGCTTGCTATGCAAAATAAATTTTGAACTGTACATTAACTGCACAGCACTGCAGAAACATTTATTCTGCAACATTACACTATTGTGTATCAGTTTATTCCTGATGAAAAACTTCGTATAGTACTTTTTATTTTGAATGTTGCAAATTAGTTCTGTGGAATCCTGCAAAGTAGCAAAAGGGTTATGAAAGGGAAAATTTTCAGCCGCCCATTTCTAGCACAAAGTTACAAGATATACAAGGATTTCTCAAAAATAAAGCTTCTTAGTTGACAAGTGATGCTTTGTGGTCTAGGTATCGAACCTGGAACCAATGCCAGCACACCAACATTGCACTTTATTTAGTCCACTCTTCATGGCGCAATCATGTTACACTTGAAGAGGTACTGACATGAATATCTTCAGTTGGTTTCTTTTGCATCAAATAAAAGGCCAAGCCCCAAGAGCATAGAAGATGTACTACTAAGCGTGGGTGCACCCTGAAAAAGTAATTACAGTGTGGTTTTAAGAGCTAGTCTCGGTTCCTACTATACCCTGCTATCACAGCGCAGTCTGAGCTCCTTGTCAGGTGCTCGCACAAGATGTTAAGATGTTTCCTTGATCGCCCCACATCATGGCTCTGTTGGTGATGCAAAAGTGACCGTTTTAGAAGTTTTGGTACCTGGTGTCATCCCAACAAGCCAGAGTGTTGCATGAAGTCACCAAAACTAGTACTGTCGCCTGACTTCAAGCTATATGCTGTCAATGTTGGTAGGTTCATCATGAGAAAATTGACTAAAATCGAAATAAAATATCTCATTAGCATTTGCTGAGCTTCAGAATCACTCAGAGCTATCTCTGTATACAGGAAATTTATTTGGTGCAGTAAACTCGCCTTTGAAATATGGTTCTATTTACCTCTTAAATTTTTCGCTCAGAAAAGCCTCAAGAACAGTGTGATCTCACAAACAAGAAAAGGTCATGGGGAACTTGTCATTGAGTGATCATTCATCCTTTCTATACTGAAGAGCGTCTACATGCTTCGTTTCAATATATTTATTCATAATTCCTTACAAGCCCATTGAAGTGCATTGTGTAAGGGGAATAGTAGGAAAAATTCTGTCATATCCACGAAGTGAATGATGAGCAGGCAAAGTTCTGGAGGTAAATCTGGTAAACTGTGAATCTCCGTACATTTTGCCCACTCGATCGTAGAAAGATATTCATAGAAAGATTCACGCTTGTCACGGGGACTTTACCAGCCACCAAAGAGTCTTTGCAAGTAGAGCAAGCACACTCTGTACTCACTGTAATCTACTTCACAGGAAGCAGTGGCGGCAAACTCTCACGGTAGCACAGCCATGGTGTTGGTGTGGGATTGCTCGTTTTTGATTGTGGATTGTGGTCAAGCTGTTGTCGAACCAAAGGCAGTCGTACCTTGCAGCTGTGGCCAAAACTGGGATCTAGTAAATCGCGCTTAAACTGCACATCAGTGGTAGCAACCTCAGGTAGCAACTGCTTTAGGCACTTGTTTGCAGGTTTCCGTGCCCGCATAGCCTCAGGATCCGCTTGTCCCCACTTTCATGCCGCCACCACTTCACGGGCTCAGCTCAGGATCTGCTTCTCTTTGTGCCCGTTTCCTTTTAGCTTGGTGGGCCCTCTGCTCCGGGTCCGCTTGTCCACGAGCTCATGCTGATTCAGCTTCACGGGCCCTCATCGCCTCTGAATCAATGGCTTGTGCTTGCTGCCGGCACTGGCGTCCAATTTCGGCTTCATGAACTCTCATCTCCGGGTCCTGATTGCGAGCCCACGCTGCAGCCGCTTTGCAAGCCCTCTGTTCCGCTTCCGCCTTGTGTTCTTCATTCTTAATAGTAGTAGAAGTAGTAATAGTAGTATCGCAATGCACTTAGTGGCAGCCATCGAAACACGGCATACTCACGAAGGGATTGATGATGAATGGGTGAAGCAGTGGGGTCTTTGTAATCAGTGCCATCATTATCATCATGGCGTATCGTGGGTACCTTGCATGTGCTTGGCTACGGCGAACACCAACACATCCAACGAACAAGCCCCTACCTTCAGAAGCTTCACTCCTATATAAGTAAGCATTCAATTGAACTATAACAGAAGAACGGTTACAATAATTAGTGTAGTGAGACATCATTATACATTACCAAGAAAGATAACCGTGTTGTGAAAAGTTTTGCAGTTGGCCTTAGGATGCTGTGTGGTTCAGAAGATTGTTCTAATTTGCACTATCTCGAGACAGTGATGACGAGTTAAAGGCCTGAATTTGACCATATATGCACATGAAGCTGTGTGAATTCTGCATGCATTAGGACGTGTGCACAGGATCGTGAATCAGCAGACAATTAGGTTTTCTTGACATACCGTATTTACTCGATTCTACCGCGCCCTCGATTGTAACGCGCACCCGATTTCCACCACGAAAAAAAAAAAAAAACGTAAGACATCAATTGCAACGCGCGCCCATTTTTCTCGCCGGCCCGCACGATCGCACCACTCGAAAAAACTACTCCTTTCGGGAGCGTATTCTATTTAAATATGAGGTACGGGCGAAGCTTGTGCCCATCTGACGTGTAACAGAGCTTTCCGTCACGGTAGTTTTACCGTGGACCGATGTCAGCACGCGAACTTGCTTCGCGCCCTTCTTCTCGACGGTTGTGGTGCCAGGCATGTCGAAGTAAAGAGGCGTCTGATGGGCATTCCCGATTTGCCCAAGCAGGTAGCCGTTGTTGCGCCGCAAGTTTAGGACGAACCTCTGAAAACTGTGAAGCTTTTCATCGTACTCCTCCGCAAAACTTTTCGCATATGCATGTTCCCCTTCGGAGGGAAAAGCCTTTCCTCTAAATAAAGTTAGTTAGCCAGCACCTGCTCGCTTTAAACTGGCTCTGCATTAGACCTTTTTCCAAGACTAATTGCATAGCCCGCACTTGGAGCAGTTCTGTCGTCACGGGCCGCTGTGCCGCTCGCTGCTCAAGCACATACTTGCCGAGCAGCTCTTTTATTTGCGGAAACCGACCCTGCTGTGGTCCACTGAAGCCTTTGCGTGAAGCTTTGCTGTCGAGAATCTTCTGCTTTTGTTTCCGCCGGTCTCGCACGCACGTTTCGAGAACTCCGAACGACCCCGATGCGGCCCGATTTCCGTCCGTTTCTGCACACGCCATAACTTTTCTTTTAAAAGCGGCATCGTGGTGCTATCGAGTTTTTAGAGTCAGCCCTTCCACGCCGTCGATGCTAATGCACTACTAGATGACGAACTCCTCAGCACACGTACGAAGTGCCGCACATGGGAAACACATAGGCAGAAATGGCCGACGCGCCATGCCGACGCACGTAGGGGGCGGCCATTTTGGATTTTCCGATGGCAATAGATTGACCGTAATTTTTTTGTTTCTACTCGATTCTAACGCGCATGCAATTTATAAACTCGCTTAACCGGAAAAAAGGTGCGCGTTAGATTCGAGTAATTACGGTATGCGCACATATTGTCGCGAGAGGAAACGACAGACAGGGACTCGAAGTTGACGACTGTTTACTAAGCCACTGCAGCCATTCACTTCTTCGCTCTCCTCTTCTACCACTAACACAGTGTGGCATTACCCTCTCCCCAAAGGAAAAAAAAAAAGAGGAAGCATCAGATGAATGCTGTGGCTCCGAAAAACAACGAGAGGTAGTAAAAAAATGTCTGTGTTCATTGAGAATAAAAAAAGAAATGGGAAAAAATAAGCGAGAAAGAAATGTACAGTTGTCTTGAAGGCAAGTGCCACATCACAAAGTTCTTGACTTGCAGTCAATGCGAATAGTAATGCTTCATCCTGGAGACGTGAACCACATCCGAGGAACGTGGTCTATGAGAATGGTGCGATGTGTCTGCTGGGACAACTTCGTAGTTAACTTCTCCAATGCGATGAAGAACTCGGTAGGATCCGAAGTACGGACTTAACAATTTTTTCGAGCGTCCACATTGACATATAGGAGTCCAAACTCAGACTAGGTCACCGGGTTCGTATATTACTGCACTGTGGTGGATGTTGTACCCTCAAGCATCTTGATTTTGCCGCGATAAATTGTGAAAGCGTGCTAGCTGCCGGGCATCTTCGGCACGCTGAACGAATACATCTGCGTCCGGGGTAATCATGTCCGGCAGAGTTGGTTGCAGCATTGTGGTGACGTCGCGGCCGTAAATCAGACGAAAAGGAGCAAAGCCGGTGGTTTCCTGTAGAGCTGTATTGTAGGCAAATGTTATATACGGAAGGATTTCGTCCCAATTCTTCTGATCCTTGGCGACATACATCGAAAGCATATCTGCAATTGTTTTGTTAAGGCATTTGGTTAACCCGTTAGTCTGCGGGTTGTATGCAGTTTCTGTTCGGTGAGTCGTGCCGCTCAGCAACAGGATCTCTCGAAGCAACTGTGCCGTAAAGGCAGTACCACGATCTGTGATGACGACAGCAAGAGCACCGTGGCGGAGAACGATATTCTTGATAAAAAAGTCAGCCACATCAGAAGCATTTGCTTGCTGGGCAGCTTGTGTTTCGCATTATCTGGTCAAGTAGTCTGTGGCAACCACAATCTAGCGGTTACCAGCTGTAGACTTCGGAAATGAGCCGAGTAAATCCATTCCGACCTTTTCAAAAAGTGCGTGAAGGGGCCACAAAGGCTGAAGCAGACCGGCTGGTTTCGTCATTGGATTTTTGCGGCGCTGGCAGGCTGTGCATGTCTTGACGTACTGCCGGACGGTTTTCGTAAGTTTCCCCCAGTAGTATTTGTCCTTGATCCGCGCCAGAGTACAGGCGAAGTCAAGATGCCCTGACGATGGCTTGTCGTGACAAGCACGCATAATATCATCGCGGAGAGCAGCAGGAACGACGCGCAGGTAAACAGTTTTCGTTGGATGAAAGTTGCGCTTGTAGAGGATGTTTTGGCGTAGACAGAAAGGTGACAAATCACGTGCAAACTGACGTGTTGGTTGTGGGCGACATCCCTCAAGGTATTCAATCAGTGGTTGCAGTTCTGAGTCTTCGCGTTGCTGCTCAGCCACGTTTAAGGATGCGAGAAAAGCAAGGCAGCTGAAGCCTTCATCCTTGTCTTCTGCAGCGATCTCAACGGGTGCGCGGGAAAGACGGTCAGCGTCGGTGTGTTTCTGGCCAGACTTGTGAACCATCGTTATATAGAATTCCTGTAACCGAAGGCTCCATTTTGCGAGACGGCCCGCAGGATTTTTCAGATTCCCTAGCCAGCAGAGAGAGTCGTAGTCACTGACGATTCGGAAGGGGCGTCCGTACAAGTAGGGCATGAATTTCGTAATGGCCCATACAACCACTAGACATTCTTTTTCAGTCGTCGAGTAGTTCTTCTCAGCAGATGACAACGTGCGGCTAGTGTAGGCAATGACGCGTTCCACGCCATCTTGATATTGCACGAGAATAGCTCCGAGGCCAAGGTTACTCGCATGAGTGCGGACTTCTGTGTCTGCTTCGGTGTCGAAGTGACCAAGGATCGGCGGCGTTTGTAGGCGTTGTCGAAGATCGCGGAAAGCGTCGGATTGTTTTGAACCCCAGACGAAGGCGATGTCGTCTTTGACGAGTTGTTGTAGAGGTTCGGCGACTTTCGAAAAATTCGGTACGAAGTGGCGGTAATAAGCACAAAGGCCCAGAAAGCGGCGTACATCATGCTTTTTTCTCGGTGTCGGGAACAAAGCAACTGCCATAGCCTTCTCAGGGTCGGGGCGAACACCACTGCTGCTGACAATGTGGCCAAGAAATTTGAGTTCATCGAATCCAAAATAACACTTTTCCGGTTTCAGAGAGAGGCCAGCAGTGCGAATAACCAGAAGAACCGCCTCAAGCCGCTCAATGTGCTGTTCAAAAGTCGTAGACTATGTCGTCTAAATACACTAAACAAGAGTGCCACTTCAGGTCACATAAAACTGTGTCCATCGTTCGTTGGAATGTGACTGGAGTGGAGCTCAGGCCAAAAGGGAGAACTTTAAATCCAAGTAAGCTGTGATTGTGCGTTTCGCAAAATGCCTGTATTCGCCACACAAGTTTGTAACGAAAAGCGTAGTTTGGCCATTTCGGAATTGAACGAGACTTCGAGCAATGGCGACTTCTCGATAAAGCAATAACGTCAGGTTACTTTTCGCGATGCCCGTAATTGAATGCTCCCGTGGACACTCAAAAAGCACGAAGATACTACTGCGAGGTGGCAACGTGACGCAATCATCAACTACTCGTAAGGTGACGCCACGATGTTTCTTCTCGATGTCGAAATCTGGAGAGACACAGTTAGCAAAACTGATGAACAAATCATGCAGATTAATTATCGCTCCATACTCTTGTGGAAAATCCATGCCCAAAACGTCCGGCTGAGAACAGTTGGGCAGTACAAGGAATGATGCTACAAAAGCCGACGCACAAATTTCAAGCCCTGCGGTGCACCTTCTTATAAGGGATATGAGGTGTCCTCCAGCGGTGATTAGTTGAGGGTCATTCCACGTGGTGAGCACCTTGTTTAGACGGGTGGCCAATGAAGCACTCATCACCGAGTAATCGGCTCCCGTGTTGACAAGCGCAGTCACCGGATAACAGTCGACGGAAACGGTAATGGCAGCGGACGTTCTATTGGCGGTTTTCGACAAAGGCTTTAACGGTACGTCGTAAGGCAGTGGCGGAGGGTATTTGTCGGTTCGCGTGACAGTGGCTTCACCTCTGGAGGTCGCCGTTTTCGGTTTCCCCGGCGTGGGCTTGCGCCACTGACATCAGGGGACACAAAGGCGGGTCGGGCACGGTGCGTTGATGCGAACGGACGGGCGATGGTGACCGTGACTGTCGTCGCGGCGGGACAGGAGCGTGATGGCTACTTTCCGAGTAGTCTGCAATTTCTTGCGGGCGCTCACCATAGCGTGGACAACGGACATCTGTGTGGAATCCGCGTAGGTCTATTCGTTGGTAGTAAGAGTCGGGGTAGATGTGTCCAACTTCATCACAATGGTAGTAGCACAAGGGACGATTATCGGGTGCACACCAGACGGTGGGCTTCCGCGGGCCAGGACGAAAATCGGCCTGAGAAGGTGGGCGATAGGCTGGACTTGGAAAGCGCCTGGTGGTCCCAGCAGGTGGATGAGCGAAATGTGCCGTCGACGGCGTAGAAACGCGTAGGACATCTGCATAAGAAAGCGTGGGAGGTTCGACTTGCGATGGTGGTGAGGAATGAACGAACTGCATGATTTCGTTACGAACGACGTTCGTAATGGAAGCGCTACTGGGAGGAGATGCTGCATGAGATTTCAGAAGTTCTTTGCGTACAGCCTGCCGTATGAGTTCGGTGAGGACCTCCCTGTTACCACCTCCTGGTACAAGCGAGCACGCAGCGGACATGGCCGTCCGACGCTCATACTGCGACAATCGCTGCCGAAGCATGCGCTCCATAATTGTGGCCTCACATATGAACTCTGACACAGTCGTAGGAGGGTTGCGCACAAGGCCCGCGAAAAGTTGCTCTTTTACGCCTCGTATTAGCAGGTGAACCTTCTTGTCTTCTGGCATGTGGGGGTCAGCACGTCGAAACAATCGCGACATCTCTTCGACAAACATGGCGACGCTCTCATTCGGCATTTGAAAGCACGAAGAAAGTGCCTGCTCCACTTTTTCTTTCCGTTCGGGGTTACTGAACGCCTCACGAAGCTGCTGATGGAATTCCTGCTAACTTGTGAATGAAGTTTTGTGGTTCTCGTACCACACTCTTGCCGCGTCTAAGAGGGAGATGTACACGTTGAACTTACGGCGATTGTCCCAGTCGTTGATGGCAGCGACCCGGTCGAAATGGTCAAGCCAGTCTTCGACATCCTCACCTGCATCGTCGTTGAATGGGTTGGGTGTGCGAGGCGTGTTGATGACACAGGGCACGCTAGCGAATGGGTCATGCTCAGTTTGGGTTGGACGTGGCAAGCATAGTCCTCCCAGAACTTACCAAGGGGCCGTACTACTGTGGTGGTAGTCTTTGAAGGCGGCGGCTGCTACGATAGACATCAACAGACCCTGGTGCACTGGCGGTGGTTGCTTCTGGTTCAGGACCAGCAGGCATAAGACAATTCAGTACAGTACCGAGCACCTCCACCAGTCTGTCGCGAGAGGAAACGATAGACAAGGACTCGAAGTGGACGACTGTTTACTAAGCCACAGCAGCCATTCACTTCTTCGCTCTCCTCTTCTACTACTAACACAGCGTGGAAATATGAAAAAAAGACGTGGAAGAAAAGTTATGGTTACATTCTTTAATGGCTGAAGGGAAAGATCGTGTTCTACTCAAGTAATGCTTATGGTCGTAGTTATGGATGCATGGATGCTAAATTTAATTTAAAGTTTTGACGTGCACAACTTGGCATTCAGTGGGCTACTCCCGCATTGTCAAGCCAAGCCTGACCAACGCATCGTGGGCCCTCTGGACAGACCATAGTGGAGCCCCGGCATTAGAGCTCTTGATACCAAATGGCCGCTTTTCCTAGTTTATTTGGTTGTAGTTATTCGAGATAAATCGGGGTGATCTATTCTGACCAGCTTCCTACATACGGAAAAGGTAGTCTTGATATGGTGACTAAGTGAGAGAAGCAAATTCTAATTGTGGATGAGCATAGATTAAGAGAGCCAATTTCCACAAATTAGAAGGTGTGCTACTCAAGTTTCTATGAAGATATCCAAGAGACATTGAAGCTTTGGAAAAAAAAGCTTTCACCTGACAGGGAACACTCGCAGATTTGGGTCTCAATTATTTCCTTTGCGATTTCCAGTTGGTCCCGGGAGAAAGCAGTGCAGTATTTGCTGGAGCACACTTCGTCTAGCCAAGCTGAAGTAGAAAGTGAGATTGACCGCTACATCACTTGGCCTGGACAGGCAAGTATCAAGAATCACTAAGAGCTGCTTACACTTCTTCAGTGCAGCTTTTTCTCTCATTGAGCCCCATTCGTCATACGTGAATAAAACTGTCATTTAAAAAACCCACAATTGCAGCTTTATGGGCCATAATAAATTCTGTACAGCGTGATGCGGCTAATTTATAGCAGTGCCAGCAATATGAAAGAACTGCATTGTACCAGTTTAAGTATATATAACAAACAACCCAGCTAATCTTCAACACTTGTCATTTTTCTTCAAAACCCCGATAGCAAAAGTTTTGTTTGAGGTTTTTTTTACAGTAATTTGTCACCTTGCATCTGGTATTTCGGAAATTGAAGCATAAATGCGCCAACGCATTATATGACTAATGCTAGCATCATTAATTGAGAATGATTTTGCGTCAGTTTAAAACACCTGCCTAAATACCATAAGAAAGTAGCGCCCCTCAGTGGGGAAGCACCCGAGACTACACGTGCTCAAGCTACGGTGATGCTGAACATGCAGTTTTCAAATCTGGTGACCCGCAATTGGTGAAGAATGAAACGATGTGGCTGCTTTGAGCGTGTCCCCTCAGGAAAGAAAAAATCATTTCTGGTACAAGCAGCCAAAACCACCTTGAGAGCAGCCCGACAACAGAGTGAGAGGGGTGAACAATAGTCCTTATCAGGTGCCAGTCAGAGTATTGTGTGCGCTTCATGAATGTACTCTGACGTCGACAGTACTTGTCTTACTCGTGAAATGTCACGTGGGGCCTCTGTCTACGTCAAGCCAGGGAAGACGTCGTTTGGTGCTGATAGCTCGAATGAGCATTTACCCTTGCTTTAAAATCATATTAAAACATCTTATAGTCAAAGCTCATCACTAATAATCAGTCAGAAGTGACCTCGCTTGTAGGACTCTCAAACGACACAAGCATCTGGAGTTTCCAAATTTGGTGTCAGAGGTCCTTTAACTGCACTTTTTAACTCACTCAATGATGAGAATTTTGTTAGTCTTGACCCTATGTGTCATTACTGTAAGGCCAACAATATATTGTGCCAAACCAAATTAGGCTGTCTTGTGTAACATTTTTGCATACTACTACTTTCCTTGCCAGTAGCACTGGTGCAAACAACTGAATGAGCTGCATTTTTCATGAAATGGTAATTTTTTATAATTTTTGTGTACAACATGGCTACCTGGTGTTCCAGCAGACCAGTATGACATACATATGTCTTAATTCATTCTTTACTCGGCAGGCCTCAAGAATTGACACACCATCTGCAGTTACAAGATGTCCGAAAAATTTTCCGGAACACTCGTTTAAGCTCTGCTAAACATAATTTTTACAACAGTGAGCATGTGAGCTGTCAGAATATTGAGTTGTCAGTCGCATGACATAGTGCTCAGACATGTCACATGTGCATAATCAACTATCAATCACATGTGCATAATCAACAGTGTCTGTGCCACTGCACGGATCACTAATCAATTCGCTCCCGCTATGCAGGTTGGTGAGCCCTACGTTGTCTTTTCGAAAAGATCTGGTAATTACTTTCTGGTACAGCTGCCAAGCCCGCATTGCTGTATGGTTATTATTGCCGAGTGTGTCCATGTAATTCGTGCACTACTAATTCTAGCTGGAGATGTTGAAACTAACCCTGGCCCTTCAAATATTTCTGAGAACCTTCTTGCTGAATTGCGTAAGCTGTCTACAGGTCAAACACAACTAATTGCAGAAGTACAGGGCTTGAAGTCTCAGCTCGGTAACACCGATAAAACAATTGGCGAACTGAACAAAAGATTATCAGACCTTGAAAGTCATTATCAGTCTCTGGTACCACTTCGAAAAGAAATAGAAGTCCTGCGCGTTAACACGGAGCAGACCTCCTGCAGAATCTTTGCACTAGAAGCCCGTATTGATGACGCTGAAAATCGCTCAAGGCGAAACAACCTAATATTTTACGGTATCCCGGACCCTTCCGCATCTGAAACATTTTCTGAATCGGAGCGGCTGGTAATGAATCTTTGCCGGGACAACTTACAGGTTCACTTAGAACCAAGAGATATCGAACGCGCGCATCGTCTCGGTCGTCATTCACCTGAACGCTCCCGGCCCATAATCGTGAAGATTGCTCTGCACAAGACAAAAACTGCAATATTATCGAGTGGTCGCAAGCTTAAGGGGACAAGTTACGGCATAGGTGAAGACTTCTCACGCTCAGTCCAAAATGCTAGAAAACAACTAATTGCTTTTGCGAGAAGTAACAACAAGCCATTTTCAATGCACTTCAAAACACTGCACATGAATCAGAAGCGCTACATTTTCGACGCCGAATCAAACACCGTCAAAGAACTATCGTAGCAATCAAGCCACCGGGAAAAAAAAACGACCGCTGTTGCGGTTACTAGCAAAACTCTTTCACTTTCTGTTATTTACACTAACACTCGCAGTTTCCTACCCAAACGGGAACTTATATCTAGCACTGTATCATCCTCTGAAAGCAATGTGCTATTACTTACCGAAACGTGGTTAACTGATGACATCCGTGATGACGAAGTTCTGTCAGAATTACCGAACTTCCAGTTGTACAGGAATGACCGCGCATCTACTCGTGGTGGCGGTGTACTCATTGCTGTTCACGAGCAATTATCTTGCTCAGTCGTACATATTAAAACAGAGCTAGAAATGCTCTGGGTACTTATTAAGGCACGTCCTCAGTCCGTTGTACTGGGCGTTTGTTACCGACCACCCCGTGCTAGTTCCAATTTTTGCAACCAACTTAATCAGGCCATGTGCCAGCTCACGTCTGCTCATCCAAACGCGCACGTACTTTTATTCGGTGATTTTAATTTCCCACAAATAGAATGGTGCACCAGCAATGTGCATTCATCTACGGGTGTAGGTGAAGCTAATGCGTTTCTTGATATTTGCCTAAACTTCAACATGACCCAACTAGTCACAGAGCCAACACGTGTATCGCAAGATACAGCCAGTGTCCTGGATCTGATACTAACCAACAATCCTGAAAGCCTGTCACGCATTCACTATCTACCCGAAATCAGTGACCATAAGACAATTCACGCCACTTTTTCTTTTCAACCGCTTAAACGAGAAACCTACAAAAAAACGATCCTTCTATATGACAGAGGGGATTACGAAACAATAAACGAAGCTCTTAGCGCATTCTTCCACACTTTCCAAGCAACTTTACATCAACACACAGTAGATACGAATTGGACCCGCTTTATCGGTAAACTGACGGAGCTAACCGATAAATTCATACCTAAAGTCAGCTTCACAAGCACCTGCAACAAACCCTGGTTTACTAAAAATCTAAAACGCCTTGAAAATAAAAAGAAACGTTTATTCCGATCTGCCAAACGTGCAGGTCAACCGAGTGTATGGGATAGGTACTATGAGGCTGACCGCAATTATCTTTTAGCCCTGCGCAAAGCAAAAAACTTCTTCTATAACACAGACCTACCCAAGATACTGCAGACTAATCCCAGACAGTTCTGGAAAACACTTAAGGCTGACAAACCGCGTGACACTGTACTAACCTTTGAATCTGGTGAAGCTATTACTGACGGGGATTGTGCGAATCTATTCAACGCTTCTTTTGCTGCAGTTTTTACTGATGAATCAAGCATACACTCCTGCATACCTTCACTTGGCTTTAATTGTAATCATGACATGCCAGCAATCAATTTCTGCGCAAATGGAATATTGTCTATAATAGAAAAAATGAAATTGTCATCCTCTGCGGGCATGGATGGTATCAATTCCAAAATTCTAAAAAATGTTAAAGAGAGTGCTTCGCTCTTTCTTGCTCTAATATTTTCCCAGTCCCTTTCCTCAGGAATCATCCCATGTGACTGGAAGATAGGGAAGGTCGTTCCGGTCTTCAAATCAGGCGATAGAAACTCTCCACTTAACTATCGCCCCATCTCCCTAACAAGCGTCCCCTGCAAGATCATGGAGCATGTCATCTACTCCCACATAATGAATTTTCTCGACAGCAATAATTTTTTTCACCCTTCACAACACGGCTTCCGTAAGGGGTTGTCGTGTGAAACACAGCTGGCAGCCTTCTTGCATGACATTCATACTAACCTCGACGTTAACGTGCAAACTGATGCCGTTTTTCTTGATTACGCTAAAGCATTCGATAAAGTGCCTCATCAACGATTGTTCGCTAAACTTTCCCAACTAAATTTACATCCCACCGTCATAAAATGGATAATAGAGTTCCTTACTAATCGATCACAACGCGTCGCTGTAAATAACCACCTGTCTACTGCCATCCCAGTAACATCAGGTGTCCCTCAAGGCTCCGTCCTTGGCCCGCTACTATTTTTAATCTATATTAACGACTTACCTTTGCATGTAACCAGTAATATACGTATGTTCGCAGATGACTGCGTTGTCTACCGCACAATACTAAACACCTCTGACCAGTTAACCTTAGAGAACGATCTTACTAACGTTTCGAAATGGTGTACCACTTGGTTAATGACACTAAACGTAAATAAATGCAAAACTATGTCATTTACGCGTAGCAATAATCCGCTCATGTTTCCGTACACAATCAACAGCTTACCCCTAGAACTGACTAACTCTTATAAATACCTAGGTGTCACCGTGACTAGCGATCTGATCTGGCGTACGCATGTCCAAAACATCATTTCATCGTCTAACAAAACCTTAGGCTTTTTAAAACGTCACCTCAAAAGTGCTCCAATGCAGATAAGATTACTTGCCTACACATCACTAGTGCGACCGAAATTGGAATACGCATCCGCCATCTGGGACCCGCACCAAGCATACCTCATCTGCGCTCTAGAATCAGTTCAAAACCGTGCAGCTCGCTTCATTCATTCTTCGTATTCATACGACATCAGCGTCACATCACTAAAATTACTATCCAATCTTCCATCGCTCGCTCTTCGTCGGCGCATTTCTTCTCTTTGTCTTTACCATAAATTTTTTCACAGTTCAATCCTGCATCAACCATCTTACATCAAACCCGCAACACGCATATCAGCCAGGACAAGCCACACGCAGCAGGTTTCATTAATGCGCGCTCGAACATCAACATTTCTCGCGTCATTTTTTTCCCGCACAGCAAAAGACTGGAACGACCTCCCTTTTTCCATTGTCGACATAATATGTCCATCTTCTTTTGCACAACATGTCACTGACCATCTTCTAACAAATAACCTTTAAGTGCTTTTTTGAATTACATGTTGGTTACGTGTGTTTTTTATTGTACATGCATATTTCCTTGTAATATGAAGAATGTATATAGTTGAAACCCATGTATTGATTACGTTTGTTAAATATTATTCCCACCCCTTATGTAATACCCCCATTGGGGGTCTTTAAGGAAAATAAACTGACTGACTGACTGACTGACTATAGTAGCACTAATAAAAATAGTATTAGTATGCCATTGTGTAAGTGAAAGTGTTTGGACGGTGCAGCATAGAGACCATAAATCTTAAAAACTCTCACTGTCCAAAGTAATCCTCACTTCTCCACTACAATTTGCCTCATCATGAAATCGTGGTTTTGGTGCTTTCTTTTTTTTTTTGTTAATCAGGAGTACTGCACGAGTTGAAACCATTGTCAAACCTTTGCAGTAGTTTGTAAAAAAAAGAAATGAAATGTACTATCCTACTTTCTTTATCTAGGAGTTTGCTTTTGCAAGCTCATGCTTGTGGGACATATGTGCAGCTTTCGTTAGGTACAAAAAACCTATCACTGACTCTTGTCTACATTTTTTGCGTCAAGTGTCAAATTTAGCTTGTTTTTTTTTTCTTCTGAAGCGATTGTGTTTAATAATATTCATCAATAAATATAATGCTCAGTGCAGTAAGAACATGTGGCATTGGATTAGTGGCTAGTACTATAGCATATCACTGCTGATTTTAAGTCCATTTTAAATGTATATTGATTGGGGGAGAAGGGAAAGTGCTGATTTGTCTGTGACAGGTGTCACTAATTTTCTACATTTATTCTTGTCATCTATAGCGCTTGATTCTAGTGGCAGACTTTTTTTTAAGCACTCTGAGATAAAATTTGCATCTATTCAATATTCTTCAAAATAAACTTCATATGAAAGTTAGCTATATATTCTGTATTTTTGCTTCCTGTCATCTTTATATTTTGTACAGATTTAATGATCTTTTCCCAGGCATGTGCTTACAAGGTTGGTGAACTCAAGATCAAACAGTTACGCCAGAAAGCACAGGATGCCCTGGGTGAGCTTTACATGATCATTATTTTTTTAGCACCAGTTTCAACATGACATTCCTATACAAGACATCTTTTTTAAAGAGGGCCCGAAACACATTCCCAATTTCTCTCTGTAGACATTGCTGGCATGATCATGTGAACCAGTTATTGTTCTACTGCAGAGAGCCTTCAATCTCGAATTACAGATTGCTTGCCCTCTTTTGTAGCCTTTCGAGCCCCCACTTTTATCCATGGCGATGACACTCCATAAACTGTAAAGGTCTGTAGGTTCCAGCCATGTGGCACATGCCATATGTGCACGTCCGTTTTTTTTTATATATATGGGCAAGTGGCAGTCGTTAATGTTTTTACTTGCCTTATCACTGCTTTGGTTACCCTGGAACACCTTTTTGTCAAATGCCAGCCTTGATGTGTTGCCTTGAGAAAGAAGAAAGAAGAGAACAAAAAGTGGAGCCATGCTATTGATGACGATAGCTTAGAGGAAGAGCCAATTATGTGAATGATAAACTTTGCTTTCATTGTGCCCATGTTAATTTTGGTTATGGGCTGGAAGTTGCAAGACATCATTTAGGTAGCTTTTTATCAAAATAATTCTTCAAACCAGTTCACTTGAACTGATGTTTTGGCAGAGAAGCTGCTCACTGCCAACATAAAGACACTATCGCTGTTTCTCTTGGATATGGTCTGCGAGCTTGCTTTTCTGCCTTCTACCATGTAGCATAGTGGAGGGCATGAAGCGGGGTTGCCTAAGGGACTGCACACTATTCATCTGACAAGCCCCACTTTTTTTTTCCCATTTTACATTGAAAATGCCTCTCCAGTGTCAGCATTGTGTGTTTTGCCCTAGACAACCAATAACATGCCAAACTTGGTAATGTTTCGTCAGACAGGAGGTTACACAGTGCATCCGTGCACAGTGGCATACCAACTATTTTGCGAGTTGGGGGGCAAACCTACCTTATTGGTCGCCCAGGATATTTATATACAGTGGACTCCTCTTAAACGGAACTTGAAGGGGCCAGAAAATTTGTTCCATTTATAAGAAGTTTCATTTAAGCAGAGCCCACAATATAAATGAAATATGGCTTTATTTCAAAAGCACCAACTGTGGCTGACTGAACAGAAACATTTTGAAGTATGCAGTACAATCGAATCTCATTAATTTAAACATGCTTAATTCGAACTTCCGGTTAATTTGAACTCACGATAGGTCTCATCAAAGCTATGTGTATTCCTATGTGTGAAAACGCCCGGTAATTCGAATGCGCAAGCACTTGCGACGGTTAATTCGAATATACCGCGCTCCGAAAATGCTCTCAGCACCCTACCCAATCCCGCGGCGGCACCTCCGACACCTGAATGCTGCGTGGGAAGGAAAAGGAAAGAAAAGGCTGTGGTGAAATGTTTGCTGTCTCTAAAATTCCGATCTGCGACGCGCCTGTGCCACACTTCTCCCTTTTCCACCCCTGCCACGTAAAGACCCTTCTACTTGCA